>CM060106.1:49894415-50494415 GCA_030522415.1 Channallabes apus
GTGTTTCCTTCTGGCTCTCCCTTTTAGTTATGCTGTCATAGTTAGTCCTGCCGGAGTCCCTGCTTGCACTCTACAGTAAATATACATTCACATTAGACATTGTGACTGTGACCATACATAATTGCAATCTCTCCTCCTCTTCTCTTCCTCCCCCTCTTTCTCTTTCCTCTCTCCCCCTGTCTCCCCCTTTCACTCTTTCTCTCTCTCTCTCTGTCGAGCTACACATGTGGTTCCTGAGCTGCCAGTGATCCAGACTCCCTCTGCCCTCCGGACCTGTCTGATCCATCCTGGTGCCCGGTTTCTGGTTGGAGGTCTTGTCGCATGGATGCCCCATGTGTCTCTTTGGGATGCGTCTGGTGTCTGGGGATGATTCTATCTACTTAGAAGATGGTTCTGGCCTCGACTGGTGTTGTCAGCTGTTTCTCTGAGGACTTGACAATTCGATAGTTCAGGACTGGAACTTTCTACAAGTCTATCTGAGTCTCGAATAACTACTGGACTCCATTTTACATCAACTATTATAACATCAATTAACATCAACTATTATAGCTGAACCTAACACTGTATAATGCAGATCATTTCCTGCTATCTGTTTCACCCAGATGAGGATGGGTTCCCTGTTGAGTCTGGTTCCTCTCAAGGTTTCTTCCTATTGCCGTCTCAGGGAGTTTTTCCTTGCCACTGTCGCCCTCGGGCTTGCTCACCAGGGACTATCTGAACATTTTGATTCATACACATTCACATTCCATACAAACTTAAATAATTCTTTTGATTGTGTAAAGCTGTTTTGAGACAATGTCAATTGTTAAAAGCGCTATACAAATAAAACTGAATTGAATTGAATTATAAATGTGAACCATCACGACATGCAAATCCAATCTGATGACCAAAAAATAAATAAATCTGACTTGTACAACGTGGCTTGTAATGTGGATGTAGACACGGGGATTTTCAAAGCAGATTCGAGAGCTGGGTTCAACGATGGCACAAATACATCTTTGGATGGAGACTATGTTGAGTAGTACCTTTGTCTAGAGCAGTGGTTCTCAAAGTGTGGGGCGCGCCCCACTAGTGGGGAATACAGACATGACAGGAGGGGCGCAACGAACGGGAGGAAATTAGTGGAAAATAATAGGAAAGTACCTATTCTAATTCATGCTTTTCTTTATTGATAATGAAGAGCGTACGCTCAAAACAATCACACACAAATAAATGGATCATTAATACAAGTAAATAAAATTGAAAACTGTGCGACCCACTGGGCAGCGCTGCGCGACTCTGATAGAAATAGGCCGACCATCAAAGTATTTTTTTACCCCACTGGGATGCGCACGTACAAACCAGGCATGGCAAGGCGGAAACAATAATAAACAGTCCTGATATTTTAAATAAATTGATTCGCGCAGGTTTGTGATTCGAGCGGCGCTGCGCGATCCACCGGGCTGCGCAAATAAACCAGATCATCACTGCGCTATTCAGATAATCGCGCTGCGCTGTATTTGCGCAGATATTGGGTTCAATCGGGTGCCACGGTTTCGTCCCACTTTTGATGTGTTTGGCTTCACATACACTTCGACAATGGAAGAAGACGGTGCAGCAGCAGCGAGTTTGCTTACATGTGACGAAACCAATAACGAGGAGATTGTAAAGAAAAAAGGTGCATTGTCTGTGGTGTGGAATTGGTTTGGGTACAGGTCTGGACATACAGTTCAGAGCAACGGCCGGGGGTGGTGGTGGGGCGGGGGGGAATTCCGCGCGCGCATTCAGAGCATGCGACATGGAGTTGGGTGCCCAAAAATGTGTGTCGACCCACCAGGCATTGCCCAGTACGCCCTATGGTCAGCCCAGGCCTGTTTGGGTATAAGAAAAGTGATACGAATGAGACGGACGTGATCTGCAAAGTACGCAAGTGCACTGTTTTAACAGGTGGTGGAAACACGTCAAACCTTTTCTATCATCTGGAATCCAAGCATCCAATCGAATATGGCCAAAGTAAAAAATAAAAAATAAATAAAAAAAATGCGCCAAACCTCAGGAATTCACAGTTTAAATAAAATTACATTATGTTAAACAGTTTCTTTGTGTTTGAATTTTTAATTATGCATTTTCAGATACAAATTGCTATATTGTGATATATAGATAGAAGATTTTGGTTATATCGCCCACCCCTAATGAAGCCTATCTTGAGCTTGGATTCATGGTGGGGATGGTGGCAGCTGGCAGAATACAGACAGCAGGAGAATCGCATGGTAAAATCTGAATCAGTGGACAGCAAAGCACAAATGGCTTCATTCAAAGTTACATACAGAATTGGCCAGTGCAAAAAAAAAAAAAAAAAAAAAAAAAAAAACTACAAACGATTGCTGAGCAGCTAATAAACATGGGGTCAATTATGCAATGCCTTAACCACTGAGCTACCCCTGCCCAACCTCCGTTCTCAGGTACACTTGCTTATTTACACCCTCCAATACAGCAGGTGGCAGTATGCACCCACTGCGTTTATGAGCCCCAATTACACACGATAAGGAGAGAACAGGGGAGTTAACTTTCACGCCATGCCTAATATTATTGATATTTCGGTTAAAAAAAATTTTTTTTTTTAAACGGCAAACGTCTACGGTGTCAGTTATGGCTGTGTAGGTTAACCCATGAGACAGCCGCGTGCTAGATTTAGATTTTAGAGAGAACTGACAATGTCATGTCTGAACTGAGATCAAATTCCATGTTCAGATACAACAACAAAAAGGTCCTTACCCTACAAACGTGTACTGTTTGAAATTGTCGGGATACCCACTTTTGCATTACTTTCGGGACAGCCCTTGTAGTTAACTCAGTATTTAAATAAATAATCAACGAAGGTGCAGAGAATCTGGTACAGAAGCCACAACAGTTTACTTAAGACAAAACTGGTCAATGAATGACAGCCAGTTATATTTTATCACGTTGATCCACTGTGCAATGATATTCCACTTTCAATTAGAATCTGTAAAGTAGACCTCTTTGTGACAGTCCATAACACAGGGTGCAAAATGATCATATGCTTTTCAACTCCTGCGGCAGTGGACTATGTGGGTCAAATTGCAAAATCATTGTTTAAAAGATTTTTACAAGTAAACCAAAGAATTCTTCAGCCACCCAAATAAGCCAACAAGCAGGTTCTACCCAGCACATACAAGGTTCATTTCATTTAATACCTTCACAAATAAACAGTGATTATTTGTGCTTTGCCTAAGAAAATATGACATCTGAAAGCTCATCACTCATTTCATTTGCCTTGCATTACAAACTCCTAAAGTATACACAAGTCTGAGATCACCCTACGCCTAAAACAAGTTGTTTACCATGATCGAACTGCAAAACATCATATTAAAATAGGAAAAATGACAAATCTGACAGGAAGTCAAAGGTTAATATGCAGATATTACCACACGATAATAAACTGCAGAGGGAGCCTAGGTGTCTGAGCGCTCGAAACGCACACCCCCTTCCAACCACACACAAACTTCTGATCTGGTCGAAATTCTCACTCACTCACACACACACTTCCTACCTGAGCAAAAAGAGTAATGTGTCAGCTACGCAGTTCAATTCTCACAGAAGAGTTCACCAAATAAAACGTTGTACCAAACTCTACACACTTGCTCTACCACTCGGCTTCCAAAGAGCCAGTGAGCTCACTCCTCCCATGTCCACGCCCACTGACTGTCACACACACTCTCTCTCTCTGAGGCTTGTTCCTTGTTTATTTCTTTTTCCACCCTCTGCTCCTCAGCAGTCTTGCCTCTCGCACCGTGCGTTCACTGCTCTCACCACTATTCACCAGAATATAGAACATGCCACAAATGCTTTAAGCAAGTCTAGACTTTTGCAAAATTACGGATAAGAAAGACTGTAACCCGCCCTCCCCTGCAGCCACACTAAACGTGAAATGTTGAGGCAAGAGTTCATGGTCAGAAAATAATAATTGAAAAATAAAAAGATGCAACCAACAACGAGTGGGGCCAAGCACCTTCGCCATCGCGCCCCGGGTACATGAGCCATTCTTGTCTTTCTGCTATTGCGGTGCTGATGTCATAGTGCTTGGGCCCTAAAAATTTAATTTGGGGCTTAGACATGTTTGTACAACAGTAAGCTCTGATCGTTAGAAAGGAATTCCACTAGCGCTGATATTGAGCACAACAGCACTGGAATGTTTAACTATACGAATCACTCCGCATCCCAGATGTTCTAACAATCGTGACAAACTATCTCCTTGATAATTGTTTATTTATTGCTTCGGAACCGTCCGTGTTGTTTTGTTCGTGGCTTACCCGAGCTATAAAGCTAACTAGCTTCTGGCACAAGGCTTCATCCTAAATCTCTGTCTAATCCCTGATTAAGGGCACTACTTGTGGATGGAACAAGAGATCGTACATACACATAACACACTAGCTATCCATTTAACGCTATTCGGGAAGTTATAATAGTTATAAATTCGGGAAATATAAAGTGAATCTCGTAAGTTTCTCAGGACTGTCCATCATCTCCATGGTTTCTCCTCCTCACATTAACAGTAAGAACAACTTTTATACCAACTGTCGTTCGCCAGCTCAACCCTAGCACCGCCAGTCGCAAACTGAAATTAAATTTAAATAAAACACGCTACAGAAAAACCACATGATCCAGAATGGGAAATCAAATCCTTCATACTGTATAAGCCATCAGACATACTGCATCAGCTGTTGTGAACAAAAAGTGAGCAAGTCATTAGTGAGTCTTCAGTTATGAATCCAATCAATCATGTTACATCGTTATTAATATTATTATTCGTAGGGTGTGGCGTTATTTCATGCTGGCTGAGGATTTCTTCTCAGTCACACCCTCTATAGTGTAAAAGCAGGTTTATGCACTCTCACCTGACTGCACCTTATATTGACTGCACCTTAGAGTGCATTGCACACGTGCGCTTGGTTAACTCCACCTGTTATTCATTTGAGATCGTAATACGTTCTGCGCACGCATCAGCCAGAAACGAAAGCAGCATTTTCTGACTCTGATAATTATAAATGGCCCAAGTTGTCATACTCCCGTGTTACAATAGTACAACTACAAGAGTAGAATCACTGGCCACTTCATTAGTTACATCAGTGGTTCTCAAACTTCTTCTGTCATTCCCCACTTAAGGGGGTGAGCGAATTTTCAAGCCCCACTTGTCAACAAAATAATAACGAAATTGGCCAAGTTTACTGTTTATTGAAATATCAATTTCTAAACCAATAAGATCAAACACCAAGTTCAAAACAGATAAAATACACGTGTAATTGTCATAAAAGGCTTACGTTGTCACATATCGTTGCATAATTGACCCCATGTTTATTAGCTGCTCAGCAATCGTTTGTAGTTTTTTTGCACTGGCCAATTCTGTATGCAACTTTGAATGAAGCCATTTGTGCTTTGCTGTCCACTGATTCAGATGTTACCATGCGATTATCCTGCTGTCTGTATTCTGCTGTCTGTATCCTGCTGTCTGTATTCTTTCTTTGAAAGAAGTCGAGTGGATTATTAACGTGACCGGAGTGTGTTGTCTCTAAGTGTCTTCCTAATTTGTTGGGTCTCATGCGGTCTGCTGCCAGTGGTTTAAGACACAAAACACACACGGGTCTCTCTTCTGCCCCCACCATGAATCCAAGCTCAAGATAGGCTTCATTAGGGGTGGGCGATATAACCAAAATCTTCTATCATGGTAGAAGCAAATTTCTACCTCAATAACGATATATATCACAATATAGCAATTTGTATCTGAAAATGCATAAATAAAAATTCAAACACAAAGAAACTGTTTTACATAATGTAATTTTATTTAAACTGTGAATTGCTGGGGTTTGCCGCATTTTTTTTAGTTTGACCATATTCGTTTGGATGCTTGGATTTCAGATGATGGAAAAGGTTTGACGCGTTTCCACCACTTGTTAAAACAGTGCACTTGCGTACCTTCCAAATCACGTTCATCTCATTCGTATCACTTTTCTTATACCCAAACTAATTCCACACCACAGACGAGGCACCTTTTTTCTTTACAATCTCCTCGTTGTTGGTTTGGTCACATGTAAGCAAACTCACTGCTGCTGCACCGTCTTCTTCCATTGTCAAAGTGTATGTGAAGCCAAACACATCAAAAGTGGGACGAAACCGTGGCACCCAATTGAACCAAATATCTGCGCAAATACAGCGCAGCGCGACTATCTGGATAGCGCAGTGATGATCTGGTTTATTCGCGCAGCCCAATGGATCGCGCGCGCCGCTCGAATCACAAACCTGCGCAACCCACTGTGTTTTTATTTTAAAACAATTTAAAATGTCAGGACTGTTTAATATTGTTTCCACCTTGACATGCCTGGTTTGTACGTGCGCATCCCAGTGGGGTAAACTGTACTTTGATGGTCGGCGCGGTCTATTTCTGTCAGAGTCGCGCAGCGCTGCCCAGTGGGTCGCGCAGGTTTCAATTTAATTTACTAAATTTATTAAATACCTTAGAGAGTTTAGTCTATACTGACATGATAGCATCACACATTTGCACATCCATGATGTAAATCTCCCATTGTACCATATCGTAAAGGTTGAAAACTGTAGGAAATTCCAGTCCCGAACTATTAAATGACAGCAGTCAAAAGTTCTCAATTTATGGATCATCGCCCTCCATGCTTTCCCCATCTTTAACCACTTTTCAATGTCCCCACCCCATCCCCCCGTGGGCATGTATACATCAGCCTCGATTACATCCATCTTTTCCAATCTCCTATTGTCCAATTTGGTGAGCCCATGTGGATTGTAGCCTCAGTTTCCCTTCCTTAGCTGAATAGGAGTTGCACCTGGTGTTGTCTTTTGATCATGTAGTGATTTGATCTGATTCAAGGTATGACATTTTGTGCGTTCAGAGATGCTCTTCGAGATGTTATTCGAGTTATTGCTGCCCTTCCATCAATTCGAACGGATCATGCCTTTCCCTTCTGACATTAACAAGGTTTTGTCGCCAAGAGAACGGGAGGTTTTCTCTTTTTCAGACCATTCTGCGTAAACCCTAGAGATGGTGGTGAGTGAAAATCCCAGCAGATCAGCAGTGTCGGAAATACTCAGACCATCCCGTCTGCCACCGACGACCATTCAAAGACATTTACCTAATAAAGTGGCAGGTGAGTGTACACTACGTCCTATTTACAGGATTGGGTACCGAAAACCTATAGGACCGGTATGTACCGGACCGAAACAGAACGCGAATTTCACAGTCACACCAACTGTAGCAAAAAGGAGTCCACAGATTATGACGACGACAGCAGCCTTTCCACAGGTTAGTAGTAGGATAATGTAATGTTAATAGCAAAATGCAAATCTTGCATTCATGTCCCATGCAGGGCATGCAATAAGTCAGGAAAGAAGTCGTATTTTGACAGAAAAGGCAAATATGGTGAAATTTCTGCAAAAGAATTGCTAAAATTTGAAGCTTACATATTCATATATACTTTAAACTTTTAATATATTGTTCAATTTTAACATTGTTCAATCTTGAGGTATCCACTATAATTTTGTGGCTTAAAAGTATTGGTTCAGGCACCGTTTTGGCACCGGTACCATTTTCAAAGTATTGATTTGGCACCGGTATTGAAAAAAAAAAAAAAAAAAAAAAAAAAAACGATACCGAACCCTACCTATTTATGAAGTAAAATCATGAGACAGATCAAACATTATCCCCTAACCTTATGTAGTCTCTGTGCCAAATAAAAGCTCCAGCTGTCACCACTGGCACTCGGCTACGTGAGCATTTGTCTGTAGTGCAAGCAGAACCACATGCTACTGTGCTTAAATTGCCAAACTTCAGGTTTATATTATGAAACTGCAAAAATGGATAAAAAAAATTAAAACTACATGCTGACCGGGTCACTACTTTCACTTCGCCTAAAATAAAAAAAGCATGTTTCAATTCCTAAACAAAACATTTAAATAAATCTTAAAATCATTCATCGTTAACATTTCACCGGTTTCCACGTCTGGATCTTTAGTGCAGGTTTGGTTTGAGCCGCAACGAATTGCCAAAGTGCACCTATTACATAAGCATTAGCGTGGCTTATCATGTGCGAGATACGCAGGCGGAGACCTCCACACACACACACACACACACACACACACACACACACACACACACACACACACACACACACACACACCACTGAGGTATTCTAACTATGCAGCGGCGACACGGTTACGAGACGAATGGCACCACACAACCGTTGAGAGTTTGATGATAAAATAGTGGTTACATGGGCAGCAGAAGTGACTGCATGCAGCTGTAAAGCCATGTACGATCACCGTTTTAGACGTTTCGCATTGTGTGGAGATTTCCAAGGAAAGTTGGCAGATTCTTTTTTAGGCCAGAGATGCAATCGACCTTCTCCAACTCGTTTCTTCTTCCTTGGAACACAGTTCTCCAAAGAAAATTCTGTAACGCCGCAGAGCCTTTCCACACAAATATAACAATTCTTGCAGCCATGCTAACAGAAGTAATGTAATTTTTTTAAATTAAACAACTTAAAACACAATCACAAAAGTCAGGGGTTCAAGCCCAGGCTTCCACAGATGAGGCCCTGAAAAAGGCTCTTAACCTTGTCTGTTCCAGCACCGCTGTATCCTGCCGGACCCTGTGCTCTGACCCCAGCTGGGATATGTGGGGGTGGGGGCGGAGTCATTTCACTGTGCTCTTAAAAAAAATAATAATAATAATAAAAAATAATAATAATAAAAAAAAAAAAATGTAAAAAAAAAGGTGTGTGACAATTAATTTAAAAAATTTAAGATGTCATCCTTCACCCTTACCAGTGGTATCTGTTGTATGATAAGCAGGGTGATATTACCAAAAAACGCCAGATAGTAACTAATGGCGCTTTTCCACTGCATAGTACGGCACAGCACGGTTCAGTACAGCTCACTTTGGTTCGGCTCAGTTCGGCTCGGTTTGCGCTTCCACTGCAGTTTAATAAGAACACATTTGCTATTTTATGAAATTGCTATACAACAATCATTATTAAGTATGAAGACCATCATTTCCTCAAAACTGGATCTTAGATCCGGTAAAAAGGACGCCAACAGTACTATAGTATAGTATGTACAGAAGATGGTTTCTTGACCATTACAGCCTCCTTCACCATTGCCCAGCAGTTGGGGTATAGGGTTTAGGTCTGGAGATGAACTAGGCCATGGCTCTAGAAGCTCAACGCCATCATCAGACAATTTTTCACTAGTTTCATTTACGTAGCACAAAATCATCAGTCAGATAGGCCAGAACTAAATACTGTAGTGATATGCGTATTATTACTTTTGAGTCACATGCAGATGCACTCAATTAACAGCATATAATAGTGAAACTCCTCTATAGCGCTTATCCTGTACAGAGTTGCGGGAAGCTTAGAGCCTATCCCAGAAGACCTTAACATTAGGTGGGGTACACTCTATCCATTCACATGAATTTGACGGCCACGAGGTACACACATAATCCAGTCCATGGTCCTTGGCTATGTCGCACGAACCGTTCTCATTCTTATATCCTGTATACAATGGGACAAACAAGTTACTACGTTCAACTTATATAGCTTCCCTTTAAAATAAACTCTTGATATGAGCTCTCTAAATCACATCACTTGACTCACATGATCACTCAGGAGGGTGTCAGGTACACATGATAACAGTCTGTGGATTTTAGAACGTCTCAAATGACCCTGTGTGTTTCATTGTTTGAAGGACATGACGTTAAGGCGACCACACACACACACACATACAAGTTCCCCTTTGACGCCTGATACATAACTGCTTATGCTGGCAGCTTTGGGGAACACTGCACCCAGTTTGACACCTTTTTAGACCGCGAAAATGCTGCAACACACACTACAAGTCCCATTGAAGCTGCTTAGTAAACATCCTTGAGGTTTCTTTTACTTTCCATGAACAAAATAATGCCTTGACTTTTTAGCCTCACAGGCACTTTATTCTCTTCAACACGGTGCTCAGGGCAACAAACTAAAGTTTCTAGCAACAAGTCATTTCTGATCCCAGCCCTGTAGCTATCTACCGCACACAGGGGACGAGAACAGCAGCACACAGCTATGGTATTACTATGGAGAAACACAAACATACCCTCAGAGCATGCAGGCCCAAATTCAGAGCGAGTCATGTGCCTATTTAAAGTGGAGCCCTGACCTGTAACATGATCATGGCACATCAGTTAGGTATTTCAGCACAGGCAGTGGAGCTTGGAGGGTTCGGCTGGCTTGGCTGAGGAAACGTGGGAATGAAATAAGTAAAAAAAAAAAAAAAAAAGAGAGAAAAAAAAAGGAACTACTAATAAGTTACCAGCAACAGTTTGCCAACAGGTCAAACATAAAACGTTTAGTATTAAGTAGGGATCAGAATCTACAGGGACCAGTCGATATGATATCGTCACAATGCCTAGCTGCCAATTTGATAAATATTGTGATTCCTTTAGTATGATTTTATAAATATTCTGATTTAATATCATCTTTCTAAATTTTCTTCAATTCCAAATTAATGAGATAATTTGCTCCTATTACAGTGTTGTGACTTTGTCACTACATGTAGCGAGAATTCAGACCCCTGAATTCTGTTGTTACTGGAGACTTTGTGGTGTCTGTATATTTATTTAAAAAAAAAAAAAGAAAAAAAAAAAAAGAAATAGCTCCACCAGAGTGTCTCGTTTGGGTCACTTTAGCCGGTCCCAAGCCTGGATAAAGAAGGAGGGTTGGAATTGTGACATTTTTTAAAATTCTTTAAAAAGAACTAACGTTAACTAATTAACACTAGCTTCTGTGTTCCTTTTATATTCTATCCATTTATTTTCTTTTATTATACAATTAACAAAAGCAAAACAGGCCTCTAACTAAACTATTTTCTCATTTCATATTTTATTGCATAATAATAATAATAATAACTTTGCTACATGCACTGTGTTAAGCTAACAGACTTGTTACAGCACTTGCATATCTTTTTTTTTTTTTTTTATTTCGAAGGCTTTAATTAAAAATAAATACAAATTTGATATAAGCAGGATATTTGACAGAAAATTTGACAGGATATTTGTAGTTCTAAACATATGTGTTTTTACCTACTCACTTTTTTTGTCATGACAATATGTAAATTACGAGGTGATGTCATTTAGCGACGTTTAGGACAGCCAATGGCTACTTTGCTTACTTAGGAGTTGGCAACACAGGATGCTGCACTACCTGCCAATGTGTGAATAGTCTAGTGTGTGTAACCAATTTTCTTTATTATTATTATTATTATTACCAACAATACAGCTTAAATTGAGGTGGCAGTTCTTAAAAAGGTTGTAATTAATAACCCTGCCTTTTTTAAAAATAAATAAATTCTCCATCTTTCCTGTAAAACCTCTAATCTTTAAAGGGAGAGCTCAACTTTCACTTTACTAGCTAAAGGAGTCCATATTCCTCAAATTATTTTATTCCTCCACCTTATTTTAGGGTTTGAACTGAGAAATTAGGAGCGACAAAGAACCGATGTTCTACCCTGATGCCAACCTTACACTGAAACAGAAGCTAAAATTAAATCCTGATTATGTAATCGAGATAATCAAACACAAAGAATTTTACTTGCTCGCGAACACACTGGAACAAGCTTTTTCACACCATACAATTCAGAACATGGTGTAAAATGTATATGATAATCTGACTGCATTAGCATTCAAGGTACTTGCTGTAAACACGTACAACATTAGGATGAGGATGTAAAACATGAGCCAGACAAACAGTAAAAATAAACCTTTTAGACATATGTACTGGCCAAGAGATCAGAATGGGTAGTAAGGGTGGCACCTGGTTTTAGGCCCCCCTGGGTAACCCCATGGCCACGCCCCTGAACTCAATCGAGCTTCATAAGGTGATGAGACCAAATCTGCTGCACTTTTCTGACAAACACAAGGCGGTTCACGTGATGCAAGAATAAACTTAATTCACCTGAGCTCCACGGCTAAGCTAGGTTAACATGCACGCGAGGTCTGGGCTAGCCCCAGAAGTACCCCCTTGTGATAGCTGGGTATTGTCTTTTCACTAGCGCGCGCGATGTTTTAGACACAGCCATGCGATTCAGACACAAACCTAAAACATTCGGAGAAACCGGAAACCCGAGGGCTCAAAATAAAGTTCTACACAAAAACAAGTCCATTCGACATAAACATTCGCTAAATGTTACGAATAAAACGTGCATTATAAAACAATACGATTTAGTCGAGACGAGTTACTCACTCAGAAAGAATCAGCTGACCCAACGGTGACTCAGTATGGCCCACACGACTTCCGCATTCACTCGCGATGACCTCATTCGTCAGCCAATCGCGACTGACTTATCGGCCTCGCACGACCAATGGCAAGGCGAGACTTACTCACATGACGTAATCCGCTCGAGCCATACAACCAATCAGCTCTTACGACTGTGGGCGAAGCGGTAGCCTTGATGCCGGAGCTTGAGGCGCGAACACACCCACACATCCGCCAATCGTGCGCAAGTGCCAGTGAACAAAACCGACCAATAGAAAATCACAGCGCGGCACTATCGGGTCACGTGTCCCGGCGCGTGCTTAGTTTAAAGGGATGGCACGGGGCAACTCAGTACTGTATATTAGTGACAGTGTGGAGGATAGATGGATAGCAGATGGTATCCATAATTAATTGCTGCTTTGTTATTTATAGTCAGTCAAAGATAGATAGATAGATAGACAGATAGATAGATATATTTTTTTTAAAAAAGAGAGAGAGAGAAAGGTGGCTAGACGGTATCAATTAGTTAATTGCTGCTTTATAATACACATATACTGTACATACTGAGAAAGAGAGAGAATGAATGAGTTGATTGCTGCTCATTGTAAAAAGTTCTCAATCAGGGCAGCGCTTGCAAAGGCATTTATAAAACATCAGATGTACCATGGAACGCCATGCCTAAGGCAAGCGGAGAAAATAGGGCACCATAGTGACATTACGAAGATCAGGACATCTCTTCAAAATTGATGAAAGGATAAAAAAGATGTTAGGAAGGATGTCAAAAGACCTTCAGATAACATTAAATTATGGTAAAGCATCATACTGTGCAGCTGCTTCCCTTTGGCTAAGACTGTGGCTCTGGGTAAGATGGAATGATGCATAGCTCCAAATACAGTACTATTGGCACAAAATGTTTAGACAGCTGAAGATAATTGAAAAAACCTTAAGGAAAATTGAGCGTTGTATTACATGCAAACGGTGCTTTAAGGACTACATGTAGGTAAGAGGTGTAAACACATATGCAACCAGTTTATATATAGTTTTTATATTATTATAATTTTTTTTTTTTACATTTTAAGGTTTTCTGTTTGTTTCAACTTATTCTTTCCTTAACCCTTTCAGGCTCAAATTAAGTTTTGAGGATTTGAGATATTGGATTTGGATCCCATATTGTTTTTGTTGTTGTTCTGCCACTGAAAATATACCCGACGACGGTAGTCCCTGATAAGTTCGGGGTCGAGGATGAACCGAGCCGGAATCCAAGATCGCTCCTCGGGACCATAGCCTTCCCAGTCGACCAGGTATTGGGTGCCCCGGCCCCGAGGGCGCGAATCGAGGATCCGACGTACGGTGTAGGCGGGGCCACCGTCGATGATTCGGGGAGGAGGAGCAGGGAGGGGGGGGTGGAACCATTGGAGAAGTGGTGAAGGGTTTCAGTTGAGAGGTATGGAACACTGGATGGATTCGGAGCGCCGCAGGCAGCTGGAGCCGGTAGGTGACAGGGTTGATGCGGAGTGAGATGGACCGATGAACCGGGGTGATAATTTTTTTGATTCTGTATGAAGATGCAGATTTCTGGTGGACAGCCATACTTTGTCACCTATGTTATACATACATCCCGGTGGGTGTCGACGGCGATGTTGGGCGGTGTAGCGGTGGTTGGCCCGTTGGATAGCTTGGTTTGCTTGTCTCCATATCCGTCGACACCTGCGAACCAACTGTTGGGCCGACGGTACATCAACCTCCGGTTCTTGATGTTCGAACATCGAAGGCTGGAAACCATGGCATACCTCAAATGGACTAAGATTCGTGGCTGAGGAGACATGAAGGTTATGGGATAACTCAGCCCATATGAGGTAGCGGGCCCAGGAGCGCTGGCGATCGGCAACAAAACATCTGAGATAGCGCTCCAGTTGTTGGTTGGTTCGCTCCGTCTGACCGTTAGTCTGAGGATGGTATCCAGATGATAGACTACAGGTGGTTTTGATCAGACGGCAGAAGGCCTTCCAGAACCGGGCAGTGAACTGGGGCCCCCTGTCCGAGACGATGTCTTTTGGGAACCCATGCAGGCGGACTACGTGCTCTAAGATCAGCTCGGCCGTCTTTTTAGCTGACGGGAGTCCGGAGAGAGCCACCAGATGCACAGCTTTGGAGAACCGATCTACGATGGTCAAGATGGTGGTTTTTCCTTCTGAGTCCGGCAGGCCCGTGATGAAGTCGACAGCAATGTGCGTCCAGGGCCGACGAAGTACCGGAAGTGGCTGGAGTTCTCCAGGTGTCGGCTGGTTGGTGGTTTTCGCCCTGGCGCACACTGGGCACGCCTGAACAAACTCGTCGATGTCCCGGGTCATGGAGGGCCACCAAAAGGCGCGTTGGACGAATTGGAGGGTGCGTTTGGTGCCGGGGTGTCCTGAGAGGGGTGAAGAGTGACCCCACTCCATAACGTCGCTCCTGACTGCTTGGGGGACGTAGAGTCGTCCAGGCGGCACACCTGCCGGTTCGGTCTCCGTGGCTTGTGCCTGGCGAACTCTTGTTTCAAGGTCCCATTGAAGAGGTGCGATGATTTTGGATGGATGGAGGACAGGCGCGGGTTCCACCCGGGTGACGTCCCCCTCATGTTGCCTGGAGAGGTCGTCGGCCTTGGTGTTTTTAGACCCCGGGCGGTATGACAGATGGAAGTTGTAATGTTCAAAAAACAGGGCCCACCGCGCCTGCCTTGGGTTGAGCTGTTTAATGTTCTGTATGGTGATTAGGTTTTGGTGGTCGGTCCAGACGATGAAATTAATGTCGTTAAGTAGCATTAAGTAATCATTTTAGATTTGGAAAGCTAAAAGGTCATTTAAATCATGCACAAAGTTTAAATGTGCATCCAACCTCGAGTAGACTATCAGCCCCTTTCCTCACCTGAAATGCACTTAAAACCCAAAGTTCATTAATTTAATTAATATTAAGCTAATATTAGGTTATAACAGAAGATTGAAAATGTCAATCCAATCGTGATTTGTTTGGAGTTTAAAAGGTCATACGTTAGAGACAAGCTCACTGATAATCTCACTGACAATCTCAATCTCACCTGTGATTATTCAAGCCACTTTTTATACTACTGTACTTTTTTCAGATTTTTTTCCCCATTAGCATCAGTGATGGAAAGTGTAGGCTTTGTATTCATGAAACAATTAATATCCATCATGGCATTTATATGAATTGATCCAGTCCAGGTCTATACTGTATACTGTACATGACACTGATTCAACAAGCAACGAATCCCTCAAAAACCAACACTTCACACAAAAGCCTCTCCATCAAAAGCAATTCCAGGTGAATTATCAGGTCACCTGCATTGTATTGTCCTTTATTAGAGAAAAGCAGCAGCTGAGTAATATTTAATCATTTTATTGTGCCTGAAGGTCTGCACCATTTAATCTGACCCCGGTGTAACATGATTGCCACACAGCTCTATCCAAGGCAATTATTAACATAAGACAAACAGAAACGGTCTTAAATAGAGAGGTTATTAAGTGGTGGATTCGTGTTGTAAGTGGGTGTTGGCGCGATGTAGGAAATTACTACACTTATCTCTCACACACATGCATTTTCATGTGAAGCCTTTTTGTGCTCATTTAGCAAAAATGAAGCCAAAAAATAGGAAAATTCACGTGAGCAATACCAAGTACCCCCATGATTCAGTAGACTGGAGATTGACCCTCAGCAGCAATAACCTAAAGTTTTTGTTTCATTGAGGTTTTTGGACACAGCTCTGTTAAGGTTCCACCACAGCATTTCAATTGGGTTGGGGTCTGGACCTTGACTAGGCCATTCCAAAATTTTGATTCTTTTATTTAGACAGCTGTTCTGATGTACATGTATTGGTATGGTTCAGATCATCGTCCTGCTGCATGACCGAATTTTGATCAAGCTTTAGCTGTCAGACAGGTGGCCTCTCATTTGTCTTTAGAATACTCTGGTACATGGAGGAGTTCCTGGTCGACCCAATGACTGCAAGGTGCCCAGGTCCTGTGGTTGCAAAAACAACCCCAAATCATCACTCCTCAACCGCCATGCTTGACAGTAGATAAGGTGTTTCTGCTGAAGTGCTTTTTGGTTTTCACCAAACATGGTGCTAGGCCTTAAAAAAAAAAAAACACTTTGGTCTCATATGTTTCCAAAGCCTTGTGGTTTGTTTAGATGTAGTTTTGTGAAACTCTTTGTGAAAGCTTTCATGTTCTTTTTAGACAGAAGAGACTTTCTCCTGGCAACCCCTCCAAGCAAATCCTACTTGTTCAGTCTTTTTCTAATTGTGCTGTCCTGGATGTTAACGATTAACATGATCACTTAGGCATGTAGAGTTCCAGATGTAGCTTTGAGCATGGCACAGTCTAATCTTGGGGTGAATGTACTGGGACGTCCACTCCTGGGGCAACTGGCAACTGTCTTGAATGCTTTACACTTGGGAATAATCTTTCTCACTGTAGAACGTTGAAATGGTTTGGAAATGGTTTGATAATCCTTGCCACATTGATGTGAAGCAACAGTTGCTTCTCTCAGACTATTGCTTATGTCTTTCCCTTCTGGCAACACACACCTGAATACTCCAGATCAGGAAACCCAGCACACCTGTTACTGGTGAATTAATGAAGGCCTGACGATTAGCAGCACCTGGCTGCAACTTAGCCTCTTAAATCCTGTGGAAGCAGTAAGGGGGTACTTAGGCTTCATGGCTTCATGTTTGTTAAATAAATAATGGCACTGTTTGTTAAAAAAAGAATGGGCAGTAACTAAACATACAGTGTGTGTGTGTGTGTGTGTGTGTGTGTGAATTTGCAGTGCTGCTTCATAGATTGGTTCTTTTTTTGCTTTCTGACCTCGTCTTTGATTGTAGTCCCTCATATACCCCATGGTCGTAAGCTTAACATTCACACACACACACACACACACGATTATATTTAGACATGCAGTGAATGATGGAATAGATAGCAGATCAAACAAAAACAGGCACACAGATTGCAGTTCCTTTTTTTATATGGTCGAAAAAGGTAACTGGAAAAGGTGCTTTTTAGGGGAATTTCAGGTAAAGATCTATAACCTCATATCAAAAAGTGTTTAGTTCTTTTATACCACAGCATTTTGTCTATTGTTTATTTAATTACTCAACAACACCATGCTTTTTAATCAGTAAATAGTTGTATATTGTAAAACATGTTACTTCTTGTTTTCAATTACATTACAACAGCTACAGTATACACAGCTGTAAAAGTCATTCCGTCACCAACAGAATCTTATCTGCTTTATAAGTCTGTATTAATTGATCACTCACTTTCTATACCACTTTATCTTGTATACAGTGTCCTAGGAGGCCAATGCATCTCATGGCACGCACGCACGCACACACACACACACACACATGCACACACACACAGGAAATTAGCCTAATCTGCTTATTTTTCGACTGTGGGAGGAAACCAACCAAGCACAGAGAGAACATGTAAAGTCCACACACACAAGACCGAGGCACCCGATGTCAGAATCGAATCCAGACCTTAGAAGTGCAAGGCAACCTCTAAGTCACTGTGCCAACGTGCTAATTGTTGATATGGAAAAAATAATGTCCTACTCTAAGTGCATCCCTATCTGACACTACAGTGCACTATGGTACAATCTATTTGATAGTATTCTGTATATTATATGTAAATACAGTAAAATGATGAGTATACCTCTATTTTGATAACGAAGTTTATTACTGTATAATTTTCGGTTCTTGAGATACAGTGGGGCAAAAAAAGGATTTAGTCAGCCACCAATTGTGCAAGTTCTCCGATTCAAAAAGATGAGAGAGGCCTGTGATTTTCATCATAGGTATAACTCAACTATGAGAGACAAAATAAGAAAAAGAAAATCCAGAAAATCACATTGTAGGATTTTTTTATTAATTAATTGGTAAATTCCTCTGTAAAATAAGTACTTGGTGACCTACAAACAAGCAAGATTTCTGGCTCTCACAGACCTGTAACTTCTTCTTTAAGAGGTTCCTCTGTCCTCCACTCGTTACCTGTATTAATGGGATCTGTTTGAACTTATCAGTATAAAAGACACCTGTCCACAACCTTAAACAGTCACACTCCAAACTCCACTATGGCCAAGACGAAAGAGCTGTGAAAGGACACCAGAAACAAAATTGTAGACCTTCAACAGGAAGATCCATGCAAGATCTCACTCTGTGAGGTCAAAATGATCACAAGAACTGTGAGCAAAAATCCCAGAACCACACAGTGGGACCTAGTGAATGACCTGCAGAGAGCTGGGATCAAAGTAATAAAGGCTACCATCAGTAACACACTGTGCTGCCAGTGGCTCAAATCCTACAGTGCCAGACGTGTCCCCCTGCTTAAGCCAGTACATGGTTTGCTAGAGAGCATTTGGATGATCCAGAAGAGGACTGGGAGAATGTCATATGGTCAGATGAAACCAAAATAGAACTTTTTGGTAAAAACTCAACTTGTCGTGTTTGGAGGAGAAAGAATGCTGAGTTGCATCCAATAAACACCATACCTACTGTGAAGCATGGGGGTGGAAACATCATGCTTTGGGGCTGTTTTACTGCAAAGGGACCAGGAAGACTGATCTGTGTAAAGGACAGAATGAATGGGGCCGTGTATCGTGAGATTTTGAGTGAAAGCCTCCTTCCATCAGCAAGGGCATTGAAGGTGAAACGTGGCTGTGTCTTTCAGCATGACAATGATCCCAAACACACCGCCCGAACGAAGGAGTGGCTTCGTAAGAAGTATTTCAAGGTCCTATGATTATACCTATGATGAAAATCACAGGCCTCTCTCATCTTTTTAAGTGAGAGAACTTACACAATTGGTGGTTGATTAAATACTTTTTTGCCCCACTGTAGGGCCAGTTGGTTTATGAGGAGCACCATAGAAGCACCATACATGTGACGTAGAAAGAAAGAGGGAACACTTCATTTTGACACCATGATTTCCCTGCTTCTCCTAAAAATAACAAAAGTGAGGTTGTATATATATATTTTAAAAAGCATATTGAGTGCTAATGACTAAATAGAGTGCACCTGTGTGTAATCTAATGTCAGTACAAATACCGCTGCTCTGTGACGGCCTCAGAGGTTGTCTAAGAGAATATTGGGAGCAACAACACCATGAAGTCCAAAGAACACACCAGACAGGTCAGCGATAAAGTTATTGAGAAATTTAAAGCAGGCTTAGGCTACAAAAAGATTTCCAAAGCCTTGAACATCCCACGGAGCACTGTTCAAGCGATCATTCAGAAATGGAAGGAGTATGGCACAACTGTAAACCTACCAAGACAAGGCCGTCCACCTAAACTCACAGGCCGAACAAGGAGAGCGCTGATCAGAAATGCAGCCAAGAGGCCGCATTTACACTATGAACAAATTCAGACCTGTTCAAGAAGGTGGATATAAAATAGCTGAATAGTTTAAACTGAAATTACAAAAAAGGGTGGAGTTAGTGGTGAGGGAATTCCCATCTTTTGTAAAAACATCACATTAACATGAAATGTTTTTTGTTTGAAAAAAAAAGGATCTTAACCTTTAAGTATACTGGAGTCAAAAAAGAAATGAATCACTTATTAATGCTCTATTGGCTCTATACAATACGCTCTTTACAAATGCAGTGGAACATACCAGGAACTATGCACAATTTTTTATAAAAGACAGGTGTATTACAGAGTGGGACCTGTTGACACTGCTCACCCTCAGTTAATCCTCCAGCTGAACCAGTTTCCCTCTCCAAAATGGTGTGGCCACACAAAGCTGTAACATGGCTCAGGCTCAATGAGGACAGATTCATTGGAAAAGAGAAGTTAAGCAGGAAGCAATAAGATGGGGCCAATAAAAACATTACAATATACTTTATTTCTGCTTGAAGAGTTTTATTTTAGCATAATAAACAAATAAAATGCTTTCACAGCCTTTGGATTTAAAACTGACAGTGATTTATTGCTTAAATTAAGCTTGTATTATAAAGAAATTCTGATCATGGATTATCAAAGAGACACAGAGAGGCAGAGGATGAGAGCGAAGCCTTCAGAAACATAGCAATACTGTACTAAATGAATACTAGTAACATTGCTCCCTCTGTTGTTCAAGAACCATAAAACACTCTTTTTAATGCTTGGTTATCAGGAATCACAGTGAGCTTCTATTCTGCTTTCTTTTTTTTATTTATTGCAATTTGTATTACACATTATTTTACTGTCAAAAAGTTGAATATTTAAAATATTTTCATGAATTTTATTTCGTATGTCAAGTATTAGGATGCCCCTTTTTAGCTTTAATGACAGTCTGCACTGAAGCTTGCATGGATAAAAACCTTAAGATCCATTTTAGATCAAATCTATGGAACGATATCGCAGACAATATTCAAATGCAATTGCAATTGCGTTTCCCATATGTGGACGCACAAAGTGTGCCATAATTCAAATGCAATTGCAAACTTTGCATTACCGTTTGCTGATTCGCCTTTGCGAGCGCACACTGACTGCCAAATTTCAAATGAAAAAACAAAGTCCATTTCCATTTGTATTTCCCAGGTCTTACACGTCATGAACCTGTCATATTTAAATATCAAAATCAATTACCACATTTGCTTTTTCACTTTCTCTGCGCCGCGCGTCAAGCCGGCCAAAATTCAAACGCAATCGAATCCATTTGCAATTGCATTTCCAACACGTTACACAGAAACCTGTCAATCAGCGTCAGGGGCGGGTCTATACTGTGGAGCGGGATTGTATGGGGAGTGACGTCACTCGCACTCGCCGACCAAGAGGGGGATATTTGAGCACTGGAGGTGAACCGAGATTATCTCATTTGTTTATCAAGAAATAAACACACAAAAATGACAAATCGCATATTTTCTTGCTCCGGAGTGGACAGAGAAGTTATTACAAATAAAAATATTTTTAGATCTTATCCTGTTACAGCCTGCTGGAGCTAAATCTTTCAGAAACGCTGCGTACGGGTGTTATGCGCTAAAAAGCCTCCCTGCCACGGATTGCACCCCCACAAAATCTCTGTCAAATATATGAGGACATCACAATCAAATATTCATATTATTATTATCAAATATAATATATGAGTATTATCACGAAGCGATTTTTATTATAAATAAGAAATATAAAAATATACAGTCTACAACCCCTGGCAAAAATTCTAGAATCACCCCTCTCAGAAGATGTTCATTCAAATGTTTAATTGTGTAGAAAAAAAAACAAGCACATACATGCCACAAAACTATTTTCACTCAACAATCCAAACTTCTGGCTGTATAAAACACTTAAAAAAAAAAAGATAACTATAGTCAACGACAACTGTTTTAACAGCTCAAACAGAGGAAAAAAATATGGAATCACAAATCTGAGGAAAAAAATATGGAATCACCATGCACTCTGCATTTCTACAACTGCTAATTAGTCTACAGTTAAAAAAGAGTGCTTGCACACATTAGGGATGTGTTGAACCCAGATGATTGACATAACTCATAGCTTCAACACGAGAGATGTCAGTTGAAACAAAGGAGAGAATTATCAAACTTCTTGAAGAAGGTAAATCTTCATGGAATGTTGCAAAAAATGTTGGTTGTTCCCAGTCAGTTGTGTCTAAAATCTGGACCAAGTACAAACCAAATGGAAAGGTTGTAAAAGGGAAGCGAACTGGTAGACCAAGAAAGACATCAAAGCGCCAAGACAGAAAACTTAAAGCAATATGACTTGAAAACAGAAAATGCACAACAAAACAAATGAGGAACAAATGGGCAGAAAGTGGAGTCAATGTCTGTGACCGACAGTAAGAAATCGCCTAAAAGAAATGGGATTTACATACAGAAAAGCCAAAAGAAAACCATCATTAACATCTAAACAGAAAAAAACATGGGTTCAGTGGGCTAAAGAAAGACAATCTTGGACTGCGGATGACTGGATGAGAGTTAGATTCAGTGATGAATCACGAATCTGCATTGCGCAGGGTGATGATGCTGGAACTTTTGTTTGGTGCCGTTCCAATGCAATTTATAAAGACAACTGCCTGAAGAAAACATGCAAATTTCCACAATCATTATTGATATGGGGTTGTATGTCAGGTAAAGGTATGGGAGACATGACAGTCATTACATCTTCTATAAATGCACAAGTTTATGTTGAGATTTTGGACACTTTTCTTATTCCATCAATTGAAAGGATGTTTGGTGATGGTAGCATCATTTTTCAGGATGATAATGCATCGTGCCATAGGGCAAAATCTGTGAAAACATTCCTACAGGAAATACATATAATGTCAATGGCATGGCCTGCAAATAGTCCGGACCTTAATCCAATTGAAAATCTGTTGTGGAAATTAAAGAAAATGGTCCACGACAAGGCTCCAACCTGCAAAGCTGATCTGGCAACTGCAATAAGACAAAGCTGGAGACAGACTGATGAAGTATACAGTTTGACATTAGTTAAATCCATGCCTCAGAGAATTCAAGCTGTTATAAAAGCCAGAGGTGGTGCAACAAAGTACAAGTAGTGTTTTTATTTGGTGATTCCATATTTTTTTCCTCTGTTTGAGTTGTTAAAACAGTTGTCGTTGACTATAGTTATCTTTCTTTGTTTTTTTTTTAAGTGTTTTATACAGCCAGAAGTTTGGATTGTTGAGTGAAAATAGTTTTGTGGCATGTATGTGCTTGTTTTTTTTTCTACACAATTAAACATTTGAATGAACATCTTCTGTTCTTCTGTTATATACTCTACCCGTAGAACAGATTAGCTGTGTCTCCCCACGTTATCAAACTGTTAGAAATATGAATCCCACTACTAAAGACAGATTCACAAGTAATCTGCCGGATCTGTCCCAATTTCTTATTAGACCCCTAAATGCAGATGATCTAGATGAAGTGACTAGCAGCATGGGCACTATTCTTACCAGTACATTAGACACTGTTGCTCCCATCAGATAAAAAAAAGTCAGAGATAAAACATTTGCACCGTGGTACAACAGTCATACTCGCGCCCTAAAGAGAGCAACCCGTAAACTCGAGCAAAAATGGAGGAAAACTAAATTAGAAGTTTTTCGAATTGCGTATAAAGACAGTATGTGCAGCTATAGACAGGCTCTAAAAACTGCTAGGACTGAGCATCTTAGCCAACTGATAGCAAGAAACGAAAACAATCCCAGGTTCTTATTTAGTACAGTGGCTCGCCTAACAAAACCTAAGATGCCCGCAGAGAGTATCCCATCACAGTTTAGAAGTGAAGACTTTATGGACTTCTTTAATGAAAAAATCAATAATATCAGGAAGAAAATAATGGAGGTTCAACCTCTAATAGTATCTCACGATCAGAGGTGGAAAGTAACGAATTACATTTACTCGCGTTACTGTAATTGAGTAGCTTTTTTGTGTATTTCTACTTTTTAAAGTAGTTTTAAAAATCTGTAATTTTACTTTTACTTAAGTACGTTTTGTTTGAAGTATTGTAATTCGCTACATTTTAAATCATATTCGCTACTGAGTAAAAAATAAATCAATGAAAATGATAAAATAATAAAAATATTATGCTTTATAAATGCTCCGTTGCGCCGTGTGTGTGTATCATGTCCTGGTCGCGCGCCGCTCCAGACTCCACTCCAGGTTTTCTGCCATCGGCATCTTCCTGACCTTCCACACGGTCGCTTCCGCCTTGAGAGTGACGTCATCGACTAGCGCGACCATATTTAAACCGGAGAGAGACGCGGGAAAGATGAAAGAGGTTGTGATTTTGGCGTTTTGATATTTGGTTGTGTATTCTGGTTTTGACTTTTTGCCACCAATTGACTTTGATTATTGCTTTGTCCCTTTGGTTTGGTTGGTCTTTGTATATATTTGTAGATAATTTCACTGTTTTTGGTTTAGGGAGTCCAGGAAGGTACCTGTATACTGTGTGTTTTTTTTGTTTTTTTGTTTGCAGGTAATCTAGCTACTAAATATAAATACCATTTTGTTTATTATTTTGGCCTGGGTCCATCCTGAATCTGATCCTCCTCCTGGTGTGTGTGTGTGTATGTGTGTGTTTGTATATACAAGCATCATTATTTCATCAGTTAATGATTGGATCTAGTTCTTTCTGCCATATACCACCATTTCCATACAGTTTAAAATAGAACCCTGAACAATTCTTTTGCTGTATGGCCCTAGACTGGGATGTAACACCATATTTAAGTGACCACTTTGATTTTCAAGCACAAGAAAGACAACAGCTTTATTATGCAAAAGTGTTCCTTCAGTTAAAAACAACTAGTTTGAGATTTATATCTACTCATCTTTTTTGAACTACGCTAGAATGCCTCATCCCACCCCCGCTGTTAAAAAAAATAAAAAAGTAACTCGGGAACTTTTACTTTGAGTACATTTTTTAATGAGCTACTTTTTACTTTTACTTGAGTAGATTTTTATAATGGTAACTTTACTTGTACTTAAGTAAAATTTCACTGAAGTAACAGTACTTGTACTTGAGTACAAAATTTTATTACTCTTTCCACCTCTGCTCACGATCCAGTTCAGCCTATAGGTTCACATTTAGATTTTCAGTGCTTTACAGGTATAGGACAGGAAGAGCTGTATAAACTCATCACCTCGGCTAAATCAACAACGTGCCTGTTAGACCCAATCCCAACCAGATTTTTAAAAGAAGTGATGCTTACGGTTGGAGAGCCACTTCTAAACATTATTAATTCTTCATTACATCTAGGTCACATCCCTAAACCTTTCAAGTTAGCAGTTATTAAGCCGCTTCTTAAAAAATCTAATTTGGACGCGAATGAAATAACAAATTACAGACCGATTTCAAACCTTCTGTTCATATCAAAAATACTAGAAAAAGTAGTATCAGCTCAAATTTGCACATTCTTGCAGGATAACCACATCCTTGAAGAATTTCAGTCAGGTTTCAGGCCCCATCATAGCACAGAAACTGCACTAGTTAAGATTACAAACGACTTGTTTTTAGCTTCAGACCAAGGCTGCATCTCATTGCTAGTCCTGCTCGATCTTAGTGCGGCATTCGACACTATAGATCATAATATTCTCATAGATCGCTTACAAAATTATATAGGTATTCAGGGACAGGCATTAAAATGGTTTAGATCTTACCTGTCTGATCCCTACAATTTTGTAGATCTAAATGGAGAACCGTCTGGTGTAATGCCAGTGAAATATGGGGTCCCACAAGGGTCAGTTTTAGGACCTCTGTTGTTCTCAATATACATGCTTCCCTTGGGTAACATCATAAGAAGACATGGGATTAGTTTCCACTGTTATGCTGATGATACCCAATTATATATCTCAACAAAACCAGACGAAATACCTAAGTTGTCTAGATTAACTGAGTGTGTCCAGGACATAAAAGATTGGATGACCAATAACTTTCTTTTATTAAATTCAGATAAGACAGAGATATTACTTATTGGCCCAAAAACCAGCACACAACAGCTTTCACAATTCAGCCTGCGCTTAGAAGGATGTACTGTTACTACCAGCTCAGCAGTAAAAGACCTGGGCGTAATATTAGACAGTAACTTGTCTTTTGAAAATCACATTTCAAATATCACAAAAACAGCCTTTTTCCATCTTCGAAATATTGCTAAACTTAGGAACATCTTATCCGTATCTGATGCAGAAAAGCTAGTTCATGCATTCATGACCTCCAGACTGGACTATTGTAATGCATTACTAGGTGGTTGTCCTGCATCCTCAATAAACAAGCTTCAGTTAATCCAAAATGCAGCTGCCAGGGTTCTCACTAGATCCAGAAAATATGATCATATAACCCCAATATTATCATCCCTGCACTGGTTACCTGTTCAGTTTAGAATAAATTACAAAATAGTATTACTTACATACAAGGCCTTAAATGGTTTAGCTCCCACATACCTAACCAGTCTTCTGATGCGCTACAATCCACCACGCGCCTTAAGATCACAAAGCTCCGGACTTCTGGTAGTTCCCAGAATTTCAAAATCTACAAAAGGGGGTAGGGCTTTTTCATATTTAGCTCCAAAGCTTTGGAATAGCCTTCCAGACAGTGTTCGGGGAGCAGACACGGTTTCTCAATTCAAAAGTAGACTCAAGACGCATCTTTTTAATCTGGCATACACATAACTCATCCCATAATCTCATACTCCAGTACACCTATACCGAATGGCAACTACGCTAATTCTCCCCATCTGTTCTGTATTTCTCTACCCATCCCGAGGCATCGGGAGATTTTGCCAGCCTCAGTAGACAAAGGCCGACCCTGCGAGGTTCCTGAGGCATCCAGAGAAGGACCAGCTCCAGCTGGATTCAGCTTTATGATGGTTGGAGCTACACATGCTGCTCCTGTGCTTCCAGTGATCCAGACCTCATCTGCCCTCTGCACCTACTGACTCGTCCCTATGCTGAACTGGTCTTCAAGTCAATTTAAATAATTTCTGTCATATTGAATTTTCACCTGCACAACACACAAGATGTTATATCATTTCTATCTGTTATCGCCCAAATGAGGATGGGTTCCCTGTTGAGTCTGGTTCCTCTCAAGGTTTCTTCCTAATGCCATCTCAGGGAGTTTTTCCTTGCCACCGTCGTCGCCACCCTTGGCTTGCTCATCAGAGAAATTTCATTCATTCGTCTCATTATTATTATCTGCACATTTTTCTCACACATCCACACTTCCAATTATTTTCTTTTCTATAATTATTATTATTATTATATATATTTTGTTTTTGTTAAATTTCTTTAATTTTTGTGAAGCTGCTTTGAGACAATGACCATTGTTAAAAGCGCTATATAAATAAAATTGAATTGAATTGAAAAATTTAATTCTGAGAGGGGTGATTCCAGAATTTTTGCCAGGGGTTGTATATGAAAATAATATATAATTAATATATTTTCCCCCCTATACTACATGTGT
Source organism: Channallabes apus (assembly GCA_030522415.1). Taxonomy (NCBI): domain Eukaryota; kingdom Metazoa; phylum Chordata; class Actinopteri; order Siluriformes; family Clariidae; genus Channallabes; species Channallabes apus. The sequence continues at coordinate 49,921,673 of CM060106.1, forward strand.
TTTTTTTTATATAGATTATTTTATAATCAAATTCGTTTGGTGCAATTTGTAAATCATAAACCTATTAATTTATGTTGTAATATAATATTTGATACAGGTTATGTTGGGGGGGGCAATCCGTGGCAGGGAGGCTTTTTAGCGCATAACACTGGTACGCAGCGTTTCTGAAAGATTTAGCTCCAGCAGGCTGTAACAGGAGAAGATCTAAAAATATTCTTATTTGTAAAAACTTCTCTGTCCACTCCGGAGCAAGAAAATATGCGATTTGTAATTTTTGTGTGTTTATTTCTTGATAAACAAATGAGATAATCTCGGTTCACCTCCAGTGCTCAAATATCCCCCTCTTGGTCGGCGACTGCGAGTGACGTCACTCCCCATACAATCCCGCCCCACAGTATAGACCCGCCCCTGACGCTGATTGACAGGTTTCTGTGTAACGTGTTGGAAATGCAATTGCAAATGGAAAATGAAATTGCAATTAGCGATTGCGTTTTAATTTTGGCCGGCTTGACGCGCGGCGCAGAGAAAGTGAAAAAGCAAACGTGGTGATTGATTTTGATATTTAAATATGACAGGTTCATGACGTGTAAGACCTGGGAAATACAAATGCAAATGGACTTTGTTTTTTCATTTGAAATTTGGCAGTCAGTGTGCGCTCGCAAAGGCGAATCAGCAAACGGTAATGCAAAGTTTGCAATTGCATTTGAATTATGGCACACTTTGTGCGTCCACATATGGGAAACGCAATTGCATTTGAATATTGTCCGCGATATCGCCCCATACAAATCTACAATGTTGTCTAATCACAAAGATTCTGACCTTTTAAACAAAGCAGTTAACATGGTCATTATAAATAGATTTGCCATAAGGTAAAGGAGCAGATCTGGGGGACTCATGGACGTAGAGTATTATGGTGAACTGGTATGTTTAGATGCTGTCTTCCTCAGTCTCATTTGATCACTCAGGTTTGTTGACGGTGAGGTGATTGTTTGCTTTACATCTCAGGGAGCCCTCATGTTTGTGTTTCCTTCTGGCTCTCCCTTTTAGTTATGCTGTCAAAGTTAGTCCTGCCGGAGTCCCTGCATGCACTCTACAGAAAATATACATTCACATTATACATTGTGATTGTGACCATACCTAATTGCAATCTCTCCTCCTCTTCTCTTTCTCCCCCTCTTTCTCTTTCCTCTCTTCCCCTGTCTCCCCCTTTCACTCTTTCTCTCTCTCTCTCTCTCTCTGTCGAGCTACACATGTGGTTCCTGAGCTGCCAGTGATCCAGACTCCCTCTGCCCTCCGGACCTGTCTGATCCATCCTGGTGCCCCGTTTCTGGTTGGAGGTCTCGTCGCATGGATGTCCCGTGTGTCTCTTTGGGATGCGTCTGGTGTCTGGGGATGATTCTATCTACTTAGAAGATGGTTCTGGCCTCGACTGGTGTTGTCAGCTGTTTCTCTGAGGACTTGACAATTCGATAGTTCAGGACTGGAACTTTCTACAAGTCTATCTGAGTCTCCAATAACTACTGGACTCCATTTTACATCAACTATTATAACATCAATTAACATCAACTATTATAGCTGAACCTAACACTTAACACTGTATAAATGCAGATAATTTCCTGCTATCTGTTTCACCCAGATGAGGATGGGTTCCCCTCAAGGTTTCTTCCTATTACCATCTCAGGGAGTTTTTCCTTGCCACTGTCACCCTCAGGCTTGCTCACCAGGGACTATCTGAACATTTTGATTCATACACATTCACATTCCATACAAACTTAAATAATTCTTTTGATTGTATAAAGCTGTTTTGAGACAATGTCATTTACATTTACATTTAGGCATTTGGCAGACGCTCTTATCCAGAGCGACTTACATTTTTATCTCATTATACATCTGAGCAGTTGAGGGTTAAGGGCCTTGCTCAAGGGCCCAACAGTGGCAACTTGGTGGTTGTGGGGTTTGAACCTGGGATCTTCCGAACCGTAGCCCAATGCCTTAACCACTGAGCTACCCCTGGCCCCTATGTCAGTTGTTAAAAGTGCTATGCAAATAAAACTGAATTGAATTATTTATTTACACTCTCACTTACTCAATTAGGGCATTAAATGGGCTACACTCTTGAAAGGGTGACAATCCATCACAGGGCACAAACACACACACACCTAGACAATCATTCACACACTACAAGCAATTTGAAAACACAAGTTTGCCTAATCTGCATGTCTTTGGATTGTTGGAGGAAACCAGAATACCTGGAGGAAACCCAAGTAAAAAAAAAAGTATATAAAATCCTAGCATGCCAAAGCATGCTTAAGTGTACTTGCTCCAGAATATTGACTAGTATACTTGAAGTTTGCTATCTTTTTAACAACTAATTTTGTACTAAGTTAAGTTGTAATTGTACAAAAGCATAATTTTATTAAGTACTGTACATTTACATTTACATTTAGGCATTTGGCAGACGCTCTTATCCAGAGCGACTTACAAAAAGTGCTTTAAAGTTTACATCACTGGATACATACTTACACTGGGTTAACTAGGTTAATAACTAAGTGCCATTAGTCCAACATAACTGGAGAAACAGATGCGTCTTAAGTCGTCGTTTAACGATAGTCAAAATCTCTGCTGTACGGACATCTAGAGGAAGTTCGTTCCACCACCTAGGTGCCAGAACAGAAAAGAGCCTGGATGAATGCCGCCCTTGATCCCTGAGAGATGGTGGGATGAGGCGAGCAGTGCTGGAGGATCGGAGGGAACGTGGTGCAGTGCGTGGTATGGTTAGAGCAGAGAGGTAAGTGGGTGCTTGGCCATTTTTAGCTTTGTAGGCAAGCATCAGTGTTTTGAATTTGATGCGGGCAGCTGCAGGGAGCGGAGGAGTGGGGAGGTTTGGGAGAACTTGGGAAGGTTAAAAACGAGACGTGCTGCTGCATTCTGGATCAGTTGCAGAGGACGAATTGTGGACAGAGGCAGGCCTGCCAGGAGTGAGTTGCAGTAGTCCAGTCTTGAAATAACAAGGGACTGAACAAGCACCTGAGTAGCCTGTGAAGAAAGACATGGGCGAATTCTTCTGATATTGTAAAGAAGAAATCTACAAGAGCGAGTAAGGTTAGTGATGTGTGGGGAAAATGACAGATGATTGTCCACGGTTACCCAAGATTGCGGGCAGTGGCTGAAGGAGTGATTTGGTTGGTGTCCAGGAATATCACAAGGTCTTGACCTGGGGATGAGTCACAAGGGATGAACAACAGTTCAGTTTTACTCAGATTGAGCTTCAGCTGATGCCATCCTGCCATCCAGGATGTGATGTCTGCCAGACATGCTGAGATCCAGGTGGGTGAATGTCAGAGGGAGGAAAGGAGAGAGTAAATTGGGTGTCATCTGCATAACAATGGTATGAAAATCCATGCGATGAAATGACCTTACCAAGAGACCGGGAATAGAGGGAGAACAGGACCAAGTACTGAGCCCTGCGGGACACCAGTAGAGAGTCTACGTGGGGCAGATGTAGATCCCCTCCATTTTACCTCATATGACTTATCTTCTAGGTAAGAAGCAAACCATTGCCACGCTGTTCCACAAATTCCAAGGCTTTTAAGAATAGAATCTTGTGGTTCACCATGTAAATGCAGTTGACGGGTTCAGGAGGATGAGGACAGATGACAGTGTAGCAGATCTACCAGCATGGAGCTTCTCAGTGACTGACAGAAGGGAATGTGGCACTTTGAATCCAGGTTGGTTGGGATCCTTAAATTTGTTCTGTGAGAGATAAAGAGACATTTGGTTATAAACAGTTCTAAATAAAAGAGAGAAGTGATACCGGGTGATAGTTGTTAACTTCTGATGGGTCCAGGCAGGGTTTCTTGAGGATGGGAATAACCCTTGCCTTCTTAAAAGCAGCAGGAACATGACCAGATGATATGGAATGGTTGATGATGGTTGTGGTGAAGGGAAGGAGGTCTCGTGAGATGGCCTGGAGCATTGTGGAGGGGATTGGGTCTAATGAAGAGGTGGTGGGGTTAGATGACGAGATTCAGTTTATTTATTTGTATAGCGCTTTTAACAATTGACATTGTCTCAAAACAGCTTTACACAATCAAAAGAATTATTTAAGTTTGTATGGAATGTGAATGTGTATGAATCAAAATGTTCAGATATTCCCTGGCGAGCAAGCCCGAGGGCGACAGTGGCAAGGAAAAACTCCCTGAGACGGTAATAGGAAGAAACCTTGAGAGGAACCAGACTCGACAGGGAACCCATCCTCATCTGGGTGAAACAGATAGCAGGAAATGATCTGCATTTATACAGTGTTAAGTGTTAGGTTCAGCTATAATAGTTGATGTCAATTGATGTTATAATACTTGATGTAAAATGGAGTCCAGTAGTTATTCGAGACTCAGATAGACTTGTAGAAAGTTCCAGTCCTGAACTATGGAATTGTCAAGTCCTCAGAGAAACAGCTGACAACACCAGTCGAGGCCAGAACCATCTTCTAAGTATAGAGAATCATCCCCAGACACCAGACGCATCCTAAAGAGACACACGGGGCATCCATGCGATGAGACCTCCAACCAGAAACCGGGCACCAGGATGGATCAGACAGGTCCGGAGGGCAGAGGGAGTCTGGATCACTGGCAGCTCAGGAACCACATGTGTAGCTCGACAGAGAGAGAGAGAGAAAGAGTGAAAGGGGGAGACAGGGGGAGAGAGGAAAGAGGGGGAGGAAGAGAAGAGGAGGAGAGATTGCAATTAGGTATGGTCACAGTCACAATGTCTAATGTGAATGTATATTTACTGTAGAGTGCAAGCAGGGACTCCGGCAGGACTAACTATGACAGCATAACTAAAAGGGAGAGCCAGAAGGAAACACAAACATGAGGGCTCCCTGAGATGTAAAGCAAACAATCACCTCACCGTCAACAAACCTGAGTGATCAAATGAGACTGAGGAAGACAGCATCTAAACATACCAGTTCACCATAATACTCTACGTCCATGAGTCCCCCAGATCTGCTCCTTTACCTTATGGCAAATCTATTTATAAAATGCTTGGTTAAATAAATAGGTTTTTAGCCTAGACTTAAACACTGAGACTGTTTCTGAGTCCCGAACACTATTTGGAAGACTATTCCATAATTTTGGGGCTTTGTAAGAAAAAGCTCTTCCCCCAGCTGTAGTGTTCATAATACGCGGTACTGATAAGCAGCCTGCATCCTTTGACCGAAGTAGGCGTGGCGGATCGTAAGACACTAGCAGTTCGCTCAGATACTGCGGCTCGAGACCATTTAATGCCTTATATGTCAAGAGTAGTATTTTAAAATCAATGCGAAATTTCACAGGGAGCCAATGCAGTGAAGATAGGATAGGGGTGATGTGCTCATATCTTCTGGTTCTAGTGAGGACTCTCGCTGCTGCATTTTGGACTAGCTGAAGCTTGTTTATGCACCTAACTGAACAACCAGACAGTAAGGCATTACAATAGTCCAACCTAGAAGTGATAAAAGCATGAACTAGTTTTTCTGCATCATTTAGCGACAATATATTTCTTATTTTGGCGATATTTCTAAGGTGAAAGAATCCTATCCTGGTGATATTATCTACATGAGCTTCAAATGAAAGGCTGGAATCTATAATCACGCCGAGGTCTTTTACTGTTGCACTTGACGGAACAGAAAGGCCATCTAAAGTTACGGTGTGATCTAAGATTTTACTTCTAGCTGTATGCGGTCCTATGACTAGAACTTCTGTCTTATCCGGATTAAGCAGAAGGAAGTTAATTAGCATCCAATTTCTTATGTCATGAACACATTGCTCAACTTTAGTAAGATGGTTTTTCTCATCAGGTTTTGTTGAGACGTATAGCTGTGTGTCGTCAGCATAACAATGAAAACTAATACCATGCTTACGGATTATGTTGCCCAGAGGAAGCATGTAAAGGGAAAAAAGCAGTGGGCCTAAAACTGAACCCTGCGGAACGCCAAACTCCACTAGAGAACATGCAGAATAATCACCATTTAAGTCTACATACTGATAACGATCGGTCAAATAGGATCTGAGCCAGGAGAGGGTTGTACCCTTAATTCCTACTAAATTTTCTAATCTGTGAAGAAGAATAGCATGATCAATAGTGTCAAAAGCTGCACTGAGGTCGAGTAATACAAGCATAGTTACACAACCCTGATCAGAGGCCAATAGGAGGTCATTTACTACTTTAACGAGTGCTGTTTCTGTGCTGTGATGAGGCCTAAATCCTGACTGATACAGTTCATGTATGCCATTTCTATGTAGATATGAGCATAGCTGCTCCGCTACTATCTTTTCCAGAATCTTAGAGATAAAGGGGAGGTTTGATATTGGCCTGTAATTGGACAGCTGACAGGGGTCGAGGTCAGGTTTCTTAATTATTGGTTTGATAACTGCTACTTTAAAAGATTTTGGAACATAACCAATGCTGAGTGAGGAATTAATTATTCTCAACATCGGTTCTGTTATTACTGGTACTATCTGTTTAAGAAAATGTGTCGGTATAGGATCTAATATACAGGTTGACGAATTTGCAGAAGAGATGAGTGAAATTAGTTCATTCTCTTCAAGAGGAGTAAAGTATTCTAGGTTTGAATCTGACATGGCTAGGTTAACATCAGTATCAATTACATTGTTTGGTTTCAAAGCCTCAATTTTATGCCTGATATTTACAATTTTATTATTAAAAAAGTTCATGAAGTCCTCACTATTGCATGATGTTGTTGTGGAGATTTCTGTAGTGGTCTTATTTCTGGTTAATTTGGCTACGGTATTAAATAAAAATCTAGGATTATTTTTATTTTCTTCTATAAGAGTGGAGAGATACGTTGATCTAGCTACACTAAGAGCTTTCCTATAGTTCAGGATGCTCTCTTTCCATGCTATTTGAAATACCAACAATTTAGTTTGACGCCATTTACGCTCTAATTTCCGAGCAGTCTGTTTTAAAGTGCGCGTGTGATCGTTATACCAGGGAGCGAGTTTCTTATCTCTAATAATTTTTCTTTTAGCTGGAGCTACATTATCTAAGGTACAACGAAGTGTCGACTCTAAATATTCAGTCGCCTGATCAAGTTCTGTGGGGTCAGACGGTGGCCTAATCGAAGTTGGTAACTCTGGGAGATTACTGATAAAACTCTGTGTGGTAGTTGATGTGAATGTACGTTTAATACGGTAGCGCGGTACTGTGCGTACATTATCACTGTGACACACTTGAACGGAGACAAGATAGTGATCTGAGATAATTTCAGACAGTGGAATTGTGAATACATTTCTTATAATTAATCCGAAGAATATTACTAAATCTAAAGTGTGACCTGCTTTATGAGTGGGTCCTACTACACACTGATTTACACCTACGGAGTCCAGTATGGATATAAATGCTGTTCTCAGAGGGTCTTCTGGATTCTCAAAATGAATGTTAAAATCTCCAGATTCAGCAGATCATTCAGAGATGATCTGCTGAATCTCATCAGATGACAGGTTGGAGAATTCTGCTAAAGGAGGGAAGGGAAGGTCCTGAGGTTCTGTCGTTGGAGCTTAGTTGGGAGCGAAGGACTGGTGGATTGCTGTAATTTTCCCATCGTAGAATGTGGCAAAATCATCAGCAGTCAGAGAGGAAGGGGCAGGAGAAGTCGGTGGGTTGAGTAGTTAGGAGAAGATGTGGAGTTTGCAAATCTGCTAAGCCTGTCGTAAGGACAGTAAAGAGATGGACCAGTGAAGCAGAGCAGGACAGGCCTGTTTTGACTGCACTGATTGGAGTGTTTTTGAATCTGCTGCCACCAATCTGGACGAGCTCACAGATTCTGTAACATCCTACATCAGTTTCTGTGAGAACATGTGCATCCCTACCAGGACATTTTTAACATATAACAATGACAAACCATGGTTTACAGCAAAACTCAGGCAGCTTTGTCAGGCCAAAGAGGATGCCTATAGGAGTGGGGACAGGATCTTGTACAACCAGGCCAGGAACACACTAACAAGGGTGATCAGAGCGGCTAAGAGATGCTACTCTGAAAAACTGGAAAATCAGTTTTCTGGAAACAACCCTGCTTCAGTGTGGAAAGGCCTGAAAACCATCACAAGACGTCATCCCCCAACTCTGTAGGGAATCAACAACTGGTTGATGACCTGAATGAGTTCTATTGTAGATTTGAAACTCCCAGTCTCACACCACACTCCTGTCCTGACCCTCTTTTTACACCACCATTATCACCTCTGACAACCACCCTCTCTTCCCCCCCTGCACTCCAGGTCTGTGAAAAGGATGTTCGCCAGATCTTTCTGAAACAAAAGAGAAGGAAAGCTCCAGGCCCAGACGGCGTGACACCAGACTGTCTGAAATCCTGTGCTGTGAAATCCATCTTCACACAGATCTTCAACAGATCACTGGAACAATGTGAAGTGCCTTTGTGCTTTAAACGTTCCACAATCATACCCATTCCACAAAAAACATCTGTGGTCACGAAGTCATTTGAAAGACTAGTGTTGGCCTATCTGAGGGACATCACAGGACCCTTACTGGCCACACCACCAATACTGGAGCCCCTCAGGGATGCGTTCTCTCCCCACCGCTCTTCTCCCTCTACACCAACGACTGCACCTCCACAGACCCCACTGTCAATCATCGGCCTCATCCAGGACGGTGACGAGTCTACATACAGAAGTGAGGTCAAGCAGCTGGCTGTCTGGTGCAGTCAAAACAACCTGGAGCTGAACACGCTCAAAACAGTGGAGATGATCGTGGACTTCAGGAGAAACACACCTGCACTTCCCCCACTCACCATCATGAACAGCAGTGGGGTCATTCCGGTCCCAGGCAAAACCCTCTCTCATGACCTGAAGTGGGACACTTACATTGACTCCAATACTAAAAAGGCCCACCAGAGGTTGTACTTCCTTCGCCAGCTAAAGAAATTCAACCTGCCACAGGAGCTGCTCACACAGTTCTACTCAGCCGTCATTGAATCCGTCCTGTGCACTTCAATAACTATCTGGTTTGGCTCAGCTACAAACCCCAGTGAAAAAAAATACACTTTAGTGTATTACAAATATATTGAAATCCTCGATAATACATTGCAAATATATACAAAAAATTGTACCATCAGTTAATATATAAAAAGTATACTAAGATTTTGGAATTAAACTTTAAATATACTTTAATATAATTGTATTATAGTACACTTTCTAAAAATATATTATTGGAAAATATACTTTTGTGAAAGGTTGGTCTAATTTCCAAAGTATACTTATGTATGTATGTATTTTTGGTATATTTAAAAAAAATATATGCTCGAAATAATCATTGTACAAATGTACAGAAAGTATACATTAGAATACAATTTTTAATATACGGTAGTCTCAGTATATTATCAGTTAAATTTAAATGTACTCATTAATATGTACTTATATGTAGTGCACTACTCTCTCGTGCGTGCACGCTTTTAGACTCGTTTTTGCACGCTGAATCTCTCTCCCTCGCGCGCGCGATCTCAAACTCGTTCTTGCGCGCTGAAAATCACTTTTGCCGTTCAAGATAATGTTTTTACTCTCTCACTCTTCTGTCCGTTCACTGGCATAAAGCGACACTTACACAAACGGCAGCAGCGTTGTGAACTCTGCAACTATTCCAGCCAACCGGAGACTAGAATCTGCGCCCCACCAGCCAATCAGAGACCGGAGGTGGGCAGATTCGGACTGTCCGTTCTCTGATTGGCTCCCCAGGCCTCCACTTCTAGTTTGAATTAACGGCAGAAGCTGCATCATCGGCGGCGCGGTGGTGTAGTGGTTAGCACTGTCGCCTTGCACCTCCAGGGTCCAGGGTTCGATTCCTGTCTCTGTGTGCATGGTGGGTTTCCTCCGGGTACTCTGGTTTCCTCCCACAGTCCAAAGATATGCAGGTTTGGCTAATTGGTGTGATTGGGTGTGTGAGTGTGTGTATGTGTGCCCTGCGATGGATTGGCACCCTGTCCAGGGTGTACCCCGCCTAGTGCCCGAAGTCTCCTGGGATAGGCTCCAGGTCCCCCCAGGTCCCCCGCGACCCTGAACACAGAAAATGAATGAATGAATGAGCTGCATCATCGCGTGCATTAGTTATTTTTTATTTTATTTTCATCGGCACAAGGTAAATTTAACGGTTTTTGTTAGGTAATGTGTCATTAAGTACATACTTTAAGCTATAAAATGTATTGTCTATTGTGTTTTTGCTTAATCTCATGTACTTTGCTTGTGGCATAATGGCTCTGTAGCTCTCGGCCTGTTTTCAGTCTCTGTGTAACAGAATCAACACACCAGGTTTAAACTAATACTGTACCTGTAGATTCTAATACTAATGTCTGTCTGTGTTCACACACCAGGTTTAAACTAATACTGTACCTGTAGATTCTAATACTAATGTCTGTCTGTGTTCACAAACCAGTTTATATTTTAGTTTGTGTGTTTGTGAGACAACCTGACTTTTGATGAACACAAATTAACTATAGAAGTGCTTTTTCGTAACCTTGTGCAAATTAAATCTGTTGAACTCATGAATAAAATCTGCCTCATAATTACTGATGTAATGTGTTTCAAAAACATGTTATAGTGTAGAAAATGCATTTAGCATATCCTAAACACTTAATGTACTGGTAACACATTTGCAGTACAGTATTATAGAAGGTTGTGTGTACTGTATGATACAATAAAGTATATTTGTATTAACCACAAAGTGTACTTTATGAGTATTTGTAATTGTCCAGAAGTGTAACAGCATGCTACTGCTGTAATAAGAATATACGCATAGTATATTAATCATGTATTTGTAACACAGTAAAAATAGCTGTAATGTGCTTATAATACATTAAATATATACTTAAATTGTATTAATTACTGTCAGGTATGTAGGTTAGTACACACACAGCCATATACTTTAAGTGTACTAAAGTATACTTAAAGTTGTTCCACTTTAGCACACAAAAGTATACTTAATACACTTAAAATTGTGCTTTTGTACAATTTAATTACAACCTAAATACACTTAGTACAAAATTATTTGTTCCAAAATAGCAAACTTCAAGTATACTAGTCATTAGTCTGGCTGCAAGTACATTTAAGTATGTTTTGGCACGCTAGGATTTAATATACTTAGCATACTTTTTTTTTTACTAGGGAAAGCAGACATCAGAAGACTACAAAGGACGGTTCGGTCTGCTAAAAGAATTATTGGCACTCCCCTGCCCATGCTGCAAGAACTGTACAGCATATATTCAGAGTGAGGAAAAGGGCTCGGAATATCACTTTGGACCCCTCACACCCAAGCCACCTTTTATTTGAACTTTTGCCGTCGGGTCACCAGGACAGCCAGGCACAAAAGTTTTTTTTCCCCCAGGCAATCTACCTCATGAACAGTTAAACATCATTCTAACTGTCAATAAATATATGTGCAATATTGTGTACAATACCACAGATTTCAGATATTTATGCAACATATTTAAAAGTATCTCACACCCTACTCCATTTGATGTCAACCTTTTTTTTTGTGTCATTTGTTTTTTTGTTCTGGAAGCTCTGTCACTAAAACAAATTCCTTGTACATGCAAGCGTACATGGCAATAAAACTCTTTCTGATTCTGAAATTTTGGAATTAAACTTTAAATATACTTCAAAATAATTGTATTATAGTACACTTTCCAAAAATATATTATTGGAAAATATACTTTAAGTGAAAGGTTAGTCTAATTTCCAAAGTATACTTATTTAAACTTTGTTTTTCCAAAGTATTTTTGGTATATTTTTTTAAAATATGCTCAAAATAATCATTGTACAAATGTACAGAAAGTATACATTAGAATACAATTTTCATCAGCATAAGGTAAATTTAACGGTTTTTGTTAGGTAATTTGTAATTAAGTACATACTTTAAGCTATAGAATGTATTGTCTAATGTGTTGTTGCTAAATTGTATGTACTTCGCTTGTAGTATAATGGCTCTGTAGCTCTCGGCCTGTTTTCAGTCTCTGTGTAACAGCTAGAATTAACACACCAGTGCAAAAAAGCACTACTATAGTTCATTTGTATTCAACAAAACGTATTCACAAACACACAAACTAAAATTTAAACTGTTGTCTGAACACAGACAGACATTAGTATTAGAGTATACAGGTACAGTATTAGTTTAAACCTGGTGTGTTGATTCTAGCTGTTCCACAGAGACTGAAAACAGGCCGAGAGCTACAGAGCCATTATACCACAAGCAAAGTACATAAGATTTAGCAATAACACATACATTCTATAGTTTAGACTATTTACTTAATTACAAACTACCTAACAAAAAACATGAATTTACCTTGTGCCGATGAAAATAAAATAATAACAATACGAACTAACGCACAAAATGATGCAGCTTCAAGCCGTGAATTCAAATTAGAAGCGGAGGACTGGAGAGCCAACCAGGAAACAGACAGTCCGAATCTGCCTGCCTCCAGTTTCTGATTGGCTGGTATTTCACATCAGAGCTGTGAGTATAAATTTCAACTTACAAATACAACTCTTAATTTTACAAGTTCTCACATTCAAATTTGCAAGCTCTCGGGTTTTGCTACTGTTTTACCTTCATATACAACGTCCGGAAGGCGGTGAAAGAGGCGAAGCAGCGCTACGGGAGAAAACTAGAGTCACAGCTTCAACAGAGTGACTCTAGGAGCCTGTGGCAAAGACTGAGAACATTAACGGATTATAAAGCACCAACATCTGGTATGACGAACGCGGACGCGACTCTGGCAGACGAGCTCAACACCTTCTATGCTCGCTTCGAGGCTGCAGCTAATCACGCTAGCGATGCTAATGCTAGTGGCACTAATGCTAGCGGCGCTAATGCTAACGGAGCTAACAGCTGCAGACAGGAAGACACTGCCAGTACCGGAAATGCGCTCATCATCTCTGAGCACGACGTGAGGAGAGCCTTCAAGAGAGTGAACAGCAGGAAAGCAGCAGGACCAGACGACATCTCAGGCCGTATCCTCAGATCCTGCACAGACCAGCTAGCACCTGTGTTCACTGAGATATTCAACATCTCTTTATCTCAGTCGGTGATCCCCACATGCTTCAAAGAGTCCATCATTGTTCCTGTTCCAAAGAAACCACATCCTGCTTCCCTCAATGACTATCGCCCTGTAGCCCTCACATCAGTAGTGATGAAGTGCTTTGAACGCATGGTCAGAGACTTCATCATCTCTTCACTACCGGACACACTCGACCCACTACAGTTCGCTTATCGTCCAAACCGTTCCACAGACGATGCAATCTCAAATCTCCTCCACACATCTCTCACCCACCTGGACACTAAGAGGGGAAATTATGCGAAAATGCTCTTCATCGACTACAGCTCTGCATTTAATACCATAATTCCCTCCACACTCACCACCAAGCTGGAGCACCTGGGACTCAGCTCACCCATGTGTCAGTGGATATCCAACTTCCTAACGGGCAGACCACAGGCAGTAAGGATGGGCGGTCATGTCTCAGCCTCCCTCACTCTCAGCACTGGAGCCCCCCAGGGTTGTGTTCTGAGCCCCCGGCTGTACTCTTTATACACCTACGACTGCGTGGCCACTACCAACTCCACCGCCGTCATCAAGTTTGCCGATGACACTGTCATGGTGGGCCTGATCACGAACAACGATGAGTCGGCCTACTTGGAGGAGATTGGAAATCTGGTGCCAGAGGAACAATCTCCTCCTGAACGTCAGTAAGACAAAGTAGCTGATAGTGGACTTTAGTATAAAGCAGGAGAGGAACTACCAGACCCCCGTCATCAACAGGAGCCCAGTGGAGAGAGTGGACAGCTTCAGATACCTCGGTGTTCACATCACGCAGGACTTGTCATGGTCCTGTCACATCAACACTGTGGTGAAAAAAGCCCGGCAGCGTCTGTACCACCTCAGACGTTTGAGAGACTTCAGACTGCCCTCCAAGGTGCTCAGGAACTTCTACTCCTGCACCATAGAGAGCATCCTGACGGGAAACATCATGACCTGGTTTGGAAACAGCACCATGCAGGACAGACTAGCTCTACAGAGGGTGATGCGTTCAGCTGAGCGCATCATCCGCATCAAGCTCCCTGACCTGCACTCAATCTATACCAAGCGGTGCTGGACCAAGGCCAGGAAGATCGTGAAGGACCTCAGCCATCCCAACATGGGACTGTTCTCTCTGTTGCGGTCAGGAAAGCGCTTCCGCTCCCTGAAGGCCAACACAGAGAGACTGAGGAGGAGCTTCTTCCCGCAGGCGATAATGTCTCTCAACCATACCACATTCACACCACAAACACAGAACTAATACAACCTGTTAACGTCAATGGACACTATGGACACTTTCATGCACATCTACACTTACATTGGAACTCATGTTTATGTTTACATTCTGCACAAAGACACTTTAATAAGGCACCTTAAGTCACTTTTCTATGCATACTTGCTCCACCAAATTTCAATAAAAAAAATTTGCATAGTATATTTCTATTTTTATTTCTATTTTATGTACACTATACTCTATTTTTATTTCTATTATACTTCTATTTTTATTTTTATTTCTATTTTGATTAGTTAAGTTTAATTTTCCTATAGTATTTCTTTACTCATATTTATTTCTTACTATAAGATTTAATTCTCTTTTTAAGGTCACTGGCGGTCGTGTAAGCATTTCACTGCATACCGTACTGTGTATGACTGTGTATGTGACGAATAAAATTTTAATTTGAAATTTGAATTTGTGTCTCTGGTCCTGTCTCGTGTCTCTGGTCCTGTCTCGTGTCTCTCGTCTTGTCCCCGTCTTCAGCTCCAGTCCTAGCTAGTGCATATTTTGTCAGTAAGCATGTCTCAACATAGTGCTTATATTAAGTGTACGGGTATTAGAGCCTGTGTTTTGTCAGTAAGCATATGTCTCAACATAGTGCTTATATTTTGTGTATTGGAGTCTGTCTTGTTAAGCATGTGTTTCCCCATGATGCTTATGTTCTGTCTCCTGTCTTCTAGCCTGGGTATTGGCCAGTTATGGGTTTTATAGTTTGAGTGTTCGTTTCCTTATTTTGTTTTTGTTTGTGATTCTTGTTTTATGTTATTTCCTGGAATAAAGACTCTTTTGTTGCAACCCCTCTGCGCCTATGCCTGCCCTTTTTCTGCCCACGGCATTCACAACAGCCATCACCACCCATTCATGACACCCATTCGTGTTGTCTTCATTATACAAGAAACCAACAAATAGCCTGCACCTGGTCATCAAAGTGGGCATGACAGACCAGAGCATACAAGCAGTTTACTCTGTCATTGTGGTGCGAGACCATTCACTTCTTTGTAATTTAATTGTAATATTTAAAAATCAGTGTAAAATTTTACTGAAAGACAGCGGTGTGCGAGCACTTTGAAAAGAAGAAACACGTGATGGGTAGTAGTAACCTTAATGTGGGAGCCCCCTAGTGACGGGGAGGAATTGGACATGACTAAATTAAGGAGAAAATCAGGGAAAAAATCCACGAAAAGAAAGAAACATCTCATATGTTTCTGGGGTGTTGTTTCTTTACTTTTAATATCTAAAAAGAGATTTTGAAGTTTGTAACTGAAAAGCTTTACTGATATTTTCTTTTACCCCACAGTAAAATTTTAATCAGTTTTATGAATATATTTTTCACCTTGTGCAGTGAAGCGTTTACCAGTTCGTTCTTGGACAGACAAACTAATCTAAATAACAAGCACCCGTTCAAGAGACAAATACGTGAGCAAAGACTGAGGATCAATAACAGACTTGGAAACTTGATAGCATATGTCAAACAGAGGAGCAGAAAATAAATGAACCCTTGAGCTTGTTTGGGATTATGGTTCAAGTGGCCCAAAGACCAGATGCTCTTTCTATTGGATTAATCTATGAATGATTAAGATGAATGTGAAAGACCTGGTCACAGGGTATAAAAGGTGTTTGTGTGTTTGTGGACTATGACTGGAAAGAGGGTAGGGTGAAGGGGTGTTGAACTTAAGGCCAATCAGCGTGAGATCCAAGGCGAGTACTTACCCATACAGTAGATGAAATCATGCAATGATTTCTTTTGATTTTCTGTCCTGGTGAGAGTGCCCATCGAGAGCAGCAACATGGTGAGTATGAACCCAATTTTTATTGGGGATAGATGGGGAAAAAATCATTACACTTGTGTGAGATCATGTGATTGAAGTCAAATTTGAATAACAATAATATATGAAGATTCTTAATAGAAATTCAATATAAAAATAATATAGTTGTTTTTTTCTTTCTAGACAAGCTACACTGACAAAGGGGAAAAGGTAACATAATCAATTTAACTCTAACGTACTGATCTTTTATGATAACATACTTTATGATAAAAACATAACATAAAAGATCAGTACGTTATCTTTGGATAAAAACAGTAAAACTGTATTGCAGGAGAACAATGAAGTAATTGTCATAACAATGAAAACTCA
The DNA here is from genome assembly GCA_030522415.1 of Channallabes apus. Taxonomy (NCBI): domain Eukaryota; kingdom Metazoa; phylum Chordata; class Actinopteri; order Siluriformes; family Clariidae; genus Channallabes; species Channallabes apus. The sequence goes on from CM060106.1 coordinate 49,938,156, forward strand.
TCATACACAAAGTATTAACAGGATTTGTGTGTGTGTGTGTGTGTGTGTGTGTGTGTGTGTGTGTGTGTGTGTGTGTGTGTGTGTGTGTGTGTTACAGCCAGAGAAAGGCAAATTTGTAAGGTTCCACCATTTGACGTTCTGGGTGGGCAATGCTAAACAGGTAATTCTAAATAGAATGTATACTTTAAGAATAAGAATCATCAAAATAACAGCCATGCGGTCTTGGAATATTTTTACCATTTTACCATTTGTTATAAAAAAAAAGTGCATAATTCATACGTATATACATATATCCAGAATCTTGTATATAAGACAAAAATGGTCACCATGAAATGCCAAAAGAAGTCGTTACTACGTGTATTTACACAGTAATCGATTGCTAAGTACACTGACCAAAGTGGGCAACATATGACCTTAGCTGTATTTTTCTCTTCTGTTAAAAGCTAATAAGACTTTGCAACAAACTGACAAAAAGCAAAGGAAGAAATGATTCTTATTTCTTTGTTCATTTTCTCCACTACGTTTTTTATTGAATGTAACTTTTTTATGTAGGTCAAATTTATACCATATACATTCTAAAAAAAAGAAAAAAAACTTATATATTTTGCAAAAAAATCATGATACATCATTGTATTCTAGGTATATGTATGCCATAAGTTACAATCAACTTAAGCAAATTTACATAAGTACTTTCATTTTAAATTTACCTAAGTATTAAGTATTACCTCTGCATATTTGTATATGACATTAGCAGTTACTAGAATACTAGATCAGCAATTACTGTATGGTATATATAATTACACAATTCTTACTCTATTCAGCTGGATAATGCAGGTATTTACTGATATAGTTTTGGTGCACATGTACTGTACATGTATTTGGCGAACATGTACACTCTACTGAGTTATTTGTTACTACATTACTTTGTATAGATTTTATGCCTTCTTACATCTCAGCAATTTGGTATAACTTACTTGCAATTCCAACATAATTATTGTATAATTACATAATTACTTTCTCCAAATGACAAAGATATGGAGGGAAAAAATATTCACAAACAGTTTTTAAGAATTCACAGATCCGCTAAGATCACCTTGTGAGTATTTTTAGTAAGGTGTAGCCAGGAATAATATATTACAGCCACAAACTATTATTATTTTTTGTATTTCCAAATCAATAAACTGAAGGAAAAAAAAAGTGTGTCAAGATTTATTGTAATTTATGTCCATGAAGTACTAAACTCATCTACTCTACTTTTAAAATAATTTTTTAGAATAAGACATACTTTAATCTTCTAATCTGAGAATGATAAATAAAGGCATAATGACTGTAATTCAAGTTGTGGGCTCAAGCTACATAGTTTTTAGCCGTACAGTACGTTTTGTTCTACCCACAACACAATTGTGAGATAATTGGTCTCAAAATATTCACTTCTTGATTCGGTGTTTTATGTGGCCATGCTTGATTATAAAATAATCACCATGTCAAGTTATAGCTTCATATAACAAAAAAAATGAACATAAAATATGAACAACAGAAACGCCTAGTTTTTGCCTTTGTCCTACTCTAGGCGGCAGTCTTCTACTGTGATAAGATGGGCTTTGAGCCTCTGGCCTATAAAGGCTTGGAGACAGGCAGCAGAGAGCTGGTGTCTCATATCATCAAACAGGACAAGGTATGTGTATGGACAGAGATACAGCCTCCTTACAAAGTTGACACTTACTGTCAGAGCATCAGTCACTGTTTGTATCATTCATTATCAAATTCATATTTACTCATAACCTTTCCCACAGATTATATTTGAATTTGCGTCTCCTCTAAATCCTGGAAACGAAGGTATATCTCCTCACTCTATATTTACCTATAAAACATACAGTCTGATCTGTGTGTCTGCAAAGACTTTGTAATATACAGTACATAATCATTAGTCTGAAGTTCTGAAGTTTGTATCTCTCTTTACAGAGATGGGGGAGCACATTATCAAACATGGCGACGCTGTTAAGGACGTTGCCTTCCAAGTAGAAAACTGTGATTTTTTAGTCCAGGTAAATGGTATTAAAATATATCAAGATGTCAGATATACAGTACTGTATGGTTAGACAGATCAGGATTTTTTTCATGGCCCTGCGTATATCAATGTGGACTATATTTTGAAATCCCATTTAAAAAATGGATTCAAAATATTTTTTATCGAAATTCATAATCGAAGTGTCAGAGATGTGCTATGGAGTACAGCTTCCTATTCCACTGAACACATGCACTTGTGTCTCATTGGTTGGTGTATTTAAGGTCCAGTTTTCAGGTGTGTATCTGGGTCTTGTGTTTGTACCGCTACAGTAGGTGTGTCTATGCATATCTCAGGAGGAACCCTAACGCAGCATGTCATTGTCAGTCTTTCGGCTGCTCCCGTTGACATGTTTTCCCGTCCACACATCCAAACATGACACAATTTTTATGCCAAACCCCCTTCCTAAAGCAAGTCTCCCATTTTATCCAGGCTTGGGACCGGCACTGCATCCGATGCCTGGGGTTTGAGCATCGGTTGGGAATTGAACCCTGACCTTCCGCATGGAACCCAAACGCTGCATGACATTTGATGAAATGATGTTACGATACAGTTGATAGAACGACCCAAACACAACTTGTGCAAATTCAACTTGAAAAACAAAACAAAAAGAAATCTGAACTGTTAGTTAGAGCATTGATCCAGATTAACATCTATTGACACAATAACTGACCAAATCCAAAGTCTGTTAAGTTTCGAACAGGGTTTGGAATTCCGTGTTGGACTTCATCCCTAATCATGTCATGCAACTCTTAGCATTATAATGTTACCTCTCTATAATTTTCCTTAAGAAATTTTACCCTGTGGTGCATCTTATACTCTCTAATACCATGTTTCTTTGTGATCCATGAGTAAGCAGGCAGTGCTGACACCGCAGTAGTCAGGGTTTGAGTCCTGGCCATCATTTTGGTATTATTTTAGTTTTGATGTCATTTTTGCAACATCTGTAGCATTGCCTCATTAATATCACAAAATTTTTTTGATAACTAAAAATTCCTGCTTAGGATGTGTTTTTTTTAACATGTTTATTAAAAAGGAGTTTGTAAGCATCCTAGTGACAAAGTTCACTTTACTACTTTACTTTATTTGGGAAAAGTTCATTGTATTCAGACTGGGTGCACATGAGAAGTTAACCATCTTATTGAGGGTTTTTTTGTAATTATTAAATATCCATCCTTCAATTTAATTAAATCAACAGTGTCATGTTTATGTATTTAATATCAGCCTCGGATCTCATCGGCATGAAACTTTGTGGTTACGTCTATCAGACCGGGGCATTGGCCTTCATATTGATCCTCACTGAAGCTGATGTCACACTAAGGAAAAAATGTGGTTAAGTTCAAGGACAGAATTGCATCAAACCCTTAAAAGTTTTACAGAAAACGAGTGCTTTGTGTGTGTTAACAGAAAGCCAAAGAGAGAGGAGCAGTGATTGTTAAAGAACCGTGGGTAGAACAGGACAAGTTTGGCAAAGTTAAATATGCCATAATACAAACGGTAAGCTGCAAACACAAACACAGACATGTGCTTTAATAGTAAAACCCTGAGATCTCATACTTTTTTCCCTCTCAGTATGGAGACACCACCCACACATTTGTGGAGTACCTAACTCCTTACAAAGGCCTGTATCTACCTGGGTATCATGAACCTCTCTTTAGAGACCCACTGCTCCCTAAACTGTAAGTGTGAATGTAAACCAGGAACATCGTCTAATAAGTCCAGATATTTATACTGACATACTTAATATTTGTTCTTTCTTTTTACTTTTAGGCCTCCAACCTCCCTGAACTTCATCGACCACATTGTTGGAAACCAGCCAGATGATGAAATGGTGCCAATATCAGACTGGTGCGAGTCTGCACGCAGCTCACGTACCGATGGCAAAACCCCAGAATAAGCAATCAATAATAGCTGTTTCATAGAAATTACTTGGCAGTAACGACAATGTCATTTTAAAGTGAAGGCAAAGTTACACTTTAAATCAGGACGTACAGGATTTTCACCTCTATAGTTTTAACCTTCTATAAATCCATCTTTTTTTATCATTCTGCTGTACATAATGCCATGATGAATCGATGAAGCAATCTTGCATTAGTGTGTTTTTTTTTTTTACTTGTAATTTTTCTTTATGTTATATTTCTGTCTTTTGTTTCAGGTACCAGAAGTGTCTGATGTTTCACCGGTTCTGGTCCATAGACGATAAACAGATCTACACTCAGTACAGCTCTCTTAGGTCTATCGTGGTTGCCAACTATGAGGAGACCATCAAAATGCCCATCAACGAGCCGGCGCCAGGGAGGAAGAAATCACAGATCCAGGTAATCAAAATTTTAGCAAAATGCCTGTTTACGGCCGTAGAAATTGCACTTTGTAAGACAGACAGACAGACTGATAGACAGTCAGACGAACAGGTGACCTAACAGACAGATAGACAGGCAGACAGATAAACAGTAAAAAAGTTAATTAGGCATACAGGGAGATAGACAGACGTATAGACAAAGAGATGAACTAGCAAACAGGCAACAGACAGAAAGGCAGACAGTCAGTCAGAAAATTAGACAACCATGCAGACAGACAGACAGATGGACATACAGTATTAGGCGTACAGGAAGATAGACAGATATATAGACAAACAGAGAAACTAACAAACAGACAACAGGCAGACAGACAGAAAGCCTGGCTGATAGTAAGATGACCAGACAGAAAGACGGACAGCTACGTAGCTAGCTAGCTAGATAGATAGATAGATAGATAGATAGGCAATTAGATAGACAGACATACAAATGAGTGTGTGTGTGTGTGTGTATAAAGCGTACATCACTGGAGTTTGAATTTGTTTATTGTGTGTGTGTGTGTGTGTGTGTGTGTGTGTGTGTGTGTGTGTGTGTGTGTGTGTGTGCGCGCGCACGTGTACACCATCAGGAGTATGTTGAGTATAACGGAGGACCCGGAGTTCAGCATATTGCCCTGAACACCTCAAACATCATCGAAACAGTGAGTCCTGTTCTGATTTTGTTTTAGATTTGCTGCTTCTAGCCCACATTAGGCCACATATTCTTGATAAATGTCGTCTCTATTTTCACTTGGAATCAGATAGTGAACCTGAAAGCCCGAGGCATGGATTTCCTGTCCACTCCAGACACCTATTACGACACCCTGCGTGAGAATCTCAAGGCTGCCAAGATCAAAGTGAAGGAGGACCTGAAGACCCTGCAGGTGAGACATCAGACATACAAGTCACATCTAGTCGGGATGCTTTTCACCTAGGGCTAGTCTACATACATAAAGGAGACCTGACATTTGTATAACATTGAGAAAACACAACAATTATTTTTGATTCCATAACATGAATCATTCTCAGAGAAAAAAAATTAACTTCCACAGAATTTAAACATCCATAGTAAAAAAAAAAAAAACATTCTAAATGTTACTAAGAATTTTTTAGCTAGATCCAGAGAACATGCCAAATTCTCAGTTCTGATTGGTCAGAGAGTGTTGATTAATTTTCCATAAAAGGAACTTCGGCCAGGGGTGCCAGCTGCAATACAGATATTCCATAATAAGATTCTGTGACATTGATATTCTGATATTCATTGAGTTTTTTTTCTTCACCTTTTTTGGGTCTATATATATAGGAGCTTAAAATCTTAGTAGATTTTGACGATAAGGGCTACCTGCTGCAGATCTTCACCAAACCCGTGCAGGACAGACCCACCCTGTTCCTAGAGGTCATCCAGAGACATAATCACTTTGTAAGTATTTGAAGAAAAATAAATGCATGTGTGTGCCAAAAAAAGGGCTGGAAAAAATGCCTATTTTCACATGCAATAATTTTTACAAGAGTCCTTAAAGAACTAATATTACATTTACGAAAACAAATGGCATCCTTAAAAACATACATTTAAGAAAAACGCTTCTTTGAAATTTTGTGGTTGTACAGTATACTGTACCTTGTGCTTAGCGGATAGCACCGTCGCCTTGCACCTCCTAGGTCCGGGTTCGATTCCCGCCACTGCGGCATGGAGTTTACATCCCCTTCCCGTGCTTGGTGGGTCCAAAGACATGCAGATTCGATCTGGCAATTCCCAATTTGTCCGTAGTGTGTGAGTATGTGTGTCCTGCGATGGATTGGCACCTTGTTCAGGGTGTACCCTTCCTCGTGCCCTAAGATTCTTGGGATAGGCTCCAGGCCCCCCTGTACAGTATATAGGATTAAGTAATATAGACAATGAGTGAGTGCATATCTTGTCAGCATTGATTAGTTTCTTGTTCAGTTTAATGATCAGGTCACAAACAAATTTTTCTCCTGATGACACTTCCATGCCGGCCTTGCATTAAATCTTGACTTGTCCTGATTGTAGCTTCCCCTAGAGATCCTAAGTCAGCTGCTGAGATGAACTCATGTTACCACGAGGCTTGAAGAGTCAAAGAATGTTTTTACACTGGGACAAGGGATGTTCGAGTCAAATCAGGACTTTTGATTGTGCATAATAACAGAACACAGCTATGATGGTAAAACCCACCCATGTTTGTCTATACTGGTTAATCCCCTGATACATTAATGCACTAATCCTAGAGTGTGAAAATGCAAACAGTTTTTTTTGGAACCATGATTAGACTGATCTGAAATACTGGCCTCCCATGAACTTCTTTAATGGCCCAAACATGTGGAAATAGCTTGGAGTAAGGTCAGGAGTGTGCGCGGGATGTGGCAATGACTACGTGCAAGTGGTTTTGCTGAATGATTGCGTGTATCTATTTCGCAGTTTGGCAGCTTGTTATTCATTGATTTTCAAGACTCAGGCGTTCCACTTGCTGAATGTTCACCAGAACGATTACAGTGGGCTCCGAGCCACCTCGGCCAAGATCTTCATTCACAGATATACAGCCTTTTTTAAAACATATTCACCATTCAAAAGTTGTACTGCGGATAATAGTCTCATCACCATCCAGGCACTGTGCTTGGAGTCTCCAGTAAATGTCAAATAGCTTCACGCCATCATTTATGAGAAATTTCATCATAAGTCCCAGATTGACTTGAACACCCCTCGTATTTCTAATGATAATTCTTGACCTACAGGATGAGTTGTAAGTAAGTTAAGGCTTAGCAAATGAATGTTCTGAGGCATTACAACTTGAAAGCCATCCAGACTTTTGTACATTCCACTTACTGTTGTTTCTAGATCGTGAGGGTAATTAAATATATAGAAAACGTGCATTTATACTTGTAAAAGTTGATGCATTGTTTAAAAAAATATATATATCATTTTGAAAACAGTGTACACTTGCATAAGTATTTTGAAATGAAATATGAATAAGGAGCCAATTGTATGTTTCTAATATAAATCAGTTTTTCTCAATTCCAAATTTGAATCACAACAATCTTTGAATTGTTTTACATTATTTATAAATATAATGACCTAATTAAATACATTAATAATTACCTTAAATGCACAAATAGTAATTTTAGGTATACTATTTTAAATATTTACTAAGCTGTAGGTTACTGTAGTTTTTTGACAAAAACTTGTTCATTCATTCATTCATTCATTCATTTTCTATACCGCTTTATCCTGTATTTAGGGTCGCGGGGGGGCCTGGAGCCTATCCCAGGAGACTTCGGGCACTAGGCGGGGTACACAGCGTGCCAATCAAAAAACTTGTTCAAAAATAGTAAATCTTTGTCACAAAAGGGATTCCAATCGACTTGGTTGATATATGATATATTGAATATTTTGTTATTACTTACAAGCTATTTGATATAATACGTAACAGCGTGTCTTTCTCATGTAGTTAAACTAATATCTTTAGTGATAGTAGCGATGTAGTATCTCAAAGAACTTGAGCGAAACTATGCAGAGCACGAAGGACCACAGGAGTGGTATAGATCGAGTAGTTGCCTCTGTTTGGACAGGCCCGGCGATTAACTAGGGGCATTTTCAGCCGTATGAAGTAGAGGAAATGCCCGAAGACAGGACATTTCTGCCCCAACCACACCAAAGAGGTGCTGAGACTTAAAGCAAATTTTCTGACATTCAAAACATTCATTGCAATTCCTTTGAAGCGGAAAACTTTCAAAACAACCCCCAACACCTAGACAATTATTCCACTCAATTATCACATAGAAATAGAGAAACGACTCAATAACTCAATGAATCATTCGACCAGTATGGTCTGTATGTACTGTATGCTTGTGTTTTGATCTAATCGAATATTTTTCAGGGTTTTGGTGCCGGCAACTTCAAATCCTTGTTCGAGGCCATTGAGAAAGACCAGGACGCCAGAGGAAACCTCACTGTCCTCACTGCTGACGGCATGCCCAAGACTTTTCATTAACAAATTCATGCAACTGGTGTAAAAGAGTCATGCATAGATTAGCACATGACTACTAATGTTGCAGGAATGCATGGAATAGAATCGGAGAAAGTTCACACACTTTAACCTCACAAAGTTTTTGCACTTACAGTGACATAAACGTAACTGTAATGTTTTATCAATAAAATAACCTTGACAATAAAATGTATTGGGATCATTTATTGCATGGGATTTTACAGATTTGGAGATTAAAGCTGTGTTCTCGAGCATCTTGTTTGTCTTTAGCACGGCCATTCATTATATGCTGAAGTTCAGGAAGTGTACTTTAGTGAAAGAAATGCTGAAAGTCCAGTTTGGAGCGAAATGTTTACTCAGGCAGTTTATTGGAACACTGTGTTCCTAACAGTTTAGTTACTCTTGACTTCTGCACCACATTATAAGAGGTTCTCCTTTATAATAAATATAATAAAGTGCATAATGAACTGGCTGAGACTGTTTCTATAAGTATGAAAAATGTGTATTTTTTTATTTTATTTATCAAGACAATTTTTTTTTCAGATTAAATATAAATTGCCAATCAATGCTTAAATCTGATTGGTCAGAAAGGGTCGATAAATTTTCCTTAAAAGTACAGCTCAGGCAGTTTGAATATTAGCAAGCCACAGGTTTAAAATTAGACACAATTTAAAAAATAACAATCATTAATCATCCTCAAAAGGACAAATTTGCACTTTCTGGTTTCAGTGTAATAGTTTTTTTTTGCCTGTTTAACATAAAAAGAAAAAAGAAATAGGCTGATGAGGGAATAAGCTGTTTATAGCTGATATAATGTACAGTAAGTGAAGAATTTTAAAGGATGTTTTGAAGCAATTAATGTACGTATAAATAGTACATTTAGATTAGGGCGGTAAGAAATACTCCACTTTACACCAGGTGACATCACACCATTCAGACGTTGTTTATTATCCTATATCAGCCATCCCTACTGTTTATTAATCATTACTTAATCCGTGTTGATGTATGCACTTTTGCTCATTAAATACAAAGTGTCATGGGTTTGTCATTAAAAAATGCTATGCGATCATTCCTGTGGGCTTAACAATGCACTTGATCAAAACTGGACAATTATAATGACACTTTATGTCAACATGACACTTGTACAAAAGTGTGCCTTGTGTTTATGAGAATACGAATTCTAAGCTTGCGTAATTACAAACGCTTATAATGTCCATGGAGTTATTCAATGTCTGAAATTCATTACACTATTTAAAAAGTAGGTATGTGATACTCAAAGACATGGAATACAAAAGCAAGGGTTTGTGGAACCCTTCATCCTACTTCAGTGCCTGGGTGCAGGTAGATTCTTCAGGGCCTGGTTAAACTCATTTCTTGGGCTAGAATGAGCTTCAATCCAACAAAATGCAGGTCTCTGGTACTGAAGAGAGGGAAAGTGGTGGACAGGTTTCGCTTCTCATTGGATGGTGTAGTAATACCATCAATCAATGAGAAGCCAGTCAGTAGCCTAGGTAAAGTTTTCGACTGCATCCTCAGAGATGCTGCGTCAGTCCAGACAACAAGCTTGAAGCTTTGTTGTCTGGTTTACCTGGCAGATTCAAGGCATGAATATACCAGCATGGCATCTTGCCACGTATCCTTTGGCTATTTTTGGTGTATGAAGTGTCTATGTTTACAGTAGAAACCCTGGAGAGGAAGATCAGATCATCTCCAAAGATAGCTTGGCGTGCCTCGCAGTCTCACTAGTGTAGCGCTGTATGGCAGGAGCAAATTCCCACCAATTTCCACCATAAACCCCAGAGGAACTCTTGTTTATAGGTGGCTAATCTGTCCTGTCCTGTCCCGCAAGTTATCCATGTGATTTATGCTCATACAATAAAGATAAAGTACTTACAAACACAATATAAAACAGATCTTACAGACAGACTAATAAGCAGTTAAACAACAGCAGCATTCAGTGCTTTTGTACCACTGCTTACATTATATTTGTTCCACCCTTTATTTCGGAGAAAAAAAAACTGTCAGCCTTAAGTAGTTCTTAAGTGTGTCCCTTCAAGGATATTCTGTCCCTTACAGAAAATCCTAACAGTTTGACGGCAAAATTAGATAACTGTTTTTGCAACTCTACTTTATAGTACTGTATTGGAAACTAAAAGAGAATATTTTTGTGCATGTTATTTGAGTAAAAAGCAAAAAGGCTGAAATATTTTGCCAAATATGTTTTATACGTTCTAGGCGGCATAGTGGTGTAATGTCCCGGTTCAATTCCCAGCGATGCTCAATTCCCGTCTCTGTGTCAACGGAGTTTGCATGTGCTCCCCGTGCTTGGTGGGTTTCCTCCAGGTACTCCAGTTTTCCTCCCACAGTCCAAAGACCTGCAGATTAGGCTAATTGACGTTCCCAAATTGCCTAAATCGGACAGAAAGAAGCAATGCGATTGGCTCGTCATAATGCATTAGCTTTTGCTCAAAATGTCATGGCATGCTTTGCTCAAAATGTTTAAGTTTAAAGCTTCTAAAATTAGGTTATATAGCTGTTTTCATACACGTTTTGTTATAGAAATAGAAAATGGTGCTCATCATGTTTTTCTGTCATATTCTTCATGTTTAGACCTTTGCTAAAAAATTTTTGTCTTATAACAGAAGTAAATTGGTTGTGACGAATTGTGATTGTATACAGACAAAACACAGTACTGATGCCGATTTTATAATTTTTTTTATGTTATACATATACTGTAATAGAGAAAATGACTGTTCTAAAGAAGCTTCTTCTGAAGTTTATGTAACATGGAAATAACCAATCTTGCTTCCCTAAAAATTTCAAGTTGATTTTATATGTGCACCAAAAATAGGGGCAGTGGTGGCTCAGTTGGTTAAAGCTGTGGGCTACTGGGTTACTAATCGGAAGGTCGGGGGTTCAAACCCCAGCATCGCCAAGTTGCCACTGTTGAGCCCTTGAGCGAGGCCCTTAACCCTATCTGCTCCAGGGGCGCTGTAAGCTGACTGACCCTGCACTCTGACCTCAGTTTTCTAATTGGAATATGCGAAGAAGAAATTTTGCTGTGCTGTAAAAAGTACGTGACAAATAATTTAATAATCAAAATATCCATTATTTACAGTAGTGTTATATTACATTATGCATCGCTTCAAACAATAATCATTTAAAATGGAAATTTTTCTTATTTCTTTGTGTATTGATACTAAAATTGGTGAATTTTAGCTTGGCTTGGCTTCTAGAATCATATGACCTGTAAAAAATTGTTGCAAAAATTAAAGTATTCTGTGAAAAATTACTGTAGGTATTTTCCCCCCAAAAGATCTGTAAGGTCTGTAACCATGTCAAATTCATGTTGCAATTCCTTAACAATTTTGCATTTTAGAATTGCATTAAGAATACACTTTTTGAAGTTTGTCTTTTCATGTGAAATCTAAATTGGCATCTGAATAACAATCAAGATCATTGAAAGATTTGAACTAAAAAAGTTACAGACACTACATCTAGGTGAGACACTTTTTTTGTACCAATGCCATGTTTTTTGGATATTTAAATCTTTTGAAGTAAAATCTCCAAATTGTAACTGGTTCCACCAGTTCTCTGGTCTGTGAGCAAAACTGATTTTGTTTTGGACATAGAATAAGAAATCCAAACATCAGCATTACCCTGAGAATACAATCTGCAAAGAGAAACATGGTGGTGGTAGGATCACTTGCAAACGAGGTTGCCTTACTGGCAAGTCCTTTCTTTACCTTGTGCTTTAGGATCTTGCTACAAGAAGATTATTGTAAATATGAATATTTGTAGTTATAAATCTTCTTCTTTGTCTTTCGGCTGTTCCCTTTCAGGGGTTGCCACAGCGAATCATCTGCCTCCATCTAACCCTATCCTCTGCATCCTCTTCTCTCACACCAACTAACTTCATGTCCTCTCTCACTGCATCCATAAATCTCCTCTTTGGTCTTCCTCTAGACCTCCTGCCTGGCAGTTCCAACCTCAGCATCCTTCTACCGATATATTCACAATCTCTCCTCTGAACATGTCCAAACCACCCCAATCTGGCCTCTCTGACTTTATCTCCAAAACATCTCACATGGGTTGTCCCTCTGATGAACTGATTCTTGATCCTATCCATCCTTGTCACTCCCAAAGAGAACCTCAACATCTTCAGCTCTGCTACCTCTAGCTCTGCCTCCTGTCTTTTCTTCAGTGCATCTGTCTCTAAGCCATAGAGCATCGCTGGGTCTCACCACTGTCCTGTACACCTTTCCTTTCATTCTCGCTGATGCTCTTTTATCGCACAACACACCTGACACTTTTCTCCACCCATTCCAACCTGCCTGTACTCGTCTCTTCACCTCCTTTGAACACTCTCCGTTGCTCGCGACCGTTGACCCTAAGTACTTAAAATCCTGCACCTTCTTTACCTCTGCTCCCTGTAGCCTCACTGTTCCTCTTGGGTCCCTCTCATTCACACACATGTATTCCGTCTTGCTGCGGCTAACCTTCATTCCTCTGCTTTCCAGAGCGTACCTCCACCTCTCCAAATTTTCCTCCACCTGTTCCCTGCTCTCGCTACAAAGCACAATGTCATTTGTAGTGATAAATCAAAACCATAATATTTAACCACCTGTTTAGTAAAGGAGATATAAAATATAGTAAGCATTTCTTTCCCTAGACCTCAGTACAGAAGACATCTGCAAAAGCACAAACATCTGTAAAAAATATTAATAGCACATGTTGCATATTTTTATTTAAAAATAATTTATTTGCATATAATTGGAATGATGCTAAGTTGATACATCTATGATGGCAGTCATAAGTTTCATAAAGATAAAATAAAAAAAGGGGAAAAATGACATTTTCATGTTCTTAAACCCGAACAAAAACTGGATAAATATATTAGTAAATAAATATATTAATGACATTACCATATTGAATTTTATTATATAAAAATGTCTATTATATATAAAATACAACACTTTATTTCATTAAGGTTTTTTTCTTTCTCTGTCTTTTTTTTTTTTTTTACACAAAATAATGAAAAATATACTGGCATATCCCTTCGGTTTTCTGGAGGGAGTTTGCTCTATTTATAAGGCAGTTTTAGCTCATTCGCCATCAGAAAAGAAAGCAAATGAACGAAGGTAAAAAAAAAAATACAAAATAAAAAACAATAATAATAAACAACAAAGGAGATAAATTCACTCTTGGTGTTCACTGACATTTCGTTGATTTTGATGATGTTTCCCAGTACTGGAAGCTACATAATGCTTAGCTTGTTTCGCTTCAGGTTTAAAAAAAAAAAAAAAAAAAAAAAAAAAAGAAAGAAAAAGAAAACAAAAAAAAAACATTTTTCCAAAGTGCTGGATGTGAAACTGTAAATTTAAGACAAAGCCTGTAATGAAAGAAGGTCCAGGCTGACATTACATGAATATAAAGGCAACACCGAAGTGCAAAGCAGATCTTCTGTTAGGCAGGTTTATGGTAATTTAAGGCACAAACAAAGATTTCTTGACAACATGACTGCATGAGACAATCAAATGACTGACTGACATTCGAAAAGACCAGTATCTTATATCCTTTTTATTATTTTGAATTGAATTGTGAACTTTGGTGTACATAAGCCAGTTGAAATGTATAGGATCACTAGTGGTTTAATATATATATATATATATATATATATATATATATATATATATATATATATATATAAAAACCCTAAACGGTTAATTCCATGGTTTATATATTTGCAACATTTAGCTCTGATGACCTGATGTCCCCTTCTCTCCCCCCCCCCCCCCCCCCCCTTTTTTTTTTTTTTTTTTTTAAAAAAGAGCATTTATGATTTTGCTACCTTTTAAAAGGTGACTAATATGGCAATTTGTCCTTCTAGACAGTTTTAAATTTCCTTTTAAAAAGGAAATTAAAAACTTTGCATGTAAAAAACGCACAGGTTCAAAACTACAGAGGCAACAAAACTAAAGATGCAATGTTATGCCAAATTTTACTACCACTACTACTACTACTACTAATAATAATAATGATAATAATAATAATTTCGCCTAAATTTATTATCGAAAATCCATATTATATAAATTTTATTGTCAGTATTTTATTTTATACCTATTAAAGGGCTGCTTTATTATTATTTAGACAATAGACATTGCCTGCTGGTTCGATGCATAATAACTGCAATGTGTTCATATATTCAGAATGGAATATATTGAAATATATTTCCAAGAATAAGAAATTATTCTGAAGAAACATTAAATACAGCATCTTGCAGCAAAAAAAAAAAAAAAAAAAAAAAGAGCTGGAGACCGTTTCTGAAATGATGCATATCCATAAGGATACATGTGAGTCATACACCATACACGAGGTAAAGGGTGAGAGGTAAAAGCATTTACTCATGGTTAATCTAATGCTTCCTCAGCCCGAGCTAAATGACAAGAAACTGAAAAAAAGTTTCTGAAAGGTTATGAAATCCTTGCCAACCTTAACGTTTTCAGTCGCTTTGTTTTTAACCGAGAAAAAAAACAAAAAAAAAAACAAACGACAAACATACATACATACATACATACATACAAAAAAAAAAAAAAAAAAAAACATGACACAAACGACAGCTGCCTTTCTCAAATTAACGAGCATGAGACCCGAAATCTAAATGACCTCCAAACAGTCAGTGATCCTTTTTTTTTTTTCCGAGGACAGATTATGTAAAGCGCCCTATCTCTCACTTATCAGAAGTAAACAGAGAGGGTGCCAGGCAAGAGCTTTACTTTTGAAGTACCGTGATATGAGCAGGACTTTTCTGATTGGCTATCTGAGGTAGGCTGGAGAAATAGAGAGAGAGAGAGAGAGAGACAGAGACAGGCTCTTTTTTTCATGTGCAGCACGAACACTGAGTGACATCATCGTTTTGGATGACATCCTAACCGTAACCATGCACGCCCATTCTCCCATTCTGATCGATGATATCATATGTTGGGGTTTGTTCGGTGTTCTGCTAAGATAAGATCGGATGATTAAAAGGGAGCCCGGGTCTAATTCCAAGTTCTAATAACAGACAGAACATTAAGTCATGTGGAGGTTAAGAGTATTACTTTACCAGTAATGGCTATACAAAATCAACAAAGGAATTCTTTTTTTTTTTTTCTTCACTAACATGAAATACTGTGATGAGCAAAATGGATTGCTACAATGTACTGTGAAGCATGAACTCCCCAAAATGGGGAACAGAAAGATAGGAGCCTGCTTCTGCTACCCCAGCTTGCCATGATGCATGGAGGTAATGAACATATTGAATGTAATTTTAATGAACATAGTGAGTGGGCTCCAAAAAAAAAAAAAAAAAAAAAGCATTTTGTAAAAGTCCCTCAGTTCACTCCATGATGCATAATAATTCTTGCATGGAAGGCAAAAAAAAAAAGTAAAGAGTACCATTAAACACCAGTTATCGCCTGCTGGAAATTAAGTAGGAACTGACATACGTTTTATAAAGTTTCATCTGCCTTTTGAAGAAACCTATATGTAAAGGTTCCAAAAAAAACCCCCAAACCTTTAAATATCCTAAGAGGAACCCTTTTTTTAAAGAGCATCTGACTTAAGTTACAGAACAACTGTGGGGACTGAGCGACGACGCTGGGAAATGATGCCTGTCTTGAGTTGTGGAATTATTTTGGAAGACTGGGAAAAAAAAGTGAGTAAGTGAGTGAGCGAGCGAGAGACAGATGATAGGGAGAGACGGCCGATTCGTTTGTCCATTTCGGCTCCTGGGTAGCAGCGTGAGGTTTGGGGGATGGAGAGAGTTCTCAAACACCAGACTCTTCCTCTGATCCTATACAAAGTAAAACAAGACAGAGGCACGCACCTCAGGATCACATAGCCAAATATTAAACGTGCTAGTCATGTAAGTCATGCTTTTTGACATAAATAGAAACTATTAATCAAAATACATGTTAAATAGCCATTTGTCTTTTGGCGCTTTTCCACTGCATAGTACGGCACGGCACGGTTCAGTACAGCTCACCTTTGGGGGGTTTTCCACTGGGAACAGTACCTGGTCCTTTTTTTAGTACCACCTCAGCCGAGGTTCCAAGTGCGCAGAACCGTTACCAAAATGTGACGTGTAAACTTTGCTGGTCACTGATTGGCCGGAGAAAAATTACTGTGTCACTGAACTTGCGACACGAGACACAACAGAACCGCTATATTTAGAACAGCCAGAGAAGGATCGCACGCACCTTTTTGTATTAACCAAAAATTTTCTTTGGCTGCCAACAGCCTCTTTTGAAACAAACTCCTTCGTCTTGCTGTTAAAAACATCCACATGCCGAGAATGAAGAACACCATGCCGTCGATATGCTCCATTCTTGTGTGTTTGTTTGTGGCGCGTTTACGATGATGTCACGGCAGTAGAGGCGCCGCAACTATAATGACACATGAATAATCCCGCCCACTCTAAAGCGTTACTAAACTGCAGTGGAAGCGCAAACTGAGCCGAACCAAAGTGACGTGCTGTGCCGTACTATGCAGTGGAAAAGCGCCATTTACCTTTAGCAATGGTACCTTGTTTTTTTTTGTTTTGTTACAGAAGTACTGGGAAACTGGTGTTTGATGTATCAAACTCACCCTGATTATTGCGTACACTTTGGCAGTAGAGACAAATTTCTGTGGGCAACTCATGCCCGGCACTGTGATGCCCTCTGCATAGAGGTGTGTCCAGTAGAGGCCCTGTCACCATAAGCTGTGGCTCAGAGTGAGCTTGCTGCACCTGCTTTTGCCACCCCCTTTGTGCCCCCCTGCAGCAGGGCCACTCTGCCAGCCCACTTGAGTCCAGGATTACAGGTACAGGCAGCAGTGTGGATGTTGCACCCAAAGGAGGGGGGCAACAGTAACCTGTAGGACTTTGTCCATAATGGATGTGAATGCTGCAATCGTCCTGTAGATCCACTCGCTGATGGAAGTGCACAGCTGGCATGGCTGGAGTGGAAGCCTCCAGACTGCAGCTGGTGGTTTTTTGGCAATGCGAATGCCCTGGGTGGCAGCAGGCTGGTGCATGGATCAGCACTGAGGTGCCAGGTAAGGAAGAATTGGAGGATGAAGGAGCTGCGTCCTGATTCTCCACTCCACCAGGAGGTCCGCACCTGTCTATAGGGTCCGTTTTGGGGCAATGGCAGGCGACATTTGCCCCCTGACACAAAGTTGAGTCCTTACTCATTGGAGAATTGCCTGCTGCTACTCCTGAAGTCCCTTGCTCCTCATCAGAGCCTCTTCCTGGTCCTTGGCCGGGCTCGCCCTCTTCGTAATAGTGGTGTCTGTGTCTATGGTAGTGCACATGGCTGAATACAGCCTGTTGCTGCTGTGGTTCTTCAAACCCAAGCCCTCCACTAGTCTGATTAACTCCTGAATCTAGAGATCGGGGCCTGGAACTACCTGTCGGACCTTCAGAACCGGGACTGTGGTAGACAAATGGGTCGTACTCACTGCTGAGCGAACTACGAAAAGTGGACAAGCTACCGTACACACCTTGCAGGCTCACGTCCGTGCAGTTGAGTACCGAGTCACTGGATGAGCCATGGCATGGGCCTGAGCTTGAGTCACTGCCAGGTCCATCAGGGAAGTAGCCACTGCGTTCGGTGCCATAGCTGGCCCCTGAGCAGCTGCCTTCATCTTGGAGCCCCTGAGAGCCTCCGTGGCGTGGGTTTTGATGGTGGTTTTGATGCCTCGTCCTGTTGGTATGGCAGTGGTAGCACGGTCGACGTGGCGATGTGTAGTGGTGCCCGATGTTGCGGCAGCTGTGTCGAGGTCGTGCACGGTGACCATCAGGGGCAAGATGATAGCTGCAGCTAGCGTTTACTAAGCGAGTGTGGAAAGGAGGGGAGCTACTATAAGTTCCCAGCTGGGGATAGAGTGTTCGGGAGTAATGAGGTCTAAGAGAGAAAGGAATAGGGTGCTGGGGAAAAGACTGAGAAGCCAGGTAATGCTGTGGGTGGGGGTGAAGAAAAGCCTGGCTGTGCTCTGGGGGTGGATGTCCTCGAACTCGCTGAGGCTGACGGCCACTTGCCTCTGCACCTGCTAGAAACCAAGACACTGATTAGAAAGGAAAGCAGTGGTGTAGCAAAGTGTAAAGCACTGCTCTTTATCTGTTCTTCTGAATGTAGATATACGACATGATATCATTGTTTAAGTACACTGTAGCACATAATCTATGAAATTTACTAGCGAGATTAACACCATTTTGAGATTTCAGCATAAACTGAGCAAATGTGTTCATAATACTGGTACACCACTCATCTTTACTCTTTAGAAATTGAAACTTGTCATTCGTTGGTTATTCATTTTTGCTGGATAAAGATTCTTATTTCTTTCATGAGCTTCTCTTGTGGTATTTACCCATTATGTTGTGCATGCAGAGCGGACAGGTCCGGTGCTGAAGCAGCCAAGGGTCCACACAATCCTTATGGAACTCATGTGCACATGAGATGATCCTTAGGTCCTTGTAACAAAAAAAAAAAGGAACATCAGAAAGTCTGTTCATCATGAACACAACTACATGCCTGTATCCATCAGCTAATCAGAAACGGTTATTCAATTATTTTGAAAAATTGTGTCTGCATTGTTTTAGCTTCCCAAGGGTTGCATTACATATTTAATATTCTGGAAAATTCCACCTTCTACATTTCTATTTATCACTACTTTTTTTTTGTCTCTCTTCTTTATCTCTCCTCTCACCTGTCCATCCAGGAACTCCTCAAGGCAGATGGCACACATAGGACCAGAACTGGAGCTGCTGTTTGACCCTTGGCCACCACGTGGATGACGGGATCCTCCCGAGCAGCTCTGAGAGCTGTAGGTACGTGTCTCCAGCCTGCTAATGGCTCGCATCGTCTGCTGGTGCACCGAGTCCTGGGTGGAGTGAGGAAAGCGAGAAGCATTCGATCTGTGGTCTTGTAATAACTTACAAAATAACACATGTATAGGGTTAGGGTTAGGCTTAGAGTTTAGGGTTAGGGTTACTGTAGTAAATCAAAGATGGGGTGCCACACTGATTCCAAAACTGGGTATGTTGATCGTCCAGTGACCAGAACAGGCCGTTACTGATCACGTTGTATATAACCGAGTGCATGAGATTCTGAGCGGTGCAACAAAAAACTAATTAATACGAATACACTTGTGTTGTTACACAGTTGTGAGGATGAAGTAACAACTTATTTTTAAAAGTGCAAGGTCTTAAAATTTTAACAAAAATGGAAAAAATAATGTAAAATGTAATATTGACTCAGGATAGTTATAAAATCGTGATACTTACAGAATCTCAATATTAATCGACTCAGCACCTTGACATCGTAATATCAGGTTTCCATCACTATAGTAAATGTCCATATATTTAGATATTATAGTATTATTTTATTTACTATTTCCAAAAGGAGTTACTGTAATTCTAACTATAATTAATACAATTCCATATTCTGTTTCATCTAATTTATGATGTCATTCCCTTAAACAAAACACTAAAGCCTCAAATTTTTCGTTAGATGTTTAGGCTGTAGGCTGCCTTATTCTGAAGTGTCTTAAACAAAACCCACAATCAGTAAGAAGCACTGGTCTAGTGAAAATACCCAAGGTTTTATGGTGCATGTCCATTTGCAAATTGTGTAGCTCCATGCCGTCGTTTCAATCCTTTCTGCTTGACAATAGTGGATGTTTTTATGACATTTACATGGATTTGGTTACAGCAAATTCTAGTCTACTGTCACCTGTTGGTTAAACACTGTGAGGCAGATGAACCTGTTTGCATACAACTTCACCAAACAGTGAAGTGCAGACACACTGGCAGTGGCATTGGCAGACATGGCAGAGCTTTCTGGTAAGGAGAAAGCAATGTGAACCTAATTCAGCCACAACTTATCCAACTAGCGCCACTACACTGAACATACTGAACATGAGGCACCGAAACAGAGCATGAACGTGAAAACATAGAGCACATCCAGTCAGCAGAGCGACACTGATACTCAGGGACGCTGTTCAGGTCTTATGGACTTAGACATGGTTTGCATTCGAACTGGAAATTTTGTAAGATTTGATTTAGACTTTAAATGTGCCTTGCTCATAGGATTTGAGTTCACTCAGGAATTTACTTTTTATATTTATATACTTTGGTATTTGCTTGGACATTGGGTTATATTCTATATTTTGTATAGTACAAAAATTTTATTATTTATTTTTCATATTTATTTAAATGACTAGTAATAATGACTAATAGTCTTTTATTTTAAGGTCACGGACGGTCATCTAAGCATTTCACTACATATCGTACTGTGTATGACTGTGTATGTGACAAATAAAATTTGAATTTATTTGATCTTTAGATTTGACTTGAATATGATTTTGGAACTGACTTAGACTGTGGACTTGACTTATATACTGTATGACTTTGACTTGACCTGCATATGCCTGGTTTGACTTGGATATGACCTTGGACTTGACTTTTTCTTTGGATTTGATTCGGATATGAATTTATTTCCTTAGACTTTGGATTTGACTTGATTATAACTTTGGAATCTGCTTGGACATTGTATTTGAATTGGTCTTTAGATTTTTCTTGGGTAGGACTTTGGATTTGACTTATATAAAACTTAAGACTTGAATTTTGGATTGACCTGCATATACTTGTATTTGACTTGGATTTGACTTGATCTTTGGATTTGGTTTGGATATGGCTCCTTTCTTTACTTGGACTTTAGAGTTGACTTGTTTTTTTGTTGTTGTTGGGCATTGGATATGGATAGATTTTCTTTGGATATGACTTTTTGGATATTTGACTTAGATATGACTTCAGAATGTACTTTACTTTGGGATTTGACTTGCATATAACTGAGCTTGACTTACGGTAAGACTTTGGTAAGATCTGGCATGTAACAGACTTCAATGTGATATTCTTACCCAAGTTCTGTTGGACCTGCAGCGAGCGCGGAAGGCAAAGATCATAATGATTGCTAGCACAACCAAGACGACTGTCAAGAGGATTCCCACTTCATAATGGGACTAGAGAGGGAGAGAAAGCAAGCATGTCAAAATGAACATTCTTTGTATCCATGCTTTGTGTTTATACATCTACGTGTTTGTGTTTGTGTGCTCACCCATTTTGGCGCCTCCATCTTGACGTTGATCTCGACCTTGGCTTCCTCGTTCTTATTAACCAGTCGCATTAGCTCATCAGCGTCCTCTGCCTTCACCATCACTACCGGCTTCAGGAAGTCATAATTCAGCTGCGTGAGAGAGTGTGAGGTCATTACTTATTCATTCTTTTCATCCTTTTATTCTAGTTAGCTGATTTCATCACACACACACACACACACACACACACACACACACACACACACACACACACAGTTACCTCATTAGCAGCGTTTACATCATCACTGATGTCAAAAATAACAGCCTGAGCTCCCCTATTTAGGGCCAGCCGAGCCTGAAAGAAAAGAAAAGAAGAGAAAATACTACGAGTTAATACAGAGATTAAATATCACACTTGCCACCAGATGGTAGTGTAACCATACAACATCGCAGCATTACACAATCTCATACCCCTTCACAACAAGTGACCTTGTTTGTGATATATTGTACAGTATGTGTGTGTATTGTGGTGTGTGTATTGAAGCATTTAACCTTGTTTCACCAGACTCAAGAGAAAACGAGCTGCGCCTCCAAACAGAAGAAGAAAAGTGAGAAATTTTGCATGTGTACCAAGGACTAGAGCAAAAACCCAGCCAAATACACACACACAACTGCTTTCAGATTGGTAGAATGACACAAGCATGATGTAGGTGAAATCATGGGTTAATGAGCGTGCTGCCTTAAAGGCTTGAGCCGTCTGACGAAGAGACAGGCATGACTAACAAGCCGACAGTCATTAACTTCCACCCCAAGTAGACACCAATGCTCTGTATCCCGCTATCCCCATCCTGTCTGTTTCCGGTCTCTATTCTCTGTGAGAGGATCTGACTCATAGCTCCGAACTCTATCGCAAATGAAACACAGTAATCTACCTGACTCAGGTGAGCATGTTTGAAAAAAAGGTCTGAAAAGCTCTCAATTACACTACACATTCAGGAAATAGGCAGAGGTGATTGGTTTGACTGCTGGCTGACTTCAAAAGTGTGCTCGCCCTCAGGATAAAATGAGAAAGCCAAAGAAGTGTATGCAAAATTCCATTCACATCACAGCTAGAAATATAGCGTCATTATTATTATTATTCATATTATTACAAATATTATATGAATACTATGACTGTAGAATTAAAACTATTCAGAAATAACGTAATAACTGCACACGTGTACAGTGAAGTCGGCTTTGTTACATCGTATTGCATTTAAGAGCAAGAAAAGAAAAGACAAGTACTGGTGGTGCACCCTGGATGTCTTTGGAGTGTGGACAGAAACCAAAGTGCCCATGAGAAATCCTCCAGTCGTGTGGAGAAAACACAAACTCCACATACACAAGTGAGGGCAAGATTCCAACCCACAACTCTGGTGGTGTGAGGCGACAGTGCTAACCTTTTTGTTTGCTTTTTATTGGTTAAGCATGAACCAGTCAGTGAGAAACAGGTGACTGAATGCTGAGTGGATGGAACGGACGAGAGGGGAAATGAGGTTGCTGCTGAGGTTGTTCTATAAACAAGCCTGTCACAGTAAAAGATCAGCAGCACCCATTTCTCTCTCTCTCTTACTTTGCATCTTTTACTCTCCCTTTACAAATGCAGCTTGTCATTATACTGCTTGGTTTTGTTATGAAGACATTATCCTGCCAAGCCTGGTGACTGTTACAAAAAACCGACATCCAAAACTCCCTCAGTAAAAGTTAAATCGAAGTATTCTAATGAAAAGCGTCACCACATCAAACAAAAATAAAATTCAACATTTCTTAATCAACTCATTAAAATATGAGTTTATTATTAGTCTTACAGTGTATGGAGTGCTAATCATAATTGCAGCAAGCTGTCCTTTAAAATGGTCTAAGAATAAAATGTATACATGTATTTTTTTCCTTCATGAATAAACTGATAAATACCTTGGGTATTTGGTCACTTTCTTTTTGTGGCTTAACCATTTTGCTATTTTCAGCCTTTATTTTGGCTCAGTTTGTTTTGTCCCGAATGAAACTTGCATTTTGAGCAATATGGGGGTCTGCTAAGTGGCCACAATGCCACAATTTACGTGTTTGCTTCCCATCATGGGAACATTTGATCCCTGTGAAATGACTAACGGTGACCACACACACAAAACAGGAGGAGGGTCGTTCAGGATCCAAGCCACAGTTATATGGTATGTCCTACTGATGGCACAGCAAAAAAACTCCAAGCAAAACTAACGTTATCCTTATATGACATTACATTTATTTATTGGCTGACATCTTTCTAAAGTGATCTTCAGGTGAGGCAGAATCTACGACCTTAAAGGACATTAACCACTCTATTCCTCAACTCTATTCCTGTTCGCCAACGTTTTTGTTTCCTATTAAGGAAGCTATGAGTTAAATGCTGTTTAAATCACATTTGTGATATACGATACTGACCCGGCTCCGCAGGGCCTCTGGGGGTGTACTGTGGTGTCTGGCACCAGGATGTGGGCGGTGGATTATTTGGGTTCTGTGGGTTATGAAGTGTGGCTTCCATGGATCAAAACCGGTGCATCCAATGGTGGATCGATTGAATTGGGATCTGGGGAATTTGGAGGCCAGGTTAGTAGTCCCAAAAAAACAACAACAACATGAGGCCAATACTGAATACCCCCATGATTTGATAGCTTGTAGATCCACCTTTAGCAGCAATTACTGGAAGTAATTGTTTCCTGTATAACTTTATCAGTCTCTCACATCGTTATGGAGGGATTTCGGCCCATTTACATTCATAAAATTGCTTCAGTTCATTGTGATTTTTTTGGGCATTCGCTTATGAACAGCTTTGTTAAGGTCCCGCAACACCATTTCAATTGGGTTGAGGTCTGAAGTTTGACTAGGCCACATATACAAGTGGCCTAGGTTTTACTGGTGTGCTTCGGGTCATGACTCAATTTTGCCCAACCTTTAGCAGTCAGACAGATTTGTCTAGGTATGACATTAAGCCAAACAACACTGCAAACCTCATGATCCTGTGTTCTTTTTAGACAGACTTTGGCAACCTTTCCAAAGAAACCATACTTGTTCAGTCTTCTTCATTTACAGTAACATGCTCAGTAAGGTCTGACGGTTGAAAATGTGAATAAACCTGTAAAAAGTTGAAATAGTTTAGAAATGGTTTTAGAACCCTTTTCAGATTGTTGTACAGCAATAATTGTATCCCTAAGACTGCTGCTTATGTCTTTCCCTCTTGGCCTGCAAACTGTCATACCAGACCATAGGGGTGGGCGATATACCGGCATATACCGTTAACCGGTAGAAATTTGTCAACCGATAGAGATTTTGGTCTATCGTCTTAATCGAAGTTGAGATCACGTGACTTTGCACATTACGTAACCACGCGATACACATTCCCTTCTATGGGAAGCCAAACACATCTAAAGTGGGACGAAACCGTGGCACCCGATTGAGCCGGCGTGGGCAGACCAAATATCCAGACCTGGTGGATCGCCAGCGTGGACCAATTCGACCAGCGCTGCTCGAATCACAAACCTGCGCGACGCTGATACAAATAGACCGCGCCGACCATCAAAATACATTTTACCCCGCTGGGATGCGCACGTACAAACCAGGCATGGCAAGGCCGAAACAATATTAAACAGTCCTGACATTTTAAATAAATTGTTTTTAAATAAAAAAATTGTGGGTCGCCCAGGTTTGTGATTCGAGCAGCGCTGCTCAAGTTGGTCCGCGCTGCGCTGTCCACTGGGCCGCGCAGATATTTGGTTCAATCGGATGCCGCGGTTTCGTCCCACTTTTGATGTGTTTGGCTTCACATACACTTCGACAATGGAAGAAGATGGTGCAGCAGCAGTGAGTTTGCTTACATGTGACAAAACCGACAACGAGGAGATTGTAAAGAAAAAAGGTGCCTCCTCTGTGGTGTGGAATTGGTTTGGGTTTAAGAAAAGTGATACGAATGAGACGAACGTGATTAGCGAGGTACGCAAGTGCACTGTTTTAACAAGCGGTGGAAACACGTCAAACCTTTTCTATTATCTGAAATCCAAGCATCCAAACGAATATGGCCAAAGTAAAAAAAATGCGGCAAACCTCAGCAATTCACAGTTTATATAAAATTACATTATGTAAAACAGTTTCTTTGTGTTTTAATTTTTATTTATGCATTTTCAGATACATATTGCTATATTGTGATATATATCGTTATCGAGGTAGAAAATTGCTTCTACAGTGATAGAAGATTTTGGTTATATTGCCCACCCCTACCAGACCATAGTGATGGGTAGTTACCTCTCAAGTCTTTTGGTCCGAATCATTCGTTCGTTTGTCAGGTGACTACCATAGACGATATGGAGTACCTCACACAGGAAACAGAACTGAGCGGTTCTTCTCATGAGTCTTCTAGTCCGAATCATCCGAGAATGAAATGAACCAAATGACTCAAAAAAAGATTCGTTCATGTTGATGAACGAGATTCAAAGAACCGAGTCACTAAAATGATCCAAACTTCCCATCACTACCAGACAAGCAAAATATACTGTATATATATATATATATATATATATATATATATATATATATATATATATATATATATATATATATATCGCATCAGGGATACCTAAATAAATCAAAGGGTCACTAACAGGGGCGAGAAACAAAGGAATCAGGATGATTATTATGGAATTATTATACAGGGAGTTAATTTTTAGAAGTAGTAGGATTAGAAGTAGGTTGTGAAGTTTTAAAAGCTTAACTGTCCCCTTAGGGTTTTTGCTTCACAGGAACATACAGTACATACACACACATAAACAAGAACAGAACTTTCAGCAACTTAATTTTATTACAAAAAAATTGACTTATCCAGTCAGTTGCTGAATCGTGTAATAGACAGAATCAACTAATTCCACCAATAAATACTGTACGTGTCGATGGAATGGATGAGACAAAGTCACCCAAACTGCCAACATAGAAATATTTTAATGACAAAAAATGATTGTGCTCATACAGTACACCTTAACACTGAAACAGTTACAACAAAGTTCCTTCTTCCCTTTGACTTAAGCGTTCATGAAGGAATTCTAGAGTTCACCCAGTTCAACAGAACCCAACTGTAAAGAAGCTGCAACAGGTTTCTTATTCTTTTCTCAATGCTGGGAAATGTGTCAAAATTGATTCGTCGTACGACTCGAAGTGTTTTATACTTTGCCAGTGATTGTTTTGTAATTAAGAATGAAAAAAAGGCGTAACCATAAAGCGTTACAGCCTCTCTATCCTGCGCCAGAATTTCCTAAACTAAGAATTCTACCATTATTGTTCAAATAAATGTCTCCTTTCAGAAATGTCACCATATAAACTATTAAACCTTTTGAAGTAAATAAAAAGTAAATCCCAAAAGCTGTTTGTTATTAGAACAAGTACATTAACAACGCTCGCATTTACGGCACGACTTGAACGCATCGACGCCAAATTGCCCAGCTACGGTCCTTCCCGGTTGTGAAGCCCTCACACATGCTCGCTCTTTCCTCCCTAAACTAGTAGAATGATATGCAAATTGGTGTGTTTTCCTGCGATCTGTTCTCTCAGGGTTTTGGCTTCTGTGCCCGACGTCACCATGGCTGAGACAGCAGAAGGGAGAGATGGTCGGAGGAGGGTGTGTTAAAGACGGTAATAACAGGGCTGCTGGGAGATCAGGCCTCTCCCGAAGCAGGAAACATTCCTACAGGCCTGTTATTTCCCTAATAGCCCCAGTGCGCTGTTATAGACATACACACACACACACACACACACACACACACATTATTAGACACTACAAGCGATCATACTGCTCACTGGAAAAGAGATTTCAGCCAGCTTGGTTGTGTTGAGGTTCCAGTGAGACTCACCAAAACTGGGCAGTTGAAGATCCAGAAAAAAAGCTTTTTATTTCAAGCTCTTGACTGACAGGATTGAAACCCAGTGTGGGCTTCTGCAGTTCTAGCCCACATTTGA
This sequence comes from Channallabes apus, assembly GCA_030522415.1. Classification (NCBI taxonomy): domain Eukaryota; kingdom Metazoa; phylum Chordata; class Actinopteri; order Siluriformes; family Clariidae; genus Channallabes; species Channallabes apus. The sequence continues at coordinate 49,965,679 of CM060106.1, forward strand.
TGTATTCATGCTTTTCTGACCAACACGGCTGTAAAGAGTGGTTATGTGAGTCTGTAACCTTTCTGTCAGGTTCAAACTGGCCATCTTCCTCATCAGGAAACTTGCTGCTAGCGAGATATTTAGATGTGTGTTTTGTTTTGTTTTTAGATGTGTGTACTGTACCTGGCAGATGCCCTTATCCTGAGCGACTTACTTACTTTCTTTATTTTTCTAATTTTCCATCCGAGCAGTTGACGGCTGCTCAAGGGCCCAACACTGGCAACCTGGTGGCGTTTGGGTTTGAAACTGGGACAAACCACGTCACGATCGAAGTCACGATTGAAGATTGATGAGTTTTCTCTACGTTCTCATGTTCGATGTGGACATCAACGACTTGCATCGGCATGATTTTATGCATCGTGTGTGAATAAACAAGTGTTCCTAATAAAGTGGCCAGGCGCCTGTGCGTATGCATACATACAGTACATGCATGAACAGGCAGGAAGACCAGAGTGTGTGTGTGTGTGTGTGTGTGTGTGTGTGTGTGTGTGTGTGTGTGTGTGTGAGAGAGAGAGAGAGTGTGTGTTCGAACAAGAGCGAGAGTTCGAATGACAAACATGCAGACAAACGCTTTAATGTTTATAATTATCCCTTTCACTACAGTACACACCTTGATTTTCCATTCTTTTCCACTCTCTCTCTCTCCCTCTCTCTCTCTCTCGTCCCACACCTGTTCGTGCTCTCTCGGCCTCCACTCTGACACAGATTTGAATTGCAAAGTACAAGGTGACAGAAAAAGGCCACAGTCATCTGATAGGCTATCGGCACTTTAGGAGACATCAAAGGGTTGCCGTTGGTGACGGGGTAGATAAAAACCATAGAACGGTGGGACCTTCTTTCCTTCCACACATACACACACATACACTCACACACGCACCGCCGGTACTGTTCTACTGGGGGACTGTTACACGAACGTATACATGCATATGTATACTTTCGTGAGTACTTACAGTGTGTGTGTGTGTGTGGATGTTCTCATGTAACAGTTGCCCATACTGTTTTGGATGGCTTTTGAATTTTATTCAGTAATCAGCGTGATTGGGTTTGTTGAGCAACCGCGCTCCACCGCAGGCCCTCGTATTGCTGTCTTGTGTTATTATTTCATCAATATTTCAAAACATTGCTATTGTAAACTCGCATTAACCCCCACCACCTGAAACCATATTACCCACCGTCCCATTTCGCCCTGGCACCGACCCCGGGTTTCCAATAATTTTCCTCCACTGTTTGCAAAGCAAACACTCTTTACATTCGCTTTCCCAAGTTGTAATTCTAGCAGCATGGATATGAAATAATGTCATTTCAACAGCCGCAGCATCGCTTCTTCTAATTTCCTCCAGCTCCTTTCCAAAGCTCTGATTCTCCCTCATCTATATGTCATCGGACATCGTCCCATTTCCTATAACCTCTCATTAAGCTCTTGTTTCTTATCAACTCCTTGATGCACACAGCCTCAGAACGATAGAGGCGACTCGTTCCCGAAGCCACGTACCACATCCCGGCTTCCTCCTTTCTACAGGTCACATTGCCTTTCCGTACTGACCTTATAGCACACTACGAAACGCATGAGAGGCTCTCAATGATTAGGATCGACGTGCATTAACGTACGAAACGTGGTCAAAATGACCTCCTTTGTTCCTGTGTTTGTGAACATGATTCCACACGGTTGGATTTTAATGGGAACACGACATTTAGGAAGTTCCTGTAAAGTGACAGATCATGTTAATGTCCTTCCGAGGTTTAATAATGAGACATGATATTCCGTGAAGTACCGCTCTAGGCCCTTTCCTGTTCTCTTATTATAGTCAGCCTATGTATGTACACGTCAAAGCCATGTCATTTTCCGAACTTAATACTGACTTTCACTTGCATACAGATGATCCGCAATATCAGTTTGGTCGGGTTGAGTACACACAAAAAAATTTAAGACTTGGAACATCAACTTTCCGAATAAAATAACGGTTCTGAATTCATACCAGAGCTTGGGAAGTCTAGTTCCTGCTTAAATTTAAACTTAAATTTGATGCCCATCATAAAGCCATCTCGAAAAAACTTTTATCGGTAGACTCGGCTAGTCCAAATAATACATATGCTAATCCAAGGTGTTTTATCACATTAAAGTGCCCCTATTATGCGTTTTCAAATATGATCTTTCATGCAGTGTGTCATGTAGCTGTATGTGAACATAAACTATCCGCAAAGTTGTGACGCCGACAGTGCACGATAAATGAAGTTTTTGTCTATTAAAAAAAAGAGTCGGCTCACGTTCGCCTAAACTCGCCTAAAGAACTTCGAATCTTTTTCTGTTACGGATCCACGTCACTAAGTAACATATTTGCATAATGTCGCGAACAACTTGCCCGCCATCTTACAATTACCGTTACCACTGAGAAACGTCCTGCTCCAGTCGTGCTTGCGAAACAGTTTCTTGTCGATGCGCCACTTCAACCGTTTCATCGTCAGACTCCGGGCTCGAATTGATACGGTAAAACCGACGCCATATTTTCTATGTATTGACGGGTCTCCAGAGCCGGCGTTCAGTTATGGTAATAGGCATTTCGTTTTCCAACACACGCTGTAGCGGTAGACCAATCATAAAGGACCGAGCCATCTGACCAATCACAGCAGTGAGGGCTCACGGATAGGAGGGGTTTAGACAGACTAATCTAAACGAACTGCTTCACACGAGTCGTTTACGAATCATTTAGAAATGGGGTAAAATTAAATCTATTTTTGGAGAAAACTAAAGTGTTTTTTGACCTTGTATACATGTAAACCTGTTTTAAGAGACTCATAAAGACCGGGGCCAGGGGTAGCTCAGTGGTTAAGGCATTGGACTACGTTTCGGAAGATCCCAGGTTCAAACCCCACAACCACCAAGTTGCCACTGTTGGGCCCTTGAGCAAGGCCCTTAACCCTCAACTGCTCAGATGTGTAATGAGATAAAAATGTAAGTCGCTCTGGATAAGAGCGTCTGCCAAATGACTAAATGTAAATGTAAATAAAGCAATATTAGCAATCTTTAAAATGGCATAATAGGGGAACTTTAACATTCAGTACAGATTCATTTTCAACTTAAGTGGAAACTGTTCTACTACTAACTGTTACTCAAAACTGTTCCTGAGAGCATTAGAAAAATAAGCATTGTTCTATCAGGAGAACATCTATGAAAGCACAGTCAAATCTATCGGCACAGTGGTGTTAGTACTGTCGCCTTGCACTTCCAGGGTCCAGGTTCGATTCCCATTTCTATGTGCATACAGTTTGCATGTTCTCCCTGTGCTTGGTGGGTTTCCTCCGGGTATTCCGGTTTCCTCCCACAGTCCAAAGACATGCAGATTAGGCTAACCGGTGTTCCCGCATGTGCCCTGCGATGGATGTGAGGATGGACAGATTTTTTTCCAAGACGCTCATTGAAAACCGACCATATCTCAGGAACCGGACATGTTACAGTCTTAGTAATAAACTTGGTAACACAATAGGCTTGGCTGAACCACGAATCTAAAAATATGAATAATTTCACAAATCAAACAAAATGCAACTTAATACCTGATTTAATGTGACGGGTCACAAATAGCCTGGTAACGGTTCACCAGTTTGACAAATGGTCCTTAAATTTAAATGAATTGTAATATTTTTTTACATAACGTCTGGCTCAAAACAAGTGCTATATGAATAAAAGTTATTATCTTTATTGTACACGGGTGAGTCAAAAATTATCCGCACTCCGGTTATATTAAATCTCCTGTTGGTTGCAGTGGTTTCCATCTATTTTTTAATGAGAAAATACAAAAGCTTGTCGACAGATGGACGGAGTGTATTGACAAGCATGGGGATATCTTGTCGAAAAATGAAAAATGTATTCGTCCCTCTTAAAATTCATTCAAATAAAGGCTGTGCACCAGAGTGCAGATCATTTTTGACTCACCCTCATAATTTGTGGTAGTATTAGCAGCAGTATGGCAAATATTTAATCTTTCCCCTTGCTGTGGAAGTTAATTTGTCTGGGCTTCCTGGTCTGTGCTGTAGTAGACAGATGTCTGATTGGACATCCTGTTTTTTTTTCTTTTTCCGATTTCACCCAAATGACCAAATCACCTCCTGGCGTCAACTTTAACAGAAGCTTCACCATGCTTTATTAATCTTACGTACTCCTCTGGTTCATACTTCCACCTAAAACAGGTCGAAATCCTTTTATTATTCTTTAGTCACTAGGCGTTACATAAAGACTAGACCACCCTGTCATTCTGTCTTTTTTTTTTATTCTTTATGCCATGTGAGCCTGGGCCACTGCAATAACTCCCACACAATGCGGAGCTACTTCAGCACCACCGCAAAGTGGCAGATTGAGGAAGTTTAAAGAAGGATTGTGGGAGAAGTTGTCTAGACTTGAAAGGAAGAACCGAGTCCCGGGAAGAGAAAATGGAAAGGGGAAAATGCCTGTTTTATAGGGTTTGACTTAATCTCATGTAAAAGCAGCCTAAACCCTTCCTTTCTCATTGTCAGTGTATTTATATGTGTGTGTGTGGGAGCTTCACTTCAGAAACCATTCTGCATGCCCCTGCTTGCTACCTCCTAAAACGAAAAAAAAAAAAAAAAAAAAAAAAGCCTGACTGTGTGGAGCAACTAATTCTACCCAAACCATTTATCCTAACCATAATAACAAAAAAAAAAAAAAGGAAAAGAAACACAACATCATGGCAGAGTCACACCACTAGAGGTCAAAAAAGAGCTGCTAAATGGAAACAAATGTCAAGCGTCGTATCCTGACCGGCCTGTCCGTAATGATTCGAGCTGATTTATAGACTGCGCGTTCGTCTCGTCATTCATCGGGCTGCCAGAAACGACTGTATTATTAGTGTAGAAATAGATCCGGGATATTGACATTGGTCAAGCACGTATAATTACGAAAAAACCATCCTGACACTGGCTTGAAGAAAACACCGCCTGGAGGATTTACGTCTCTTTCGCACACTGGCAATGTCCAGTGTCTCTTAGTGGCACACGTTCACCAGCTCTCTATCCATCATCCAAATGCATCCACGCTCCTCCGTTCTTCCTCTCACTACTGTAGCTCGTTTGAGAGTAGTTTTTTGCTCGTCTTTTGCATAGTTTGCTCGTGAGTGTGAGAAATGTTGCAACAAGCAGCGCAGGAATGAAGAAGAGGAATCGAAGACTTTGATGTGGCCGAAGCCTGTAAAACACTTCTAAGCAAATCATTTCACTGATTATATGTGCATATTCCTGTTTTGTTTCTTCCCTGTGTGTGTGTGTGTGTGTGTGTGTGTGTGTGTGTGTGTGTGTGTGTGTGTGTGTGTGTGTGTGTGAGAGATAGAGATAGAGATGGGGAGAGAGAGAGAGAGAGAGAATGAGTATACACCTTATAGTGGAATCTAAACAAGTCAGTCCTTGGCTATTCCTTCATGCTTTGAACTGCGTTTTAAACACACTTTTATTAGTCCCCAAAATCACTAACAAATAGTAAACAGCTGCTTGTGTATACGCTCAGATACGGCCTGCTGATCTTCCGGAAAAAGGAAATCCATCCTTTTAACCACTTTTACCATTTCGCAAACATATAAAATGTTGTTTAAATCGAACTTGGGTAACACACCGCACGTTCCAGAGAAGCTGATTAAAAATAAAATTTCAAAATTGTGTAAAATCTCTGTGCACGTGACTCCCTCGGTGTATTGTTTACTAAAGCTTATCATGGTTTCAGCTGAACGCAATCACCCTGTTAAACAGTTCTAAAGAAATCATGACATGTTTAGTGACCTTACATACTGTATGCACAAAGCAGTTTAGCATCACACATGCGCATCAATGCACGGCTTAAAAAACGTGTAAAAATTAAGCGACAAAAATGTCTAAAAAATAAAAACACTGCAATTATGCACACTCCGTTTGATACGCATGAAACTCGACCCGGAAAATACAGAACAACTAGACTATGCATTATGCACGCTGAACAAGCGTGTTGGGGGGGGGGGGGGGGGGGGGGTTGGGAGGGGGGGTGGAGACAGGGGACGGTTCCTTGAGGACTAGGCTTATTTGTATAGATGGACCAAGCTTTTCTAAAAATCTACCTTTTTGAACAGAAAACCATCTGTGGAGCATCTTCATGGAAACATCCTGTGTGTCAAATAATATTAGCAGCTCAGCATTCTGTAAAAGGTTCTATGCAAACAATAAACACATGACAGTACATGCTGTTTTAGGAAAACAATCAACGAATGGGTGGTGTGAGCCCACCACGTCCTACATCATAAAAATTTATCTCCACATTAAGAAGCCAAATGTATTAACACCACTTACTAGTATAAACATATAATGCAATATAGAAATAAATGCTATTTAAACATATCATTTAAAGTATCAGTGAACATATATTGGGTCATATTTCGAAAACATGTAAACATAATGACAATAATAAACAAATAGAAATGTCAAATGTCAGAACCTGCAGAACTTTTTCTTCTTCTTTTTGCATAACTTTTTAGCTTCACGTTTTTCTTTCCACCCCTTTAATGGAAATTATGAAATTATTCGCTCAGAGAAATTCGCTGTACCGAGAAAAGATCAATATCTCCCCCTCTGTAAATTAGAGGTGAAAGAGGCGTGTTTCATGAACATGAATGGAATAGACCAAACTAATTAGGAAGGAGGAAGGGCAATACATTGGCATACACACGAACATACACCCTATTTGCCTGCGGTACGATCGACACTCTCATCTATCTGCGTAGATAGAGAAAAGAGATGCGATATTATGGTTTCTGTCATTTTTCAAATATATTTGCGTACTGACTAGACAGGCCCACATTGGCCAGCGGCCCACCGGAAAAACTCCCGGCGCTCCAGATGGCCAGTCCGCCACTGCCTGTGACTTCATAATGTAATAACTGAGACACTCCAGAATTAAAGGCCAATTTATAATTTTCTGTGACGTATTAAAGAAAAACAATTAATAACCCGTCGAAGCCTTCGATTCGTCCAGTTCAAACATCAAAGGTACACTTTTTATAAGATATTTTATTTATTGTGTGCTCTGCTTGGCGCAACCCTGATACAAAACCTGAAAAAGGTGTATTTTGAAATATTGCTAAGGGTAAGTCTTTTACCCTTAAATAAAGAAAGTCACATTCACATTTGTTTTCATTCTCAATTCTCATTTAATTTCAGATAAAACTTGCCTTATATTAATTTCAACAACTTTTGAAATCTATCTTTCTCAACCTCTTCTTTTTTCACACATTTTTACTTATTTAAGTATTTATTTTTAAATATTTGCATGTAATCATTGAAACTTTTAAAATGACAATAGCTTAAACCCTCGTGAGCTTGGAAAAGCATTAAAGGTTATTTTTTGAAAAAAAAAAAAAAAAAGATGATAACACGGTTGAAATTAAAGTAACAGGGTTGCGCATATGATCATCAGTAACACTGATTCCTTACTAACCAAAACTTCTGTTCTGACCTTGAAGACCATGTTTGAGAACTGACTGGAGAATCTGGTCTCACTGGAGGGGTGTTTAATCCTTCAAGTACCTTTTTCCCTGGCCTGACTCCTCTCATGAGCCCCTCTCCACTTTTTTCGCTGCTCTCTTACGCTGCAGCCTTTTCGTCTTTTCTTCTTCCCTGTTTCTACATCTTTCCTCCACTTTTCTCTATCTTTTTCTAAGCACTGCTGAGTCCTCTGTTCCTCAGTATCACGTTTGGCACGGTAACGCACCTCTGCTTTTCAGCAGCACTTCGCGGTGTGCCACACTGGGACAGAAAATATCCTCCAATTCTGGAATGTCTCAACTATTAGAGCAGAATATTTAGTAGTTTAGTGCACCGGGTCATATATAGCCATGTTATCGGATTTGCTCCACCACCTGTATAAGAGCTTTTTACGAGAGCTCAAAGCAGTTCCCATCAGCACTAAACATGAAATATTGAATATTTTTGGATTCCGTTCATTATCAAGTCTGCAAGGACAACTTACGGGATCTATGAACCAACTACAAACTACTAAAATTCACCTTCAAATAACTTTGATGATTTTTCATGTGAATGAAGGAGTAAAACCAATGAACATCTATAGAAGACTCATTTATTGGCAGTATGGTGTAAACTTTAATAAGAAGCTCGAACATCCTTGAATGACGATCCGGGCCATTTAAGTGCACTTGGTCAGAGCCCAGTGCACTTGCTCCAGTCAATCACACCTAGAGAATTTGTCACTGGCCAGGGGTAGCTCAGTGGTTAAGGCATTGGACTACGGTTTGGAAGATCCCAGGTTCAAACCCCAAGTTGCCACTGTTGGGCCCTTGAGCAAGGCCCTTAACCCTCAACTACTCAGATATGTACGGAGATAAAAATGTAAGTCGCTCTGGATAAGAGCGTCTGCCAAATGAAATGCCTAAATGTAAATGTAATGTAAATGTCACTAATTTGGTTGCACACATATTTGGGCTATTAAAGGAGTTCCTGGGAAGCCAGTGTTTCGGATGTGAAGCAGGGAGTCCAATCATGGCTCCGGTGTACCTTGATAGTATTAGTGAAACACTGGGATAATGCGTTAGTGTAGCACGGGATTATACTGTGTAGTGTCTGCAAGTATCAAAAGTCCTGGTGTGACTTGAACACATCCATTTAGACTTCTGGCAAAAGTTATGATGATCTCTCTAGGATTTTCTATGATCTTAAGATTTTCCCATACAATTTTTTACAATGTTTTGAAGACTTTCTTATGGCAGAAAACCTCATTACAGTGCTCACACTGGAGACTCCTTTCATAAATGTTATATTAATACCACCCTGTGAGGTTCACACACACACAAACACGTGTGCCTCTCATTCCAGCTTGCCGCTCCCTCTACTTATCACTGTCATCATAAATCAGCTACTGTGCATTGTTTCACCAAATCTTTCATCTGTTTACTGTATAGTAATTTCATATTGCATCAAGTTAATTTTATCTTCATTTTCTCCCATACTGATATTTTGCCTTGAGCAACCGTCTGTGCAATAATTATATCTATAATAATGTTTTTTTCCCCCTTAGGTGTGTGAAAGGTGCCATGCAAATCAAAGTTTACTTCAATAACCGTTACCTGTTTCAACAACAAATACAAAACTCCTTAATGCTGCATGATTGCATCTTTAAACTGATGTGGGAATTTTCAGAACTTCTATCGGAGGCTTAATGATCATGTTCCCACACAAGATTATTTAATGTGCATGGCACAACCTTCTCCTTCTGTAACACCTGAATTATTGAGTTATCTGACACCACTAACACACAAACCATAAACCCTTGTCATCCACCCTGCCCCCAATCCCTATATCTCTATTGCTCACTCCAATAGCTCAAGCAAGCCCAAGCCTGAGCCGCACAGGCATTTCACGGCCAACTAAAAAGGCAGGTTGATCTTCAAACGCGCCCTGCTGCATGATCAAAGAGATAATAAGGTAGATAGTAAAAGGTCTTGCTGAATGCTCCAGGGCTCAATATAAAGAGCTGAACTAATAGACATTTTAACATCCTGTGTGTGTGTGTGTGTGTGTGTGTGTGTGTGTGTGTGTGTGTGTGTGTACATGCCTGAAGAAATTCAGAGTTTCTAAATTCAGGGCATATTACTGGAGAAAAAGCGAAGGAGAGAGCGATTGCATGTGCACTTCATGCACAATACACTGATGAGCTTCAGTAAGACATTTGATTGGTGTAAATGTTTTAAAGACGTCCTGATCTTTAAATTCCGTTGGATAAACTTGTGGACGAGGCGCATCTGTCTGTGGGAAGTGTACACACAATTCAAGAACACTTGCATATTATAGGAATTTGGCTGGTTATTGCCAAGTCATTTCCACATGTTTGCGCCTTTAAAGGAGTTCCTGGGAGGCAAGAGTTTCAGACGTGAAGCAGATCATAGCTCTGGCATACTGAGAAAAAGTTCTACCTGGGATACTCTGGGATAAGTGCATTAGTGCAGTAAGAGATTATACAGAGAAATAAAGTTTTTACTCACATACAGTTCTAGTTAAATTTTAGTTGAAAGAAAAAGTCCTGGTTTGACTTGAACCCCTCTCGTAGTATTCAGTATCAAGTGTGAATCAAAACATTATTTTTTCCCCTCAAAAGAATAAACTTTCCTCTATTTAACTTATTTTATTTAATAGAAGAGCTCTTCATGAAGAGAACAATAAGGCTCTGGTCTATTACAGTTCCAAATAACAGGAATGCGGCGCCGGTGAGGTCGGCTGCCGTCACGACTGCTCCAACCACCTTTTCTTTGTTTTTGTTCTTTAAGTTAGTTTTCAGTGTTTTAAAATCGGCAAAATCATCACCATGGAGTACAGTAGGTACGACAGAGACACTCTTGTTTCTATTGGTATACAATGTACTCACAATTCGACGTTTTAAACTCCGGATCCGAGCTGGCCGAGTGAGATCTTGAGGGAGAACAAAGGACGTGAAACGAAGCGGCGGCCCGAGGGAAACAAGCCGGCGTCAGGAATAGGCTGAGAGCCCGTGCACACCGCACACCTCTGCCTTGCATCCTGCTCGCCAACGTCCAGTCACTGGAGAACAAACTCGATGACCTCAGGGCCAGGATAAAGTTCCAGCGATTCGGGACTGCAATCTCCTCTGCTTCACCGAGACATGGCTGAACCCAGTGGTGCCAGACCACGCCATACAACCAGCCGGTTCACCGCATGGACAGGACACGGGACTCGGGGAAGTCAAGGGGAGGCGGCGTGCGTTTGATGGTGAACAACAGCTGGTGCAACAGCGCGAGCGTTGTTCCTCTTACACGCTTCTGCACACCAAACCTGGAACTACTGTCCATCATGTGTCGTCCTTTTTATCTTCCACGGGAGTTCACATCGGTCATAATAAGTGCCGTTTATATTCCACCACAAACGGACCCGGACACTGCCTTAAACGAGCTGCATGAGGCGCTCACACAGCACCAGACACAGCGCCGAACTTTCATCAGCATATCACCTTCCCCACCAGGGGTGGTAGGACACTAGATCATTGTTATACAATGGTCAAAGACGGCTACAAGGCGCAATCTTGTCCAGCGTTTGGTAAATCCGACCACGCCGCCATCTTCCTCATGCCAAAATACAAACAAAGGCTGAAACAGGAAGTTCCGGTTCAGAGGGAGGTTGCGCGCTGGATGGACCAATCGGTGGCCGCGTTACAGGACGCACTCGATGACGTGTGCATGTTCAGGACATGTTCAGAAACAGCTCCGATGATGACGTCAGCGTGTTTTACGAAAGCGGTTGTGGGATTCATTGGGAAGCTAGCGGATGAAACAGTGGAGAAAAAGACTATCAGAACGTTTCTCAACCAGAAGCCGTGGGTGGATAAAACCATCCACGACGCTCTGAGATCTCGCACCGCTGCCTACAACACGGGACTTGCGCGGGGAACATGGAACCATACAAGGCTGCGTCATACAACGTTCAGAAAGTGGTGAAAGAGGCGAAGCAGCGCTACGGAAGGAAACTAGAGTCACAACTCCAACAGAGTGACTCTAGGAGGCTGTGGCAGGGACTAAGGACAATAACGGACTACAAAACACCAACAACGGGTATGACGAACGCGGACGCGACTCTGGCAGACGAGTCAAGTGCAACAGTAAAAGACCTCGGCGTGATTATAGATTCCAGCCTTTCATTTGAAGCTCATGTAGATAATATCACCAGGATAGCATTCTTTCACCTCAGAAATATTGCCAAGATAAGAAATATATTTTCGCTAAACGATGCAGAAAAACTAGTTCATGCTTTTATCACTTCTAGGTTGGACTATTGTAATGCCTTACTGTTTGGTTGTTCTGTTAGGTGCATAAACAAGCTTCAGCTAGTCCAGAATGCAGCAGCGAGAGTCCTCACTAGAACCAGAAGATATGAGCACATCACCCCTAACCTATCTTCACTACATTGGCTCCCTGTGAAATTTCGCATTTATTTTAAAATACTACTCTTGACATATAAAGCATTAAATGGTCTCGCGCCGCAGTATCTGAGCGAACTGCTAGTGTCTTACGATCCGCCATGCCTACTTCGGTCAAAGGATGCAGGCTGCTTGTCAGTACCGCGTATTATGAAAACTACAGCTGGGGGCAGAGCTTTTTCTTACAAAGCCCCAAAATTATGGAATAGTCTTCCAAATAGTGTTCGGGACTCAGACACAGTCTCAGTGTTTAAGTCTAGGCTAAAAACCTACAGTGGTGTGAAAAACTATTTGCCTCCCTCCTGATTTCTTATTCTTTTGCATGTTTGTCACACAAAATGTTTCTGATCATCAAACACATTTAACTATTAGTCAAAGATAACACAAGTAAACACAAAATGCAGTTTTTAAATGAGGGGTTTTATTATTTAGGGAGAAAAAAAATCCAAACCTACATGGCCCTGTGTGAAAAAGTAATTGCCCCCTGAACCTAATAACTGGTTGGGCCACCCTTAGCAGCAATAACTGCAATCAAGCGTTTGCGATAACTTGCAACGAGTCTTTTACAGCGCTCTGGAGGAATTTTGGCCCACTCATCTTTGCAGATTTGTTGTAATTCAGCTTTATTTGAGGGTTTTCTAGCATGAACTGCCTTTTTAAGGTCATGCCACAACATCTCAATAGGATTCAGGTCAGGACTTTGACTAGGCCACTCCAAAGTCTTCATTTTGTTTTTCTTCAGCCATTCAGAGGTGGATTTGCTGGTGTGTTTTGGGTCATTGTCCTGCTGCAGCACCCAAGACCGCTTCAGCTTGAGTTGACGAACAGATGGCCGGACATTCTTCTTCAGGATTTTTTGGTAGACAGTAGAATTCATGGTTCCATCTATCACAGCAAGCCTTCCAGGTCCTGAAGCAGCAAAACAACCCCAGACCATCACACTACCACCACCATATTTTACTCTTGGTATGATGTTCTTTTTCTGAAATGCTGTGTTACTTTTTACGCCAGATGTAACGGGACACGCACCTTCCAAAAAGTTCAACTTTTGTCTCGTCGGTCCACAAGGTATTTTCCCAAAAGTCTTGGCAATCATTGAGATGTTTTTTAGCAAAATTGAGACGAGCCTTAATGTTCTTTTTGCTTAAAATTGGTTTGTGCCTTGGAAATCTGCCATGCAGGCCGTTTTTGCCCAGTCTCTTTCTTATGGTGGAGTCGTGAACACTGACCTTAATTGAGGCAAGTGAGGCCTGCAGTTCTTTAGATGTTGTCCTGGGGTCTTTTGTGGCCTCTCGAGTGAGTTGTCTCTGCGCTCTTGGGGTAATTTTGGTCGGCCGGCCACTCCTGGGAAGGTTCACCACTGTTCCATGTTTTTGCCATTTGTGGATAATGGCTCTCACTGTGGTTCGCTGGAGTCCCAAAGCTTTAGAAATGGCTTTATAACCTTTACCAGACTGATAGATCTCAATTACTTTTGTTCTCATTTGTTCCAGAATTTCTTTCGATCTTGGCATGATGTCTAGCTTTTGAGGTGCTTTTGGTCTACTTCTCTGTGTCAGGTAGCTCCTATTTAAGTGATTTCTTGATTGAAACAGGTGTGGCAGTAATCAGGCCTGGGTTAAACCACAGTTAAGTTATTTTTTAACAAGGGGGGCAATCACTTTTTCACACAGGGCCATGTAGATTTGGAGTTTTTTTTCTCCCTTAATAACTTAAACCTTCATTTAAAAACTGCATTTTGTGTTCAATTATGTTATCTTTGACTAATAGTTAACGGTTTTTGATGAGCAGAAACATTTAAGTGTGACAAACATGCAAAAGAATAAGAAATCAGGAAGGGGGCAAATAGTTTTTCACACCACTGTATTTATTTAGCCAAGCATGATTCTGGGGATGATTCTATCTACTTAGAAGATGGTTCTGCCCTCGACTGGTGTTGTCAGCTGTTTCTCTGAGGACTTGACAATTCGATAGTTCAGGACTGGAACTTTCTACAAGTCTATCTGAGTCTCCAATAACTACTGGACTCCATTTTAACATCAATTAACATCAACTATTATAGCTGAACCTAACACTTAACACTGTATAAATGCAGATTATTTCCTGCTATCTGTTTCACCCAGATGAGGATGGGTTCCCTGTTGAGTCTGGTTCCTCTCAAGGTTTCTTCCTATTACCATCTCAGGGAGTTTTTCCTTGCCACTGTCACCCTCCAGGGTTGTGTGCTGAGCCCCTGCTGTACTCTTTGTACACCCACGACTGCGTGGCCACTACCAACTCCACCACCATCATCAAGTTTGCTGACGACACCGTCGTGGACGGACTGATCACCAACAATGATGAGGCGGCCTACCTAGAGGAGATTGGAAATCTGGAGAACTGGTGCCAGAGGAACAATCTCCTTCTGAACGTCAGCAAGACAAAGGAGCTGATAGTGGACTTTTGTACAAAGCAGGAGAGGAACTACCAGATCACTGTCATCAACAGGAGCCCAGTGGAGAGAGTGGACAGCTTCAGAAACCTCGGTGTTCACATCACTCAGGACCTGTCATGGTCCTGTCACATCAACAGTGAAAAAGTGGTGAAAAAGCCCCGGCAGCGTCTGTACCACCTCAGACGCTTGAGCGACTTTAGACTGCCCTCCAAGGTGCTCAGGACCATAGAGAGCATCCTGATGGGAAACATCACGACCTGGTTCGGGAACAGCTCCATGCAGGACAGACGAGCTCTACAGAGGGTGGTGCGATCAGCTGAGCGCATCATCCGCACTGAGCTCCCTGACCTGCACTCGATCTACAGCAAGCGGTGCTGGACTAAGGCCAGGAAGATCGTGAAGGACCTCAGTCACCCCAGTAATGGACTGTTCTCTTTGTTGCGATTCTGCTCCCTGAAGGCCAACACAGAGAGACTGAGGAGGAGCTTCTTCCCGCAGGCGATAAGGTCTCTCAATCATCACTACACCACACAGGACTAATAACATAATTTTAAGCTCACAACATTGACATTGACTGGACAATCATGGACACATTCATACACACTTGCACTAAATATTTATACATCTGGACAATTGCACATGTCACTTTCATTAGTCACCGTTCATGCATATTTGCACAACCATTGTCACTTTAAATTCTCTCTCTCTCTCTCTCTATATATATATATACAGTGGTGTGAAAAACTATTTGCCCCCTTCCTGATTTCTTATTCTTTTGCATGTTTGTCACACTTAAATGTTTCTGCTCATCAAAAACAGTTAACTATTAGTCAAAGATAACATAATTGAACACAAAATGCAGTTTTTAAATGAAGGTTTACGTTATTAAGGGAGAAAAAAAACTCCAAATCTACATGGCCCTGTGTGAAAAAGTGATTGGCCCCCTTGTTAAAAAATAACGTAACTGTGGTTTATCACACCTGAGTTCAATTTCTGTAGTCACCCCCAGGCCTGATTACTGCCACACCTGTTTCAATCAAGAAATCACTTAAATAGGAGCTACCTGACACAGAGAAGTAGACCAAAAGCACCTCAAAAGCTAGACATCATGCCAAGATCCAAAGAAATTCAGGAACAAATGAGAACAAAAGTAATTGAGTCTGGTAAAGGTTATAAAGCCATTTCTAAAGCTTTGGGACTCCAGCGAACCACAGTGAGAGCCATTATCCACAAATGGCAAAAACATGGAACAGTGGTGAACCTTCCCAGGAGTGGCTGGCCGACCAAAATTAACCCAAGAGCGCAGAGACAACTCATCCGAGAGGCCACAAAACACCCCAGGACAACATCTACAGAACTGCAGGCCTCACTTGCCTCAATTAAGGTCAGTGTTCACGACTCCACCATAAGAAAGAGACTGGGCAAAAACGGCCTGCATGGCAGATTTCCAAGGCGCAAACCACTTTTAAGCAAAAAGAACATTAAGGCTCGTCTCAGTTTTGCAAAAAAACATCTCAATGATTGCCAAGACTTTTGGGAAAATACCTTCTGGACCGACGAGGCAAAAGTTGAACTTTTTGGAAGGTGCGTGTCCCGTTACATCTGGCGTAAAAGTAACACAGCATTTCAGAAAAAGAACATCATACCAACAGTAAAATATGGTGGTGGTAGTGTGATGGTCTGGGGTTGTTTTGCTGCTTCAGGACCTGGAAGGCTTGCTGTGATAGATGGAACCATGAATTCTACTGTGTACCAAAAAATCCTGAAGGAGAATGTCCGGCCATCTGTTCGTCAACTCAAGCTGAAGCGATCTTGGGTGCTGCAGCAGGACAATGACCCAAAACACACCAGCAAATCCACTTCTGAATGGCTGAAGAAAATCAACATGAAGACTTTGGAGTGGCCTAGTCAAAGTCCTGACCTGAATCCTATTGAGATGTTGTGGCATGACCTTAAAAAGGCGGTTCATGCTAGAAAACCCTCAAATAAAGCTGAATTACAACAATTTTGCGAAGATGAGTGGGCCAAAATTCCTCCAGAGCGCTGTAAAAGACTCGTTGCAAGTTATCGCAAACGCCTGATTGCAGTTATTGCAGCTAAGGGTGGCCCAACCAGTTATTAGGTTCAGGGGGCAATTACTTTTTCACACAGGGCCATGTAGGTTTGGATTTTTTTTCTCCCTAAATAATAAACCCCCTCATTTAAAAACTGCATTTTGTGTTTACTTGTGTTATCTTTGACTAATAGTTAAATGTGTTTGATGATCAGAAACATTTTGTGTGACAAACATGCAAAAGAATAAGAAATCAGGAGGGGGGCAAATAGTTTTTCACACCACTGTATATATATATATATATATATATATATATATATATATATATATATATACACACTTCCCCCCCCCCATATACGATATTTATTTTACGTATAAGCTTTTATTTTCTTTCTAAGGTCACTGGCGGTCGTGTAAGCATTTCACTGCATATTGTACTGTGTATGACTGTGTATGTGACAAATAAAATTTGAATTTGAGGTACTAATTTGCGTGTGCAGTTGAGAAAAATTGCAAGCGCAGTTAGTGGGTGTGTTAATTCACAAAGAATAACCGCATGAATTATGTGACATGGAAAAACAGTCAGGGAAAATTTTTTTATGTGGATTTGAGTGCACATTCCTTTCCATATCTGATATTTTAGATATCGAAGGCATTCCCAGAAGAGTAAAATTAAAACCAAAACAATAAAAATCAAATTTAAAAAAAGAAGGAAAGTACGTAAGCATAAGGATGTGTTTTATTAAGGCGTGTAAAACAGTGTACACAACATAGATGTCAATTGAAACATTTTCACACACAACACTAGAGCGGCAATTAATTTCAGAAATTTACCTTGAATACTACTTTGAATATTTTGAAATGATAATTTTTTTAGTAAATGGTGTAATTATGTTCACAAATTAATGCATGCCCTTTGGCTATTTTCATTAAGCAAAGAAAAAGCTGCAAAAGCTACAATGATTAAGTTTTGCACCAACAAGTTGGTGTATTTCACATGTTAATTTAAAACATACTGTAACACAGACCAGGGATACTAAGGAAAACAAATAAAACCGATGTTGTTGTGATCCTTCGATCGGTTTGGACAGTTTGACTCTCCTCGAACAAGGAGAATGGAACCTAAGCTTTGGTCTGAGTGGAAAGTAAACAGCCAAGAAAAACTGGAAAAACAACACTAGCTAGCTAACTAATTTAGCTAATATTCGTTAAATAACTAACAAACAATGCTATATTACACACAACAATGACTGGTAAATAAACCTAGTGTTATTTTTTTGTTTTAATTGATGAATGACTATGAATGGTTCATGAAATGAGTATACATGTAACGCTAGCTAGCTAGTACTGTTTTTTCAGTTTAGCTACTGCTAGCTAGTCAGCCAGGAAGGCTTTATGTAGGCGAAAAATGGGACTACAGTGTATTATTAATGATAAACAGTATGATTGGTCTGCAAATGTTGACTATCATTATATAATTTCTATACGCTCCCCTTTCCTGTGAGTTAAAAACTTTTCCTGGCATTTGCTCACAAAACCAAGGGCTTCTGCCTAGCATGAGGGCTTTGTGTGCAGGGCTGCAGCTAGAGGTCACTTCGTACAGCCAAACAACCCCAGTCCCACAGACAGAGAAAATGAAAGAAGGAAAAAAAAATGCTAATGAGGGCCACAAGAGAGCCAATACACACAAACAGAGAGAGAGAGAGAGAGAGAGAGAGGGAGGGAGCGGGTGTGAGTGGTTGGTTGAGACTCTGAGGTATTTTAATAGCAGTAATTTAACAGTTATTCAGTGGCAACATGTCACTCTGTCCCCACTGTGAGGCTATATTTAGGGATGCATTCCTCTTAGCTCGTCTTTTACAAACACTCGCACTCTCTCCTGCACTCTTTCCAGTGACATGCAAGAAATGCGGCATCTTCAAAATGGATCTTAAGATGCAAACACTCTGCATTCTGGGATATCAGAAGTGCAAACACACCAGCACACCCACATGTCCGCGAAAAACTAAATAATTTAAACCAATTCCAAGGAGTGCATGATATTAGCACTGGTTCACCTGTTGCTCTGATCTCTATTTCAATTTTTTTGTCTCTACAAATAAATGCAATACAATAGGTTCTAAGTGTGAAAATGGACGATCCCAGCCAAGTTACAGTATCTACAGTGTGTTCTGTAAGTAATGTTTATCTAGTACAGTGACAGACTGTTTGGGTAATGGCCACTAACATATTTATATTTAATTTCTTGGATTATTGCACACAAGCCACTTTAATAAGACACTTTCATGCATATTTGCACACGCCCCAGTCATTTTTCTTTATTTACACTAAAATTTCTATATATTTTTATATATTGTACAGAATATTTTTATTTTACCCTAGTTAAATGTATTTTTATTCATATTTATTTATTATTAATAAGCTTTTATTTATAAGGTCACAGGTGGTCGTATAAGCATTTCACTGCATATCGTACTGTTAGGGTCAACGGTCCAGAGCAACAGAGTGTGTTCAAAGGAGATGAAGAGGAGGGTACAGGCAGGTTGGAATGGGTGGAGAAAAGTGTCAGGTGTGTTGTGCGATAAAAGAGTATCAGCGAGAATGAAAGGAAAGGTGTACAGGACAGTGGTGAGACCAGCAAAACTCTACGGCTTAGAGACAGTGGCACTGAAGAAAAAACAGGAGGCAGAGCTAGAGGTAGCAGAGCTGAAGATGTTGAAGTTCTCTTTGGGACAAGGATGGATAGGATCAAGAATGAGTTCATCAGAGGGACAACCCATGTTAGATGTTTTGGAGATAAAGTCAGAGAGGCCAGATTGAGGTGGTTTGGACATGTTCAGAGGAGAGATCGTGAATATATCTGTAGAAGGATAGAGGTCTAGAGGAAGACCAAAGAGGAGATTTATGGATGCAGTGAGAGAGGACATGAAGTTAGTTAGTGTAAGAGAAGAGGATGCAGAGGATAGGGTTAGATGGAGGCAGATGATTCGCTATGGCGACCCCTGAAAGGGAACAGCCGAAAGACAAAGAAGACTGCATATCATACTGTGTATGACTGTGTACGTGACAAATAAGATTTGAATTTGAATTTGAAGTCTTAATAATAGTCTTATTTCCACAATTTTTTTATTCTTTTCACTTGAATGCTGTCGGAAAGAAAAAAAAATTATGGAAATAAGATTTGAATTTGAAGTCTTAATAATAGTCTTATTTCCATAATTTTTTTATTATTTCCGACAGCATTCAAGTGAAAATAGAATTCAAGTGAATACTGTATGTTATTTACTGCTTACTGTACTTTATACAGGAATAACTACATAGGTAGCTACATATGACATACAGTATGGTACAGGTAGCTACAGTCGATCTGGCTATTGTGTGTACCTAAGTAACAAGCACTACTGTAGTGCATATAGGTGCATATTTTCTATACTATATGTACTGTAGATAGTACAGGCCAATCCTGTTAATTATTGAATTCAGGTGTTTCAATCAGGCCCCTTATCCCGAGTGAAGGGTGAAAAAAAAAAAAAAAAAACTAGCATTAGTAAGCCAATTCGTATTTTTTTTAAATGACTAAAAATATTTCTAATTCATTTTAACAGGGCTCATAATTAAAATGCTTTGTAATGCTAATGCAGTGTGGTAATATGGTTCTCTATGAAATGTCAGGCCCTGCAATATCGACACTTGAATTTGGTAAGTGATATTAAAGGGATAGTGCAGGTTTGTTCAAGTCTGCCTTGAATCAATATTGAGGTTTATATAAGTACATAACAATAGATGTTGGTTGTTATAAATAAAAATTAAGTTTGCCATCTGGAACGCAGTTACAATTGTAGTATTTTGTCCTGATTACTAGAGTGACAATATCATGGTCGGTGCGCAAAGCAGGAAAATTTATAACCACCAAGCCCTACTGTAATGTACTTACATACACTTCAATTTTAATTTAAAGCAGACTTGAAACAAACTTTTAACATATAGTAAATTATATCGATTTTCTACTTTTTTAGAAACAGTTTTAAACCTGCTTGATACTGATATACCATATTTTCCTCTCTACCTGGTTTATTATTATTATTATTTCAAAATACTCTTTAATCATTAATACTACAGTTTTTGCTGGACGCGAAAGCAGGCCCTCGATCATATACTGTAGCATACGCACAGCTAAGAATTTTTATTTAAACCAAAAAGACAACTTCCCTCATGCACATGCTGTTACACACAGGCTTTACTTAATTTTTTTTTATTTAATTATTTAATTTTTTTAATTACAGAGCGCAAGTAATTCACTGATTACAAGCAACTTACTCTTTCCTTCTTGTAAACACATACATACTGTACAAACACATATACACATACACACTCTGCTATTTCAGTCTGTGCGGCACTGCCGATATAGTCGAGCTGAGTGGAAACACACCAGGCCGTGACCGGAGTTCCAGATTTGTCACACTATGCTGGTCTAGGATCAGCTTTCCTCACCCATACATCATAACACAGATGGAAAAGACTGATGTCAGGTCAGTCGCAAGGAGCAATTTCAATAAACTGAAGAGCAGTGGTGCTGACAGGACGGATGATATGTTTCATATTAGAGAGAGGCAGAGGAAAAAAGTGGAGTGGGAAAGAGAAAACGTGTGGAGGGAGAGAGAGAGAAAGATTGTTATAGCACAATACACACACAGCATTCGCTTGGCAAATCGTCAAATTTCTTTATACAGATGTGTTGTATCATACAGCTGATTTTCATTAACTTCAAGGTTTGAATTTATTTGAATATTAATATGTGGGAAATTAAATAATAGTAGTAGTAAAATAAATAATCATATGGGGCAAAACAAATATCTCAAGGGCACCTTCGATACACTCTGCTGGAGGGGAACACAATAGTGCATTTTATCATGTTTCCTCAAACACAGAGGCACCCTAAAGGGCATTCCTGGGGTTCACCGGAGCTCTGGGGTTCACCAGTGGGCAGCAAAATAATAATTTAATTTCAGACGTTAACATTGTTTCCTTAATTTAATTCATTTGCCAATAATAACATTTACTCGTCACTGATACTCAGGGCCACGTAATCCTATTGGGCCATACAGTATGGGCTGCTGTATACTGTATACTGTATATAGTTCCTTAAGTAGACCCACCCCTTGTTTCTTCATATTTTGCTTCCAAAGAGCCAGACTTAGAGGAATAGTTCTTGGCTCTTTTTTTCAGTCCAGTCTGTACATGGGCAGTTTCAGAGGATTATTTTTTGTGGCCACACAGTGACCTATGATTCATTCAAACATGAAAGCGATCTAACTTAATGCATGAACCAGTGAGAAACAGGTGCAGATGATGACAGACGATCAGGCCGGTGATCAGTATACTGGTGATGCTGAATGCTGAGTGGTTGGAACGGATGAGAAGGGTAATGAGGTTGCTGCTGAGGTTGTTACATAAACAAGCATATTTGAAATTGTGTCTTTAGACACTTTGCAGTCTGTCACCATAAAAAAGGTCCCATTTCTTTAAATTGATTGACATCATTGAATTGAATTTACATTTAGGCATTTGGCAGACGCTCTTATCCAGAGCGACTTACATTTTTATCTCATTACAAATCTGAGCAGTTGAGGGTTAAGGGCCTTGCTCAAGTGCCCAACAGTGGCAACTTGGTGGTTGTGGGATTTGAACCTGGGATCTTCCGAACCGTAGTCCAATGCCTTAACCACTGAGCTACCCCTGGCCCGAATTTAAAATGAAGGAATGGAAGAAGGGGTGGCCTCAAGACTTTTGCACAGTACCGTATATACAACAAAAAGCAAATAAATTATGTCAATAAATGATAACACTACAAATTTATTTTCCTTCTGAACACGCACATACAAAGTTCAGAACAGTATTCGAAAATTGGTCCTGATGGGCGCGGTACACACTTTAAAGAGAACCCTGAGGAGAAGAGTTGTCACAGCTCTTTATTACTACTGCCTAATGATTTAAAAAGTGCAGAGTGTGAAATTAGATTTAAAGCATGTTGACAGCTTATAAAGACGAGGCATTTTTTTTTTTGAAAATGTTTGTGTGTTTACAGTTTGTCTGTACTTGCATCACAAGTATGATTTATTAAGAACACATAATAATATATTACTACATGCGCATGCAAACACACAAACATGCAACGAAAATAGCCAATCTGATTAGATCCGATTAGATTATGGCACAGGCAGACTCATGGCCTTTATGAAAGATTGATGTAGCAGAATACAAAAGATACAAATGCACATAGGAGGCACAATGTTAATTTTTTTTCACAGGGCATCTGATGGAGAGTAGACGTTGTCGAACAAAAAAAAAATCACCAACAGCTTTCTACTTAGCCATGATCTCTGACAGCTGGAAGTCAAAGGTGATAAAAGAAAGCTGTCTCTTCTGGAAAGGGAAGGCCTGACAAGTTTTTTCCTAAATGAGAGCACTGAGCAGAATGAAAGTTCATAGCACTAACAGGCTCATATTTAAAATGACTAATAGGAACTTTAATTAGAGTCGATAAAAAGACTCACAAACACGGTCACATTCAACATGTCTTTTTTTTTTTTTTTTTTACAACATTTCTGCCCTTTTGCCTTCATTCCTATACTAATTCCATCAATCACCCTGCGTCACTCGATCACTCCTCACCTCACGCAAAGCTGAACATCTCGATAAACACACGCGCGCACACAGGAAATATTTGCTGTTCTGATTTTCCCTCATAAGCTGAAAGCAAGAGGACCTAGACCACACCTGAGTGGCACGCCGCATACCAGCCTCTTCGTTTCTTTAAACAAACGGGGCCACAAAGCCTGGAATGTGGAGTCCTCGTGGATAAAGGAACTTTGAAGCATGCGAAGTATTGTCTTGCGAACTGCAAAGTTTAAAGCAGCCTTTATTCCTCTGAGAATCGGACAAAGGAGCAGCTTGGAACACACAACGTGCCGCTAACGCTAAGTACACACTACACCACTTTCAAAATCCCTCGAACCACTGGACTGCTCAAGTTACACCACGCTCTTTCTTCATCTTGTCGTCGCGAGGACGGGTGAACACAGCATAATCATGCACGGACAAGCTTTACAAATAACAACTTCTTCGGGAAAAGTGTTTTTCTAAACTCGAACTGGGTACATTTGTCAGGTATAATGTATACCATTACTAAGAAATCCATCATATCTAACACTCTAAACATTTTCCCCCATTCTGCGGGAACTCGAAAAATTTTACTTTACATAGAATTTTTTTTTTATTCAGGAATGAACTTAAGTTAAAGGCTAGCTAAATATGCCAGCATTTTGCAACCTACTTTCTAAACAGTAGATCTCTAGCATGTGATTTATTGCCAGAAGATTTCATGATACGATTTCCTGTACTAGCAAAATACATCAGAAATCAAATTTACTCCAGTCTCACATAATGACACTCAATGAAAAAATGAGATGTAGTAAAATTTACATAATGTTGCTCATAATATTCTCATAATAAGAATTAGATATATTTGCCCATATTCATGATAACATCATAATCCCGGCCAATGCACTGCTCTCTTTGCTTTTAATACCATAATTCCCTCCACACTCACCACCAAGCTGGAGCACCTGGGACTGAGCTCATCTATATGTCAGTGGATCTCCAATTTTCTGACTGGCAGACCACAGGCAGTAAGGATGGGCGGACATGTCTCAGCTACACTCACTCTCAGCACTGGAGCCCCCCAGGGTTGTGTTCTGAGCCCCCTGCTGTACTCTTTGTACACCCACGACTGCGTGGCCACTACCAACTCCACCTCCATCATCAAGTTTGATGACGACACCGTCGTGGTCGGACTGATCACCAACAATGATGAGTCGGACTACCTAGAGGAGATTGGAAATCTGGAGAACTGGTGCCAGAGGAACAATTTCCTCCTGAACGTCAGTAAGACAAAGGAGCTGACAGTGGACTTTAGTACTAAGCAGGAGAGGAACTACCAGACCCCCGTCATCAACAGGAGCCCAGTGGAGAGAGTGGACAGCTTCAGATACCTCGGTGTTCACATCACGCAGGACCTATCATGGTCCTGTCACATCAACACCGTGGTGAAAAAAGCCCGGCAGCGTCTCTACCACCTCAGACGTTTGAGAGACTTTAGACTGCCTTCCAAGGTGCTCAGGAACTTCTACTCCTGCACCATAGAGAGCATCCTGACGGGAAACATCACGACCTGGTTCGGGAACAGCACCATGCAGGACAGACGAGCTCTACAGAGGGTGGTGCGATCAGCCGAGCGCATCATCCGCACTGAGCTCCCTGACCTGCACTCGATCTACAGCAAGCGGTGCTGGACTAAGGCCAGGAAGATCATGAAGGACCTCAGTCACCCCAGTAATGGACTGTTCTCTTTGTTGCGGTCTGGGAAGCGATTCCGCTCCCTAAAGGCCAACACAGAGAGGCTGAGGAGGAGCTTCTTCCCGCAGGCGATAAGGTCTCTCAACCATCACTACACCACACAGGACTAATAACATCTTCTTAAGCTCACAACACTGACTGGACAATCATGGACACATTCATACACACTTGCACTAAATATTTATACATCTGGACAATTGCACATGTCACTTTCATTAGTCACTTTCATGCATATTTGCACAACCACTGACACTTTAAATTCTATATACATATATACTCTATCTACCCTATATTTCTATATTTTGCAATGTTTTATTATGCCCTTATTGTACAGTTAATTTTACTAGTTAAATTTATTTCTTTAGTATTTCCTTTTTATTGACTATTTATTTTACGTACAAGCTTTTATTTTCTTTTTTTAAGGTCACTGGCGGTCGTGTAAGCATTTCACTGCATATTATACTGTGTATGACTGTGTATGTGACAAATAAAATTTGAATTTGAATTTAACTGCTGGCGGCACGGTGGCTTAGTGGTTAGCACGGTCGCCTTGCACCTCCAGGGTCCACGTTCGATTCCCGCCTCGGGACTGTGTGCATGGAGTCTGCATGTTCTACTCGTGCTTGGTGGGTTTCCGCCGGAGACTTTGGTTTCCTTCCACAATCCAAAGACATGCAGATTAGGTTAATTAGCATTCCCAAATTGCCCATAGTGTGTGATTGTTGACTGGAGGACCATGTTTCTAAAAATGGGAACAAATACAATATTCACCATTGGCCACCATGGACACTAGTTGGACTTCAGAGGTTTTCGAGATGAAAGGATGAATGGATCAAACTGCTATCATAATATCAAAATTCGTATTATAAAAACTATTAATTTCTATTAGATTTGAGGGAAAAAAATTATTCAAGTTACATATCACGATTTTTTGTGGGGCAATTCATGTATCGCCAAAATGACTAAAATATATATTTTCTTTTTTTCACCAATTTATTCAAATGGACTCCGGATTCCTCACACAGTCCAAAGACATGCAGAGTAGGCTAACTAACATTCCCAAATTCCCCGTGGTGTGTGAAAGAGTGTTTGAATGTATGTACAGTATGTATGTATGCTCTGCGAAGGATGGGCACCCCGTTCCATGCCTTGTGTCCGTACTGTAGTTTCCTGCGATAGGCTCCAGGCCAAATCATAATACTAACATAATTGCAATACAAATCGAATCAGGTATTGTGATAATATCATATCGGGTGATCCTGGGTGATTTCCGTACCTACTGTAGGTTCGGTAAAGCCTTATATACAAGTCCTTTTTTAATCTTTATTTTACTTTATGTGTCAGTAATATAGCTGTACAGTCTTGTATTCTGATCAGACCTGGAAGTCATAAAACCTTTGTGAAACCATAAATAATTTTAATGATTTTTTTCCTCCCTAGCTTTAAACAGTACTGTTGAGCAACGTTACAGCTATGAGGTCATGACAGTCCCTTCACAATAATAAAAACATGTTTCATAATTTGGACAAATCTCAAGTGCATTTCTTTCATGGGAAGGGCGTTCGCATAATACTGCCCTGTTAAAAGTTTCAAAAACATGATTGACAACTGTAAATTAGCTAAAACTAGGTACATTCCAGGTTTAATCATGCAGACATTTAAAAAATGCAATATCATAGCAATATCAATAACAAGTGATGAACCTCTTAAGCGAGTACTGTGATATTAAAAGGAATTCCATAATGGCGTATATTTCTTAAACAGGCAGTTATATGACCGGTCAGCGAACCCGGAAAGGAAGACACCCATGGGTCGTGTTACACCCTCTTATGCTGTGCATTCTTTTTCAATAATGAAAAAGGCTGGTTGAGAGCATGGGCGTGTTGGTTACACGAAGATCAGAAGGAAAAGGTGGCAGGAACCACTGCTGAGAGGTGAAATAGGACCAGCATTGAGAATATGCAGCGTGTTGGACTTTCTGATGTCCACTGATATACATGGGGTGTTCAAGTCAAACCGGGACTTTTGATGGTGTGAAATAACAACACAGCCATGATCAGACTGGTTGCATCATGTCAGGAACTCTGGCCTCCCAGGAACTCCTTTTCCAAACATGTGGAAATGTGCTTGACTAGGAATGTACGGGGACATGGCAATAACACCCAAACAAATTCGTGTAATGTGCAAGTGGTGCAGGGGCCAGTAAGGAGTTGTAAAAATGCCTTTGGTGATCAAACCTGGGCATTTTTTTCCCTCTACAGCAATGAAGTTCCTGGGAGGCCCGTGTTTCAGCAGTGAAGATGGCGTGAAGCTTTCTGCCTCGACGGTATCCAAGCCAGAAATGCTGGCCTCCCAGGAATTCCTTTAATGGCCCAAACATGTGGAAATGGTTTGGAGCGAGGTCAGGACTATATGGCAGATGTGGGAATGACTCCCAGGCGAGTTCCCTTTTTTAAAACATCTGCACCATTCAAATGTTTTATTGTGGGTAAGATTCACATCACTATATTGTGCTTGAAGTCTTCTGTAAACATCCATCAGTTTTAAGTCTTCATTCATAAGAAATTTCATCACAGGTCCCGGTTTAACGTAAACCCCCTAGTAGAATCAGTTTCCACTTCCATTAGAGCTTGAGGATAAACATTGGTTCAAGTTACTGAAACTGCTCAGAAGTTTTGATCTTCATGATACTGAAAAGACATACTGTACACTGGGGTCCTGACTACAATATTACTTAATTAATGAACTAATAAGACTCATTTTTACATCGGTTAATATGCGGAACGAGGAATTCATTCAACAGGTTGCATAATCAAGTCATGAAATAACAGTTATATTACATGAGGTGTAAAAGTGATTTAAAATCCAAGTGAAATTACGTTAAGTGGTTACACAGGGTCAAACTCTTTTCAGATCTGGTCTGTTTCCATGTCACATTCATACCATGTCATCAGCAGCGTATATGATATAGGATATAAATGAGGTGGACTACAGTATGTACTCGATCATCTGTTTTTTTTTAAAGCGCTTTTTTTTTTTTTTTTTTTACAAGACTGAATGTAATTACAATAAGCCCACATTGTCCAAAGTACAAACTGCACAAAAAGACAAATGGAAAAACTACATTTTTTGGTTCTTGGTTTGAATGAAAGGCAAAACTGGCCAAGAAAGAACCTCTACCGTGTGACAGCAGGGCAGTGCAGACGTAAAACACTTGAAAAATTAGGAAGCATGAGTGCAGCTGTCGATCTGTCAGTAAATGGATGCGTTTCTATGTGTATGCGTAATAGTTTGCCCCCGTATCATTGTTACTGTGAGCTATTGTGCACATGTGTTAGTATTACTCCTTACAATCCCATATAGCAACCTGTCTTCATTTCCACTATAACAAAAGGATCTACACAAGCAAGATGAAGACATCTGTTATTTTATTATTGTGCAGCTTAGCGATACGATTGGCATGGCTTAGCAACGTACAGGACTGAAATATTAAACTCGTGGTTATTTCATGGAGATAATTTTCCGTTTACAAAACTTTATTATAGTTGATGAAGTTACGTTAATAATTACGTACAAATCCCATAAACATTTAGCCACTGATTTTTAAGAGATTGCAACAGACTTGAAAATATACAACATTAGGAAATAAACAAGGGCCGTTCAAGTCAAACTGGGACTTTTGATTGCGCAGAATAACAAAACCGAAATATGAAAGTAAAAAAACTACCTTTTTATGTCTCTATATAATCCTCTGCTACACTGATACACCCATCCCTGCATTTCAGTGGAGTGCTTTTATACCATCAAGGCAGAGAATTTATGATTGGACTGCCTGCCTCACATCAACGCTGGCCTCCAAGGAACTCCTTTAATGGCCCTTTCCTCTAGTCGGATACTTGCACGTACTGTAATAGGAAATTAGGTGGAAGTTATTGACACATCCCTCATACAGTCCTCACCTCGCTCAAGCAATTTCCACATGTTAGATATTAAGATACTGTATTAAAGGAGTTCCAGACAGGCCAGTGTTTCCGACGTGAAGCAGTCAGTCCAATAATGGTTCCACTGTATAAATAAAGGGAGTTTTTACTCTCATAACTGCATTCTGTTGTGTTCTGCACTGCACAATCAAAAGTCCCGGATTGACCTGAGCGGCCCTTTATTTTCCTTCAAAAAATTTAATAAAATCATTCATTGGCTCCAAAATGATTTGGCACAGTTTGAACTAAAAATCTTTAAGTAGGTAAATCTTTTTGAGCTTATGGAACTGTAGGGTTAAGAGCACGCACAAACACACACACACACACACACACACACATACTGTACACACACACGAGAGTTCCCATAACACACACAGATATTCCTTTTTATTATTCTTGTAAGGACCTTCATCTGGCATGTCTTTTAAAGCAGCTATTAATGCCATTGTTCTCCTCATAGGGACCAGCTGAAAGTTCCCCAACGTCCCCTGACATCCTCACAAACACAGCAAAACCTTTTGTCTTGTACAGATCAGAAGGTCGAACTTGTCAGATATTTCTATCCTTGTGGACGCTAGAGTTAGCTTGTCCATGTCCCACGGTGAGTTAGTAGCCCATTCACACGGGAATCCACTCCACTGCGTGTGTGCGTGTGAGAGGGAGTGAGTGATGACAACATAAGACCTATCAAACCAAGCCACACTGGCCTTGGACTTCAAACACAGCAGATGCACCGCTGGAATCCATGACAACTGTGTTTGCTGTTGCTCGGAGACCGGCTGAAACACAGTCTTGTATACACACTCCCAAACACACAAACACACACAGACATGTTACGACCATACTGTTAATGCCTGGGTATGTTACACACACACACACACACATATATATATATACATATATATATATACACACACACAAAATCTCAATCACACAAAGCCTATACACTCATAAACACACACCACAGGACACTTTTGCTGGCCGTTATATGAAAAGCTGACCACTTCCTCCAAATCCGTTCCTCGTTCATAAGGAAATCTGTCTCTCTTTCTGGGATGAAGGGAAACGCAGGGGGCTCTTTCACAAAGACGGCCATTCTTGCGTCTTTTATCGAGTTGTCTACGCCGTAGTGATACCATCTGATTGAAAAAACCCCGGTACATCGGGACAGATGGGGCTCTAGAGACAGAGACAGGGTGTACTAGCACAAACACGCATTCGATTAAATACTGAATGCCTCTGTCACACTCTGGCAACATTATGAATTGACGGCAGAGCAGCACCTTGCTTCAAACCGTGTTACTTCTTGGTTGGATCAATCCTAATTCGGAAACGTTCGTCCAATCGTCATCTCCTTTAAATGCCAATTTTGTGTAGGTCCTCCCCACTAAAACAAGCCCTGATGAGATTTAAAAAAATGCTTTCGGCCATTCCGCCGAGACAAAAAAATTCTTCCCTTCTCTAACACACCTCCTCCGTCAAGAACATGCCTTCAAGTGGAACCATTAAGTGTTTTTTAAAAAGCGCTCATCCACAAAAAAAAAAAAAAAGGAACAAACACAGAGGCTTTGGAGGAGGAGGAAGCGCGCTGGAGAAAAGACGACATGAATAGGGCTGAAAGTTGGCCGTGGCGGATTAAAAAGACCAGGAATTGTATGGCGTGAACTACATAAAGAGGCTTCTTAAAGGGGCAGTTTGTCATTTTTTTTCTAGTGTCATAGTTTTTCTAGACATATAATAATGATAACAATTTAAAGATTAGAAAGAACGCCTGTCGATTTGCAATACTACCATGCGAGGGATAGGTGGCGGAACTGAGTCCGGCTCTGTTTCCTTATCCTAAAGGCAAA
Source organism: Channallabes apus (assembly GCA_030522415.1). Taxonomy (NCBI): domain Eukaryota; kingdom Metazoa; phylum Chordata; class Actinopteri; order Siluriformes; family Clariidae; genus Channallabes; species Channallabes apus. The sequence goes on from CM060106.1 coordinate 49,996,412, forward strand.
TGATATGTACTCACTGTGTGTGTTTCAGCAGCAGGGGGTAAAGAAATAAGGTGGGAAGCCACACAGCGGGGATTTTTGGTTGTCAAAACATTGTGGCGATTTTAATTCCGGACGTTGGAACCACTGATGGGATTTGGTTGTTTTTGAAAGTTCGAAGTGCTTTGATGAATCGATGTTGGACCTACGTTGACTGCATGACTTTGGGATAACATGGAACGAATGACCTCAACACAATGATGACAATCTGACTTTGAAACAACATTTACTTATTTCGCTCAAGTGAAATACTCCCTTGAATTGCTCAAAATGCTGTTGCTAGGGTTTATTTATGTGATTATTTATCAGTAACAAAGCCCCTGTTCTGTTCGGGGACTCAAACCCAGGGCACCAGTTCTGAAGGCTAGTGACTGGCCCACCCGGGAACCTTCTACTGAGAATAGTAAATGCACAAATACATTTATTTTAACTGAACATACAGTATACTGATCTGCAATATCATTAAAACGACCTTGATTCTGGGTTTGCCTTGTGCCATCAGAGTGGCTCTGCAGGGGCTTTGGAGGTGTCCTGTGGTGTCTGGTAAGTAAGTGGCAGATCCTTTGTGTATTGTGGGTTGCGGGGTAGGACCTCTATAGATTGGCGACGTGTCCCATGGATGCTCAATCGCCTTGGAATTTGGGGAGTTAGGAGGCCAAGTTGGTGGCCTTGGGTTCTTTGCCTGGTACACCCAGTGTCCAGCGGACTGCGGTGCACTGGATGTACTGGTGACTTTCTATCATGGCCAGCATTAATTTTTTTTCAGCAATGCATTGTGCTGCACTGTGTTGTTAGTAAGATTGCATATGCACCAATCTGGGGTCATTCGTTTATTGGTATCCCAACATCTTTTTAAAAAAGAATGGTGTTTTGGGAGGTGACGTTGCAACCTAAAAAAGACAGCAGCATACACTGATCGGGTTCCTGTTGTGTGATTGTTGGGATCGGGAAGACATATCAGTGTTTTTATTTGAATTTTTGATTAATCCTTAGAGACTCTATACCGAATGATGTACTCCTTTAAGGTCCCATTTATATATTCCCATTGTACTGTATATTAACCTCCGTCTTGACTGATCCTATCAGAAGTGGACAGCTGAGTCGCACAGCCATTCAGACCTGGCATCTGGAATGCATCCGAATCCCGCGACCACTTGCGTTTGGATTTATGCTGGAGGAATAGCGTGACATCCGTTTATTAGGGCTACTTTCTGCTGTATTTGTTTTCAGACAGATATATCCAGTAAATCCTATTTAATGTACATGTATGCGCGGGTACAGATTCTTTGCTCGTGCGGTGTGCTAAATAGACTTATACTGTAAATGAACAGCAGATAAGATGACGAAGAAAGATTTATAAAGCACAATTCCTTCTCATTCCTTTTATTAAATCATGATAGTACTAGTAAAGGTTGATAATACTGTATCCCTCCATATTGCATGAAATTTAGTGAACTCAATTAGTGGATGCCTATAAATAATGACTGTATGAGGATAAATGTACATATGACAAATAAATGTAGCCACCTCGTGCCTTCCTGTCCTTCTGATTGCAATGATAGTGACTGAGCCGTTGAAACAAGCTCTCTAAATAGATAATGTGAAGTGGATGTCACGGTATGTTGAATTTTGGACGCATTTTTGTATCTTGTGCACATGCAGTTACATAAGTAAGTAAGTGCCTAGTTTTTTCTCTCTATGATAAAACTTTTGCTCTATTACTAAGATATAGAAGAAATAAGACGGAATAAAAAAAATGAATAAGTTATAATACCGTTCTGATAATACGAGGCCTGTTCAGATCAAACTGGGACTTTTAAAGGCCTGATCCTTGAAATCCTTGTCACCAACTTGCAGGAAGAGACGAATAGACGCAAGAGACACATTCATTCACCAATACCACTTGAACGATACAGGAACTCGGCTGGAAGTTATTGGCACATCAACTGTACAGTCCTGGCCTCACTCCAAGCCGTTTGGTGCATTAAAGGAGTTCCTGGGAGGCCAGTGTTTCAGACATGAAACGTTCTACCTTGGGGATATTCCACTGGTGAAACGCTGGGAGAAGTGCACTGGTATAGCAGGGGATTATAAAGAGAAGTAAAGAGAGTTTTTAATCTCATAACTGTGCTCTGTTATTCTACACAATCAGACATCCCGGTTTGACTTTGCTATTATATTAACTATGTGCAACCTTTATTCACTCATTTTCAGTAATGGCTTTATCCTGCTCAAGGTTACAATAGATTTCAGGAAATCTAGGCGTGACCTGGGACAACGCCTTGGATGGGATGCCAGCCTATCACAGGGCAAAATGAACACACATTTATACCAAGAAGCAGTTTATAAACGCCAATGGGGAATAGGCTAACCTGCAATAACCCAATCATGAACTCAAGTTTCAAGACACTGTGATCTGTTGCATAGTTTTATGCTGGGGCTTTGTATACCATTCCACCCCTAACATAAAGAGCCAACATACCAAGATCAAGCGGCTTCTCTATTTATCCTCAGCATGTTCAGACTTTTTGAGAGGTCCGTCTTTCTGTAGTGCAACCTATTCAGAAACAGATCTGGTTTACACTTCAGTCTTTAGGTGTATTTGCATTACGACACAGAGAGAGGGGGTTGTAAGTTCAGCGTACAGAGAAGCGTTGACGTACAGGCCTCAAAAATCCAAACGTTTCGTACGTCTCTTTTGTGCGTCACTTATCCTTCTGGCAAAAGCTGATTGGTTGGCGTGAGCGGAGGTGTGTCCGGCTGTAGTTGAGTACACATAAACGATGCCATGAGTCACGTTCTATCAAGACGTTCGGGATTATATTATATAGAACAGAATATAATTCTTTAATCTGACTGCAGACGCTACTCCGCGTAACGCATCTGATATATTCCAGATGTGCAGCAATATAAGACAGAAGAGTTAATATGTCTGCATGAGAGCCTGGCATAAATGCATACTCTTCGTGCATATTGTTATGAAAATACGCTTTATGAGCAGGCCAGGCTGGATATACGGTATGTTGCCGAAAAGCTTCTTCTGTACATCGCTTACAGCTGCACAGATACACATGTATACAAATTAATAACGTCAAAAACCCAATTGGTCTCTCAAACAGACATACGCAAGCATTTGTATGTTTGCATTGTTCTCATATACAGTAGTAGATACTATGATCTAAGCACATCAACAATAGCCTCAAACAAAACGTCCGCAAACTCTCCATCAAACCACAGCTCCCAACCCTTCCAAACTTTAAACACTCCCTTTCGCTTTCTCACACACACACACACACACACACACACACACACACACACATGCTCATACACACACATGCATACTTTAGGCTTGCCTTTCGTTCCTTATTTCCATCTCAAAAGTAAACAGGATTAGAAATGGCTCAATGAAGCGTTGCCGCATCTTTAAAAGGGACAAAAGCATCGAATCAAGGGCCTGCAAGTTCAGACATGGGGCTAAACTCCAAACACACTCATGATTCATTGATTTTATAAAGAAACAAATTAAAAAAAGAGAAAAAAAAAAACCCACAGCTTCGCGCATTAAGCTTCGGCCTAGTGCAAGGCAAGAAAGGGAGAAAGAAAACAATTTCTGCGCTCGGTTCAAGCCTAGCGCTAATAATTACAATGCCGCGGGATGTATAAACATCTTACGTCTTCGTTAAGAGAGATATATCTCCGAAAATTGAACCCAAGGGGATGTTTGGATTACATGAGCGACGATGAGCTCCTTCGCGTAAATATTTGGAGCTCCTCTCATTCCGAGGACTGCGACGTTGGACGAGACTACTCAAAGCTGCGTTCTGGGAGACGTGTAGTAGAGTTTAAAAGATGCTTTCATTCAATCATTTAGAAAAACGTCCACAATTTGCAGCAGGGCTCATAATAGCAGGATGGCTTTTACACTCAGGAATTCCTTTCAAACAATTCTGCACAGTGAGCATCACGTAATGAAGTGTTGTATTGTTGGCTATACAGTATAGCATGGCTCGGATGTGGACATAGGCACAAGGCTGCAGCCCGAGTGCCAAAGGCATAAATTTTAACAATGGTCATTTTCGTAAAGCAGCTTTAAAGAATAAAAAAAAGGGAAATGAGTTTGGAAATATCACACTTTTATGTATAAAAATATTACTAAACACTAAAACATACAGAAATTTCCTTATTTCCACATTGGAACCTGCTTGCACACACGAGCGTGCACACATCCTCCAAACCACCCACCAGCCCTCACACACAGATCTGTTTTCTGTTCCCTGTGGGTGCCTCGATCATTCCATGCCAAGCTCGATACCACCATGTGCTTTATCACTGAGCAAACACAAATGTTCCCTGTGTCTCCACTATTGGAGTGGGTGAGTGTGTGTGTGTTGTGGCAGGGGGTGTTTGCATTCCATGAGCGGTCCTACCTTCTCCAGAAGTGGCTGGCACTGGGGCACTTTGCTCTCTGGACTCTCCAGCTTAACAATGCTGATGAAGTAGCTTTCTTGCCTCTCATCCTCGCTGGTGTTACACAGAGACAGCGGGTGAGACTGGAGAAAAGGAGAGAGAGAGAAAGGGTTGTGTTTAATTATATACCAGACACATGCAAAAAAAAAAAAGAAACAAAAAGGAACTTTGTGTAGATTAAAAGTATTGATTATTATGTCAATTGAAGGTCCACGAGGATAGTATGACAAATGTCTGTGTGTGACACTCAGCTCATCTTGTACCTGTGGGTGCACATACTGTATGATTAACTACGTAGCGTAAATACCCTTCGTTGACGGTTAAAAAGTTTGTAGAAATAGTTAAAAGGTTAAAGCTAAAAATAAGCTGATCAGCTTTAATGTAATCAGTGGTATTTCAAGTTGAAGCCCACGTACATACTTTCTGTACGACAGACTCATTCATGTCACTCACTCATCGTCTATACCGCTTTATCCTGGGTCGCAGCGGGACTGGAGCCTATCCCAGGAGACTTATTAATACTAAGAAATAAGATTTTGTAAGGTTGGAATACATTCCCTGTGAATCACAGATAAGAAATTTAAAAAGTAAGAAAGAAAGATTAAGTTTTGTCTTAAAAATTTTAATTCACTTATACCACTTATAGAGCACTGTTATTTCAGCTGTGAAAATATTAACTAATCTCCCAAAAAATATTCAGTTTAGCATTTCTAATGAATATCTATTGGTGCAGGTGTTTGTTTACATTGAACAAGTAGCTTATTAGTAGCTTATTTTAAGGTCATAACATCACTTTTATCGTAACATTTGAATGTCACTTAAAAGTTTTCATAAAATTCTATTCAGCTGTCGATTTACAGTAAGACGCACATACATTTGATGCATGCACAGTACGTTGTGCAAACTTGCAGTTTATAATCTGGCACATAACTGCTCATAACTTTACTTCTACTGAATGTTTTTATTTGATTCATGGCGGCAGGTTTAACTTTAGGGAAATACCAAAGGACTGGAAAAGTTTTATTAAAGTTTTGCATGATGCTGGTTTTGAAGACTGGTTTTGGTTTATATACTGTAGATAGACACATTCCATTCAATAGCTATATGAATGTCAGGTGCTATCTCTAACACAAATTAAATGAAATTAGAAATTACTTTTTTTTTAAAATGGTTTTATGGACACTCAAGAAAAACCTCCAGTCACATGAGAGCAAAACTATTTGATATTCAATATTCATGCTAATCTGAGACCAACTTGTTTCTTCTAGTTCAAATGAATTTGAACTGTGCTAATCTTGTGCTAAATTAATTTGTTTCTTACTTCATGTTAAACTTTGGGCTGTTTGTATTTTCATGTATAATTCATGCTAACCTGAGATCAATCAGATTGTGTTTGCCAATTCCTGCGAATCTGATATCAGACTGTGTTTGGTAATTCATGCTAACCTGTGGTCTGTTTGTGTTTGCTAATTTATGCTAACCTGACATCAGATTGTGTTTGCTAATTCAAGATAATCTGATATCAGACTGTGTTTGGTAATTTATGCTAACCTGACATCAGATTGTGTTTGCTTCAAAAGAGGGAAAGTATGGGGCAGAAACAGAAGAGAGGAGATCATCATAACTAGGCTAAGAATAGGACACACAGGACTAAACCAAAGTCTTAAGGTAATAGGCAAACACCCAACTGGTAAATGTGAATACTGTGGACAAGTAGAAACAGTAACACACATACTAACAAACTGTAAAAGATACGACAAAGAAAGACAGGAACTCAGAGAAACCATGCAGGAGGAAGGAGTAGAAACAACAATAGAAAACATACTAGGGAAGATGAACTGGAAAATATATAAAAGTCTGTTTAAGTACCTAAATGAAACTGGTCTAGTCAATAGAATCTAAGAGAATTTAATAAAATAAAATAAAATAAAAATAATTAAAAAAAAAAAAAAATTCCCAATCTAATGATCCACACTCCAGCCCAGCAGGTGGCGGTAATGCACCTATAAGTTGGCTGCCAGCCGCCATAAAACAACGAAGAAGAAGAAGAAGATTGTGTTTGCTAATTCAAGCTAATCTGATATCAGACTGTGTTTGGTAATTCATGCTAACCTGACATCAGATTGTGTTTGCTAATTCAAGCTAATCTGATATCAGACTGTGTTTGGTAATTCATGCTAACCTGACATCAGATTGTGTTTGCTAATTCAAGCTAATCTGATATCAGACTGTGTTTGGTAATTCATGCTAACCTGACATCAGATTGTGTTTGCTAATTCAAGCTAATCTGATATCAGACTGTGTTTGGTAATTCATGCTAACCTGACATCAGATTGTGTTTGGTAATTCATGCTAACCTGTGGTCTGTTTGTGTTTGCTAATTTATGCTAACCTGACATCAGATTGTGTTTGCTAATTCAAGATAATCTGATATCAGACTGTGTTTGGTAATTTATGCTAACCTGACATCAGATTGTGTTTGCTAATTCAAGCTAATCTGATATCAGACTGTGTTTGGTAATTCATGCTAACCTGACATCAGATTGTGTTTGGTAATTCATGCTAACCTGACATCAGATTGTGTTTGCTAATTCAAGCTAATCTGATATCAGACTGTGTTTGGTAATTCATGCTAACCTGACATCAGATTGTGTTTGGTAATTCATGCTAACCTGTGGTCTGTTTGTGTTTGCTAATTTATGCTAACCTGACATCAGATTGTGTTTGCTAATTCAAGATAATCTGATATCAGACTGTGTTTGGTAATTTATGCTAACCTGACATCAGATTGTGTTTGCTAATTCAAGCTAATCTGATATCAGACTGTGTTTGGTAATTCATGCTAACCTGACATCAGATTGTGTTTGGTAATTCATGCTAACCTGTGGTCTGGTTGTGTTTGCTAATTTATGCTCACCTGACATCAGATTGTGTTTGCTAATTCAAGATAATCTGATATCAGATTTTGTTTGGTAATTCATGCTAACCTGAGATGTGTCTGTGCATGCTAAATTTACTTCTATATGAGGTAAATTTGTGCCAATTCATGTCCATCTTTTCAAGAGTGTTGTTTGTACTTCAAATTAAATGGTCTAGAAAAATTATTAATTGGCCGTGACCACAAAATGCTATAAAATATCAGATAAATCACCAACAAAAAGCCACATTTCTTTATCCTGACGTGAGTCAACCAAAGCAATATTATGAACTCTTGTGCTTTCCTCTCAACACAAATCTTTAAATTATTTCTAAAACCTCCAGGAAGGATTCTTCACCAGAGCTTAACCTAGCATTCTGTGGTAGGCCAAGGGATGGGGATCAGTGCGAGGAAAATTCCCCTGACCTCGGTGGGCGAAACATGTCAGAAAAAATTACATTATCCGGAACATGCAGTTGGTGCTGTCAGTGGATCCAATGGATGATAATGGCTGTGGAAGTGGATGAAAGAAGTGTAATAAAAAAAAAGAAGGGATGTCTGGAACCATGACACAGACTTCGCAAGGAGCAAGCTGAGTGCTGTAAACTGTCAAACTTTTATAGAACATGAATGTGAAATATATGATCGCGATTTATGAAAAAAATATGCTAATAAATCCCAGCGAAAATCCCATCTACACGAATATACTACAATCATCATCATATTTCATAGGCAGCAGCTTTTGCTTTTGGTGATTCTCATTACTTACAACTTTCTCAGTTCTCAGCAAATGACCTTTCAATTTCAAATATCTAATGCCTTCTTCCACTTTGGATTTGGAACAGATTCAGAGAAATTTTATATAACTGTGTTGTCTCATGAGGACTTGTGGAATTGGTCATTGGTCATTAGCTTGTCCTAAATGCTGGGGCTTTGAACATTCAATTAGTTACAATGTGTTGAGCATTTTAGTATTTTAGAAATTCATTTATTTTCCTTACTGCAAAACATGCCAATTTTACTTAATGTCAAACTGCCTCAAATGCAACCCCATGATCTCAGAGTATTTTTACTCACAAGCTCAAAACCAGTAGCCTCTTTTGAGACAGCGCTCTGATCCAGTGAGACAAAACTTCTGTAGGGTTTCATTAAAAAAAAAAAAAAAAAGCAAAGGGGTCTGGGAACCAAAAATTACAGTCTCAATGTTAACACCGAGACGAGAATTCATAATTTGTGGCAAGAGTTATATTTTTCAGACTTGTCCCAAAGACAGAGGCCTTAATCATCCAAAGGAGATATGGTTATGTGTCCATTTTATAGCTCACCATTATCTTTATTGCATAACACCAAGCGGACTCTCTGAGATAGTTGGAGAAGACATTACAATCATCGGGCCTTGGAACTGAAAATCATAGGTTTGATTTCAACTGGGAGCCCAAATCGAACCACAAGATGTGCATACAGTCACCACCCAGAATGTTGACAGCCTGAATGTTGACAGTGGTCAGTTCTGGCTGTCTGTCTCTGCTAGAGAGTGGACGATATGTCCCCATCCTGCGCCTTTGTACTCGGGATTAAAAGCATTCTGCCGCCGCCATAGTTAGCCAACTAAAAATAGAAGAAAAAAAAAAGACTTGACAGCCTCAAAAACAAACAGTAGTGCAGAGAGCGGGGAAAAATAAATAGTGGCTGTGGTGAGAAGTCAATAATGTTTTTTCCCCTCCCAGTTTTGCCCTACGGGTCTCCTTTTGTCCTGTGCCAACACTGGGGCCAGTTCATGTCCTGCCAATTCAGCTAAGACGCAAGAGTCAGTCGCTTTGTCGTCCTTGATCTGTCTATTTCTCTATCCCCTAGGCCTTAGATCATCCTCCACCCTTCAATTTACTTCCATTCAAAGCTTACAGATGGAAAGGGCTTCTCTTAAGACTTCTGTTTCTGAGGTTACAAATGTTGTCTCTGTGACAAATTGGCCACTTCTGTGCTTCACAACTAATCTGACCAAATCCGGCATGCACACAGACATAGATACAACTGTAGAGTGTTTTATCCATTTAGTCAAATGAATATCAATATGTATATGGTAGTGCATGCAGCTGGGGCTTTTTAGCATGCGGAGGGGGTTCGGGGTGTGATTGACAGGAAACTGGGGTCAGGGAGGCCCTTTATCCCCATTTCAAAGGCTTCACCCCCTGAGGGCCAGAGACTCAGCCAAGTCTAGTATGTGTCAGGAAAGAATTCCGTTCCCCAAATCCCGCGCCCAGACCTCTCCCTCTCTCTCTGCTCTTTCCAACAGAGCCAAAATACTTGGCCAGCAGCCGGCGTGTTGTTCCGACCCAGTTTCCCGTGACAACTGTCTCTCTCACTGTGTGCGTATGTGCATCTGTGTGTATGTCTGTGAGACTTCGCTCAGCGAGTCTAATCCAAACAGCGCTGTTATGCTCTACAGAACCCTGCCAAGCTCTTTCTCTTTCACACACAAACACTCATGTCTGTGTGAAACACATCCTGAGCTTGTTTTCTTGGTAAGACAGGTGCTAACTGTTGCATATGAACATTTCAAAACAGCAAGCATTGGGAGGTTGTGGCTTCGAATCCTGACGATGTATCTGATTAGAAGCGGTCCTGCTCTCTGGGCGGGAAGCATGGCATTACTCTCCTGTCAGTTGACACCAGCTAATTGTTGGTGACTTAAATTCTGCCAAGAGTTGCCTCTAAGTGCATTCCGCTGCTCCGGGATCCTGCATGAGCCTTTCTTATTTACCCAAATCTTTGATGCCCTAAGTACAATAACTATCTACATGTGCAACAGCGTGGTAGTTTTTAAAAGGTTCTGAATGGGCCTGAAATACTCTGTGATGGAAAAGATTACAGGTTGATCAACTTTTGCTGCATGACTTCATGGAAATCCTCAGAGGATGTGTGACTGATGTTGGAATTTCTTATTCCTTCTTTATTTATTAATCCAAATCTAGGAGAGACAAAAAAATCTCAATTTAAATCAAGTCAAGACATCTAATTATACATGTCCTTGAACATTTCTCCTAAATCTACCTTAGGCTGATACGTAGCGCATTAAAGACCACCTGTGACTTTTGATCATGCAGAATAACAGAACAAGACGTCTGGAAGTCTGATCTTGGCTCCTACATACGGAGAAAACTTTCTACCTTGATGGTATTAACTTGATGAAATGCTTAGTGTAGCAGGGGACTATATAGAGAAATAAAGGGAGTTTTCACTCTTATTCTACTCTGTATCCTGTTACTCCGCTCTCGGCTTGACCTGAACGCACCTCGTAATTCATAGATAATAAAACACTCAAAGCTTAAATTTCTACATGATCAAAATGATTGACTTATTAAACAAAATTCCGAAAGACTGTTGACGGCCAGTCAGCCGGCAGGGGATTTCAAAAGAACATGTTTTCAAAGCACTGGATTCCTCCATGCTACCAATCGACTTAGCTGCTGTTTTCTTGATAGCTATCAAAATCCTAGCTATTATCTTGTGTTTACCAACTTATCAGCTATGACAAAATAAGACACGCTAAGTGTTTTTCCATCTCTACAGTCAAAGACCACAAAGACTCTCCGCTCAGATTCACTCACAGAAATGTATATACTCTCTATGTGCTTCTTTATCAAAGTCTTAAGTCAAGACAATGCTGGAAAAAAACGAGCTTGCAAACAATAATTAGATTGAAATGTTCCTCGGTCATGATCGCGGCTGAGGTTAAGCATTTTTCTTTCCTTCTTATTTTAAACCAGGGGCACTCCCGAAGCCTGGGGATTCAAACCTGCTTCCTGGTGGAGCATTAAAACATGTACAAGGTGTGTATACTGTATGTGTGTGTGTGTGTGTGTGTGTGTTCAGAGAGAAATGAAGGACATTACAGCACTGCTGCTGTCAAAACAGCAGTGGAGTCACGTTTCACCTCCATCCTTTAGTACCCCATCCTCTGAGACAGAGAAGTGAGGGAGGGGAAAAACGCACAATCTGCTGAGAAATTGATACTATAATGACGGCGGAGCAATTACTGTACGAACTGGGAAAATGAGAGAGAGAGAGAGAGAGAGAGAGAGAGATGGAGAGAGACGTCGGATTGTCTGTGGAGTCAATGAGGAGGATTTGGAGGTATTGTGGCAGTTTCCGAGAAGCGGAACATCAGATCGGGTGGGGGTTAGAGGATACCCTATTAACAGCAAATTACTGAACCCTACCTGCTAGAAAGTGAAGAGCGTCTTCAGTGTACACCTGTAACCGAATAACGCTTTAAACACTTTCCTATTCTTAATCTAAGCTTTTAATTCTGCCGCTCATTCGTACTGCTGCGATCTATTGCTGGATCTCCTTCATATTGCAATGATGCTGGTGTTTATATATTAACTTGTGTAGCTAATACAAATACAGAGACATGTGTGGGCCTTCGGGGTACGGTGCTACAATGGTTCCGTTCATACTTAACTAATAGGAGCTACTCTGTCTGCCTTGACTCCAATTTCTCCTCTGATATACTTTTAAGTTCTGGTGTCCCTCAGGGCTCTATTCTTGGGCCGGTACTGGTTAACCTCTACAGGTCCTTCTCAAAAAATTAGCCTATTGTGATAAAGTTAATTATTTTCTGTAATGTACTGATAAACATTAGACTTTCATATATTTTAGATTCATTACACACAATTGAAGTAGTTCAAGCCTTTTATTGTTTTAATATTGATGATTGTGGCATACAGCTCATGAAAACCCAAAATCCCAAATCCCAAAATCCCAATCTCAAAAAATTAGCATATCATGAAAAGGTTCTCTAAACGAGCTATTAACCTAATTATCTGAATCAACTAATTAACTCTAAACACCTGCAAAAGATTCCTGAGGCTTTTAAAAACTCCTAGCCTGGTTCATTACTCAAAACCGCAATCATGGGTAAGACTGCCGACCAGACTGCTGTCCAGAAGGCCATCATTGACACCCTCAAGCAAGAGGGTAAGACACAGAAAGAAATTTCTCAACGAATAGGCTGTTCCCAGAGTGCTGTACCAAGGCACCTCAGTGGGAAGTCTGTGGGAAGGAAAAAGTGTGGCAGAAAACGCTGCACAACGAGAAGAGGTGACCGGGCCCTGAGGAAGATTGTGGAGAAGGACCGATTCCAGACCTTGGGGGACCTGCGGAAGCAGTGGACTGAGTCTGGAGTAGAAACATCCAGAGCCACCGTGTACAGGCGTGTACAGGAAATGGGCTACAGGTTGCAAATTTTGCATGTCATTCGGAAATCAAGGTGCCAGAGTTTGGAGGAAGACTGGGGAGAGGGAAATGCCAAAATGCCTGAAGTCCAGTGTCAAGTACCCACAGTCAGTGATGGTCTGGGGTGCCATGTCAGCTGCTGGTGTTGGTCCACTGTGTTTTATCAAGGGCAGGGTCAATGCAGCTAGCTATCAGGAGATTTTGGAGCACTTCATGCTTCCATCTGCTGAAAAGCTTTATGGAGATGAAGATTTAATTTTTCAGCACGACCTGGCGCCTGCTCACAGTGCCAAAACCACTGGTAAATGGTTTACTGACCATGGTATTACTGTGCTCAATTGGCCTGCCAACTCTCCTGACCTGAACCCCATAGAGAATCTGTGGGATATTGTGAAGAGAAAGTTGAGACACAAGAATCTGCAAAAGGATTCCCGACCAAGTATTGAGTGCATAACTGAACATAATTATTTGAAGGTTGACTTTTTTTGTATTAAAAACACTTTTCTTTTATTGGTCGGATGAAATATGCTAATTTTTTGAGATAGGGATTTTGGGTTTTCATGAGCTGTATGCCACAATCATCAATATTAAAACAATAAAAGGCTTACTTAAAAAAAAAAACTACTTCAGTTGTGTGTAATGAATCTAAAATATATGAATATATTAGTATATGCTCCCTTTGGGTACTATTTTATCTAGATATGGCGTATCTTATCATCTGTATGCTGACGACACACAAATATATTTGCCTTTAAAGCGTGACAATAGGTTTGCCTTAAAGCCTATATTAGATTGTTTAGACGAATTAAAACTCTGGCTTGCTAGTAATTTCTTAAGTATTAATGAAAACAAGACTGAAATTATTTTGTTTGGCTCAAATGATCATAGCATTCATGACCTCGATTTTGACACTTTGTTACCATACAGTACCAATTGTGTTCGGAATCTGGGGGTTTTACTTGATAACAGCCTTAAATTTGGTAAAAGTCTTGCTTTTACCATCGTCGTCTTTTAGCAAAGGTTAAGCCTTTTTTGTCTGGTAAGAATTTTTAAATTGTCATGCATGCCTTCGTAACGTCACGACTAGATTATTGTAACTCTTTGTATATTGGTGGCCCCCAGATATGTGTCGCACGATTGCAGATGGTTCAAAATGCTGCAGCCCGACTCCTTAAAGGGAAGCGTAAATGTGAACATACTACACCAGTTTTGATCTCACTGCATTGGTTACCGGTCAAATACAGAATTGATTTTAAAGTTTTGTTATTTGTTTTTAAGTCCTTATGGAATCAGGCTCCACGGTATCTAGCCGACTTATTACATCCACACACACAGTCGAGATTACTCAGATCAAGTAATTCTGACTTACTTTATATGTTCCTAGAACTAGACTTAAAAATAGAAGTGATCGCGCTTTTGCGGTAATCGGTCTGCTCAAACCCTGTCAGTTTTTAAATAAGGCATTTAATACTCCTTAATTTAAATTTCATTTTTATTATTTACAAAATTACTATTTAAATGCTTTCGTATGTGCATTGCCTTTATTGCTTTTGTAAAGCACTTTGGTCAACAGTAGTTGTTTTTAAATGTGCTATATAAATAAACTTATATTGTATTGTATTGTAAATGATCCTGGGTCAGTTAAATATAAATATACTGTAAATACAGTACTATGCATATTTTTATGATCCACAGGTGGAACAGATATGCATAGTTGTAAACAGGATGCTTCGATTCCCGGGAAGGATCGATTCCAGTCTCCGTGTGCATGGAGTTTGCATGTTCTCCCCGTGCTTGGTGGGTTTTCTCCGGGTACTCTGGTTTCCTCCCACATTCCAAAGACATGTAGGAATTGATGTTCCCAAATTGCCTATAGTGTGTGAATGAGTGTGTATGTGTTTGTGCCCTGCGATGGATGGGCACCCAGTCCAGGGTGTATCCTGCCTAGTGCCCTAAGTCTCCTGGGATAGGCTCCAGGCCCCCGCGACCCTGAACACAAGATAAAGCCGTATAGAAGATGAGTGAGTAAGTGAGTGAGTAACTAAGAAAAACATGTTTTATATTGTGGATCAGGTATGACGCTGCATGAGTAAAACCTTAAAAAGGCGAGTAAACATGTAAGACCAGTGACACCAATACTGCATGACATTTAAAGTAAAACCTTAATTAGTTTTAATTAACCTTAGTCTTAATTAAATCTCAGTCAGTTCAACATACTTTGAGATCTCCGTTCTTTTTGCTTAAATCTTTTTTTTCTTTCTCTCTTTTTAACGTATAAACGACGCTACAAACCAAAAATACAGTAAAATTAATAAAAAAAATATATATATATATATATATAAAAATTATAAATTTTATATATATATATATATATATATATATATATATATATATATATATATATATACTGGAGTACTGGAGGAAACACACCAATCACGGGGAGAACATGCAAACTCAATGGACACAGACCCCGAGGATGGAATCGAACCTGGACCCTGGAGGTGCAAGGCGAAAGTACTAACCAAATGTTTTTTTAGTTTGTTTACAATAAAATGTTAACAATTTACAATATACATAATTAATATGTTTGGCAGGTGCAGATTTTTATACACATTTCACTTAGCACTTAATTTAATTATGTTATGCATGTAAACTGCATAACTGGAGCATTTACCAGTGTAGTTGCACTACAATGGCCCGGTCATACATGTACAGTATACCCTTACAAGTCTAACTGCTACACACATGGTACCCAGCAGGGGGGGTATAGACACTCACACAGATTTGTCA
The DNA here is from genome assembly GCA_030522415.1 of Channallabes apus. Classification (NCBI taxonomy): domain Eukaryota; kingdom Metazoa; phylum Chordata; class Actinopteri; order Siluriformes; family Clariidae; genus Channallabes; species Channallabes apus. Next base: position 50,011,860 of record CM060106.1, read on the forward strand.
GAGTGGGACAGACCACAGACATTCTTTCCTGCACCAGTGACCTGTCCGAGTCCCTATGTGAAGGTGAAATGGCATAAATACACACACACGCCTCTCTCTCTCTTACTCTAAAAGTTAAGCATATTGATTGACCTTAGACTCCTGACCCAGGGAGAAGTCAACAGTTGCACTGTAGAATGTAATTAACCTCTATGTCAATAACAGTTTGCCGAAGAAGAACAGTAGTTCTCCATGTCTCAATTTTTTTCACAGTGCTGCCAAATCCTCCACAATCTACACACCCCTTGCACACTCCGCCCCCTCCCTCCCCCAACCCCCGGGACATTTCTCATGAATGAAGGCATAAAACCGATTGACATTTCAAACACAGTACGGCGATGAGGGTCTTAGTCGCAGTAAAACGTTTGAATGGTGGAAATCCAGCGAATGATTCACGGACACCACTTGTACCTTACAGGAATTCATCTTGGAGTTATTGTTACATCGCCCTTACAGTCCTGACCTCCATGTCCAGTCCAGATGTTTGGGCCATTAGGGGAGTTCATGGGAGGCCAGTGTTTCATACAGGACGTTCATGGCTCCGGTGTACAGAGAAAATTTTCTACCATGATGGCACTAGTGAAACGCTGGTATAAGTGCAGTAGTGTAGCAGGGGATTATATATAGAGAAATCAAGGGAGTTTTTACTCTCATAACTGTGTTCTGCTATTCCGGACAATCAAAAGTCCCGGTTTGTGAATATTGGCAAATTACTTTGGCATATGAGGAATAAAACATCCTATGATATGATTTCAATAATACACAGGGAAATAATAATACTTCATAGTGAATCGTTGATTGTTTTCCTGTAACAGCCCACCATGATGACATCCCCTCCCCCACATATCCTTATACAACAAACTCCATGAACATTACAAACTGGATTTCACACTGACCCGTACTCACGGTGCGATGCACCCGCTACACCGACATCACACGTTTTTTCATTTCTCCTAAGAAAGAGACACCCGGTCCACCAACACTAACTCTCACACTCTCTCTCTTTCTCTCTCTCTCTCTATCTCACACACACACGCTTATTGCCATTCAGGCTAATGTCGACATTCTATCAGGGGCCAGAATAATGAGTTTTGCATAGTGTCAAGCCTCTGGGGCAACTTCATTGATGAAAACTATGTTGTTTCAGCTGCAAATGGGGTTACTTGAGAACACCATCCAGCGAGCGAACGTTGAGAGCGAACGCTAATGTTTGGAAAGCGGCCACTGAGGGAAACGATCGGCTTCCGCGTTAGGGGAAATCCCGCTATCTTCCAGAGCTCGGAGTACCAAATGAATATGGCAAAATATCAATCAGCACTAACAGCTGTGGCCTGGTATGATGATGTTCAGCTACGGATGTAACCGCAGGAGTGAGTGGAGAATTAAGTTGGTTTGCAGATCGGACCATTTCGTAGATCGGTGATATGTACTCCTGTGAAAGTATGCAGTAAGACATTTTACCATTGTATAGGTATCATGGTGTCCTAATGGTACCTGTACTAGTATAGTACAGTATATACTGTAGTACCATGGTATTTTTGGCTGATATAGTATATGTGGTCAATGGTACACACTTTGTTAATAAATACAACAAATGTAATACATGTTTATGTACTATAATGGTAATATTGTTATATTTAACTTTGCAGTACCATTTCAGGAAAAAAGTTAATACACAGTTTTTATGGAATTCATGGTGCTTATTGGGTAATACAGAGGTCTAATATGGTACTGCTTGTACTATACCATACCAGTAGTATGTACTAATATAGTATAAGTAATTGTGTACAATATGTACAGTATGCAGATACCATATTAGATACCTGCTAAATTATTACCCAAATTATTATGGTACATGGCATAGTACAGTACCAACACGTGCCATAGTACAGTACCAACACGCATACTCTATAAAGTCATATGGTGCCTACCATATACCATAATTGTCTGAATTACCACGGTGATAGCATGGTATATTATGGTACCATATGTACTAAATGACATTCCATAGTTAAATTTCTTATGGGTTCATATTGTGACTGAACTCTGCATGAGGATAGCTTTTGAATGAAAGAACGAGCGCTTTGCATTGGAGAAACAAATCCGAAATGCCAGAACTACGTCAACAAGCGTAGCGTCACGCGCAAGCCTTTTTTGTTGCAAATGAAGGAATGCGCTATCCTCCCCCCTCTCACTTCCTGTTGTTATTTCTCTATATCCTGTTGCCACAACTAATCAAGGGAGCGATGCCGTCATCGTGCGTTTACACACATGGATATAAACACACACATTTAAAACGCCACATCAAGGAAGGACGTTTTATTGTTGTTTCTTTTCCGAGGCGTAAACACCACCGCTTCATACAAACCGCTCCCACGGAAACACGCACCACATGATCCCTGAGCACCAATCGTTTACGCGGAACTCTAAACAAGCAGCCAATTAAAACCTAAACTTCTTACAAGCGGGGTTGCGAAAACAAACCTTATATCTTAGTGTCGTTATCCTTCTAAACGTCTTCTTCTTTCTTTCTTTTTTTTTCAATCGTAAACAAGATGGTCAAAATACCGTCGCGGTCGCATCGGATTTACAGAGGAGGCCGCGGCTCTTAAAAAACGTTCCTTCCACAGGATCGCAGACGTCAAAGAAAAGGCCACGAGATCAGAGGCCAATAAACAAACAGAGGACAAGTGAGTCTAGTAAAAGCTCCATGTGGCACTAGAGTGTTATGGAGGCAAATGTTGTGCTCGGGTGATTCCATTGGAGGGTGTGTTTATTTATAGGTATGGTGGTATACCACTAAGAGTTATGCTTTAACAGTATGACATCAGATACAGAATGTGGCTATTATATCATTACGACGTGCATCTCGACGATTTTACATCATCGATTTTTGTTTCTGATTTAATTATAAAGATATCATCAAAGGACAAAAATAAGAAAGGAAGCCTGGATACTATCCCAGGGGACAAACCGGGAGATACACCATGGACGAGGTGCCAGTTCATCACAGGGGACGCAAATATCCACCAAGCACACGGAGAACACAGAATCTCCACGGATACAAATCCGACGAAGGAACTGAACAAACAACCCTGGAAATGAGAGGCCACAGTGCTTGCCGCAATGCCACTGTGCCGCCAAATTATGAATTCCAGTCCCATGCAACTGCTTTTCCTATAATCTTGTTATTGATATGAAACGTCTTGGGTTGCCTTATCTGACCTGACAGGTTTCAAAATCAGCAGCGTTTTAATGCTAAAAAATCACGGAGACCAATTAGCCTCACTCGTTGTCTATACCGCTTTATCCTTCATTCACATGGTACAGGAAATCTGGGAACACCAATTAGCCTAATCTGTATGTCTTTGGACTGTGGGAGGAAACCAGTGTACCCGAAGATAACCCACCAAGCACAGTGAGAACATGCAAACTCTCTAGACACAGATCCGAGGCGGGAATCGAACCCGTTCTTACTTAGTTGAGGTAAACACTTATCCTGATCAGGTTCACTGAGGATCTGGAGAGTACGAACGCTTTTTTTTCCTAGGAACGCTGGTACCATTTGCACAAATCATTTTCATGCTGACAAACGGATTCTTACTTAGGGGCAATTTATTTAAACCCATCGCCATAAGTTTAGCGTAAGTTTAGCGTCTCGGATTAATCGAATGAATCCAAGTCCAATTAAATAATGACCTGGATTGTAAATGCAGGTAACCCTTGTGACTCTAACCTGACCCTTGCCGCAGTGGGGTTTGGAGTACATAAGGCTATCACCCAGAGTGATCCAAATGTCCTTTAACCCTGTTGGTCACAAGAGAGAAAGAGAAGAGTGGAGAGAACGGGAGGATGGACTAGAAGGGTAACAGTAGTTGTAGGGACCATGGCATACAGCCAGAGAGAGAGAGAGAGAGAGAGAGAGACAGATCCTCATGGAATGCCGTGGAAAAACGAGAGGCAGGAATGTCGACTCCTCTCAGCAGTATAAACATCGCCAGCCTGCAGAATGCTGCTGCTCCGCTTTGAAGTTACTGATCCGACCTCTATATCGCTCTCCTTCCATTTCTCCCTCTCCCTCCCTCCCACTCTCTTTCTCTCCATCTTTTCCTTGTTCCTTGATCTGTTCATTTTGCCATACTGATCTTCAGAAACGATAAAAATCCGCTCTGTATTAGTGTCACACAGCTGGTGCTTCAGAAAGATTGCATAAGAGTATTTGAGTCACATACGCTTTCACACACACACACACACACACACACACACACACACACACACACACACACACACACACACACACACACACACACACGAATATGTATTTCCACTTGTTTCTCATGTACACTTAGAATCTATGTTTAGTGAGGGCAGGGGTTTACAGAGGTTCGACAAATGCAATCAAACTCTCTCTCTATATCTGATATGAGACCCTCTACATATCACTTTAGACTCAATACACAAACATTTAAGATTCTTCAGTAATGGTTCTATTACCCGTGTCAGTAACCTTAACACACTAGTTAGCTGAATCTCTACAGCCATGCACTGTAAGTGCAGACTGCTATGAGGATCAGTAGGCTAATCATCCCATAAGAAATTTAAACACGTTATAGGTACCATGGTATTCCAATTGTGCCTGTAGAATGGTATTTTAGACAGTACCATGGTAATGTATGTATTTGCTGACAAACTACTGTACATGTAACACCAAATGGGACATGGTTGATATTTTTCACATGTACCTTAGAGAAATTATCTTTTTGCCCATATATATCCCATTTATTAAGCTGGGGTCAGAGTGCTGGGTCAGCCAGGCACCCCTGGAGCAGTTTTGGTTAAGGGCCCTGGGTCAAACGCTCACACAGTGTCAACCCCCAACCACCAAACTTTCGGTCAGTAATCCAGAGCCTTAATCGTTGTGCCACCATTGCCCACATGGTATTCACCAAGTATTATGGTGCACACCATAGTTACCCAGAGAGTACCACAGTATGAAGGCACGTACCATAGTAGTCCCATCGTAACCGGTGAAAGAGCCATAGTACCTACCCTGGTACTCTACAAAGTCCTATGGTGTCTAAAGTACCATGTTACAACTAGGGCTGCACGATATTAGGAAAATATGCGATATGCGATATTGTTGTTGAATATTGCGATAACGATATTTCTTGCGATATAACATTTCCCTAGAGAAATGCATTTTTTATTATTATTATTGCCTATTTTATTATTATTTATTTATATGTAATGATCATACTAAAATAAACAGGTAATAGATATTCGTCTGATGTAATTAAATCTAATTCAGGCTAAAAAGAAACTATATGTCAAGGAAATTGCAAATATTTAGACTTCAAAACACTATGAATGACTTAAAGCCCTCAGCAGATATTCTGACTTCTGGTTTGCTGTTACTATAAACCTGCCAACACAATATGAATTACTTTCAAACATTACTTTTTATTTACGTGTAACCACACACTCATCATCAATAGTGTCTTAAAACAAGAGCATCTTTTAAACTAAATATTCTCTTTGGCTTGCCTGTTTTTTTTGTTTTGTTTGTTTTTTTACAAAAAATAAAAATAAATATTATAAAACAAAAATGAAATAAAAAAATACTATTTGTATACAAACACACACACACACACACACACACACACACACGCTCCGCCACCGGCACTAGGACCCGGAAGTAATGCGGGCGCGAACCCGGAAGTATAAGAGGAGTAAACAAACCGCATAGAGCTTAGTCACTGAGTTCACGCATGTCGGTGCAGATTGTTTACTTTCTGATTCGAGTGTGTGTTTATAGGACGCGGGTTAAATTTGTGTTTTTCCCTTGCTCCCCTTCTGTGAGAGTCCTTAAACTAATTTGCGTGGTTATCCTGCCTACTCGCTTGCTTCCGCGTTTGGGTTTACCGTCCACGCTACAAAGGGCTAATGGCTAATTGCTAAGTCTTCTGATCATCCCGGGTTAGTTCGCGACAGAATTAAGTATAAAGATATAATATATATGAAGTATAAAGATATTATATATATAAGCGGGTATATAAACATAGTAAGGGCTCATCTGATTGGTCAAATTTGGACACAAATGCTTGGCACATAAAGTATTTATCGCAACTCTTTGCGATATGGTTATTGCGCATGCCATTATCGCGATAACTATATTTTTCGATATATATCGTGCAGCCCTAGTTACAACTGTGGTATATTATGCTATGTTATATGGTAAACTATTGTAGATACCATATTCTTCTTGGTATTCTTAAGATCTACCATTCTCCAATTGTTTCACATTTTTCTTGGTGGCTAACGTATCATGAGACATGGGACTTGGAGTGTTCACAAATTGACCATTTCTCCACCACTTTATTAGAAGGTGCATACTTTGAAACAGTTGTGTCATATCTTCTGACTGTGTATTCACCCTCTCTCCACCACAATCAATACACCTCTCTGTCCACACCTGTCCACACAAAGCTCACCGAGACAATTAGGAAGCTTCGCAAATCAGACCTGTCTCACAGACTGCTTAATTGGTCTTAAGATTAAGTCCTGCCCCACCTGCTGAACCGAGACTAAAACACTCTTGACATGCAATTACCAAAGCCATTTAAATCCTAGTCTCTGTACACTTCTATACAGCTGCTTCAAGACAGGAAATACACATAGCCAAATGTATGCTATAAGATACAAGATACCTCCACGTGCACATGCTCTGTTTAGGTAATGGTTCTGCTTGGACACAGATGAGGACAGCTGCAGAAATATTGGACGCACACCAATTACAAGAGGGACTCTATTTTCACAGAATGGTGCCACCTCGGTCGAATCAGAGGCTTAGGCGCCAGCCGGGTGGGGGGGTGGGGGTACTAGCGAACGAAAGAAGAAAAGGAAAAGAGAAAGCTCTCAATCTCCATTTGTCCTGCCTGCTTCTTTGGCCTCGTTTCCTAAACCCCATCAGAGCAAACGGGAAAGCCATCGTCCTACAAGGGAAAAAAAACCCTGCGTGCAAGTGTGCGCCGCTCATTTCCCCCATTGCTCCTCTTTAAAGTATATTTTTGACATAATTACAGAAGAGCACAAAACGTTTTTGAGTCATCCTCAAGGCCTACACGACACACACACACACACACACACACACACACACACACACACACACACACACACACACACACACACACACATAGAGCCTCCCTGCATCTACCACAAGCACTGCCTTTCTACACCACTTTTCCCCCGAATCTCTTGCTTTTTTCACCCCTCCCTCCTGTTTTCTCCTTGGGCGTTTGGGCCACAAGCAACAGAAGAAGCAACAAACAGGTCTGCTCTTTAGCATTCCCGCTCGCTTTATATGTAATTGTGGTGTGTTTTATATATAAACAGACGCTGGATCCCAGCCGAAATCCTCCAGGGACAGACTGGTTTATCTTGAGGACAATGCCAAAACGTGGAACCCCCCAAAATGGCCTGGCGTCCCCACTGATAAAAGACTTGATATAAACCTCGGCGCTCCATCGCTGGTCTGAGACATGTGTTTTTCCGGAGATGAGATTCCTGGCACAGTAGCAGAAGCAGACACAGGCCTCGTGTTTTGAGCACCGTTTTATTGGCACGTTGTTCCCGGAACGGATTGGAAATCATTCTCTTCCTTTAAGACATATGGAGAAGAGAGAGAGAAAGTGAAAAAAGTAAGAGTCCAATGAGAGTTTCACGGGGCTCCTTAACATATTTCCTGCGGGCATATTAATTTCAATCTCCTCTTCTTCAAAGGACTCGAGTCTACCATACGGCATGATTTGGTAACTCAAAGATCAGAGCTACCTGAACGCCAAAGTGGGTTCTGAAAACTTCAATTTTTTCCCCCTAAAAATATACGAAATCAAAATACGATGTGTACTGTATGTCTTATCAGAAATTGTTAGGAAGACGATATGTGCTCTTAAATTGGCTTTTAGTGTGCTGTTGGGAAATTGTTCCAGGTTATTTGATTCAATGATCGCAATCCATTGGAAGGTCGAGAGTTTTTTTTTTTTTGTAGATTACTTGCGCAGATATGCGAGGGTTGTTCAGAGATCAGCAGTTCCTGGAATTCTATGTCTAGCAGCTTGACTGCAGTGACATCTGGCTTCAATGTCATTCCTTTTTGGAACAGTGCAAGAGAACTGGCTGATCGCTAAATTCAACACCACAAAACATCTAAGAGCCAATTATCTGTCAAATATAAGTTCATGGTAATGCAAACAGACTGAGAACATTATCCAGCCTGCGCTGAAAGGAAAGGGATGATGCTAGTTTGGTGTTCTGTTCAGTAATACTGACGGAATATAAAGGACAAATCAATGGAAAGTAGCTCATTTCGGGACTATACAAGCTGTCTGTACTTGTTCTCAGGGCAACCATGTAAGAATAGACCACAACACAGCAGGAACGGTACTTCTGACACTCAGTGCCCATGGAAACGTCAGTTTGGTGACCACACTGATCTGCTGGTAGGAGTTAAAGGAATTTTGCATAATCATAGCTCCTGTTCCAGACCATTGATGTTGTTTCTTCATCCAATCTGTGGTTAAAAGTGGATCAAAGGCACCAGTGTTAGGCAAGGCAGGGCTGTAAGTAATATCTCTCAGAGCAAGGGTGATAAAACCTGTATAACCAAGGGTATTTATAGTCAACTGTCTTCCATCCGTGTCATACATAGTGGCCTAAAGAAAAACTACAACTCAGCAAAAATGAATACAAACTGAATGACTGAATGGCAAAAGTCTTGCACCACCCCTCATTTCTTCATATTTTGCTTCCAAAGAGCCAGACTTTCTTGTATTTTTAATGTAATCTTGAAGAATAGTTCTCCAGGCTTCCTGAAAAATATTTTTGGCTCCTATTTTTGGCAAGTTTGTGTCTCTCATTTTCAGTCCAGTCCCTGTACCTGGGCAGTTTCAGAGGAATTTTGTCTGTTAAGCTACACAGTGACCTATTAATCATTCAATCATAAAAAAAAAACCATCATCATCTTAAGGCATGAACCAGTGAGAAATAGGTGCAGATGATGACAGATGATCAGACCAGTGATTAGTAACCTGGTGATGCTGAATGCTGAGTGGTTGGAACGGACGAGAGGGGAAATGAGGTTGCTGCAGAGATTGTTACATAAACAGCCAATTTTTAACTTGTATCTTTAGGGACTTTGCACCCTGCCGTAGTAAAACATTTGTTCCTATTTGTTTCATTAAATTAATATAATTCAGTTTCATTTAGTATGAGTAAATAAGGGGTTGCTCAAGACTATTATACAATACTGGATGCTTAACATAGGTCATTTTTTAAGTTCAAACATACAGCGACGCTGGATATTTTGTGGGAGAAAATATAATTATACAAAAAGCATTTCTAATAATTCATATGTCATTTTTATCAAACAAAGAAGAAAAGTACAATTTTAATTACAGAGTACTGCTTTTTTATACAATAATTTTTGCTGTTATTTGGAACTAGACTGTTGAAGCTTTCTTATATATTTAATGAGTAAAGATTTAATGCAATAATACACACACCTGGTATCTAAATGACTCAGAAAGAAAATAAACACTGCATTATTAATTACAATCATTATCTGGCAGATATGATCCAGCTGTTCATAAAAGAAGGTAACTCCGGGTCAGAAGAAGTTCAGAAGAAGTCCTGGCCTGCAGCGACAATTTCGTTTGACTAATCAGGTGCTTTATGACAGTAGATCGTGCTGAGCGAAACACAGCGACAGAAAGGCAGACAGGAGGAAAAAGAATCAGCCCTGGGCAATGTGCAAAGGGCAGTTTGCCAAAATAGTGCTTGACTCTTGACCCAATCTCGGGGTACACTGATCAGGAATCAGACGAGTGAAAGGTGAGGAGTGTGTTCATCAAAAGGCGACAGTTACTACCGCAGCATCACCTAATGCCCCGAGCATTCAGGGAGCCAGGATGACTGAGGGTCTGTATGAATGGTAGACGCATCAATGGCACAAAAACTGATTGATTTTTTTTAACTCTGTTCTGGACCATAAAGATTCTGGTTCAACAGGCGGGCGAAGAAAATGGAACGGAACAAAAACATCTCCTCTCAAAGACAAAAGAGATGTGCTGGAAAAATTCACCTTTTTTTTTTTAGGCATGCCAGGACAGAACCTTTTTTCCAATTCATACACACCTGTGTACTGGAGTGAGAAAAAGGAAAAGAGGGAACAAATTAGGAGGAGAAGAGGGTAAGAATGAAAGGGAAGAGAATGTAAAATATCTCCCAACATCATTTGACATTGTGGCCCACCCCATGGTTAATACCCACAGTAATGAAAGAGTTGGGAGAAAATGCTGTAGTCTTTTGTTTCTTTTTGCTCTTTTTTTCTCTCTCACACCAGTACAGCCATGTGGGTGGGCTGCAAAATCCCATTCAGATTTATTCCACACATGTATGCATACACACACTCACTCTCTTACTCACTTGCTCTTATTATGCGAGAGCCACAATTGTGGTTGGAATTTACTTTTGACTTTGTAAAGTTGTGTTTCTTTTATTTATTTTTTACTGGAAGGCCTGCTATAAATGTAATTATAGGTTGTTTTCAATTCATACGAACATCTTATGTGATATATTGCCCTGGGCAGAAGCGGTTTTTAAATATAAAGGATTTCAAAACAAATATTGACTGTTGGAGAGCAATTTAATTTAATTCAAACTGAATTTTGTCTCAGTACCGTTGGCTACCACTGTAGTTGGTCACATATAAAACTAGTATGATACCAAGCAACACATAAAATAATGTTGATATGACAATCTTATTTGGTAGGTAGGTTTTTAACGGGTGTAGTTTTAATATTTTAAGAAGAATAAGCAGAGCAGACACATTTACGGAATATTTACAGGAGATGGAAACAACCACAAGTGTGAATGCTAGTAAAACTGAGTTAAATATTGTTATGTTAGAGTTTACTGCACAAATTTTTCCTAAAAGAAAAATACAATTAAAAAAAAATTTTAATCATTAGCTAATTTTAACTGATTAACTAATACATATTTTGTAGGTTTTATAACAAATAATACAACTTTTTAGATGCAGTGTTTTTTGAACCGGCATATGGTTTATGACATAAAGTCATCTAAGATGTACAATTTGCATACTCACACAACCAGCAGGAATTTTTAGTTGTCAAAACATTGTGGTCATGTTATTGGTTGTGGTTATGTGCATGGTTGTACGTCATTGTGACATTTTTACATCTACAGTGGTGTGAAAAACTATTTGCCCCCTTACTGATTTCCTATTCTTTTACATGTTTGTCACACTTAAATGTTTCTGCTCATCAAAAACTGTTAACTATTAGTCAAAGATAACATAATTGAACATAAAATGCAGTTTTTAAATGAAGGTTTACGTTATTAAGGGAGAAAAAAAACTCCAAATCTACATGGCCCTGTGTGAAAAAGTGATTGCCCCCCTTGTTAAAAAATAACTTAACTGTGGTTTATCACACCTGAGTTCAATTTCTGTAGTCACCCCAGGGCCTGATTACTGCTACACCTGTTTCAATCAAGAAATCACTTAAATAGGAGCTACCTGACACAGAGAAGTAGACCAAAAGCACCTCAAAAGCTAGACATCATGCCAAGATCCAAAGAAATTCAGGAACAAATGAGAACAAAAGTAATTGAGATCTATCAGTCTGGTAAAGGTTATAAAGCCATTTCTAAAGCTTTGGGACTCCAGCGAACCACAGTGAGAGCCATTATCCACAACTGGCAAAAACATGGAACAGTGGTGAACCTTCCCAGGAGTGGCCGGCCGACCAAAATTACCCCAAGAGCGCAGAGACAACTCATCTGAGAGGCCACAAAAGACCCCAGGACAACATCTAAAGAACTGCAGGCCTCACTTGCCTCAATTAAGGTCAGTGTTCACGACTCCACCATAAGAAAGAGACTGGGCAAAAACGGCCTGCATGGCAGATTTCCAAGGCGCAAACCACTTTTAAGCAAAAAGAACATTAAGGCTCGTCTCAATTTTGCTAAAAAACATCTCAATGATTGCCAAGACTTTTGGGAAAATACCTTGTGGACCGACGAGACAAAAGTTGAACTTTTTGGAAGGTGCGAGTCCCATTACATCTGGCGTAAAAGTAACACAGCATTTCAGAAAAAGAACATCATACCAACAGTAAAATATGGTGGTGGTAGTGTGATGGTCTGGGGTTGTTTTGCTGCTTCAGGACCTGGAAGGCTTGCTGTGATAGATGGAACCATGAATTCTACTGTCTACCAAAAAATCCTGAAGGAGAATGTCCGGCCATCTGTTCGTCAACTCAAACTGAAGCGATCTTGGGTGCTGCAGCAGGACAATGAACCAAAACACACCAGTAAATCCACCTCTGAATGGCTGAAGAAAAACAAAATGAAGACTTTGGAGTGGCCTAGTCAAAGTCCTGACCTGAATCCTATTGAGATGTTGTGGCATGACCTTAAAAAGGCGGTTCATGCTAGAAAACCCTCAAATAAAGCTGAATTACAACAATTCTGCAAAAATGAGTGGGCCAAAATTCCTCCAGAGCGCTGTAAAAGACTCGTTGCAAGTTATCGCAAACGCTTGATTGCAGTTATTGCTGCTAAGGGTGGCCCAACCAGTTATTAGGTTCAGGGGGCAATTACTTTTTCACACAGGGCCATGTAGATTTGGAGTTTTTTTTCTCCCTTAATAACGTAAACCTTCATTTAAAAACTGCATTTTGTGTCCAATTATGTTATCTTTGACTAATAGTTAACGGTTTTTGATGAGCAGAAACATTTAAGTGTGACAAACATGCAAAAGAATAAGAAATCAGGAAGGGGGCAAATAGTTTTTCACACCACTGTATATTTCAACGTCATCCGATGGGGGGTGAAAATATACATTTTAATGTTATATTTAATATACTGTACTAAAAAGTCAAATATGGGATGTGCTCTTCAGCAGTGGATACAGTGGATACAGTGGTCAATAACAACTAAAGATGAAACGCTGTGGAAAGTTAAACAGATGACATGTAAAATAAAGGATGTAAAATAATGTCTGAAATGTTATACTGGGTGAGAATAGCTACTGGTATTGGTCGCAGGAAAAACAATACAAAAAAACCTAATCATAAAAAAATATTCTGGTCTTGTCAAATTTTGGAGATGGTTTAGCTGCCAGGTGGGCATTGGTGGCCCCAAAGGTAAGTTTTTCACCTGCCAAGTGGAAAGCCCAGGTTAAATTCCCACCTGACGCCCAAACCTCAGCCACTGGATGCAGTGCCAGTCCCAAGCCCAGAAAAAAATGAGAGGGTTATGTCAGGAAGGGCATCCAGAGTAAAAACCTGTGCCAGGTTGTGTGTAGATCGGATGGTCCGCTGTGGACTAGGTTTATATGTGGTAGCAGGGACTTGAAGGACTAACTAACTTTAGCTTCCAGGTAAACTGTCATATGACACCATGAGTTAAAAATAAAAAGGTTTTTGACTCCATTGTTTACAAAGCCTTTAAAAGGTAAACAAATGCAACCAAACCCATCTCCCATGGTTGAATGGAAAAAGGGTGGCACCAAAAATAAAATAAAAAACACAACTTAACAAAATCCCCAACTGTGCGGCTCAACTGATTTACGAAGCCAAAGAACAAAAGAAGGGAGGGTTCGAGAAGAAGAAGGGATTTTTCATTTAAGTATGGGAAGTCAAGTTCTGTGTCTTATGGCTGTATTTACTGTTTGCTTTTTGCTTCATGTGAGCATGAGGGATACTCAACAGATTACTGTTAATGCGTGTGAGTCACGGTGCTTAAATACATGCCTCGTCAGGTCTGTGGGAACGTCTGTAATGAACACTCACCAAGTCATTTCAGACTATAGCTGTAAATGAATGAACTGTAAATTACCCATGGCCTATAGGAATATACTGCTTATCACTTAAATTATGGCGCCATTACTTTTATAACATGTCAATTTTATTTACAACCAATAAAAAACATGTCATGTGGATCTGCTATTTCTTTGCCTATGTGACCCATTTTTTGCTTAGTCACCTTTGTATAGCTGGTTAAAATTAAATCAAATTCAGTTCTTCATACTGCCTAGGTTGTGCTGAAAAAACGATGTCACTCTATATTGCGCATCTTAATTATACTTTTTTACTTGTTCTACTATCGTGGCAAATTTGTTGTGAACTATGCCAATTTTCCAAACAATAAATTCCATGTTTTTGCCATATACAGCGGGATCCAAAGGTCTCAGAATTCATTAAAAACTGAAAGTTTTTTTAATTCATTCATTCATTCATCTTCTACACCGCTTTATCCTGTATTTAGGGTCACAGGGACCTGGAGCCTATCCCAGGAGACTCAGGGCACGAGGCAGGGTACACCCTGGACAGCGTGCCAATCCATCATTTTTATAATTGTATATTCAATATAATGCACGATTTCTAGGTCCTTAAACAAATTTATGATATTGGCTATGTTAGCTGCACATTTTCCTTGTGATAGCTCCAGTAAAGCGACGTCACTAAAGCGAAAAGTGGACATACCAAATAATAAAAAAACTTAAATATATGTAAATATTATATAAGAGTCCACTTTTCACTTAGGTCACTGTCAGTAATATAAATTATATTCAGCATTATTGTATGGAATTTAAAAAGGAAGCATGTTCAGTATCATTCTTAGACTTTTTGACCCCACGGTAAATACAGTAAACCCAGATTCATTATTCATACTTATAGTTATTTATAGTTTGTCAGAACCAATCTGGCAACCCCTGGTTCTAGGAAGTGCGCAGAGAGCAAACCAGGGGTCAGCGGTTCTGTGAGAGGAGAGGAGATTTATTGCTGAGGTCAGTTGAGGGTTAAGTGCCTCGCTAGGGTTAAACCCACATTTCCCCATAGGAGCTGACCTTACAACCTTTCCTTTGGCTACAAAGCCTGTGTTCTTACCGCTATGCCGTAATTCATCCACACCGCTGCAGGTAAACAGCTCAAACAGTAAACACTGCAGAGGAAATGACAGATTCGTTATCGGTTAATCACTAACGAATTGCTACAGGAACTGTTCCTGATTAGAGATCAAATGAAGTTCTGCCACCACTATATTTACATTTACACAGACACCGGTTTGGCGTGGACTCCTTTCGAAATGAACGGACAGGTGTGATTTGTATCTCATTATTCTGAAAACAGCATAAAGGTGTAAAGGCTGAACAGAATTTAGAAAAAGTATGTTCTGATATATGAGAAAACATATACATACATTAACCAATAATAAGGCTGTTAATTTTTGTTCTTTTTAAATTAGTGGTTTAACTGTTTGATCAGACAAACGAATTCATTTCTGAATCTGGTTCGGATTTGACCACGACTTTCATGGGACAGGGGATCTATTTTTGTTTCGTAGACACACATCAGTCTTATACAAGAAGCCTTTGCAGAGAACATTGCTTTACACTTAGTGAAGTTTGTCTTTCGGTCAGTCTTTTTCCATGCAAATACAGACATACACAGTAAGTTCTCTAGAAAAACACCTAGTATGCTCCATCAACACTGCCCTTTTTTTTCCATGCCTGCCAGACGCACAGCATTGAGGATGACTGGTGTATGTGAATATTTTTATGTGTGGTTTTTGGTACTATGACAGTTTAAAAAGCCAAGAGTGCCAAGAAATGTTCCAAAAACATACAGAAGTAAAATTTCCCCTTCTAAAAAAAAAATTAAGATCTAAGAAAACTATTGTATCTAAGAGCAAGCTAGACAGTAAATGTTGATGGTCTCTATACCCTCCACGAATTACATATCATGAGAGCATGGAGGAGTTTGGTGCGCTGGTGCATGCATGATTCTATTATTCAGGACCCAGATTAAAGCCAGCTTTAATGTGGTTCAATTCTCCCACAGCCCAGATTAACTGATCCATTCAGCTTTCAGCAGCGCCTCTGACTCAGCCTGACACTGACTCATTTAAGACCCTCAGGAGAGACTGCGCTAGCTCATTCATCTATTCATTCTCTGCTCCCTGTCTCACCATCTCTGCAATGTCTCTTGCTCCAGTCCTGAGGGGTTCCAGAGGCTTTGTGACACACCTGACCGGAGCTATACGTGTACAGTCTTGATCCGAACTAGTGACTCGTCTCTTCCCAAACCTCATCCTTTTGTATGTTTGGAAGAAAGTCCATTAATTTTGCTCTAAACTAGCTAAACAGACATATTTGCCTCACCATAATGTGTTGTACATTCTTCAAAATTAAAGAACCATAAATGCTGCTTAGGTTTGTCCATCTGTGGATCAACATAAAAAAATTAATTCTTGGATCAAAAATACTACGTTAAATATGTAATGGACTAGTGAGTGCTGTGTAAGAAAAAAGCGGCCAGTGGAGGGCGACTTGGCAAGTCACGCCTAACAAGGGAGAGGTAGGACAAAGAAATAATGACTTGGAGATGAAAAGGGAGGGTGTGGAAAGAGAAGCAATATAAAAGATAGAGTAGATAGAGGGGAAATGATTAAACAAAAAGAATATGCAATAATACAACTGCTGATTCAACAGTGATTCATGCTTTTTCTTTCCTTTTTTTTTTTTTTTAAAAAATAAATAAAATGCACAACTACTGTAAGAACTCTATTGCCCCACCACTTTAGCTTTACAACATTAAAATCCTATATTAAATCCTAACCTGACTAACCGGTGGAGTAATTGCACACACAGAGAAATGAGAAAGAGAGAGGGGGGCGGGGGGGGAGGGCAGTGTTAAAAGTATTTGAATTATAGTATACAGTATATTATACCTTATACAGTACATCTATTAAAATGATAAAAAACAACATTTAACCTACATAATAAATCCTGTATATGGAGACAGTTTTACAAAGACGGCTATAAAGACCTAATAAGACATCTCTTATAATCCATTTAAAGATAAAACACCTGTTGCTTGATGTAGAAACGGGTGGAAAAAATATTAAAACCTCAATAACAGACAACAGACAGTGTGTGTGTGTGTGTGTGTGTGTTTGTGAGGAGATCAATCTGGTTCACTTCCACTTCCTCCAGAAATGATGGGGCTTGCATGCCACTTGCGTTTATAAGCCCGGAGAGATGAATAGTGTATACACACACACACACACACACACACACACACACACAGCAATATCAAAGCAGATAGCAATCACAGCTGCCTCGAAGCAGACATGGCTCCTGAAGCATCATCTGTAAGATCCATCTCCTTTTCAGCCACTCGTAACACACAAACACACTCACACACACAAACACACCTTTTTCTTCAATATCTACAGTGGCGCACAAGGTATGCACTCACACCTGCGAAGTGTGAATACATAAGCAGATATAATACAAATTAAACGCTCAATAAATGTGTATCCATGGAATAAACAGATCATTAATACACATAACTGTTGTTGTTGGTCTTTCGGCTGCTCCCGGCAAGGGGTCGCCATAGCGGAATATCCAGTCCGCACTACAACTTGGCACAGGTTTTACACCGGATGCCCTTCCTGACGCAACCCTCCCATTTTATCCGGGCTTGGGACCGGCACTGCATCCAGTGGCTGGGGTTTGGGCACTGGCTGGGAATCGAACCCGGGCCGTCCGCATGGCAGGCGAAACACCTACCACTGAGCCACCAGTGCCCTATTAATACACATAACTAATTGTGTGTAATTGTGGAACAACAATATCTGGAAACGCCTAAGTTACTCAAATAACTTTTTTCTTTATTCTTGGAAAGTTCATTAAAACTCATATGAGAACTCTCCAAGAATATAAAAAAAGTTACCTGTCTAACTTACACTCCGTACTGATAATTCTATTAATATTATATTAATATAATATACATCATACTATTTTTTTTCCTGAAGTGTATATACATCCA
Organism: Channallabes apus; assembly: GCA_030522415.1. NCBI lineage: Eukaryota > Metazoa > Chordata > Actinopteri > Siluriformes > Clariidae > Channallabes > Channallabes apus. Next base: position 50,029,817 of record CM060106.1, read on the forward strand.
TTTGCATATAATTCGAGAAGACAAGTCAAACCGAAGCTAGGTGTTCCCTTAATCCTTTTAAGTTGAGTGAACATACGATATAGTCAAAAGTTTTGACATCCCTTCTAATTCAATTGTCGTTCCTGATTTTTGGTTTCTTTCTACTTTCTGGTTGTAGAACAATGCTGAAGGCGTCCAAAATATGCAATAATCTCCTTTGAACGTTTGATGTTGAGATGTGTCTGCTACTTGATTTGGTGCTGGTGATTTTGCTAAATGGTGGTAACGCTAAATGAACTTCTCTGCAGCAGAAGTACGGTTTGGTCTTGCTTTCCTGGGATGGTCTTCATGAGAGCCAGCTTCATCATGGTGCTTGATGGGTTCTGCAGATACACTTGACTATATTGTTCTTGCAAGAACTATTCCAGAACAGCTGACCTTCGTGTTTTAAAATAACAACTGACTGTTGTTGTTATTTAAAAAGCTAATCCTGGGTTTATATATAGACTGACAGAATTCAACATCTGTCCTTGAGCCCTTCCACAGCTACAGATGCTGTGGATAATCATCCGTCTGAAAAAGAAAATGCTCTTGTATTCCTTTAACATTGCCATGTCTTGATCGCAGTGCAGTGTTCACATCATGCGCTGGAACAGTGAGGTCAGCGTGGAGGAGGGAGAGATCTATGGGAATGGCAGTCTTAATAAAACCGTGCTCTGCCTTCTCCGAGCCTTTAATTACAGACTCGGGAGTGCACGCCATGGGCTCGCTGCAGGCTGACAGAGAGAGAGAGAGAGAGAGAGAGAGAGAGAGAGACTACAAGGAGAGGATATTTACACACCTATCTATAAAACCGCTACCTGAGGCAAGAGGAGCAGACAGTCACACACACACTCAGGTAGAGCTGAGAGGCCTACAGCCACGGTAGAGATGCTCAGATCTCTGACTTTCATCAGGCAGGTGTGAGCCTCAAACTCGCTCTCGGCTTCCTCAGGCCCTACGCCTCCGGAGGTGATATCAAACACAACGGGTCAAACTGCAGCTCTGAGGTACAGTAGCATGAGAGACGTGAATTATCTTCTCTTTTCGGTCTCTTGGTTTCAGTTAAATCATTCAGTTTGTTTTTGAAATAAGTGAATTTTTACTTTTCACAATTTAGATCACATTTTACAATTACGGGTCCAAGAACATGGGACATGCCGTGAGAATTTTAAAATTGTAACTGTATATAAATGAATAAATACATAATGAAGCCACTGACTCATCCATGTTAATGACCTCTCTTTCTTTAAATAAGTCATATATGATCAACTCTCTGCTTTTTTTTGCAGGGTTACAATGTCAGGGTTGCGGTGGATCCCTGGGCATGACTTCGACCCAATGGAGGGTACCATCCGGACACTCATCCCAACACTCGTTCACACCTAGGACAGATTTAGAGCCGTACATGATCTAACGGGTAACCCTCGAGGTGTGAGGCGGTAACGCTACCCGCTGTGCCACCATATAATCATATGACCCCTCCTAATATAAACATCAAAGAAGTACAAACGACTCTGCTCTCAGGGGAAAAAAGTGAGAGCTGTTAGTTTGAAGGCTGCTCAAACACCTGTAGTAAATCACCCCGTGTCACACAACAGTGGTGTAAATGAAGGGGCCTAGAATGCTAAATCATGAGTGTTATCTGTTCCGAGAGGTTAATAAAGAACCAATATAACTGACAGCAACTTCACTTTGATCAAGCCCAATAGGAGCCCCTCTCTCACTTAACAGCATTATCTCACCTGTTGCCCAGTCCTTTTTTTTTTTTTTTTTTAAATAGGGACATTTAGTTACCACCCCCTCATAAGCGAGTGTACGGGTCGTGCGGCGATGGTTTAGCGGGTACGCTTGTGACCTGAAGGTTAATCCCAGGACTTGGAATGTGCAGACAGTGGAAATGATCGTAAGCCCTGCCACCATCAACTATTCCACAACTTTTGAGAAACCCCCATCCCCCCACCATCCCTAAACCACCGTTGTCATGGATACTGTTCACTGAAATACATAAAGTCACTAGGTCGTTTACACAAATGTTGCTTAAAGGAGCTCAACAGCCAGTTACTTATGTGACTCAGTTTGTAAATTTGAGATACGTTGCTCGGCTAGCGCTGTTCAGTTGTTGCTGAAGGGCTTCGCTTCTGCTAACAACAAAGTTCAAGGCATAAAACCGATGATTTACTTTAATTTGTAAAACTTTTTAGGTTCAAACCTGGTCCATGCTTCTTGCATCATTACATTATGGCATATTTTTTTACTTACTTACTTTTTTTTCTTTTTACTTTTTCATTATACATCTGAGCAGGTGAGGGTTAAGGGCCTTGCTCAAGGGCCCTACACTGGCAACTTGGTAGTGGTGGGATTTGAACCCAGGACCTTCTGATCAGTAGTCCAACACCTTACCCTGCCTAATAAAAGCAATCAATAAATGCTCTTGACCAAATAACTTGTCTTGTCTTGATGAGCCATCAGTAGAAATGATCAACATGGGGGGAGGAATCTAATTGGCTTGCTAAAATACCCCCCCCCCCACCTCCATTTTTTTTTCATTCTTTTACTCCCACACTGGCGAACCCTCTGAATGTCAAATAAAAATGAATTTAATCACAGCAATTATATTCTTGGATCAAGTCTCCTTTTGAGGAAAATTAAATATTACGGCTGCTGTCACACTGAGAGGCCCACTCACTCACTCACTCATCGTCTATAGCGCTTTATCCTGTATACAGGGTCGCGTGTCACACCAATCCATCGCAGGACACACTCTATGGGAAATTTGGGAATGCCAATTAGCCTAATCTGCATGTCTTTGGACTGTGGGAGGAAACTGGAGTACCCAGAGGAAGCACAGGGAGTACATGCAAACTCCATGCACACAGAGATGGAAATCGACCCTGGCTGGGAATCGAACCCAGATCCTGGAGGTGCGAGGTGACAGTGCTAACCACTACACCACTCATTGAGAGGCCATCCCTGAAAATTATCTACAGACAGTAGAAGTAACCCATTAAATAACAACACTGTGCGTTCAAGATGCGTGCAACCTCAACCACTGCAACTGAAAGTTGCTGCTGGAATGTTGTCTTCTCAATGCTCCTTATCCGTTATGGTTACACTACTCCATTTCTAAAACCTTATGAATGAACGCTTTGTGTATTATGTTCTATATGTTTTACATGTTCTAAAAGTCTAGCTGTAACAGCAACTCCAGATCACTTAGACCTCAACGATCCCAGTTCTTGCCATACATTAAGAAGAAAAGTCGGTTACATATTAGCCCTTTATAGGAAACCTGGCTGAGAAATAAGTCACACCTCCTTTTTTTTTTTTATAACCCCAGTACTGTCAGCAAACACCTCAGGGTCAGGAAGTGAACATTCCTGAGCTGTAAGGAGATGTCACTCGCTTTTGAGCCGCAGCCTTGATGGCAACTTTATTGTGAGATCTAACTAAAGAATAAAAGTTTCCAGAGAGAGAGAGAGAGAGAGAGAGAGAGGAAAAAGAAAAGAAAGAAAAGGCTCCTACATAAAAAGGAGATGATAAGAGATGTGGATTGCTGATAAGGCACAAAGGGTTGTACATGCAGAAACGCGCCAAGATGGGAAGATAGGAGACGGGCCACGAAAGTAACCGAGAGAGAGCGCGACCATGTTAAAAGACACCGTGAGATGGAAGCATTGATTTAAAAAACAAACAAAAAAAAAAAAACTGATGAAACAGGGAGAAGATAAAGAGGGGAAAAAGGCATCCTTGCACCTGTGAACGAAGCCTTTGTCACTTGGACGTGTTGCCGGCAGCGGCTGGCAGGCACAGTTTCCTCTCAATGCCTGTGTATGAATATGTAATCTACCTCCATTCAGCTCTTTCCATTCTACTGCACAAGTTCAACAAACGCCTTCGCCTGGGACTGCCAGGCGAAAAGGGTGCTATCAGAGATGGCCGTTCATGGCGATTTGAGAACAGTTCTGCTCTGTCTGGCTAGTTTTTTTTAAAGGCGCCGCTGCTCGAATGACTCAGTCATTGAGAGACAATAGCTTTTGAGATTATGAAACTATGTACAACACAAGATTTAAATCACCGTATACGGATCGCCTTTTTTCCCCCCTCGTCTAAGCAGCAGGCTTCATTAGTGAAATGGGATCAGGGTGTGTTCCGCAGTGGTGACACTTACAGTAGGCCCTTCTTGACGAACACTGCGTAAAGAGTAATGAACCAAGTGCGACCTTTATGATTAAAGTTTTGGTCTGCCTCTTAATTGAAAAAATTAATAATAATAATTAAAAGCTTGGCTAACGGTCAATAAATTCTGTTGTGAAATATATATATATATTTTTTCAATTGTTATGATAAATTTCTTTTCATTTATCACCCACCAGTAACATTAGGACCAGAAGTGTGTTATTCCTCTCATACTCATACACTCTCGTGCACACTTTGCACTTTCTTGAAAAGAAACACTGACACGTTTTTATATAACCGTCCATAAATGCAGCATAAAACAGTTTGACAGCAAAACAAGATATCGCAGACATATGGCATTTTTTGGCAGAAAAAAAAGGGTTCGGTTAAAAAGAAATTGGGGAGATTTTGCGAAACACTATAACTTCACTTCATACTTTTTTTGCCTTTTAGCCTTTAGTTGTGTTTGCGATCATGGAAATACACAACTTAATTTTAATAAAAGTGGTGGTTGAGAGTAAATTTTTTACGGCAAACTCGTGCTTTGATTGTGTTTTTGTTTATGAATCATGGCAGCAAATTGGATCAAGGGAAAAAGTGTTGAGTTTTGTTGCATACAAAATCTTTTTAATTATTAAATTAATCAATGATCATAAGAAACATTATAATTACAATACAAAAACTTACAGTACCAGCTTTCCCCTTATCACAGTACAGTTATGGGGCATATAACATCTGATTGACGGGGTATCAAGCAACCACATAAGATTATAATATAATACAGTGGAACCTCTGCATATGATTGGCAAATTTTCGCCTTCAAAAATTGCATCAGCATACGAAGCATTTCCCCCATACGAACAAACCAACCGAATCAAACCCAAAGCCAGATAAGTTGCGTGTATGTCTGGGACGAGTCAACCCACGATACCAACGTTGCCTTTGGAAAGCGTTCAAAAGCTACGTGAATTTTTTACGTGTTTTTTGTAATAGTGCTAGTACAGTATTTTTAGGGGGCTGGAACAGATTAACTGCATTATTTCTTATTGAAGAATTCGTATCACAATATGAATTTTTCACCTTAAGAACTCGCTTCCAGAACTAATTAAATTAATATGTCCCACGTTATAATAATATAATGCTCCCATTAGGTTATAATAGAGTTCAGAAATCCTGACTGTAGAATGGGGCAAAGCGTAGCCAATGCAGCAACTTCCCTTACAAAACACACGTAACTCGTGTCTCTTGTACACAGAGCAATCACGTGTCTCGGTGTGTTATCTCGGTTCTCAATTACCTTTTAGAAAAATTACTTTCATAAATATTGAAATCCAAACCCCAACTACTGGATGCAGTGCTGCTCCCAAGCCTGGATAAAATGGGAGAGTTGCGTCAATCCGGCGTAAAACCTGTGTACAGATCGGATGGTCCGCTGCGGCGCCCTCACGACGGAACCAGCTGAAAGACTAACAATAACAACAACAACAACAACAACAACAACCATGGCTCCCAAAAGTAGAAAAACTAGTGCAAATGATAGTTTCATATTATTATTATGGGCCTCCGAGTGGCGCAGTGGTAAAGTGCTCGCCCTATCATCCGGGGATCGCTGGTTCGGACTCTGGGTGTTGCTGTTTTCCTCTCACAGCCGGAGGCACAGAGAGAGCTGATTTCCCACATAAATCACGGCTCTACAGCCAATCAGGGGTGTCTGTGAGCTCGCGCACACGGAAGGAGTGGCTAGCGCTTTCCTCCGAGTGTGTTACTAATGGTGCGCGAGCAAGCAGTTCGAAAAGATGCGGTCGCGTCACGCGGTTCGGAGGAAACACGTGATAGTCTTCGCCCTTCAGGCTGAGTGGTAGTGGTAGCCTTAATGTGGGAGCCCCCTAGTGACGGGGAGGAATTGACCATGACTAAATTGGGGAGAAAATTGGAACCCCCCACCCCTGCCAAAAAAAAACAATTATTATTATTATTATTATTATTATTAGATTTTTAATATACGTGCACCTGTGAAAATGAGTGAAACTCCAAAAATGACTTTTGTCTCATTTTGCTAAACAACAGTATATCTTCTGTATCTGTTAATTTATTTGCCATTCATGTAGCTTCTGTTGTGTGTCCGCCAACTCATTTAACCTCAGCTTAGCTAAGACGTACTGTAGTTGTTAGGTCTTTTATACTAGCAAGCTCCATAGCAGAAGAAACAAGACAGAACCAGATATCAAAATTTTTCTTTTAATGTGTTGGCAAATGACTAAAGAAATCTGGAGTATTTACACTCAGCACTGACTGCTGACTTGCCTTTCATGTCTTCCACCGTAATGAGAATTGGCAACATTGTGACACAATTTGTTCAACTTGTGTTATCAGAGAAATTTGACTAACAAAGTTAGTAAAAGTCAGCAATTCCTGTGCAATCTTTTAGAGTCATGATAAAAATGATACTAACTTTTGATATCAAGTTTTGTTTTGTTATTTCTTTTACTTTCCAGCTGCTGAGTGGGACAGGGCTGAGTGCAATGTTTGTGTGTGGGAGTTATAGTTTCAGTAAAGATGCACGATTTTTAGAACACATGGAGTTACTTAAGTTTGTGCATAGATATATTCGCAGGTCTAGTTACATTTACTGTACGTTTAAGCGTTTGATGTGAAAATGTTGCTTTGAAGTTTTCCGTCATTGGATACAGTAGATCCTTACACTGGGTTACTAGGCCTACGTAGTTAAACCGTCAGCCGATTTCACAGAAGTAGTACTAGTTACCGTTAAGAGTCTTGCCTTTTGATTTTGTGGGTTTTAGTGGAAAACAGTAGCTTGTTTACAAATCATTACAAAGAACCACATTTTGCCCTTCAAAGCCTTTAAGTGCACTCAATCATCCCCCTACAACTCATTTGTTTTTCTCCGGCACCCTCAACTCTCTCCCTCCCTCCGTGGTTTGAAGCTGTACTGTGAGTGGGGGGCATTTTGCCAAATATGTCGGATAGCTTTCTGCACAGCTGCTAACAGACGGCGTGGACTCCAAACAGTGGATCTCTCTTATCAAAGCTCACCCCGACCCCCCCATCCTGCTGTCTCTCTCTCTCTCTCTCCTTTTCTTTCTCTCGTTCTCTCGAAGTGCGGCCGAAACGCAGCCGGTGGTAAACAAGAAAAAGAAAATGAACGAAAAGACCAGAGTGTGGAGCTGGCTGCTGAGAGATGCTTTGGCCCTGCGCTTTCACACACAAACTCAAAAACACTGGCGAACCCACACTTTTATTACACTGCGGTTACAGTTATGATCACACTTTTTCATTATCTGTTAGAATACATTAGTCACACATTCTCTGTCTTTCCATTTTCATTGCCGGGACAGAAGGACTTAAAAGTATCAAACCAGAGAAGAAAGAGTAATATATTTTGGCACACTACAGTACATGCATAATCAGTCAATTATGGTGTAGAGCTGAACTTACAAACATGGCCATCGACACAGTGAGAGCATGCTTTCGGTGAATTAGTACTGAACGACTAGAAATGAGATTTGAAGCCGAGTGTGAGGCCGCACGATGGCCACTGAGACCGGAAACGAGCGTAAAATTAAAAGCAGCACTAAAAACTGCATACCACTGAAGTCAAGTGTTCAGACTTTTCCCTTCCGTTTCTTATCACAACTGGAGATTGATTACAGCTAATCAAACACCGGAACAGGAAAATAACAGGAAAAGCTGGCTGCACTTCTTGTCTTCATGCATATGGAGATCAAGGACTTTCATATATATAAGAAAATGTATGGCGGTCATTAAAGTTGCATGGAATGTAAAATTGGGATGAGCGATTTCTTTTTTTTAGTCAGTACACTTTCTAATATTTATGGTAGCTTTGTTTTGTCCCATAGTCTGTTACTGGTTACTGCCAACCTTGAGGTTACTTCCAACCAGGGCTAATGCTGCTGAGGTGAAATATGGTGACTTGTCCATGGTACAGACAGATGGAATGGCGTCCAAGGACATTACAGTGGGATACCTGAATAATACCTGTTTTTTCCAGTCGCTGTTGGGGTGAAGCACTGGGCTATCTTAAAAACACTGGACTTATGGTGAGAAAACACCTGATATGGGTTTAATTGAAGATGGGTAAATCAAGGGTGGCTCAGAATATATACAGTACAGTATATATAAAATGGGTGGAGAGTATCCATTGGTGGATGTGCAGGATGACCCGGAGAAATCTGTCATTTCTGCAGCAATTACTGAAGGGTTCAGGTTGCCAGGTTGTTATTCAGACACTACAGGCAATTTGGGAATTGGGGAATTTATCCTAACCTGGAAACCCAACCAAGCACGTAAAGAACATGCAAACTCCCTGCACGCAGACCGCGAGGCGGGAATTGAACCCCGACCCTGGAGGTACAAGGCGACAGAGCTGACCACAAAGCCACTGTGCTGCCTTTTATATACACACTAGGGCTGCACGATATTAGGAAAATACGCGATATTGTTGTTGAATATTGTGATAACGATATTTGTTGCGATATAACATTTCCCTAGAGACATGCATTTTTTATTATTATTATTGCCTCTTTTTTTTTATTATTTATTTATATGTAATGATCATACTAAAATAAACAGGTAATAGATATTCGTCTGATGTAATTAAATCTAATTCAGGCTAAAAAGAAACTATATGTCAAGGAAGTTGCCAATATTTAGACTTCAAAACACTATGAATGACTTAAAACCCTCAGCAGATATTCTGATTTCTGGTTTGCTGTTACTATAAACCTGCCAACACAATATGAATTACTTTCAAACATTACTTTTTATTTACGTGTAACCATACACTCATCAATAGTGTCTTAAAACAAGAGCATCTTTTAAACTAAATATTCTCTTTGGCTTGCCTGTTTTTTTGTTTTGTTTTTTTTAAATAAAAAAAAATATTGTTAAACAAAAATTAAATTAAAAAATACTATTTGTCACACACACACGCACGCACGCACGCTCTGCGACCGGCACTAGGACCCGGAAGTAATGCGGGTGCGAACCCGGAAGTATAAGAGGAGTAAACAAACCGCATACAGCTTAGTCACTGAGTTCACGCATGTCGGTGCAGATTGTTTACTTTCTGATTCGAGTGTGTGTTTATAGGACGCGGGTTAAACGTGTGTTTTTCCCTTGCTCCCCTTCTGTGAGAGTCCTTAGACTAATTTGCGTGGTTATCCTGCCTACTCGCTTGCTTCCGCGTTTGGGTTTACCGTCCACGCTACAAAAGGCTAACGGCTAATCGCTAAGTCTTCTGATCATCCCGGGTTAGTTCCCGACAGAATGAAGTATAAAGATATAAATTATATATATTAGCGGGTATAAACATAGTAAGGCCCCATCTGATTGGTCAAATCTGGACACACAAATGCTTGGCATATAAAGTATTTATCGCAACTCTTTGCGATATGGTTATCGCGCATGCCATTATCGCGATACCGATATTTTTTCGATATATTGTGCAGCCCTAATACACACACACTTCTGTATGTCTGTGTGTATATGCATAGGAAGCACTTATGTTGTCATTACCACCAAGCACATTTTTAAAAGTATTTTTCTCTCCAAATAACTACCTTACCAATGCAGATATCAATAAATCCTTCAGGCTGTTATGGGCAAAGTTTGAACAGGCGGCTCAAGTGAAGTCAGAATGAAAGGGAAGCTCACCGTCGTTTTTTCTGTGCCGCCTTTCAGTCGGGACATAAACATACAGTATGGATGGCCTACGCAAACTATAAATTATGTTTAAAAAAAAAAGAAAAAGACAGAAATAGCAGGACATGCTTAAATGTTATGTTCGGGTCCTTTTTTCTCTTTCTGGGTGGTACGGTCAAGGTTTACATGAGTGCGTTGCTGCTCAAAGAATGAATGGAGCCATGCTGGCAAGAGATCCAAGTGCTAGCGCATACCACATCCTTTTAAATGTGCATGGATATACTAGGGCAGCAGCATTGTAACCCAAGACCGGACACACACTCTCACACGCTTTTTAAAACACACCCACATACACACATGCTCTAGGAAGCTTAAGCTTGTGAGAGGAGTAGGGCAGGACAGGGGCTCTGGACGGGGTACAGAGGAAGAAGAAGGGGTACTTATGGCTGGGTTTGTGCCCAGCATATAAGCATGTGAGAAGATTTCAGGTCTCCAAGCACTAACCACTATGATAGGCACTGTTTATTACAACTTGCAATTGTGGTGACACATCCTTGTCCCAGGTCCCATGTGGGTTTCCATCAGGCTCTCCGTTTTTTCCACGCCCAATAAACATACCAGTAGGGGGTCTGGCATCTCTTAATTGCCCCTATGTGTGAATATGTGTGCCTGATATCCTGCACTGGCCTAGTATCCGATTCAAGGCATTTTCCTGACGTTTTCCCAGTGCTCCCAGGATAGGCAAACACATACACTGTTGGTTCTTACAGAATAAAGATCTCGGCTTATACCATAATATAACATAATATAAGTTAGGCAAGAAGGCAGGGATGAAAAAAAAACTCAATTCCAATCTCAAATCAATAAAGGTTCAGTGCGAGAAAGCAAAGAAAAGAAGAAGTCCAAGGTCTCAGCTTAAAAAAAAAACCAACACTGCTATAGCCGTATCAGATAAGAGATACAAAAATACAGTAAGTGAGTAAAAGCAAGATGAGATCTAAAGCATTTAGTGATCAAGTTACAGTGACTGCGTTTGTACATTGAAGGAAACACATTCCCGCACACACACGATTCGAGGGAGGGAGGAAATCACTTTACATACCTGTCGGCTACAAACATAGACATCAAACGGCAGGCCGACCTCAACTCAACCTTGACGTTCATTATTGCTGTATACTGTAAACACAACGGAGCGGAATATGTGTCCGTAATCTGATCATAACTGCATGTGTGTACCATCCAAAACCTACTTTAGCGCGCCATAGAAACAGCACTTAGTGCAAGCCCAGAACAAATGAGCGTTTTATTGTACAGTATAATGAGCCTGTGAAACATGAAGTAGGATATATTTATTCGTTATATTTAACCATGCACAAGCAAGACCTGTCGGTTTATTGTTTTTCTCTGACTAAGTACTGCATTAAATGCATACTGTAGGTGCATTAAAAGTCACCTCCAAGGGGAGGTGAATTGGGGTGTTTTTTTTTCCCTTTCGTCTCAAATGCACGGCTCACGCTCCTTCCACTTGCATACGATCAGCCGCCGGGATCAGGGCTCAACAATGAACAAAGCTGTTCAAGCGTTTCCTATATGACACTTGCCCATGGACATATAAGCTGATAAAGCCAGTGTGGGGGCCGTCTATGGAAATCAGAGCAGTGTCCATTGGGCGATGTCCTCATCCCTATGCACGCTACATGCACATGAAACAGAGCGAGATGAAAAACATGGTTAGGCTGGACCGAGTCCAAATCTCCCAGCTAGTCGGAGGGCAGGGACGATTATAAAACGCAGTGGTAAATGAATAAAAGCCCAATCAAGACTGAACAAGGTGTCATTGAAAAACATGCCTGACCTCATTTTGACTTCAGGGCATGTCAGAGAAAGGATTTGATGTTTCAATTGACAACAACAATGTGAGACAGTGACAGAGAGAGCACAGATAACAGGGACAAGAACAGTAGAGTTGTAGAGTTGTACATGCCATGAGCACTTTTTTGAAAGTTTTATTCAAGCGTACACGGTGTATATGGTGTCCTGTTTGCAGGTGTCCCAAAAGTGCACAACGGATCGTTTTCCAAACAGCTCGATTGTCAGAATGACAATAATCCAGGCTTGTATAATGAAAGACTCAAATGTTCTCGCTATTTCACTCATGCATAGACACACACACGCATGCAAAACTATATACCATGGGATCAACCACAAGTGGAAACCAAGGATCTTTCCTTCGCATCTAGAGTGGTATTCAGAAGGGAGCCAATGTAATTTTAGCTGTGCCAAATGGGCATGCCAGCCTCTCCTCATCGCCTTTGTTGATTTTTTTCTAAGCTTTGAGCAGCACCATCTCTCCTTCCCGTACAAAGAGCATTGTTAAATCTTTGCTAAAATGATTAGGTTTCTACCTGCAGAATTAAGGAGCTAAACTCTGAACCTGTAGCCAATAACCGCTCCTCACTTTCACTGGGCAATGAATGATATGGATGGAGTACAGGCTTGTGTAAACCTCTTTACAAACTGCTCCATGAGGCTTCCTGAAAGGTTGAAGAGGATGAGTAAGCAATGACATGTGAACCGTCACCCCCACCATCCACCACATATTGCGATTCCACTTATACATAGCCAGAAAAGACCTGATCGTCTTCGTTCTCCACACATGGCAGGGGTCCATTTTAGGCACCCATGCTTGACAGAATAGCTGCCTCACCTTTGAAGAGCCTCCTATCATGTTTCAGGTGGAGAATTCTGTCCCTTTCTCTCGCTCGGCCTCTATCAGATGCTTGGTGTAATGAGATGCCACTGGCAGGGCTCCACTTTCCCTGCCCTGAAAGCCATAGGACGCGCCCCGAAAGGAAATTATTATGGTGGCGAAACAAAGGCTCTGCTCACCTTCTTTTTTGCAAGCCTGCTTCAAATTCCTGCAATCTAGGTTGTGAAGCCTCAGCTTCAAGTCTTTTTTTAGGTGAATGAAGTCTGCAAAAATAATATTTGAGGGAAAAATCAGCCCAGTCTACAGCCCAGTCATGATACTGTGTTTTCAGTGCCTCGAAACTAGACTGCATAGACTGTACAAAAAAAAAAAACTGGACAAACCCTCCGTGACGTAACCTGTAGACTTTCTGAAGAGCATGTCTGAAGCTTAACTGTGTGAGCTCTGGTTGTCGCCATGATGGCAGGAACTGACTCCACCTAAATCCTGGTTAATCCATAAATGGGCATATGGTCAAAGTCAATCATGCCCCATTGTTTAGCTCCGCTAAAATCTCAAGGTGGCTAACATTAATTTATATGCTAACAGTATGACCCTGTGTCAACAACTAAAGTTTTTTAGTTGGTAAAACTACAACGACTTCAGATAGATGTTTAGCTAAATTGATACAGTAGCAACAACACCCCCGCCCCACCGACTTGCTTTTAGAGCCAGCTCGTTTTAGTGCTTCCGTATTGGCCCCCTTGTTCAACACCATCAATAAAAAAAATGAAAAGGGTTGAGGTTACTGCGATCAATTTCCAGTTCTCATGTCTTTTCAAGTCAGACATTTCATAATATATGGGGCCGTAGATCGGACTCATGCATAATAACTGACCAGAGGTGTCAAGTAACGAAGTACAAATACTTCGTTACCTTACTTAAGTAGAAATTTTGGGTATCTATACTTTACTGGAGTAATTATTTTTCAGCCGACTTTTTACTTCTACTCCTTACATTTTAAAAATAAGCCTCGTTACTCTACTTTTATGATCAGAACGCCCCCCCCCCCCCCGGTCGCATGATAAGAATGCGCACAACGCCCGCCCCCCATAGGTCACATGATAAAAATCGCACAACGCACCGTCCCGTCCCCCCATCCCATCCCCCCCCCCACCCCCCCGGCCCTTGATCAAAAAGCGAGACCTTAATGCTTTTGTCGGCCCTCACTTTACTTTTACTTTTATACTTTAAGTAGTTTTGAAACCAGTACTTTTAAACTTTTACTTAAGTAAAAAGCTTGGGTTGATACTTCAACTTCTAAAGAAGTATTTTTGAACCCTAGTATCTATACTTCTACTCAAGTAATGAATGTGAATACTTTTGACACCACTGTAACTGACCATACAGCATGTTAGATCAGATTCTTTCTTTTTTTTTCCACAGGCACTGTCCTCGACAACTTCCAGAACCTGCAGCTTGATTAGTTGTTTGCCACTGAATATGAAAAACGTCCAAAACTACAGTACGTTGTAACTACGGAGACATAGAAATCACCTGCGTCCTAAATCCTCTGTGCCATTTTCTTTTGCCTTCTCAACCCAATCTTCTTTGCTCACCTCCAGAGCATGTTGTGCAGGCTTGGGCTAATAGTCTACAATTTATTGCTTTTGCTACAGTATGTCGTGTGGACATCATAGACAGGGTTGTTCACATTTATGAATATGAACCATCAAGGCATACAGACGCAAGAAAAATATCACAATGAAGTGTGTAATGATATTGAAGCCATAGTAGAAAACAACAGTTACTTCTTAGTTTCTTAGTTCGGTTATAAATGTTACTAATTGTTCAAGATTTTATCCTTTTTCCAATTAGGTTTTACGGTGCTAAACAAGAAACCTTGGATCAGAGCCAAGGATACTGTAGTTTCAGCCAACATCTTGGATCTCCTGGTGGGCATTTCACCATTTACAGTAAGCTTGTAAGGCTACAAGGTTAATTGACTAAACGTTTTGTTTATCTGTTTGTTTGTTTAAGTACAATTTCCTTTGAATAAAAGGTGGGTATAAAAAAGAAAAGGAAATTGATAATATTGAAAGAAAGAAGATAAGCCATGGTGCCTGGTTGTCAGGCTTTGATATTCAATAGGTGTTTTGTTTTTTTTTTTTGTTTTTTTTGGTGGAGCCAATATGATGGTTCATGGAAAGGTTATTCATTTCAGATCATTTTTAACTAAATACAAATGGATTGGGAAGCTGTCACAGTGAAATTAATTAAAATTGCCAAATTGCAATTACATGCAAAACACTAAATGCTTTAAAATGCAATGGCAAACATAGAGGTTTTAGGAGATTTTGTCAATAAAATTACATTTTATAAAAACTGATAAGTTCCCCTGTTTGGAGGCTTTTGGGATACCCTGTGCAGAAATAGAAATTAGATAGCAATGCTATCGGACTACAGAAAAAGTTTAGTCCTCACTGGGTATGTTTACCCTGGCTCTGATTTCCGAATGAACCCTTAACTCCAAAAATAGAAAATCCCTTTTGGTAGGTTGCGTGACAGGTGAGAGTTACACTATATGACCAAAAGTTTGTGGACACCTGCCCATCAAACCCAAACAGTATGTGCTTGTTCAACATACCATTCCATTCCAAATTTAGACCCCCTTTCCGATCTTATAATAACCTTCACTCTTCTGGGAAGGCTTTCCACAAAATTTTGGAGCTTGTCTGTAACAACAGCATTATTGAGCCGCTGAGAAGGCCTGTGGTGCAATCGGCATTCCAATTTTTCTCAAAGGTGTTCAGTGGGGTTAAGGTGCAGGCCACTCAAGTTGTTCCACTCAGATGTTTGGCAAACCATGTCCTCATGGAACTCACATTATGCACAAGGGCATTGTCATGCTGGAACATGTTTGGGCCTCTTAGTTCCAGTAATAGAAAATTGTAATGCTCCCATTGTATACGATATATGCTATCAGGTTTGTGACAAAAGTTTGTGGAAGAACAACATACAAGTGTTATGTTTGGGTGTCCGCAAACTTTTGGCCATATAGTGTAGCTAGTAGGAACAAATAATTTCTTTTGGAAACATTTCATTATAAAATAACATTTGAATGCTTCAATGTGTAATATGCTCATAACAATATGTTGTTACAATATACATATACGCTACCGGTCTAATGTTTCAGACCACAAATTTATTTGGTTTTGTTTAGTGACTTATTTTCTACATTCTACAACAATACTGGGGATTTCAAAACTATGAAATAACACATATAGAATTAGACAATTATTGTCAAGTGCGTTTGCAAAATCCATCAAGCACCATGATGAAACTGGCTCTCATGAAGACATTCCCAGGAAGGTAAGACCAAAACTTACCTACAGTATGCTGCAGAAGAGAACCTCATTTAGAGTTACCAGCAGAAAAAAACCCAAATACAGAACCTCGGATTAGAGGCTTTAATGAAGCCTTTAAAGTTCTTGAGTAGCAGATACATCTCAACATTAAGTGTTCAAAGGAGATTACTGCATATTTTGGGTGCAATATTGGATTCAGCATTGCTTTATAATGTTAAAAGAAATAAAATTGAGAAACGATCATGTGGTTAGAAATTTATCCCAAATTTTTAAGCGCTAGTACTATATATACTTAAAGATCATTAAAAACCTTTCATTCATAATGCTGAGAATCAATTTGATCAATGAATCATAGATGGTTAATTATTGCAATGGATAGTTCAGATCACTCGTCTAGTCCTGACCAGCTTCCACTGAATAAGTAAACAGATCTACAGCTGTCGTCTGTTATACTTTAATCTACATATGAACTATAAAACCTTCCCTTACTTTATGGGGATTGATAAACAGCATGATATCCAAAGATTGCACATGCACATGACAATCTGATATGCATATGTGATCTGAGCCCTATATTATTATTACGGTCTCAATTTCCTGCCATAGAAAAATAAAATAGTGACATGTAAAATGTACAAAGCACATCGAAGGATGTTGAGTTTAGTATGTCAAGGTTTGTAAAATAGTTAGTTAAACAGGGTAAATTAGTAGCTAGCAATGTTTGTTAAAATTAACAATGCTTGTTAATGACCTTTTTTTATTTATCTAGCTGGTTGGTTTTTTTCCTTGCTTAATTAGCTAGGTAATTATTTTTTAACCTGTTTAATTTTTTAGCTGGCAGCACATGGCTTGATTTCCGCTTCAGGTCTGCCTGCGTGGAGTTCTTGTCCATGTATGTGATGACTTCTCCCAGTGTTTGGTGAGTTTCATCACATAGTCCATAGACATTTAGATTAGTCTAACTAAGTAGTATTCCCAAATTGTACAGTACATGATAAGCGGTATAGAGCATGATATAATTATCTAGCTTCTTTTTTAAGTTTTGTAAATTAGCCAGTTACAGTATATTAGCTAGCTTTTAAAGGTTTGAAAATTAGCTTTTTTAATTAATTAGCTAGTTAGGTTTTTTTTTATTTACTTGTTTAATTATTTAGCTAGTTAGGATTTGTAAAATCACCAGTTATATTAGCCAGTTACTCTGTAAACTAGATTGTTAAATTAGTTGTGCTAGCTAGTTATGCTTTTTAAATTTACTAGTTTAATTATCTAGCTAGTTATGTTATGTTTTCTTAATTAGCCAGGTATATTAGCTAGCCATTCCAGTTTTGTAAATTACCTTGTCAAATTAGCTAGCTAGCAAGGGCTAATTACTGTACTAGCTAGCTAACTTGGTTAATTATTTATCTATTCTTTTTTGGCCAGTTATGTTAGCTAATTAAAAAAAAAAAAACATTTTATGTAACTCGTCCAAATAGCTAGCTTGTTAGGTTTTGTGAACTAATCAGTTCAAATTAGCAAGCTAGTCAAGTTTTGCTTTCAGTGTGAATGTTCCTTAGCTAACCAATTATGAAACATTAGCTACACAACAAGCCAAATTCTAGGTATGAGCAAGTTTGTAGATACCTAGTTTGTGCTTCTCGGATTTGCTAGTTATACAGGCTCACGTTGAACTTGTGGTCAGCTCTTTCCATCCATTAAAAAGCATTATTTTTTACTGTTGAGTTCTTAAGTATGATTAAAAGTAGTTGCTTTTATAATTAATCTCCATACTCCTCCATTTATTTGAGTACAATTCTGACAAACATTTACTTTAAAAAAGTTTCTCTGACAATTTATGGTCAACAGGCCAGACTTCTTCTTCAGACTTCAGACAGAGTTCTTGATGCCGAATAACTAAATGGTAAGATTATCTTGAGACAAGAGGTGGGTGATGTGACATGTTCAATTATGTGCAATGCACTAGGAAATACTATTAAAATGCTGATCAATGCATGTGCCAAAGCAGTCAGCGCTTTATTCAGACCCAGCGGCACCGCACAGCAAACACACAGAGAGAGCAAACACACGGCGGCCAGAGCAGGCCTGCTGATAAAAGGAGGGAAAGGGAGAAATTAATGAATAACCGTTTTGGCTGGGTAACAGCAAAAATATCAGGCCGAGTCAACAGTGATGGCAGCTCCCGCTCCCTTTGATCAATCTGCCTTTTAGGCTTAACTCAGGTAAGCTAAGAGGGAGTATGCAGGCGTGTTTGTGAGAGTGCATGTGTTTGTGTGTGTGTGTCTGTCTGTATGCTCCCACAGAAAGACACAATCCACAAGTGACAAGCTGTGAGGGAAAAAAAAGCAAGACGGGAGGGCCATCATGCTCGAGGTGCAGCAGCAGAATGTTTTTGGAGGGACTCCAGCCAGAAGTGCAAGTTCTCTTTTGATATCGGCCCGCCTGTGTGTAACAGTTTTGGGCCAAAGCCAAAGTACACATCTCTCGGTAATAGTTAACAGAGTCTGCAAATACTCTGAGAGAAACAGCATAAAGCGGGAACATGGTACAACCTTTTATACACCACACACTTTTTACAATATTTACAATCGGACCCCTTTTTAAAAAAAATAAATAAATAAATAAGAATAAATCATCCCTCCATTCTAACCTCTATCCTTTTAGTCTTTTACCACAAGTGATGAAATAGGTCGTGTCAGGAATTAGCCGAGTGAACAAAATTTTAAAATGCATATAAAATAATATATGCACCTTTAACTGCTCTGCTAAATATTGCATAATTGACTTATGAAACAGGTGACAATGAATATTCCAAGCCCTACATGTATACACCAGGGGTTCACCAGCTTTACACCATAAGGATGGGGTTAAAGGTTAAGCTCACATATTCATTAAGAGTCTGTGTGGTGTGTTGTATGAGTACTACAATAACTCACAGCGTTACAAAAGAGCCGGCACTGTCAGAACACACACACACACACACACACATCCACATTAAGAAACTCGCTCAGAGGGAACATTCCAAGCATGTCTGAACACACATGCACATCTGTGAGTGTGAGTCGAGTGGAAGGAATGCGCAATGCTAATTGAGCCCCTGCATTAATAGATTAAAAATCAGCATTTTAAGGGTATGATCTTCCACAGCATCGTTACTATCACCACCTTTGTCTTGCTATATCTCATTGGCGGATACTTTTACCATTTTTTCACCCTGTTGGCTAATATATATATATATATATATTCTACATAAATACTGTATATCATTTTATAGTCATATAAGCCTATATAATTATAATTTCACAACAGATTAATTATTGGAAGTTCAATAATGTCTACATTCAAAATCGGTATTATTGATGAAGTTGTTATAACTACAATATAAATTCTTTTACATAATCATGATCATGCAATTCTATTATTTCAACACAGGCAGAACAAACACAATATGTTGTGATTTCCTGATGAGGGCATAATTAAGATATGATTACTCGAGGTCGATATTACAACATACATGTAATAGAATGTACACTAGCTGGATGATTTCTTAAATTAACTTCAAGTGAGGGAAAAAAAGAGAAGCTTGGAGAGGAAACAATTGTTTATAGCTGTTAGAACGTAAGTGATAGTAAGAGCTAAATTGTTTCCTGGATGCTACAAAACATTAAACACAGATATAGATCGATTAAAGGAATGTGTCATTCTTTAATACGAGGGCTGTTCCAGTCAAACCCGGACTTGTGATGTGAGTGAAGGCATAAAACCCATTGATATTTTGGTTTATGAACATTTTAAAGAGGGCCGTACATCCATGCATAATGCAGTCGTTCAGTGAAACACCTGAGCTTTGGAAATAAACCCAAAACTTGTCAACAACTTGCAGAACGGACGCATTCGACTGTGGAAATCTGTACACACAATCATTAATGGATGCACATTACAGGTACTCATCTGGGAGTTATGGCCACATCCCCGCGTACAGTCCTGACCTCGCTTCAAGCCATTTTCACATGTTTGGGCCATTAAAGAGTTCCTGGAAGGCCAGCGATTCAGACATGGAGGAGGTATTCTGATCATATATTAAGAAAACTTTCTACCATGACGGTATATAAGGGCTGTGATGAGTGTAGCAGTGGATGATACAGAAAAATGAAAGACGTTTTTACTCTAAACTGTTCTATTATTCTGCACAATTAAAAGTCCCCTTTTGACTTGGAGAAATAAAAATTGTTGGTAAACTTCTTTAGTGTCGGAAAAATAAAACACTTAGGTGATTGCTTTCATTAATAAAAAAAAAACACAGTCATAGTAACAGTGCTTCACTTTGGCATATAATTTGGGTCACATGATTAATTTCCTGCATTAGCACACCCAGTTGTATTATATTTCTTACATTCATTCATTCATCTTCTATACCGCTTAATCCTGTGTTCAGGGTCACGGGGGACCTGGAGCCTATCCCAGGAGACTTCGGGCACTAGGCGGGGTACACCCTGGACAGGGTGCCAATCCATCGCAAGGCACACACACACATACACACACTCACACACTACGGGAAATTTTTTAGGAACGCCAATTACCCTAACCTGCATATCTTTGGATTGTGGGAGGAAACCGGAGTACCCGGAGGAAACCCACCAAGCACGGGGAGAACATGCAAACTCCATGCACACAGAGACGGGAATCGAGCCTGGCCGGGGAATCGAACCCAGACCCTGGAGGTGCAAGGCGACAGTGCTAACCACTACACCACCGCGCCGTTATTTCTTACATAATCAACCATATTATCAAATCTAACATATTGTTAATTAATTGATCAATATCTGTGTTTATTGACTTTGAAGCATTAACTCACAAGCTCGCTATTCAAATATTGCATACTGGGCGTGTTAATTAAAGCCTTTATACACTAAACAAATCTAGTTTGACATTTCATTCTACATTTAAAAGCATTTATAAGAAAAACTAAAATGTAGGATTTAGAATGTTTTTTTTTTTATATAAATGGCATTCAATTAATTCAACAATAAATGAATACTGTATTACAACGATTAATGGAGGTGGTGATTTTAATAACGAGTGATGTCCTGTTAAATGTTAATATACTGTATGTGCTGTACAGTGTGTGTGGATGCATTCTGGCCCCAGAGAAGCCCCCGTTGCTGTGCCCTGTTGCAGACAGCCGAAGGTCACGAGGGGAGACGTGTAATTATCTGAAGGGAAGCCAACTTCACACAACTCGGACAGGAAAGGACGTGGCAGAATCCAGGGTGGGAGGATTGCCGATGATTTGGGCAGAAGAACAGGGGGCTAGAGAGAACAAAAGCTTAAAATAGCCATGCTTATCTTACACAAGCCCGCTGCTCTCTCTCTCTCTCTTTCTGGATCACGTGTGTATGTACGTGCACATGTATATAAGTACGATGGTGATTGAAGCCCACTTGGGCTTTAACGTGATAAACTAGAATCAGATGCACCAAAGGGGTAAATATATACAGTACAGGTGCGAGAAGTACAGCAGGGTGTTTATTTCATTATTAGATTCCCGGAGGCTGAAACATGTATGCACACACACACAGACAGACACACACACACACACACACACACACACACACACACATTCTGACACAAAGGGCATGGTGCTTTGTGTTGGGTCAGGTGCTGTGCAGTGAACTTTGGAATGCACAGAGAGAGGGAAAGAGAGATAAAGAAAGAAAGGAAGAAAGAACGAGCTACAGGAAGAAGCATTATTATCAAAAATGTAAATAAGGGGCATAGATTATGTAAGCGATACGGTATGATAGTGATTTGAGCTCCAGAGCTCTTTATAACAGTCATGCACCTGCACCTACAGCACAGGACACGCACACACACGACTCTCTGTATCGTCAGTTCCATATGTACGATTAGCACAGACAAGAATTTCAACACATTTCTTCCAGGATAAAAAAATAAATAAAAGTTTACCTGAAACACATTAATTCAAGAGTTCATTTAACAACCTGCATTTTTGTAGACAGCTTTGTCTACACTAATTGCGATCTAAATCTGTGTTATTCATTCTTTTAGTAATGCGACTGATTTCTACTAAGCAAGTAACTAAGCAGGCACAAGTAACTGGAGCTCTCACATAGCTGACCCTGCTAGAGTCTAACTATTGTAGGAATTCAACACACTTCCACTACAAGTGAAACTGAAGCAAATGCATTAGCATGGTTTTCTTACTACATGAAAATCTAGCAGGATTTCTGTCATCACATACAAATTATAGACGTGCAGAAGTTAAAATCATTAAGTTTAAAAAACGGAACTATTCTTTTAATAATGCAACACTGAAATTAGACGTGTTTGACGCAACATAATCTTCAGAAGAAGAGAGGGTTTTTTTTCCCTGCCTTTGTCTGTAATTGTTTCAAATAATTTACTCGTAGCGGCATTGCGTTTACATTAACTTCACTGACGCTGTTTGGGAACACACAGGAATTACACACCCGCCCCTAATGCTGCCCAATAAAAAGCAATATGGCCTGTATGTGTGTGTGTGTGTGTCAGGAAGAGAGATATCTGTCCTCTGCTCAAGGCTGAATGAAAAGGTTGCCGAGGTAATGCAGCAGTAGCTCAGCACTGGCTCTGTGTGTGTGTGTGTGTGTGTGTGTGTGTGTGTGTGTGTGTGTGTGTGTGTGTGGGGAGTTGAGTGAAGAAAAGACTGAATGAAGCTCTTAAATTTGACAGCAAGTTTCAAGAGTAAGGTGATAAAGTTGATGACTTCTAACTTTCACCCTCCACCTGTTATGGTGTATATATACAGTACTGGTGATAAAAAGTCTTGAGCCACCACTTATTTCTTCATATTTTGCTTCCAATAATTAAGAGGAATCCAGGCTCGATTCCCGTCTCTGTGTGCATGGAGTTTGCATGTTCTCCCCGTGCTTGGTGGGTTTCCTCCGGGTACTCCGGTTTCCTCCCACAGTCCAAAGATATGCAGGTTAGGCTAATTGGCGTTCCTAAATTGCCCGTAGTGTGTGATTGGGTGTGTGAGTGTGTGTATGTGTGTGTGCCCTGCGATGGATTGGCACCCTGTCCAGGGTGTACCCCGCCTAGTGCCCGAAGTCTCCTGGGATAGGCTCCAGGTCCCCGCGACCCTGAACACAGGATTAAGCGGTATAGAAGATGAAATGAAATGAAATGAACCAATCATTGGTTGTTTGTTAAGACACACAATAAGGCGACACGGTGGCTTAGTGGTTATCACTTTTTCTTTTCCCTGCCAGGTAACCGGGTGCTCCGGTTTCCTCCCACAGTCCGAAGACATACAGATTAGGCTAATTGGCGTTCCCAAATTGCCCGTAGTGTGAGAATGCACATACGGTAATGATGTTGACCGGAGGTCCTACCACAGTTGTAAAAATTTGAATAAATATAACGCTAATCACTATTGGCCTCCATGGACCCTCGCTGGACTACAGAGGTTCCTAGATGGATGGATGGAAGCCACACAGTGACATACGAATCATTCCAGCATAAAAAGCATCTAACTTAAGAACTGAACCAGTGAGAAACAGGTGCAGATGTTGACAGATGATCAGGCTGGTGATTAGTATACTGCTGATGCTGAATGCTGAGTGTATTGGATACAGTATACACCTTACATTTGATTATCAGCACCTGCCTACTTACAGTAGTACATTTGCGCTGATAATCTGATACATTCGTGCTGATATGCTGATGCTACTGTGTGTATATTGGATAACTGAATAGTTCTATCATTCTACAAAGAAAAAAATAAAACCTTTTGAAACACTGTATTAAACTGAATCAAAATCCCAAAAGATATGGAAGGAACCAGCACAATCTTCGTTACTTGTCAAATGGTAGGCCTGGATATAATTTGTCTTGCTGAATTGTTTTTCGTCCACTGACGAGAAGTAAAAATGAACAACCTTGTCCTTTTAATCTTGTTCCCCAGCAGTGTTGTTGTTAGTTAATGCCTCCATCTCACCCACTTGTTTTCATCCTTTCTAAATTGAAACATGAAAGACGCCGACGCGACGACGATGGGCGTCAAATTTACCTAGTGACAATACAATTTCAATGTGGAAATCTTTGCAAATCAGAAATAAAACCCACTAAATCTGAAACTCTCAATGTCCCAGGCTTAAACAACAAAGGCAAACGAAGGGAAAACTACCAAGTGGGTGCACTCGTCTCGAAGAAAGGTTGGACGATCTCTCAACCCGTTGAGCAAAATAACACGCCACTTAGTCACTGAACTCGCAAAGTCACTAACGGGAAACGAAAATAATCCGCGCATATTTTCGCAGCCCTGACGACAGAAAAAGACTGTCCTCGCCACCTGGCAAAGCACAGGAAAGTGTCTGAGAAAGGTTCTCCAGGTGAAACATGGAGCTCGCACACAACATAGAGGAGAAAACCAGGAGGAAAAGAAAAAAGAAAACAATGTTTGGAGTTCGCCATGAGGCTCACGAAAACCACGCGGTTGAAAGCAAAGCCGTTTGTTTAAATGTAAGCAAAGGAACTGCCATGGTTACTAATCTGCAGCAAAGAAAACTGTTTGGACAAACGCTGCCTTCTTTTTTATCCTCTCTTTTTCACAGTCGTCTGATATCTCTGAATATGCAAAGAAAGAGCCTGGCATGAAGGCAGGCTCAGACGGAGGGAAAGGAACGCTGAGGCAGACGGGTCAGGAGCAGGACAGTGTGTGTGCCCCGCTGTGTATGTGTGTGTGTGTGTGTGTGTGAGAGAGAGAGAGAGAAAGAGAGCAAGCGTGAGGAAGAAACCATGTGACTGCAAAGACATAAAGCATGTTCTGTCGCCCTGACTGTCTCAGTTTACAATATGGCTTTTGTTACGGAACATCTGAGCCGCTTTGATCTCGCTTAATGGAGTTTAGTAATGATCACAGCGATGGCCAACCTCACACACACGCCCTCACGCATAAACAAGGGCGCGCGCGTGTACTCACACACGCACATGCCTACACAGAAAAAAACTAATTCGGGTAAACATGGTGTTCCTCAGCTGACCTGAGTGAAAAAAAAAAACAGGTCGAAATAAGGTTAAGGTTAAGGGTTTTTTTTATTCTTTTTTTTTCTGAGCTTATGGAGAAAGTCTTCCAAAAACACACCAAATTTGAAGTCATGCTGAATATGATTTCCTCCCACCTCCAGGGTCAAGGTCCAATTGTCTGCATTTGTATTTGCATGTTCTCTCTGTATTTGGTGGGTTTTCCTCTGGGTACGCCGGTTTTCTCCCACAGTCCATAGACATGCAGATTGGGTTTAATCTGCATGTCGTTGGACTGTGGGTAGTCTGTGTGTGATAGATTGGCACCCAGTCCAGTGTGTAGCGCTGTATCATGCCCGGGACAGACTTCAGGCCCCAGGACTCTGTATACAGGATAAGCGGTACAGAAGATACATGACTGATGTTTAAGGTCTTAGGCAAAAATACTATGTAATTGTTCAGTAATTATATGAAAATAATAGGATTTATAATCTGTCGAACCATCAATTACTCCAAATCATTATCTGAAAACCTGGAGTCAAATCTCAAATATATTATTAGGGGCCAAAAAAGGATTTAGACATCCTCATAAAGAAAAAGAAAAAGAAAAAAGCGCTTGGCCAGATGTACGGATAACGGCTAAGCATGCACTGCCTCTGAAACGACCTTGAAGCACAAATTCGAGTTTAAAAGCTGCTGTGAGGTAGTGGAAATTTTCATTCACAAAGCTGACAAAAAGAGAAATTACGAGATAGATAATGAAGATAATACTTTAATAAATGTAGCTGCTTATTAAATAAAGCCTTGTCAGAACAAGTAAATTATTATACTGATAATATGCAGTTTGATTACTAATTGCTTTTAATAAAAAAGAAAGAAAGAAAAAACAGCTGTGCACAGATTAACGCAAACACTGTATATTGCATAGCCTGAACGTGTACAGTGAAAGTGTGTGTTAACTTTACATGACCAACAGGGGATTATAAAACATCTGGAAAATTAGCCAAGTCACAAAAGGCCTGTGTAATGAGAAGATATGGGTGATCCTGATGTACAGTATGTTGCTGAAGCCACCAGATCTATTTGATATAATAATCGTAGTTGATTAAAATAACAGATCATTAAAAGATCATTTTTGTGAATTCAGTTCGAAAAGGAAATACTTGCCAACACTGCCTATACAGCTCGTGCCTTTAATGTACACTTAGTTTTGCTCAAATTGTAGAGAATACGTAATCAGCCACTCCTTCCATTTTATTCCTGAATGACTTACTTTTTCTCTCGAATGCATATGGATGAGAATGAGAAGTGAACATTTTTCGTTTCGCATGCACAGCGCTTTATCCACTTAGACTCCAACAATAACATGCAAGGTTTTTCCCACACGCAGCGCAGCCTTAAAAACAACTCGTTATACTGGCGAGTCTGGCGGTTTGCTGGAAAATTTAATTTCTAACGCCATGGATTTATTCAGTGAATCATGTGACAGAAGTCATGAGATGCAAGAATCACAAGACAGAAGACGTTGATGTGTACCAACCAAGCATTCATGTTTAACAGAAATGCAAGTGTTTCTGAGCCAGGGCTTTGCAGCTCTCTCCGATTTTGCAGCCATCTCTGAAATCAGGTTGCATGTAGAAAAAAGGGGATTAAAAAAAAAAGAAAAAATAATGAACGTTATTAATACAAAAAAAAAACAGAAATGTGTCATACATCAACAAGGACACACCCTTTAACTGACGCCTCATCTTTATTTTGGTTGTCATATGGATTTCAGGTCCATATGACTTTGCTTTACTGTTGAGATTTATGATTGTTTGATCCGCCCTGGTATTAGGAACTACAGGAACAACATGTACATAATCAAGTAGACATAATGATTGCTAATGCGGATTGAAGCTTGTTCACTTTTTGATAATCTTTACTCTTAGTTTACTTTAGTTTTAAGGTTCTTCCCAAATAGGAGTACATTATTTGGATTCAAATGATCACTCACTCACTCATCATCTATATCGCTTTATCCTGTATTCAGGGTACACCCTGGATAGGGTGCGAATCCATCGCAGGGCACACACACATACACTCACTCACACACTACAGGGAATTTTGGGAATACCAATTAGCCTAATCTGCATGTCTTTTGACTATGGGAGGAAACCGGAGTACCCGGAGGAAACACACCAAGCACAGGGAGAACATGCAAACTCCATGCAGACAGAGACGGGAATCGCACCTGGCCGTAAATCGACCCTGGACCCTGGAGGTGCAAAGCAACAGTGCCAACCACTATACCACCGTGCCGTCGATTCAAATGAAAACATGTTAAATTTAAATAATAATACATTTAAATAATAATCTGTTAAATAAATAATAGTCAACTGCAAAAGCAATATTTGCTTTTTTTATTCTCTTCTCTGTTAATCAAGCTTACAATGTTATTTTCTTGAAATTAGAAATGTGCAACATAAGTAATCAGAAATTACAATCCTTACAAATATAAATAAATAATTTATTTCAATATGGGCAGTTGATATAAAGCTCAAATGGACAGAATTTGTTAGAAAATCCTATGAACAGGTACGAACAATACAACACTAGTAGTACTCAGAAACAAACCCATCCACATGTCTAGATGAAATCAGTTATGAACTCGAAATGATGTAGTCGTTTGTGAGTTTTTTTCCAAGATTTTCCAAGACAGTAGAGATCATCATAAAACTTTATTAATAATGATAATAATAATAATAATAATAAAGCAAAGTATGGTGATGATCATCTCATTTATATACAGTACCAGCATACATAAATATACCTACAGCACATTATATATTCACGATTATACTGTTTCTATGATTACCTAAACCACACCTAAAACTGGTGTCGCTGAGTTCATGAGTTACTTCAGAAGCCAAAACTTTGACTTCTTGAGCCATGAACATTACACACACTGTATCCTATAAATATTTGCGTCTTATTTTTACTTTCTTGCTGCATCATGCATTTTAATGTACCTTTTTTACTTTTTATGTGGTGCCAAATACTTTGTCACCCCTAACCCTCGCTTCCCTGCTCCGGGCAGGAACATATAATTTGCCTATAATGCCAGAAAGCTTTTAAGTGGCGTTAACTGTGATTATTCATATCCAACACAGTACAAGCACTCAGAATCCTATAAACACCCAAGTATGAGAAATTTCTTTGAATAATGGGCTTGGTACCTCAAAAGAAAAAAGAAAAAAAACATGAATCATGTGCTAATAAGTTTTCAGAACTAAGCTAGTGGTTACGAGGGAGGTTTAGGTGTAATATGTGAAACTGATAATAACCATACGTGATTATCTAACTACATGACACCGTTTGGTTCTACAGAAATCCAGATGCCATTTCAGATCATAGGTTTAAATAAGCCTAATAAGTAATAATTGCTATAATGTTAAATTAACAAGGATTTGTATAGTGTACTTATAATGCAATAATACATGGGATCAGTAATAAAAAAAATAAATACATTTTTAAAAAGTGGTTTTAATCAACAAAGACAAGTGTATAATAATTTTTCTCTAATAACTTGGTAATGGAACGATGTGTTCATATCAGCTTTATTGTAAGTGCTATTGTTTTGTGATTATATTCTAGAACATTATTACTCATAATATATTAATGATATTCTGAATACAGAATAAAGCGGTATAGATGATGAGTGAGTGAGTGAGTGAGTGAGTGAGTGAGCAAAATCTGGCATTTATCCAATTCCATAGAACATATCCTAATCCTAATCCAAAAGCTAATATAGCTTTCTTGATGCTTAATTACTTGCTAACTTTCCTTGCTAACATATTAGTGGTCCTTATGTTTAAAACTTTCCTTCCATAGCGAAATTTCTAGATGTATCGATAAATTTTCCTGCTTAGTCGCTTAGCGTTTTGTTTCAGTTGTTTTATGTTTATTTCTTGATCTTGTTACAAGGTATTGAACGTACATTTTAGCTAAGATTAGCAAAGATTAGCTAACAATTCTTGTGGTGCATTCATGGCACAGAGGGAACTTCTAATTCCATTTAAACAGCCATAAAATCCCTTTGTATTTCTAAAACACTTACACACAATCAGCTTTTGAGCAGTCTTTTGGGTTTCTTTTATGAATTCCTTTGCTTAATATAATAGGATAAGGAAAAGGTTGATTCATTTTTGTGCAAGAATGCTGTTCATTTATCACACTTCTATCATGCTTATCAAATGTGGGGTTTTTTTTTCTTTCAGTTTTACTCACTTACATTTCATATAAATGAAGTACTACAGTATTTAAAGAACTTATCTTAGATAATATTACAGAGCTTTTAAATTCCACACTGAAGCCACAACATTGCTAGTTCCAAAACATGAACACAGCATACTGTACCGCCATGGCCAAAGGTTTTGAGAATGACACAAATATCAATTTTCATAAAGTCTGCTGCTTCAGGGTGTTTTAGAATAAGGAATGGTACAAGAACACCTGCGAAAGCAACTTCTCCCAACCATCCAAGACCAGTTTGGTGGTGAACAGTGCCTTTTCCAGCACGATGGAGCACCTTGCCATAAGGGAAAAGCAATAACTAAGTGACTAGGGGAACAAACTGAATTTCTGTGTCCATAGCCAGGAAACTCCCCAGACCTTAATCCCATTGAGACCTTGTGGTCAATCCTCAAGACGGACTGGTGGATAAACAAAAACCCACAAATTCCGACAAACCCCAAGCATTGATTATGCAAAAAATGGACTGCCATCCGTCAGGATGTGGCCCAGACATTGATTGACAGCACACCAGGGTGGATTGCAGAGGTCTTATACCTTAAATATAGTCTATTTGCCTGAACTTGTCAATAAAAGCCTTTGACACTTATGAAATGCTTGTAATTATACTTCAGTATACCATAGTAACATCTGACAAAAATATATACAAACACTGGTGCAGCAGACTGAAAATGAATATTCGTTTCATTCTCAAAAGAATTTGGCCATGGCTGTATGTTTTAAATCATATTTATAAATGATATTTAGGCATAAACACAATGCTACCCCATTAGCTGGTTTACAAAATCATAAAACAGCACTGATTCCGTTAGTGGTTTTGCATCTGGATAAAATAACGCTTGTGGTCATTTTCAAACTGAAATGTCCCACTGACCCACTGTTGAGCGCTGATTATTATTAGATTTAATGCCAAGCCTGTGCTAATGACTAGTCAGTGCTTGTTGTGGGAAGCCAAGTTAGCATTTAGTGCCTGTTTGTTTTGAGGTTTGTGCTCGCTCCACCTGGACAGGGTAACGCTGATAGGCTGGCATCAGATGGCCTGCTTCCCATCATCCCTATGTGAACAGGTGTGGATCTGCCCCTCTTTGCCGAACAATGTATTGTACGTTAACCATTATTTCACTATCAGCCTTTGTAGTTTGATATTCTACAAAATGTCGATGGGAAAGGTTTAACAAATCGGATCTGTCAAATCATACAAGCCATATGATTCACAGCGCGAAAAAATCTCAGACATCCCAGATGATCTCCTGTGGCTGTTTTGATGAGCCACGGCATTCACCTCATCCTACAAACATAATCATTTTGGTGGAATTAATGAAGCCCATCATTTATGGCATAATTTCCATAAAATTTTCAAAATACATGCCACTATAATTTGTAAAGCCACTTTCAGTGAAAGCTATCTGATGAAAATGAATGAAAATCCCCACCCCAACAGGGAAAAAGGAAATTGGGAGAAAACTGTTGGAAGGTGGTTCACGTGGTAAGATTTACTTTAACCAAACAGATTAATTCATGCATCAGGGTGGAAAATCTCACATCCCGATACGACACATGAGATCTATCATGATCAGAGTTGTTACAGTGTCATTTTCGATCTAGTCCTAATACACCTTCTTCTATGTTCCTAAGTCCAACATATACTGTGGTTCTTAAATGTACATCAGAATATGGCAGTGTTGAACAGACCAAAATGAAACGTGAAAATCCTTTAGATTTTACCTATATTCATATCCAAGGACGTGCTAAGAGAATGTTGCACAAAATTCCATAAAATCATTTTACTCGTTCATTCATTCATTTTCTATACCGCTTAATCCTGTGTTCAGGGTCGCGGGGGACCTGGAGCCTATCCCAGGAGACTTCGGGCACTAGGCAGGGTACACCCTGGACAGGGTGCCAATCCATCGCAGGGCACACACACATACACACACTCACACACCCAATCACACACTACGGGCAATTTAGGAACGCCAATTAGCCTAACCTGCATATCTTTGGACTGTGGGAGGAAACCGGAGTACCCGGAGGAAACCCACCAAGCACGGGGAGAACATGCAAACTCCAGAGAGACGGGAATCGAGCCTGGCCGGGGAATCGAACCCAGACCCTGGAGGTGCAAGGCGACAGTGCTAACCACTACACCACCGCGCCGCCCTCATTTTACTCGTATATTTTTTAAAAAACTTTAAACTATAACACCGCTGAATTTGACTTGAACAACATTGATGTGGTGTCAGGAGCATAGGCACCCAAGGCTGACCCATGACAACAGGGAGCAGCACAAATCATTGAAAAAAAGTCAATGCTAGCCAAGAACATCCAGTGTATCACAGCTCACTGTGCACTGGGCCCGAGCCGGCCTCCAAAGAACATCTACTGGACTGTCTAATCTAATGGAGGAGCACCTATACAAGAACCACCGAGTCCCCACTCCACAACACACAGCACCCAAAAAATATGCTGCCAACTTCCTAGTGAAAGACATCACAGAACATCCCCAGAGATCCTGCGGAAACACACCCCAGGGGGTCAGAGCCACCCCAGTGGCCCATGTGGAACCCAAAACAGTGCAGTCTACAGTAGATGGTTTGAATGTTATGGCTGATTAGTGTACATGCTACAGTACGTTATACACTATAACTGCCAACAAGACAGTAATGTTGCCTTTATTTTAATATGAATTGCCATTTCATTGTGCTGAGATTTGGATGAAGAACAATATACTTTTTTTTACGATTTTAAAGATTCTTTTAACATTGAATCAGAATTCGCAATTATTTCCTTAAAAAAATTCAAAAAACTTATCACTATACCAGCAATATCTTACAAATGATCATGATATTGCTATCTTTTCATATTTTCCAGCTCTACTACACAGATATTAAAGCAGACACAAACAAGTCTGGTTCAAGGAGAAGGTCAGCAATAATGCATTTCCCATACCAAAGTACTAACATTCTTCACTAGGGACTTCAGGTCTGACAGGAAGAAACCTGACATCAACAAATGTGTGTTTGTGTATGTGTGTGTGTACATATATGTGTGTATGTGTGTGAGAGAGAGAGAGAGAGAGACTCTTTGGCTTGGATGAAGATGCATGAAGTGCTTGCTGTTTATGAGTGTGGACACAAAGCCAATACTTTGTGAAGCTGCTTTTCAAGTATACAGATTCCCTTTCTGTGCATGTTTGTCGAGTATGTCAGTGTGTAGACCGTTTTTCCTAAAACCTGTGGCAGAACGTGTTGTGTAACATCTCCACTGACAGACGAGGCATCTCTCTCTTTCTCTCTCTGTCTCTCTAATGACTAAACAAGAGACAAGAGGCTACTTTAAAAGCTTTGCCATGCTTCCCGTGTCCGTACTGCAGCACACACGACCTTGTTTCCGTCAGTCAGACGCAGATAGCTTTTGCATACTCGTTCCCGTGATGCCGAGGGTCCCGCGGCGTGTGTAACCGTACTCAGAAGGCATAAGACGAGCACACAGGACGGAAGCAGGACAGATGCAGGAATCTGCAGTTTGAGCATCGTCCGTTTAAGGCTGCAAGCTTGATAAACAGATCTGTTTGACTTAGGGGTACTGCCATTGAGAAATTTAATAGAGGAATCATTTACAGGGGTTAGTAAGGTAACTCATGAAGGGTAGTCCATGATTCCAGTTGGACAAAGATCCAAATCCCTAGGAGGCGTCCAAGCAGCAGAAATGAGACTTCCATGATCGTGCGACCTTTTAATTTAACATTACCGTTCGCTTATACTGGTGTGTTTGATAATTTTTTTATTATTTTTTTTTTATCGCAAGGATTCAACATAAAACCTCAGCAGGCCCTGAGCGACAGGGAGGGGCAGAGAGGCTGTTATGCCTGTTATCAGTTTCCATGGGGGAAAATACAGACAGGAAGCTCATCTGAATCAAGGGAGGGGAGCACTATCGGAAGTGTCGAGTAAACACAGCTCTCCTTTTTAATCATCCAGACTCACGGTTTTTAACTTGAAATGCTTTCATCTCGCCTTCGCCCCAACGCATCCAATATCTCAACCTCCCCCGAATGGTGAGACAGTGCTATGTCCTCCAGAGAGAGAGAGAGAGAGATGGACTATAATCAGACAATCAACCTAAACATTGGGCAGCCACAGTGTTGAAAGAGTTGACTACGTTGCCAAGATTTTTCAGTGCACATTGAAGTATCTGAGAATAGTTGTCCTGACTTGAACAAAGCTAATCACAACTAAAACTGGTCCTAGATTAATTCACACGAGCAGGCCTAATTAACCCCATTACAAAAGACTGTGTGACCTCTGTCTCCCACAAAAAAATAGTAAAAGGAGGGTTAAAAAAATCCAAAAGAAACCCAGATGAGAAAGTAAGCCTTTTTTTTGTTTGAATGACTTGGCTTCTTTTAATTGGCCCAAGAGTGGGATTAACTTCAAAAGGTGCGGTGGGCAAAAACCTCAAATTTGCCCTCTTATCATCCCCCCCTCCTCTGCCCATGGTTAAGCAACAGCTGCCTTTCCCCTCAAGTTCAAAGCCATCCCAGAATGCACTGCGAGTGCCCTGCTTCACTATAGTGGGACGGATGTAGAGCATGCCAAGGCATCTGGCCTTTTCAAAGGTATGGGCACAAGACCAAAGAGCTCGAGATACTGATATTGGACGAGGAGAGGGGGCACGGCTAGAGCCATAATCCCTCTGCAAAGCGCTTGGCAGAGCTGCTGATATCTCGAAAATGACCTTAACGTAGTGCATGGAAGGAATGACTGGAACATGAGTTATGGCATAAAGAAGTTATTGTTGACTCTACAATACACAGGCTCACATTGCCAGTACATCTATATCACAGATGTCTCACTGCCTAGGTTTGAACCACTTTTTTTTTTATCTGGTGGTGCTTGTTTCTTTGTAGTGTTGTCCTTGTGATGCTCTCAGTAGGTGAAAATGATCCACTGAAATATACTTATGATTATGAAATGATTTGGGGAATCGAAAAAGATATAAAAAAAAATAATAATGCAATCCTTTTCCATCCACCGGATCTTCTCCGCTTTTGTCGTTTCTTTTGAGTTTCGAACCAAGTCTTCCTAAGGAAATTTGGCTTGTTTCTACAAGCTATGAGCACAAAATAATTGCTATACAATTACAATGTGTGTTATCGCTGGCGGGTTAAATTTGTCACAGTTCGCAATTAGGCCTAGTCCAAGAGCACTCAGAAGGGTTTTTTTTTTTTTTTTTTTTGATGTTTTGATCCAGATGATGAGCAACTATCTAAGAAATTGGCACAAGGTTATGCGAATTGTTGTATGACTTGCAACCGTTCTGAAAAAGGATGATTAGAACATGTAAACATGATTAAAAAGAGAACACCCAGATGTACAACCTCATAGTGTCATGCTGTTCTGTTTTTTTTTTTTTTTTTTTTTATTAATTTGAAAAATCTGTTTTATTCAGCGTATTCAGTGTACAATTACTATCATACTACTTGGTCAGTACTGTGCAAAAGACTTGAGCCAGCCATCACTTTTCATATTTTGCATTCAAAGAGCCAGACTTTTTTCCCCCCCCTTAATGTAGTCTCGAGGAATAGTTCTCCAGGCTGAATGGTTGGAACAGACGAGCGGGGAAATGAGGCTGCCAATTTTTTAATTGTATATTTGGCCATATACAATTTCTTTCAAGTTAATCTACATCATTTCATTAAATCGATTTGAATTTAAATGCGGGGGAAGGGGTGTCTAAAGACTTTTGCACAGTACCGTAGGACGATCAGCAAGCATGGCATCGTCACTAATACAATACTAGCCTGAATTATATGCGAAAGGCCTGCCTCTTAAATGAAAGAAATGAATAAACGTCCTAGATGAATAATCTTCATGTTTTACTTGTAACCAGTGTGTGTCTTTCAATCTCCACAACAATAAGAATAAAAAAAAATCTGGACTCTTAATATCCAAGCGAAAGCAAAGTACACAATACAGACATGATCTAATTCCATTCAAGCTCAGAAGCTGTCCAGAGCTACAACCACCCCCCCCTCCTTAACTAAATGAAATGCTTCTATTATCATCTTATCCAATCTCTGCCCCCCCCACCTCCTTCTTCCTCATTCACACTATTATCCACTGGCTAAATCGAGGAGACATTTTTTTCGTCCCTAAGAGACGAACTAAAGCCTAGAATAACATCTTAAGGGTGATCGTGATGGAATCGCGCATAAGGAGATCAAAGCTGGACTTAGATGTGTAATTACTGGTGGTTATGAAAACTGGCTGTCATCTTCTGCTACAGATGAGCATGTAGAATTCAGAGTAGCCCGAGGACAGTAAGGCAGCAGACACGCCTTAAAAACTCTGAACGAGCGAGCAAGAAAAACAGAGATAATTTTTTTTTTAGATGCTTGGAGAAAAGACATTGTTTTTTTTTTTCCTGGCCTTTCCTTTTTGAAATGTGTAACGATATACACTACTGTTTAAAAGTTTTAGATCACTTTCTAACTCCATGATGGTTCCTGGTTTTTATTTCTTTCTACATTGTAAAGGAATGCTGAAGGCGTCCAAAAAATGCATTAAAAAGTTGATATTGAGATGTTTCTGCTACTTCTGCTCTGTAAAGACTTCATAACGCCTCTAATCTGAGCTGCTGTTAATTGGTCATTTTTCAGGCTGATAACTCTAAATGAACTTCTCGTCTGCAGCAGAGGTAGGTTTTGGTCTCGTCCTCCTGGGACGGCCTTCATGAGAGCCAGTTTCATTATGGTGCTTGACGGATTTAGCAAATGCACTTGACAATACTGTTCTTGCAAGAACTATTACAGAAAGGCCGACCTCTGTGTCTTAAAATAACAACTAACT
Organism: Channallabes apus; assembly: GCA_030522415.1. Taxonomy (NCBI): domain Eukaryota; kingdom Metazoa; phylum Chordata; class Actinopteri; order Siluriformes; family Clariidae; genus Channallabes; species Channallabes apus. The sequence goes on from CM060106.1 coordinate 50,065,918, forward strand.
GTTCTTTTTCTTGTTGTTACGTAATTACCTAATTCCATATGTGTTATTTTATAGTTTTGAAATCCCCAGTATTGTTGTAGAATGTAGAAAATAAATCACTAAACAAAAACAAAGAAATGTGCAAGTGATCTAAAACTTTTGAACGGTAGTGTATGTATAGGTTCAAATAAGTTATTTTGAAATAAGCCCATTAACAGTTACTTGCAGGGCTGTGGAAGCCTGGTGCAAAAGAAGAAATGATGTATTCCTTTCTTCTCCCTGCCTCCATCCCCTAGAGGAAAGCAACATAAAGCTGGAGCACCTCTACAACACAGACCTGTTGCGACAGGCCGGCGCAGCAACAAAGAGAATCTAGCGCAGTACAACACACTCTTTGTGTAGTGAGAGAGTATCTTACTGATGATTGGGTTATCCATACACACATTCCCATTTATACATAAGCCAACGTTTTTTTCTTTTGCTGAATAAATATCACAGATAAAAAAAAAAATTCTCATCTATCACAGACACAGTGTCCGGTTTGCTAAACTGTGTGTGGGGAAAAAAAAAAAAAAAACAGCCAGCCAGCTACTGTACTTCACTCTATATAAACAGATTGAATGTTGTTTACTGAACGATGTGATAGATGATGAGTTACTACACTTTAAAATTCCTATTTTTATTACCCAGGCGTTTTTTTTACAGCCTGATCCGTCTTAAAAGCACAGGTCCAAGCATTTAAAAGGCTACAAATCTCTCACCTCCATCAGAACCTGGCTGGCACACATACATAAAGACATAGTCAGCTTTCACGCCAGAGCTCTTGTCAACAAGACAGCCGGAAGATCTCTTATAAGATTTAAAAAAAAAAAAAAAAAAAAAGGATCCTGTTGCGATACATGTGTCATCGGCTCTTTGGCGTGATGCATTCAACACCTCTGTCACCTCTGCTCATGGTTAACGAGGAAATTGACAGTCATAATTAAATGGGCTGGCCCATGATTGAAAGGCATGTAGGGGATGATTGTGGTTTAGGGTATGGCACTTCGTTCGAGTGCACACGAGGTTCTGCCAACACACGGGGCACCGAACGTGGCTTAGACACTGATCTTGTCCAAACAAGATTGCTGAATGATGTTGCAGCACAACATGTCAGGCAGGCTGATGCCTGCGATTGACTGATCTGATTTCTGTCTATGACAGCTGCGACATAAGCATGAGATCATTATTTTTCATACATTACAAGGACTGGGCTGAGGTTCAGAATTTCAGAACAATTATGAAGCATGACAAATGAGTTAAGCAGCCCGTAGGGAAGACCCGAACCCGTGGCCTCGTCTCCGTCTTACCTGCATGAGTTTACCCTCAGCGAATCCGCTGCTTCTTCCAGCGAACACCCCTTCCAGGGTGATGGGCCTGTCCGTGGCTTTGGGATTGAGCAGCGTGACCTTGATGAGGGCGCGGGTCGCTGCCACTTCAAGGCCCGCATGGCCCAGCGCCACCTGCAGGACGGCCGTGAACAGCCACGGCCAGAGCCCGGCCAGGCGCTGTGCGGCGAGCCTCATTGACCCAGCTGCAGGTTCGGGGCCCAGGCACGCATAATGCAGTGTTCAGAACCGCTGGCACGCTGAGAAAATTTCCAGGCTCCTTCTGGATGCTGGGACACAACCGAACTTGTGTTGGAACTCTATTTCGATTAGCACAAGAAGTCTGATTCGATCCGGAGACATGTGCATGGAAAAGGCGAATCCTTAGGTAAAAAAAGTGATGGAATAAAAAATGACATCACTTTATGTCGGAACATGAACAACAGGACAGTAGGACAACATCAAGGGATGGACTGGAAGCAGGACCCGTACCGTGGGCATCGAACTTCTTCCAGGCATACAAATCCCCTTCGGTTCACGGGAAGCAGGTTGTCTCGGTGTCCTCTCTCTCCGTCCTAATCATGCGCTCATAAATCTCCATTAGATGGACGGTGTTACATTTCAACGGTTATGCATTCCCTTAGAACTTCAACAGGTGGCCTGATCATAACTCGGTTATCCGAAGCCGACAAAATCTCCAAAGCTGCGTCACGCACCGCGCGAACCTGGACGCGTGACTTCCCTCCGCGGCTTCACGCGCGCGCTCCGTTACTCCCGCTGGAGAAGAGCGGGGAAAAAACAAGCAACATTCAGACCTTTCCCGAAGCGAAACTTTGCAATAGTCCTGGTGTTGAAAAAAAAAAAAAGAAACAATCAGATGATTCGGGTAATCAGGTGCGATTCCTACAAGTCAATCCGTGCGGTCTGTCCTCCGTTCATATTAAACCTGTTCACAGGTTGAAGAAGAAAAAAAAACCCGGTTGGAAGTTTTGTGCATTAACGCGTCGCAGAGGAAACGTAAACACGCGGTCGCGAAGTTGTTGCATGGTGAAGCGCGTGCGAGGCGCGCGGACACACATACACATCCAGTACACACACACGCGCGCGCGCGAGGCTGCGAGAAGAGAAGTTTGTGTGTCTAGAAGCGAGGCCGAGTCTCCCTCCCGGGGGATCTCATGGAGCAAGTCTACCTGTTGCTCACTGACTGTGTCTGCGTGGTGTGTGTGTGTGTGTGTGTGTGTGGGTGGAGCAGAAGACCTACTCCACGACGCGCGGCGCCCTTTAGCGGACACACTGTGATACAGCCGACTTCTGGGAATAATATCACTCACTCAGCGTTTATACCACTTTATCATATCCCAGGAGACTTGTGTAGACAGGGTGCCCATCCATCGCACTGCACACACCCACTTACATGCTCATTCACTGGCAATTTAGGAAACACCTGCATGTTTTTGGACTGTTGGAGGAAACCAGAGCGCACCAAGGAAACCCACCCTCAACCCAGGAGGTGCGAGGCGATGGTGATAACCACTACTCCACTGTGTCGCCTAATAAAAAAGTAATTAGTGGTTATCACTGTCGGCTTGCACCTCCAGGGTACGGGTTCAATTCCCCCCTGGAGGTCTGTGTAACATACATGATATTGTATAGCTCCCCTTTGTGCCACCAGAACAGCTCTGAATCATGGGGCATGGTCACCGCAAGACCTCTGAAGGTGCAATGTGGTATCTGGCACCAAGACGTTAGAGGCAGATCCTTTAAGTTGTTAGGTGGAGCCTTCCTGGATCAGACTTGTTTATCCAGCACATATCAAATTGCAGATGGTGATCATAAAAATGTAATGTATTGTTGTGATGCTTTCTGTAAGGAGAGTGTTATTTATAGAGTCAGAGCTTTGCAACAGACAAATTGGTTTTAAAAAAAAATTTTTTTTTTTTTTAGAACAGAGCATTTGCACTTTGTTACTGATACGCTGCATTATTTTTGTCAGATAACTTCAAAATTTGACTATAATGAGATTATAATAGACTCATCATAAGTAGTTATAAATCATAACAGGTACATTCATAATTGAGAAGGGAAAAAATTACTCAAGTACAATGTCAAATAAGACTAGCAAACAATTTGGGTTTGTATGTGCTGAAAATGATCACATCAATCCATGATCACAACAGTATAATTTGATGCTTAAAAAATATTTATTTATTTATTTATTATTATTATTATTATTATTATTATTATTATTATTTTAGACCTTTCTACTCAGATTGGAGTAGACTACCTTTTTTTCTTTATCAAAACATACTTTTTATACAGTACATCAATTCTGTACCTTGATCCACACTGACATTTCATTTCAAGTTTATTTGCAAAGTACGACCTACAGTCTGTGTATGAACTTTTATTAAATCTAAACTGCAAGTGACCAGAGATCTATTCACATTGAAGGCATTTTTACACCTAACATTAGTTTACCCATGTCCAATTCAGGACAGTTGGTTTACATGTGCAAAGTAAAAACTACACTAGTCCTTGTAAATATTATAATTATGAACCACCAAGATGGAAAGAATGAGATAGGGCAATAAAGTTTGCAGTACAAATACAGCCTTTGTCTTTCGGCACTTTTTTATCACTAGAGGCTTCTTTAACAGCTCTGTGCTTGGATTGTATTACACACTCTTTCTAGGTCACTTTGTACAAAAGTGTCTGGCAAGTAAATAATTGTAAATCTAAACCACTGCTTCTTTTAACGTAAAATGTGTTGTCGGAGTGGCTGTTCTAGATTCTAGATTACAATACCTTGTGCCCAGTATTATATATCAGTAACTTATATATACAGTGGTGTGAAAAACTATTTGCCCCCTTCCTGATTTCTTATTCTTTTGCATGTTTGTCACACTTAAATGTTTCTGCTCATCAAAAACCGTTAACTATTAGTCAAAGATAACATAATTGAACACAAAATGCAGTTTTTAAATGAAGGTTTACGTTATTAAGGGATAAAAAAACCTCCAAATCTACATGGCCCTGTGTGAAAAAGTGAATGCCCCCCTTGTTAAAAAATAACTTAACTGTGGTTTATCACACCTGAGTTAAATTTCTGTAGTCACCCCCAGGCCTGATTACTGCCACACCTGTTTCAATCAAGAAATCACTTAAATAGAAGCTACCTGACACAGAGAAGTAGACCAAAAGCACCTCAAAAGCTAGACATCATGCCAAGATCCAAAGAAATTCAGGAACAAATGAGAACAAAAGTAATTGAGATCTATCAGTCTGGTAAAGGTTATAAAGCCATTTCTAAAGCTTTGGGACTCCAGCGAACCACAGTGAGAGCCATTATCCACAAATGGCAAAAACATGGAACAGTGGTGAACCTTCCCAGGAGTGGCCGGCCGACCAAAATTACCCCAAGAGCGAAGAGACAACTCATCCGAGAGGCCACAAAAGACCCCAGGACAACATCTAAAGAACTGCAGGCCTCACTTGCCTCAATTAAGGTCAGTGTTCACGACTCCACCATAAGAAAGAGACTGGGCAAAAACGGCCTGCATGGCAGATTTCCAAGGCGCAAACCACTTTTAAGCAAAAAGAACATTAAGGCTCGTCTCAATTTTGCTAAAAAACATCTCAATGATTGCCAAGACTTTTGGGAAAATACCTTGTGGACAGACGAGACAAAAGTTTAACTTTTTGGAAGGTGCAAGCCCCGTTACATCTGGCATAAAAGTAACACAGCATTTCAGAAAAAGAACATCATACCAACAGTAAAATATGGTGGTGGTAGTGTGATGGTCTGGGGTTGTTTTGCTGCTTCAGAACCTGGAAGGCTTGCTGTGATAGATGGAACCATGAATTCTACTGTCTACCAAAAAATCCTAAAGGAGAATGTCCGGCCATCTGTTCGTCAACTCAAGCTGAAGCGATCTTGGGTGCTGCAGCAGGACAATGACCCAAAACACACCAGCAAATCCACCTCTGAATGGCTGAAGAAAAACAAAATGAAGACTTTGGAGTGGCCTAGTCAAAGTCCTGACCTGAATCCTATTGAGATGTTGTGGCATGACCTTAAAAAGGCGGTTCATGCTAGAAAACCCTCAAATAAAGCTGAATTACAACAATTCTGCAAAGATGAGTGGGCCAAAATTCCTCCAGAGCGCTGTAAAAGACTCGTTGCAAGTTATCGCAAACGCTTGATTGCAGTTATTGCTGCTAAGGGTGGCCCAACCAGTTATTAGGTTCAGGGGGCAATTACTTTTTCACACAGGGCCATGTAGGTTTGGATTTTTTTTCTCCCTAAATAATAAAACCCCTCATTTAAAAACTGCATTTTGTGTTTACTTGTGTTATCTTTGACTAATAGTTAAATGTGTTTGATGATCAGAAACATTTTGTGTGACAAACGTGCAAAAGGATAAGAAATCAGGAGGGGGGCAAATAGTTTTTCACACCACTGTAAGTAAACAAAAAAAGTAAATTTTAATTATAATTATATATTAAGAATTTGGTTGCTATTGAGTACTAAGTGATATCTATTTAACATTTTTTTAAATACTGTATACCTTTCCTGGCCAAAAGAAGGGTCATTAGTTTAAAAGAGTCAACTTATTGGTCCATATCATGTACCAAAAACAATAAAGGAGATTTGAAATTGCTAGAATTGGGTTAAGAACTCTTCAACATTATCTTAAAACCTGTAAGGAGTGTGCTGAAACTGAAACTTCGTGGAAGAAATTTAATCAGAAAAAAATTAAGAATGGAGATGACTTAAACGCTCAGTTAAGATGCATGGTAAAAAAGAAATACACTATAAATTATGACTCTGTTTAATAGTAAAAGTAAGAACAATTTCACATAAACACACACATACACAGTTTTATGATAAGTCCAGATTGACCATATTTCAGAGCAATCTGCACGTCAGGGTAAGAAGGGAAGCACATGAAGTGATGCACCCATCATGCATAGTGCCCTCTGTACAAACCTATGGAGGCAGTGTTATGATCTGGGTTTGCTTCAGTTGGTCAGGTCCACGCTCAGCAACGTTATGTGGCAATCAAATTAAGCCAGCTGGTGCCCTGAACATACTGATTGACCAGGGTATCACAACAATGGCACAGGCATATTCCAGGATTCAGATTTTGAATGTGTGGTTCTGGGAGCATGAGGAATCCTTTTCACACATGAATTTGGAACCACACTGTGCACTGCAATCAAAGCTAAAGGGGGTCATTATGCAAAGGGGTGTATGATACAATCTGATTGATCAGTAATTGTTGGATAATTTTCTTTAAGAGTGGCAGTACACTGTAAGGGTCAGTATGTTTTCCCCATGGGAAAGTCTTCAGGACAGAAAACTTTGCTTTTCTTCTTTGTCACTAGCATGGCAAGATGTGTTTTTTTTTCTTATGCTAAAGATTAATGCAAAAATACTGCTCATTTATAGTTAGAAAATTAATTTGAGCTACAAAATGCTTGCAAATGAGTACATTAAGAGAAAAGAATTAAGAAAAACTACAGTACGTGGTAATAACAGTGACTCCACTAGATGTCAGGCTGGACACTGTCAATTACTTTTCTCTAACAACATGCCTCGTCATCTTTTGGATTCCTAACCAACCTGGACTTGCTTTGGCAATGCAGGTTATCACAAAAGTCTCATACGAGAAATTAGTTTGCAAAATGTTTTTTTTTTTTTTGTAAACACATTCGTCTTTCCAGTTCATGACAAATTCATATTTACAAAAATAGGTGAGCTTAATTCTTGATTTCTCTTAAGCATGCATGGAGACTTTTGGGACCCCTTATATACATATTGCATGGATATTGCAATTGCATGTACAAACCGGATTCCAAAAAAGTTGGGACACTAAACATATTGTGAATAAAAACTGAATGCAATGATGTGGAGATGGCAAGTGTCAATATTTTATTCAAAATAGAACATAGATGACAGATCAAAAGTTTAATCCGAGAAAATGTATCATTTTAAAGGAAAAATATGTTAATTCCAAATTTCACGGTGTCAACAAATCTCAAAAAAGTTGGGACAAGTAGCAATAAGATGCTGGAAAAAGTAAATTTGAGCATAACGAAGAGCTGGAAGACCAATTAACAGTAATTAGGTTAATTGGCAACATGATTGGGTATAAAAAGAGCTTCTCAGAGTGGCAGTGTCTCTCAGAAGCCAAGATGGGTAGAGGATCACCAATTCCCACAATGTTGCGCAGAAAGATAGTGGAGCAATATCAGAAAGGTGTTACCCAGCGAAAAATTGCAAAGACTTTGCAGTTATCATCATCAACTGTGCATAATATCATCCGAAGATTCAGAGAATCTGGAACAATCTCTGTGCGTAAGGGTCAAGGGCGTAAAACCATACTGGATGCCCGTGATCTCCGGGCCCTTAAACGACACTGCACCACAAACAGGAATGCTACTGTAAAGGAAATCACAGAATGGGCTCAGGAATACTTCCAGAAACCATCGTCAGTGAACACAATCCACCGTGCCATCCGCCGTTGCCAGCTGAAACTCTACAGTGCAAAGAAGAAGCCATTTCTAAGCAAGATCCACAAGCACAGGCGTTTTCATTGGGCCAGCGATCATTTAAAATGGTGTGTGGCAAAATGGAAGACTGTTCTGTGGTCAGACGAGTCACGATTCGAAGTTCTTGTTGGAAATGTGGGACGCCATGTCATCCGGACCAAAGAGGACAAGGACAACCCAAGTTGTTATCAACGCTCAGTTCAGAAGCCTGCATCTCTGATGGTATGGGGGTGCATGAGTGCGTGTGGCATGGGCAGCTTGCATGTCTGGAAAGGCTCCATCAATGCAGAAAAATATATTCAGGTTCTAGAACAACATATGCTCCCATCCAGATATCATCTCTTTCAGGGAAGACCCTGCATTTTTCAACAAGATAATGCCAGACCACATTCTGCATCAATCACAACATCATGGCTGCGTAGGAGAAGGATCCGGGTACTGAAATGGCCAGTCTGCAGTCCAGATCTTTCCCCTATAGAGAACATTTGGCGCATCATAAAGAGGAAGGTGCGACAAAGAAGGCCCAAGACGATTGAACAGTTAGAAGCCTGTATTAGACAAAAATGGGAGAGCATTTCTATTTCTAAACGTGAGAAACCGATCTCCTCGGTCCCCAGACGTCTGTTGAGTGTTGTAAGAAGAAGGGGAGATGCCACACAGTGGTGAAAATGGCCTTGTCCCAACTTTTTGGGGATTTGTTGACACCATGACATTTTGATTCACCATATGTTTCCCTTAAAATTATACATTTTCTCAGTTTACACTTTTGTTCCGTGATTTATGTTCTATTCTGAATAAAATATTGACATTTGCCATCTCCACATCATTGCATTCAGTTTTTATACACAATTTGTTTAATGTCCCAACTTTTTTGGAATCCGGTTTGTATATACAGTGGTGTGAAAAACTATTTGCCCCCTTCCTGATTTCTTATCCTTTTGCATGTTTGTCACACTTAAATGTTTCTGCTCATCAAAAACCGTTAACTATTAGTCAAAGATAACATAATTGAACATAAAATGCAGTTTTTTAATTAAGGTTTACATTATTAAGGGAGAAAAAAAACTCCAAATCTACATGGCCCTGTGTGAAAAAGTGATTGCCCCCCTTGTTAAAAAATAACTTAACTGTGGTTTATCACACCTGAGTTCAATTTCTGTAGTCACCCCCAGGCCTGATTACTGCCACACCTGTTTCAATCAAGAAATCACTTAAATAGGAGCTACCTGACACAGAGAAGTAGACCAAAAGCACCTCAAAAGCTAGACATCATGTCAAGATCCAAAGAAATTCAGGAACAAATGAGAACAAAAGTAATTGAGATCTATCAGTCTGGTAAAGGTTATAAAGCCATTTCTAAAGCTTTGGGACTCCAGCGAACCACAGTGAGAGCCATTATCCACAAATGGCAAAAACATGGAACAGTGGTGAACCTTCCCAGGAGTGGCCGGCCGACCAAAATTACCCCAAGAGCGCAGAGACAACTCATCTGAGAGGCCACAAAAGACCCCAGGACAACATCTAAAGAACTGCAGGCCTCACTTGCCTCAATTAAGGTCAGTGTTCACGACTCCACCATAAGAAAGAGACTGGGCAAAAACGGCCTGCATGGCAGATTTCCAAGGCGCAAACCATTTTAAGCCAAAAGAACATTAAGGCTCGTCTCAATTTTGCTAAAAAACATCTCAATGATTGCCAAGACTTTTGGGAAAATACCTTGTGGACCGACGAGACAAAAGTTTAACTTTTTGGAAGGTGCGTGTCTCGTTACATCTGGCGTAAAAGTAACACAGCATTTCAGAAAAAGAACATCATACCAACAGTAAAATATGGTGGTGGTAGTGTGATGGTCTGGGGTTGTTTTGCTGCTTCAGGACCTGGAAGGCTTGCTGTGATAGATGGAACCATGAATTCTACTGTCTACCAAAAAATCCTGAAGGAGAATGTCCGGCCATCTGTTCATCAACTCAAGCTGAAGCGATCTTGGGTGCTGCAGCAGGACAATGACGCAAAACACACCAGCAAATCCACCTCTGAATGGCTGAAGAAAAACAAAATGAAGACTTTGGAGTGGCCTAGTCAAAGTCCTGACCTGAATCCTATTGAGATGTTGTGGCATGACCTTAAAAAGGCGGTTCATGCTAGAAAACCCTCAAATAAAGCTGAATTACAACAATTCTGCAAAGATGAGTGGGGCGAAATTCCTCCAGAGCGCTGTAAAAGACTCGTTGCAAGTTATCGCAAACGCTTGATTGCAGTTATTGCTGCTAAGGGTGGCCCAACCAGTTATTAGGTTCAGGGGGCAATCACTTTTTCACACAGGGCCATGTAGATTTGGAGTTTTTTTTCTCCCTTAATAATGTAAACCTTAATTAAAAAACTGCATTTTGTGTTCAATTATGTTATCTTTGACTAATAGTTAACGGTTTTTGGTGAACAGAAACATTTAAGTGTGACAAACATGCAAAAGAATAAGAAATCAGGAAGGGGGCAAATAGTTTTTCACACCACTGTATATACATATTGCATGGAGTCGTATGAAATAGTCTTGCAAATAATTGTGATTTGCTGTGACCATTCTAAACTGAATCAGCATTCTATCCCAATACGATTACAAATTAGATCTTTGTGCACTCTACTCAAGCTGAACAGTTGAATGCACCGACTATAACCTACACAAAACTCTTGAATGCACCTACTATAGAGTTATCATTATCAAAGAGTAATCAACTGTGTAACATATCATTACTAATGTGCACTACACCATTTTACCATGTTTACAGCATGGGCCTGATATACTGTAGGTTTATTTACACAGTTTGTATACATCTCTGAAATTTTGTCAGTTTAAAGCACTGTGTATATACAGTAATTCTGATGCCTACATATGCATATTCAATCATGTACTACATTGAGATTTAATGTTGAATATTAGATTGTTGCTCATAACTTATTTCCAATGAGAGGACAGTTACTCCAGAAAAGAAACTGCTTTATTGAATAAATCATGGTAATACAATTCATGTATCAAGTATCTCAGTGCTTAAAAACTAAAAGAAAATTATTCAAATCCTGTACTCATACAAGTTTGCCTTAAAATATTACCTGTTCAATTTATTGTACAAAAGTACCACTGAAACTACTTTTTAACTCTAAAGTGAATCATAAGAACATAAAAAAAGTTTTAAGCTAATGTAAATAAAATACTTATGTAACATGTACAGTATAAGTTCATACAAATATCATATATTGTTTAAACATCTTGACACAATATAAAAAATTTTTTTGCATTAATTAAACATTTTGTCTCAAGTATATGCACAGTCATCTTTATATTTTAAAGACATTACTCACAAAATATTAATTATATTAATTACAATAATTATAATAATTAAACATTGGGCTTCTTATAACATGCATGTCAAGCCATGTGTAATAAACTAGACTGATTCTGAAAGGAATGTAGATTACTCCAGTTACGTCCCAAATGGCTTGTTATCAGAAAATGGAGGCATTCAGTCATTACAGGTGAGATGTGTCTTTTACTTTTCAGCTGACTGCTTTTCATAGGTGACTGGATTAAAGGAAGAAACAGCCTGAATGAGGAGAAACACACACACACACACACACAGACACACACAAACATTATGTACACTCAAACCCATCACCTCACAAGGACCTATTTTTGTTATCCAAATGTCATGGTTTATAGCTGCCACTGTAACGGGATGATGTTATTCTTGTCATAGCATAGCATTTTATAAAAATGTATATTATATTTATACAATTCTGGATGCAGTGCCGGTCCCAAGCCCGGATAGAATGGGAGGGTTTTGTCAGGAAGGGCATCCGGCGTAAAACCTGTGCTTGTTGTTGTGCGGCCTGGATATTCCGCTGTGGCGATCCCTTTAACTACAATAAATTAGGTTTGTAAATACATATAATTCTACTTAATGAGCAAGCAAAAATCATGTGACATATGACGTAGGTGCGAAGCTCTTAGAAATTAGAAGCTGTAATTGCTTTTTGACTAAAAAAGTCATGCTCAATAATTGTGCAAAGAACAGAAACAAGCTTAGAGGTTGCTTAACAAATAATACAGATTACAGTTTCTCCTTCCATGTAATTTTTGTAATTTTGTTTCACTGAAAGTCAAAATTAAATATGCAAGGGTACATCATTACTGGCAGGTATTAGAAGACTAACAAGACTATATTTAAAGTGCAGGTGCCAGCATTTAGACAAAATATGAAACCAAGATTTTAAGTTTCAGTTTCCCCAATATTCCTAGATTCGCAGATATAAGAATTTCTCACACATCTAAATAATAATTTTTCCTTTAAAACAGCATATTATTGAACGATAAGAGTCAAGTAAGTAAGCTTGATGGTATTTTCACATGTACAGTATGCACCTTATGTATATCATATGTTTACATAACAAGGTATACAAAATACATTACAAAAATATCTAATCCAATATGTCTAATCTGACCTGCATTTCATCTGCTATTTTGAACACCATGTCCAGGTTTACACCACTGTCCTTGGCTTCTGGAGCATCACCTGCTCGGCAGTTTGGATTGGAACAATGAAGATAGCTGACTGGGTAGTCCTGGACAATAAGTGGTAAAATCCGGTGTTACATTTCACATCAAGGCTAAAATAGCAAGCCTGACAAATCTCTTATAATTAGTACATAAAATAAAAACATTCTCAGCTCTCACAGTGTAATATCTCCAATGGACGTAGGAGGGAGCTGGTTGCTGGGAGCATGGCGTATTTATATAGAAGGACTCCGGGCTATACCACTGACACACTGGCGAGAAAAAGCATACAAAAAATAAAGGTTAACAAATGACTGTTGGTAAAAACCATTTCAATGCATTATTCTGGAACCATATTAGAGTTCAATACAGCTTCCAGAGCCCCTATTTTATTTATTCCTTGCCTACTCTACTAAATGGGATGTTGAAATATAAAGATTTAAAACTTTTACTCTGTTTATAATGTGATATAAACAATGAACAGACATATAAGGAGCTTATGTGCAATATAAGGCTTGATCAATAAGCTGGTGTACCAAATTACGATTCTGTTAAATAATTGGCATCAATAGAAAGAACAAACATAAAGCACTGGTAGCAAAATGCCAAGCGGGATTGAATTAACAACCTACAGTGTTTATATAAGTCTAGGTAGACTCAAATGAACTTTGTCTTTTAAATATATCTTTATGTTTCATATATTCAAGGACCAAAGACCAGTCTCAGAAAATGTTCTGCCTGTATGGCTGTCTCTCTGTCTGTCTATAGGTTTATATGTCTGTCTAGCTGATTTTGTCACAGCATTACGCAAAATGGGCTGGACAGAACTGAATGAAACTCTGCCAGTTCTTTGGTATTTTCATGCAGTTAAATAATTTGTCAGCACCATAAATGAAATGACTGTAATGTACCTCTAAGGCGCCATAATCCTCACAAAACAGAATTGAACGCATTGGATTATTCCAAAAAAGGCAAGTACACTATAAAAACTGAGGCTTCAAAGATGTATGGACAGATCAATGTATGTTTATCCTTCCTGCAGGAACCAATTCGTCTCATAAGTTCTGAAACTCTGACACTAATAAAAACTGTTATGTGGAACGCCACTGTGAGATAATACACGGGTTGTAGGGCAAACATATACGCAGCAGTCTGAAGTGTGGGCATGTAAAATACCCGAACTGAGAGCTCAGTTGCGCTAAAAAAAAATATATTTTTTAAATTTGATGAACAGTTATGTGTCAGATTTAATAATCTACTTAAAACAGGGAGAGTATTTGGCTGATGATGAAAGAAGTACAACTTAATGTTAACAAGGCATAAGATACTCAACCTTACAAAATGTCACTAATTTGTATTAATAAGTTAGGCAGAGAGTTCTGACAAAAAGACATACAGTACATGTACACTACTGCTCAGAAGTTTGGGATCACTTGCAAATTTCTCTGTTTTTGTTTAGTGATCTACTTTCTACATTCTACAACAATACTGGAAAATTCAAAACTATAAAATAATACATATGGAATTAGGTCATTATGTAACAACAACAACAACAGTTGTTATTTTAAGGTCAGCTTTTATGAACAGATCTTGCAAGAGTAGTATTGTCAAGTGCATTTGCAAAACCCATCAAGCACCATGATGAAACTGGCTCTCATGAAGACCTTCCCAGGAAGGCAAGACTCAAAAATCACCAATTAACAGCAGCTCGGGTTAGAGCTGTTATGAAGACGTTACAGATCATGAGTGGCAGACACAGTTCAACATTAATTGTTTAAAGGAGATTATTGCATATTTTTGGATGCTTTCAGCATTGCTTTACACTGTAGAAAGAAATAAAAATCAAACTGCCAATGTAAGGGATTGAGGACTTGCTGTTTATGGTGCCTGAAATCTAATAGGTTTATGTTATCAGTTATCAGATTTTTATGTTTGAGACAAAATTTGTATAAAGTGCATAAAGTGACACTAGAACCACCACTGAAATTATGAAACAGTGCACCGGGCTATATCTCAAATTTCATGCAGCCAAAGTCTACATCAAAATAATGCAAAATTACCGTTTTTGTTACAGAAGTACCCAACAGGGATGTATAATAGGCCTATAGTAATTAAACTATTATACTATTTATCACCTGGTGCATATAATCTGTAGTCTGGGTGATGAGGTATGACGGCAGTGGAATTTCCAGCAGGCACTGTGCTTTGTGAGCTCTGCTGCATGTACATCGTGCTGTACGGATATGCTGAAGGTGAGTCCATCAGGATGTGGGGGAAAACAACTCCCAGATCACCGTGGCCCATTGCAAATGCCTGGGAGGGGTTGGGTTTTCTGTCACACTCCCTCACCTGCTGAGGATCATTAGTGTAATGGTGGTAAGGAGTTTCCTGGTGTTCAGGACTGAAGACTGAACCTAAACAGATAGAGACATGTCTAATAATAATAATAATAATAATAATAATAATAATAAATCAATAAAAGTATGGATGATATATGAGGCCAAAGAGTTTAGATAGCTATCACTGTAAAGACTTATTTATCTATTTTCGTGACATATTTCTATAGATGCCTAACATTTGTTTCAAAGCGATGCTGGGAACAGCATAATAGATCCAAGATCTACTGAAACAAGTAGATATTGGGTCTTTCAGATCACTTGGGCTAAAAAAAATAAAGTTTCAAGAGAATAAACAGAAAGCAGAGCCAAGGAGTGTTTGGCAAGCAGAACCAGGTGGAACCAAAATATGTTTGTGGGAAGACTGCATTATTTTCTACCTTAATCAATTTATAAAATTTATTTTTACAAAACACTAATCATGTGGTCACTAAATTAAAAACAAACAAGCCTTTGCTAAATGGATAGTTGTCCAACTGCGAGAGCTAGCTTAGCTTCTAAAGTGGTTGCCGGATAGTGTTCCAAGTCCATGTCTGTGTGTTAATATTTTTTTTTCCATGTGCTCATGGGTTTTATCTGGGTTTTCCAGTTTCCTCCTACCTCCTTCAAAAACTGTGAATAAGTATATGAACGAATTATGTTAAATTGTCCTGAGGTTTAAATGCATGTGTGAGATGGATGGTGTCCCAATCAGGGCACAGATTCTTCTTGGGATAGGCTTTGGCTCTACCATAAACCTGACCAGGATAAAGCAGTTCTAGATTATAAATGAATGAACGAATGAATGAATGATTGAAGAAAATGAATAAGTGAATGAATGAATGAAGTTTGTTCTGTCCACTGTTTTAATCCAATTATTTAACACTATACCAACCACTTTTCATCCCTTCAGAGTCTTCCTGGGGAGAATTCATCATGGGATAATGGAAACGTCTTGTTATCATGTCCGGCACTTCCGTGCCCACAGCAAGTTTGGGATATTTGACCGGCCGGAGACGCTTTAAGTTGACCAGAAGTTCTGGTTTATCCTGTTTGAAGTTCGGGTTGTGAAATCTGTGGATCTGACCTGTAAAGACATCCCTGTCGAACTTCTCCTCTAAGCCATCCAGGCTTCTGCGCACTTTTCTGAAGCCGTACAGATTTAGCTGGCGAATGAAACTGTTGAAGTCTCTGGTATTGAAATACCGCTTTAACTGCCCTTCATGAGAAAACAGCACTTCAACTTCGAAGCGTTCCTGATGGATGAGTATTCTTTCCCCTCTGTCGTCCCAGCAGATTGAGTAAAGTTGAGGATCGTTCACCAAATGCCACAACTTGCTGGGGAAGTTGTGGGGGTTGAGTTGGAAGGTGAACTGTGCGTTCGTGATTTCCATACCGGCCAAAGGATTCATAACCAACTGGATGTAAACAGATAGGAGCTCAGTGTTAGTTATTTGTTCAAATAGAAATTTGCAAACTAACTAGAATGATATTTAGTGATAAATAGTTATCAGGGCAGCCAATACATTCCATAATAGCTAGGAAATGTAAATATCTTTATCAATAACAAGCAAACTGGGCCAAAATCATTTTCATCTTCTTCGTATTTTTGATAAAGGAGTACTACGTACATATATTACCTGTTCTCTTGCTTCCTTTCTCAGGGTCAGAGTTCACACCGCGTCTCACACCGCGTCTCAGCTCTTAAATCTGTTGGAGAACCGTTACGCACGCGCCGGGTTCATTTCCAAAAGTAGACAAGCGGATTAAGGGCGCACGAGCTCGGAACCGATTCCATACCTATAATCAAAGCGCGCGCACGTGAACTTCTTCTGTCAGCGCGTGAAGCGCCTGTAGCGTAACTGAGTCTCAATGTGATGTGCTGTTTCGTAATAACACTGTTACGGTGTTTTCAAAAATACATAAATAACCGTCACGATTTAGATATATTTTTGTACATTGAGATTCTTCATACTTTGAGACCCACTGAATTAATGTCGAATTAGTGTTCTGAACTGAACTCCTTGACTGAAACATAACAATAAATCTAATGTAACGCAATGTAACAATAAATAAATTGATTCATTAGTTAATAACAATTGAGCCAAGTCTTTGTCCCATAAAATAAATAAATAAACAAGAACAGCAGCAGCAACAATAATAATAGGAATTAGTAGTAGTCGTAGAATAATTAATCGATTATTAATTATAATAAATATTATAACTGCATACTTCTTAAATACATGTAATACTAATCATTTTATAATAATACCATTATTATTATTATTATTATTATTATTATTATTATTATTATTATTATAGCAACAAACTGATTTTATTTCAATCTGTATTTTTTTATGGTGTCTTGATTCTCCCATTTCAATGTATATATGTGTGTATATATGTGTATATACAGTGGTGTGAAAAACTATTTGCCCCCTTCCTGATTTCTTATTCTTTTGCATGTTTGTCAAACTTAATGTTTCTGCTCATCAAAAACCGTTAACTATTAGTCAAAGATAACATAATTGAACACAAAATGCAGTTTTTAAATGAAGGTTTACGTTATTAAGGGAGAAAAAAACCCTCCAAATCTACATGGCCCTGTGTGAAAAAGTGATTGCCCCCTTTGCTAAAAAATAACTTAACTGTGGTTTATCACACCTGAGTTCAATTTCTGTAGTCACCCCCAGGCCTGATTACTGCCACACCTGTTTCAATCAAGAAATCACTTAAATAGGAGCTACCTGACACAGAGAAGTAGACCAAAAGCACCTCAAACACTAGATATCATGCCAAGATCCAAAGAAATTCAGGAACAAATGAGAACAAAAGTAATTGAGATCTATCAGTCTGGTAAAGGTTATAAAGCCATTTCTAAAGCTTTGGGACTCCAGCGAACCACAGTGAGAGCCATTATCCACAAATGGCAAAAACATGGAACAGTGGTGAACCTTCCCAGGAGTGGCCGGCCGACCAAAATTACCCCAAGAGCGCAGAGACAACTCATCCGAGAGGCCACAAAAGACCCCAGGACAACATCTAAAGAACTGCAGGCCTCACTTGCCTCAATTAAGGTCAGTGTTCACGACTCCACCATAAGAAAGAGACTGGGCAAAAACGGCCTGCATGGCAGATTTCCAAGGCGCAAACCACTTTTAAGCAAAAAGAACATTAAGGCTCGTCTCAATTTTGCTAAAAAACATCTCAGTGATTGCCAAGACTTTTGGGAAAATACCTTGTGGACCGACGAGACAAAGGTTTAACTTTTTGGAAGGTGCGTGTCCCGTTACATCTGGCGTAAAAGTAACACAGCATTTCAGAAAAAGAACATCATACCAACAGTAAAATATGGTGGTGGTAGTGTGATGGTCTGGGGTTGTTTTGCTGCTTCAGGACCTGGAAGGCTTGCTGTGATAGATGGAACCATGAATTCTACTGTCTACCAAAAAATCCTGAAGGAGAATGTCCGGCCATCTGTTCGTCAACTAAAGCTGAAGCGATCTTGGGTGCTGCAGCAGGACAATGACCCAAAACACGACAGCAAATCCACCTCTGAATGGCTGAAGAAAAACAAAATGAAGACTTTGGAGTGGCCTAGTCAAAGTCCTGACCTGAGTCCTATTGAGATGTTGTGGCATGACCTTAAAAAGGCGGTTCATGCTAGAAAACCCTCAAATAAAGCTGAATTACAACAATTCTGCAAAGATGAGTGGGCCAAAATTCCTCCAGAGCGCTGTAAAAGACTCGTTGCAAGTTATCGCAAACGCTTGATTGCAGTTATTGCTGCTAAGGGTGGCCCAACCAGTTATTAGGTTCAGGGAGCAATTACTTTTTCACACAGGGCCATGTAGGTTTGGATTTTTTTTTCTCCCTAAATAATAAAACCCCTCATTTAAAAACTGCATTTTGTGTTTACTTGTGTTATCTTTGACTAATAGTTAAATGTGTTTGATGATCAGAAACATTTTGTGTGACAAACATGCAAAAGAATAAGAAATCAGGAGGGGGCAAATAGTTTTTCACACCACTGTACATACACAAAGTATATTTGTGTGTGTGTGTGTGTGTGTGTGTGTGTGTGTGTGTGTGTGTGTGTACAATCTTCGTGCAAATATCTAATCAGCCAATAACATGGTGAAGATGATCTGAATTGCTGAAGTCCAAACTGAATTTAAGTGCCTTTCAATTTGGCATGGTTGTTGGTGAGAGAATGGGTGGTCTGAGTATTTCTGAAACTGTTGATCTATTGGGATTTTCACACAGACCCACACAGATCTAGGTTTTACAGTGAAAAGTCTGAAAAAGAGAAAATATCCATTGAGCGGCAGTTCTCTTGGTGAAAATGTTTTATTGAAGCCGAAGGTCAGAATGGCCAGACTAGTTCAAGCTGATAGAAACACAACGGTAACTCATATACTGTAGCATATCTGTAGATATCCTGATTAGCGTCTGTGAACGCACAAGACATTGAACCCTGAAACAGATGTGCTACAGCAGCAGAAGACCCAACCAGGTGCCACTCCTCTCAGTTAAGAACAAAATCTTTAGGCTACAATTCGCATGGGCTCACCAAAACTGGACAATAGAAGAAACTGGTCTGATGAGTCTCAATTTGTTTTGAGACAAAATGTGTATGGAAGAGACAGAATTTGGCATGAACAACATGATAGTATGGATCCATCCTGCTTTGTTTCTCCAGATGAGGCTGATGTTGGGGGTTTAATATGGTGTAGGGGTATTTTCTTTGCACACTATTGGCTTTGAGCTTTTTGTAAATACCACAGCATCCCTGAGTATTGTGTCTTCACATTACATGTGCATTCCTTTGTAACCACAGCATAAATCACAATATGAGAAAGCTGAAATCATCTCAAACTCTTTTCTTGAATATGACCATCTGGATGTGCAGCTGACAAATCTGCAGCAACTAAGTGATGCAATCATGTCAATATGGACCATAATCTCTAAGGGATTTTTCAAGCACCTTGTTAAATCTATGTCATAAAAATGAATGCAATTCTGACTGAAAAATGGGGTCCAACTCAGTACTAGCAAGGTGTACCTAATGAAGTGGCCAACAATGTTGAGTGTAATGCGTTAGAGTACTCAGATTACTTTTTTGATGTAACGAGTAATCTAACACGTTAGATCTGCCATTTAAGTACTCAGTTATTTAGTTACTTTTTCAAAAATATAATCCATTATTTAGACAATTTATGTAATCCGTGAGCCAGACAGCAGTCACTCCCAATCTGTTAGTGTGTGTGTGAAAGTCGTCTTACAAGCTCCGTCCCCGATAACCCGCCCCCCTCTGTTATTCCTGCTGTTATACCCCTATCTCACCTATGTGGTTTGACTATGCGAGGATGTATGTGCCAAACTTCTCTGAGTGACGATGGTAGAATAAGTATAATGGTCTTGACTAAAACAACATGCATCAGGAATCACAACGGTATTTTCATTTTCTGCAATGGAAAAGTACTAGAACTAGTTACCTTTATCAGAAAGAAACGCTGTAATGTAACTGATTACTTTTTGAAGATAGCAATTTTGTAATGTAATTAGTCACTTTAAAAAGTAACGTCCCCCAACACTGGTGGCCAATGAGTGTACGCATATGTTGAATTGCGCATTGTTCATCTATTTACTGTATGTTTGTAACATATGTATTGTATTCAATTACTGCACACACTTAAGATGAGTCCTTAATCTTAAACTCTACCTAAACTACTTCTATTTTTGGTCTGACAGACCATGTGTAGGCTGTAGAGTGAAATGAAAGTAATATGTCTGTTACAGTTTGTATGCATTTAGTGACAGCTATGACATTATGCCTATTCACATCTCTATATTGACTATAATGATGTTTTGTTATGAAATGCCTCTATTAAAGCTTGGCTAACTTAAACAGTGATCTGTACATCACAAGTGAAATTAAAGGTTAAAAGGCCATTAAAGGTGCTACAGTACTTGTACTGTACATAGTCTTGGAATATTTGAGGTCTAGGAAGGTTTTTTAAATATACTATCACTGTTTATTTTTGCATTTTAAACAGTTCCACTCCAGATCAATAGGTGGCGGTAATGCACCTTAAGTTGGTTTGCAATTCACCGTAAGACACAGAATAAGGGAGGCCGCCGACGCAGGTTTACGACGTCATCAAAATCGCCTGAAATGCTAAATTAGACGCTCTAGACTTTATCAAAGAAAAACTGAGACATCGTGTGGAATAAGGTTTATTTATTTAGGTTACATCATGTCACTGGATACCGTACCGAAGGATCTTCGTCATCTGCGGGCTTGTTTGCTGTGTTCTCTTGTTAAGGTCGGTCTTTCAGGGCCGTATGTACTGCGAGTTAGCTTAGCGGTTTATAAGTGATAAATAAATAAAAGCTACGTTTTGCTTAACCCGTTTTCCCCTCCATATATGAAATACTTATTTACTGTTTATTTACTATTTGTATCCATATTGAAACTATATTTAATAATACTTACGTCCTATAGCGAGCTTTACAATAACACCAGCGTTTTCTGCCAATAATGTACATAACATTAAAGAAACGCTTTCGTTCTCCTCTATGTTTACAACCAGCTCCAGAAGTAATGGCCCCCCTCACATGGGGGGACGAAGGCAAAAACTAATTATATCTCACGTGGTCAGTGATAATCTCAGGCAATTTCATTTAAAAAATCCGGGCTGTATTAATTTATAAATGAGATTATAAGTTATTGAAGTATCTATTTTATGAATAGGTTTATTTTTTTTCATCTTTTTATTTAAGTTAATTGTAATATTGATTGAACAAATACAAAACATATAGATGCCATAAATTGTGGCCATGAAAGTCCAGGGACAAGGGTTCGATTCCTGCTTCAGGCTTGATCTCGAGCATCTCCAGGGGCATGATCACCAGTTATTGAAGACAATGTAAAATACATGGTGCCTTCCATTGAGAAAATAACCAGCAAGGGTTTAATTTGTCTTGGCAAAAGAAAATAATACTAATCTTCAACAGGGCTGCATCTAATGACTATTTAGATAATCGTTTAATCGATCAATTATTGAAACGATTAATCAGATTACAAATGGTGCAGTTACTCAATAGCTCTTATTAAGATCTCACCTTAAGGTTGTTTTTGTGCATGTGGTAACTAACAATCAAGATAATGATGAATACATTAAAAATATAATCATTAAAAATGTCTTCATGAACTTTGCTGATGAAAGTAAAATCTAAAACCAAGGAAAATCAAAATAGCATGACATGGTCTTCCTCTGTCTTCTTCTACAGACTATCGACCAGTTCGAGTATGACGGCTGTGATAACTGTGAATCCTACCTGCAGATGAAGGGAAACCGGGAGATGGTTTATGAATGCACAAGCTCCTCCTTTGATGGGTAGACTGCATTACTTTTGATTCGTATCGGTTTCTAATAAAGCATGAAAAAGCTTACTGTGTGTGTTTTCCTTACAGTGTTATTGCAATGATGAGTCCTGAAGACAGCTGGGTGGCTAAGTGGCAAAGAATAGGTATATACTTTACTATAATTCATTGTCTCTTCTGGGTGTATAACGATTACTGCATTTATAATTATATCTGTTCTTTTCTTCTTTTTTTTTTTCGTTCTTTTTTTTTTTTTTTTTTAGGAAATTTCAAGGCAGGCGTCTATGCTGTGACCGTAACTGGAAGATTACCTCCAGGTTGGTAAAGCATTTAGTCTTAGTAATAGTACTGTAATTACGAGGGATGGGAATCACCAGGGACTTTGTAATACAATGTTATCACGATACCTAGTTGTCGATTCGACCTTTATTGTGGATCTGTTAGTATCATGATTTTATACATGTATATTTTATAACATCTATAAAATTTATAAAATATTAATTTTGTTTTAGCAAATTCTGATACAGTTCTAAACAAACTTGGCAGGTAATTTTGTATTATCACACAAGATGCTGTACTTTGCAAATAGTTTAGAGCACACTACCTGCAGGATTATAGTTTTGCAGGAACTCCAACATTTTATTAATTCAAAGAAAAACATACATTTAAAATGCACTAAACTAAATCTATTTTGGATTCATTGTAGCGATAAGTGAATTGCCACACAAAGGAAATGCAATATGTAGCTTAATCAATTTCCCCTCTACCTCTAGTAGTTATTGTATTTATATGCAAACAGTATTGTTCAATGAATGTATTCCAATGTCCACCAGGGGGCAGGAGAGAGCCAAAATCCCGACTGCCTTCTTTTAATAGTGCCCTGTTTACAATGAATCCTTTAACAAAACGGAAGATCCACTATTAAACTGGCTTGAGATATCACACAAATGCACATTTTATTGAAACACTATATTAACATTTCAATGAGAGAAGTATATATTAATATACAAACTAGTTAAGAGAACGATAATTAACAGATTTTCCCCCAATCTCTGACGAAATGTGTCTCACTGTTTTAAATATGTTTATTAGGAGTGGTGCGAGAGCTAAAGAGCAGAGGAGTTATCTACAGGTCCAGAGACACGGCAGTGAAGACGTAAAAGTGAGACACTGTATAGTTTTCACATCACGTCACAGAAAGGATCTTCAGCTAAACCCTACACTGTCAATGTTATCATTTGTTCAAAGAATCTGATTGATTGGATTGTATTCCAGGTTCTGTGCGAACAGCCTAGCTAAAAGTCCATCAGAATTTAATTGTTAACGTCTGTGTCTGAAATATTATTTTGCTCCATTTCTATCTGGAATCTTTTTCTTTTATATCTTATTTTCTCAATGTATATATCTTGTTTGATTGTAAGAGCGCCACAGCAGTTACTTTATTAGATAATTGGACTATGCTGACTAATTACATTTGAAAAAATAAAACCTTTTTACAAAACATCTTGATGGATTAATGATGGAGTCTGTTCTTCAAACTGAATTCATTGCAAAGGTTTTACATCCCATTGATTTAAATGTTTGTGTTCCGATTTTACAGAAGGTAACACAATTTATTAATAGGTATATGTTAAGATTTTTATTTCACTTATTTGTCAGGTTTTGGTGTCCATTTCTTTCAGTTCCTGATGATGTTTTTTAGTGTTGAATTTCTTTTAATTAGAAAATCTTTATCAAGAAATAAGTTTGTAGATAAACTGTCAAATAGCATTTCTCTCAAACTATTTTGTCATTTGCGAATTATCGAGTAGAGCTGTCAGTTTTGTAAAAGCAGCTACTTTATCCTGGTAAGGATTGTTCGGGATTCAGGTTGTACCCCAAAAACACACGGGTCAAGATGGGAGTCCATCATGCGCCATGAACACACTTATTCAAACACATTGGGTCAATTTCTTGCAGATAATCCATCCATCAGCATATTTTCCAAAGGTGGATGTACAGTAACAGTGAATGAAGTTTGAATCATCTTTGGTTTCTGGGTGGAAAAAGGAACACTTGCTCTACAAAATAGAAAGCTTGATTTTTCAAAAGTGGTGGAGGACCAATCCCCACCATACAGTAGCTTGTAATTAACCTACCGGACCTAGCAATTGGCAGATTATGTTTAAGCAGAAGCACTATGCTGAACACTGGCCCTCCAGCACTAGATTTGACCAGTCCTGGTTTACAAGGTACAATATTCAGGCCAGTTTTTGCTGTCGAAAAGAATTCTTCAGCCTTGAGTTAAGATCATAGTGACACTGTGACTAACATTTAAACCACTGCTAAGACGTTCTAAAACCAGTGGCTCCTTTAAATTCATTGGATGCATGAATTTAATGGACCTACTCTAAAACTTAAAATAGTTCAGGAAAAAAAGATGATTATCGTGAAAATATAATTGTATACTTTTAAATGACAAGATTAATAATGTAGGATTATGTTAATTTAGTTAGGTTATTATGAATCACTGTAATCCTACCCTGAGCCTAGACCTGACCAAATCAAGTAACCTGGATCATAACACTGCCTCCAGGGGGCACTATGCATGATGTGTGCATTGCTTCATAGGCATCCCTTCTTACCCTGACACTCCCATTGCTCTGGAATCCGGTCAATCTGGACTCATCAGCATGTCTTTGGAATGTGTGAGGAAACCGGAGTACCCGGAGGAAACCCATCAAGCATAGGGAGAACATGCAAACTCCATGCACACAGAGAGACGGAAAGCGAGCCTGGCAAATCAAACCCAGACCCTGGAGATGCAAGCCAACAGTGCTAATCACTACATCACCATGCCACGGTTTGATAAATTGTTGAAGGGTTCTTAACCCCTTTCCAGTTTTCCTAGCTTGACGCAGTCTAATAAGTTGACTTTTCTGAAATGGTCACTGTTCTTTTGGCCAGACAGATTATAATCACTTAAACATGAATATAATAAAATTGGATAATAACTACCTCATGCGTTATAGACCTCTTGGGTATAGTACTAGCAATAGCACTAACATAAATAGCACTGATAGGTGAAGTGAATAACATTGATTTATGCGGGATATATTAGACAGCAAATAGACAGTCAATTCTCTTGAAGTGCTAGAAGCTGGAAAAATGGGCAAGCATAAGGATCTGAGATACTTTTACATGTTGGCAGGGTGTGCTTCTGGGGTGTTCATGGTATGCAGTGATCAGGATCTACCAAAAGGAGTCCAATTAAGAACAACCAGTGAACTGGTGACAGAGTTATGGTGACACAAAGCTCATTAATGCACATGGAAAGCAAAGGCTAGCCTACATAAGATCTAGCAAAATTGAACGTTAGAACCAGGCCGTGGAGGAGCAATGGATGAAGGTAGCCTGATTTGATGGCTCACATTTTCTTGTGATCATGTGGAAGGCTGGACGTGTGTGCACATCACATATGTTGGCAACAGACAGCTGTAGGATGTGCGATGGTTAGAAGGGAAGCCAGTGAAGACAGTGTGATGCAAAAATTGTTGCAGATCAAATATTCCCTGATGGTAGTGGCCTCTTTCAGTCGGATAAAGTACTTTGCTGCACTGCAAAATTGTTCAGACCTCAATCTGATTAAGCATCTGTAGACAATGCTGGATAAACAAGTCAAATGAGCCATGATTGTCCCACTTGGGTGTTTACGGGACTTGCTGATAACACCTTGGTGCCAGATATAACAGTGTGCCTTCAAGATATCTTGTGGAGTCACACCAATTCATGACTTCTTAATTGGAGCTCTTTATCATACTGTATAATCTGACCTGAAGATGCATGTTACTGCACGAGCTGTTATAGAATTTGGCCAGGATATTATTGTTATGATGCATCGTGTGGAAAGTTAAAAGACTGGTGAAATTGCTGAGGTCTTAAATGCACTAATGATTACCAGGAGGGGGAGCTGTAGCTCTATTGTGCTCCATCAAACTAAACTAAAAGCAAAATGGAGGATTTTCAAATTCAGAACATCAGTTGAACATTTCTTCTTTGGCACATGCTTTAATCCAAAGCGGCCGTGTAGACTTTAGCTCAGCCTTATAAAGCTTAACAGACCAAAAGGAGACATCAATACAAGTGCAAGTTGTATTAATGACCTTGAGCCACCATTGAAATATGAAGGTTGAAACAGTTACTAGTACTTGTGTGCCGCAGCAGCCTGTCCCTCAATGCATAGCAGGACAAACTTGCAAGAAGTGTGTTAATGCATACATTTTTAGGATGGCGGGTGGGGGGGGGGGTATGTTTAAGGAATTCATTTATTTATTTCCAGTAATCACGTTATTAGGCTCAGGGTTGTGGTGGATCAGGAGTTTCTTTCAAGAACACTGCTCATGAGGTGGGGATTCATCCTGGATGAGACATCATTACCCTGCAATATCCAAAAGTCACTCAGTCCCATGATGGCACACAGCTGTTATTTCACAATCATAGCCCTTTATGTGTGCCTGGATTAAAAAAAAAAGTCCCACAGCATCTTTACAAAAAAGGCAGAAGGAGAAAATGTGCAAGAGTACATTTCATACCCAAAACCACTATATTCAAAGTTCAAAAAAGAAAGAAAAGGGGGGGAAAAAAAGAGTACGGTGTTCGTTTTAGAGGGGGTTGCTTTTTTGGTACCTTGCCTCATATATACGCCCATCGCGTTTCGAGGGAAACCACCACAATCCCCCTCACATGACAGCAAAACACTTTCACATTGACTCATAAGAACAATTAAATGAGTAATCATTCTTTTGCATAAAGATCCCAAAGCTTATGATATAATACTGCCTTGAGTCATTCATAAAAGAGGGATTAAAAAAAGTTGCACACTCGAACATCAAAATGAGGCTGTACAGTAGCTTCATTTTGATCAACTTACACAATGTTACACCACTTACAGTATTTCCATCCAGGGTCACATCCAAGATTCTCTCCACATTTCTCTGGTATCGATGATGGACCTCTGTTTAAAAAACTTCTCCTGCAGAGACTCTCAATGAGGTCAAGGTCTGGACTACCTGGTGGCCAACCTATGTTGGAAAATTATGTCTCGTGCTCCATGAACCGTTCTTTCACAATTTGAACCCGATGAATCCTGGCATAATCATCTTGGAATACACTTGTGAAATCATGGAAGAAAAAAATCCATTGACCTAAAAACCTGGTGTTCAGGTTCTCAATTGACTTTTTCTTTCCTTCCATTTCTTAACCCAATTTTAGTAGTGTCCTTAGTTACTTAGTAACTAATAGTTTTAGTAACTTAGCAGCTAGTAGTATATATTTTTTGCAGTTTCGTTTGTTGATTACCCTTCTGAAGATGAGTCATATCTTTGCCATGCTCGAGGAGGGTCTTCTGAGATGGCTATGTAAGAATATGCATCTGAGAAATGGTATGCATCTGAATCAATTATTGCAATGTTAATCCATGCTATAATTATCCAAAGAAGACTCTAATCTATTTGCTTAGTTACATCCAGGTGGTGACTTTTTTTTTTTGACCCAGCATTGTATAAGACTGTTGATGTGGGTTCTCATTACTGCATCACTGGTCTCCTAAAGCAGCTCTTTTCAAGATTTCTCACTTACTATTTTACTAGTTTTTAAGTTAGAGACCAAGATTAGGAAATACTAGTGTAGATACTAAATACTAAGCACTGTCGCCTTGCACCTCCAGGGTCCGGGTTCGATTCCCGGCCAGGCTCGATTCCCGTTTTTGTGTGCATGGAGTTTGCATGTTCCCCCCGTGCTTGGTGGGTTTCCTCTCACAGTCCAAAGATATGCAGGTTAGGTGTGTGAATGGGTGTGTTAGTGTGTGTGTGCGCCCTGCGATGGATTGGCACCCTGTCTAGGGTGTACCATGCCTCGTGCCCTAAGCCTCCTGGGATAGGCTCCAGGTCTCCGTGACCCTGAATACAGGATAAAGCGGTATAGAAGATGAGTGTGTGAGTCTAGATCTAGGCTTGAGCAAAGTCTTAACTCTCTGTTTTATTGATTAGGAGAAGGTTTTATTGCATTAATTTCATCTCATAAAGTACGTTGAAGTAATTCAGACTTTGTGGTCTCATCTGCACTGCAGTGCACATTACACAGATCCAGATCTAACTTAATAATAAAAATGAAAAACGCTTTAATGGGTTGGACTTTCTGAACAATGGAAAAAAAGTCATTTGGTCTAAGAGGTTCAGATTGACCCTATTCCAGAAGAGAAGCGATGCACCCATCACGCATAGTGCCCACTCTACGGGCCTCTGGAGGCAGTGTTATGATCTGGGGCTACTTCACTTGGTCAGGTCTAGGCTCGGGCAAAGTTATAAAATGAAGTCAGCTAACGACCTGAATGTACCGAATGACCAGGAAATCATATCTATGGGTTTTTTCCTCCCTGATGGCACCGGCATATTCCCCGGAATCAAATTGTGAAAGAGTGGTTCTGGGAGCAAGAGGAATCATTTTCACACATAAACTGGCTACCATATTGTGCAGGTTTTTTGGCCACACTGTATAATTAAATTGCAATCATCTGTGATTATGCAAAGAGCCCTAAAGCCATGATCAAAACTCCTATATATATATACAGGAAAGTGATTAGCCTTGAAACATACAACGAATTCAATTACTACCCCTTTTAGCAAAGAGGGAAAACTTTTTTTTGGTTAAGGTGAACAAATAACAGCTGTATGCCTTAAATGGTCCAGAGGTTACGGTTATCTATAGTATTACCAATCAAGCGCATTTTATCAAACGAGATAAATAATTCTTTAAAATGTTACTTCTACCTCGTAAACTCATCTACAGTAAGTCTGTCATATTCAAAGCAATACTTTTCTGAGTAGCCTTGCCCAATTAATGACATTTAGCAACATATTAAAGTAAATGATGAAATGAAATGAAATGTGAGTGTTGAGTTGAACAGAAATTATATTCGATTTTGGTGGCTTGCATTTTGTATATTCTCATCAGTTATTGTGTCTATACTATGGATGTCATTAAAAGAAAAATAACAACCAGATTCTAGTTTATAGGTGAAAGTAAAGTTTAAAGAAGAAGAAAGAAAAATGAAGGCGTTCATGCATGGCTGTGTTTGTGGGCCAGAAGGTAATTTGGCGGGAAAATGGGGTTGTAAGTTTGTTTGCCTTAGGCTCTGCTGCATGTAACCACAAATACATAATAGATTCTTGGCGCTCAAAAGCTAGTCGTGCACTTCAAAGTGCCTGTGTTTTGCACTCAGACGTGCAAAAAAAAAATATATAGCAACCCACGCTGTAGCTCACACACCTCTATGGAGTCAGTCACGATCTCTGAAAGGCCACATGTATTTCACACGCCTGGTTGACTTATTAGGAAAAGAAAACTTTTTTATAATTCTTTTGTATTGCATTAACTCACTCTTTATCGACTAGCTCTTGCTTCACTTCAAGCCGCCAGCCCACCTGCTGTTAGCGAATTCGGAAGATGTGAAGCATTACAAGCCAACCGAGGACATTTCTGTTAAAAAAAAAAAAACAGCATTATGTGTTAAGCATCACTGATAACCAAACGAGCAAGGCTTGTACGCCTGACTGTACTGTAGCTCAGATCAGGTGTCTACTTCCTGTTTCTTTCTTAACCAGCAGGGTTTATTTCTCTGAAAACTAAGCTAGCCTGTCAATGAACCAGACTTTCCTAAGCCATCACTTATTGATTTTACTGTTGAGATATTACTCAAGTTTCTGTGATTTTCCATTTTCTTGTGGGTTTTGTGCTTTTGGTGATGATTTTTTTTTTGTGACCGCAAGATCTGATCTGAATAAGCAACAAACTAACAATGATCTGATACTACGTTCTAAGACAAAAGCCCAGCACCTTATAAAAGTCCAGCACCTTTGTAATAAAGGTACCAACCTGAAGTTATACATGTTGTATGTAGTGAAGTCACAAAAGATCACAATACCACCCAAATATACGTTTCCAAGCAAGTAAAGCTTTTCTCATTATGTGCTTTTGGTGGTGGTGGAAACTTGGCATGTTTTTAATTTAACGAAAATTTTGTATCAGGTTGTGCAACAGTGAAATTATCAACTGTACCACCACTATATATCCGGATTGCCATCCTTCCAAAGTGTAAAGATCGCACAGTAACACTATTACATACATGCATTTCATCGTCCCCACTGATATCAAAGAGAGTGTATAATAGCAGGTTCCAATACCTCTTAGTGAAAGGGTTCCAAGTAGAACCCAATTTCCTAAAGATGTCTTCAAGATCTCCTTTATAAGAGTGCACCGCTTCATTTAACGTGACAATAATAGCCTAAAAAAGCGAGAGACATCACTGTTCTTGTCTTTCACTCACTCATTCTCTATACCGCTGATCCTGTTCAGGGTTCCCTGAAACTTATCCCAGGCAGAAGGCGGGACACACCTTGTCGGGGTGCCAGTTCATCACAGGTCAAAGCAAGCATATACTCACTCACACACTACGGCAATATGGAAACACCAATTAGTCTACTCTGCATGTCTTTGAACTATGGGAAGAAACCAGAGAACCCAGATGAAACTCACCTAGTACAGAGAGAACATGTACTGTAACACAGACCTGAACCCTCACCCCTGGGGTGTGAGGCCACAGTGCTAACCACTCCACCACTGTGCTACCATCACTCTTCTTCTGCAAGAAGTAGCTTTCATTGGAGCACCATTCTTTTAAAAATATTCTTGATGTTGGTGCGTAAATCATGGTGGACACATTGCTCCAGAATCTCCCATTGCCAGTCAACACGGCTGAGCCCTATTGATAGTGAGCCATGTGGCTACCTGCAACTGAACCCTGCCATCATGTGGAAATATCTAAGATATGTGTGTCTGGTGCCCGGCTTCTGCTTGGAGATTTCGTCACATGGATGCCCTGTGTGTCTCTTTGGTATGCGTCTGGTGCCTGGGGATGATTCTCTCTACCTAGACGACGGTTCTGGCCTCGACTGGTGTTGGCAACTGTTTCTCTGAGGACTTGACAGTCCGATAGTTCAGGACTGGAATTTCCTACAAGTCTACCTGAGTCTCCAATAACTACATGGACTTCATTTTAACATCAATTAACATCAACTATTATAGCTGAACTGCCTGCCACCTAACACACTGTATAAATGCAGATCATTTCATGCAGATCATTTTTCACCCAGATGAGGATGGGTTCCCTGTTGAGTCTGGTTCCTCTCAAGGTTTCTTCCTATTTCCATCTCAGGGAGTTTTTCCTTGCCACTGTCGCCCTCGGCTCGCTCACCAGGGACTATCTGACCATTTTGATTCACATTCCATACAAACTTAAATAATTCTTTTGATTGTGTAAAGCTGCTTTGAGGCAATGTCAATTGTTAAAAGCGCTATACAAATAAAATTTAATTGAATTTAATTTTTTTGATATTTTAATCCAGATGGATTAATTCAGGGTGCAAGCCAGGAATGGCACAGATGGTCCTTCATAATAGCTTCCATCAGACTTTATGATCTGTATTGTGGAAGTTGGACAATTATATATTCATCTGCACTGGTGTACCCCGCCTTGTGCCCTAAGTTTCCTGGGATAGGCTCCAGGTCCCCGCGACCCTGTATATAAGGATAAAGCGGTACAGAAAATGAATGAATGAATGAATGAATGTATATAGTTATTTAGTGCTCACACTTAGCACGCATCTTTATTCTAAATATATTAGGAGTTTATGCTTTGCAACATCCCTGTAAACTGTTGTGTGTGTCTTTTTTTCCTCGTATAATTCTTTCGATGATCATTCAACTCTTTGCATGCGATGTGGCCAGTGTGTCACATGCCACATGGCCACATGACTTAAATTTGTCTGATCATTTTGGTGATATTTATGACCATATGTGGTGTGTATATATATGTGGTGTATATATATATATATATATATATATATATATATATATATATATATATACAGTAAGTAAATTTTTTTTAATAAGTTTACAAAACATAAACTGTATGTTTTTAATATTATACGCTATATCTGTTTGTTGGATCTGTGAAATCTTTAAAAAAAAATTATTATATGCGACCCGGACTTTTGATTGTGCAGAATAACAGTACACCGTTATGAGAGTGCACTTATTCCAGCATTTCACTAGTGCTTGGATACCATCAAGATAGAAAGATTTCAAAGTATACTGGCCATGATTAGACTATCTGCTTCACATCTCAGCAACCCTCAAAACTTGTTGAAATCACTAGGAGGAAGGTCAGGATTGTATGGGGGATGTGGCGATAACTCCCAGCCAAGTTCCTGTAAAGTGCAAGTGGTGCGGTAGGCAGTATGAGGTCATGCAGTAATTTGCAAAAACAGAAAAACAATAAATGTTTTCATTAAAGGAATTGGCCAAAACTTTATACCTTGATGGTATCTAAGCACTAGTGAATCCCTGGGATAAGTGCATCTGTGTAGCAGGGGATTATATAAAGAAACGAAGGTGGTTTTTACTCGAACTGTTATTCTGCACAATAAAAAGTCCCGGTTTGACGTTTCAAAGGCATAACCTGGTGTATACAGAAATTGTCCTTTTTAAAATCATAGATCTATGGTTCAACTATAGTAAATGTACAGTATACCATGACACAATTCATCATGATAATATAAGAAAAAAAAAGGAAAAGAAGAAAACAAACATGAAAAATGATGTCTTTAGAAGCTCTGTATTGTCAGTCAATTACAATGCATGTTCATATGTCTTATTATGTTCCTGCAATATAATAAACTCCAGCCGTCTAGTGGAATTAATTTATATTTCCCTGGCTATGTGTACAGGTAACGTTATCCATGCAATGTTACTGAACATTCGTGCCACTTTGATGTACCGTGGTATTACAGGACTCATTTTGGTTTCAGTGAAAATATACAGTATGTGATGACAGTATAGGGAAATTGGCTCATTATAAAAGAATCATCAAAATATGGATATTATTTGGGAAGTAAAGTTTGGAAAAATCATTGAGGGATTTAACTGAAAAAGGATATTTTTACAAATGTGCTAAATCTCCTCCGCTATATCCATTAGCTCATTTATCGATCTAGAGTAGAAAGTAAGAGCCGTTAAATCCTTGCCCCTTGAGGAACCATTTTTACTAAGAGTGTAATATTTTAACCATGCTACATGTTTATGTCTTGAGTCATCAGTCTAGTCACAATTTCAGTTTACTGGAAAAATGATTCATTTTAAACAAGTTAGCATACATGCCATTTCAGCTCCACGGCTAGGCACGTAGTCACAAGCTCATCATGAACTGTACCGGTCAAAAGGTGGACACACCTTCTTATTCAATGTATTTTTTTTTTATTCATTTAATATAACATATATGTATATTAATGCTTAACATCTTGAAACGATGACAGAACAAATATGGATTTATGTAGTCAACAAATCATGAATAATAACCCAGAATATATTTAATATTTTCGATTCTTCAAAGTGGCCACCTTTTGCCTTGATGACAGCTTTGTACACTCTTGGCATTCTCTCAGTCATCCTCGTGAGGTAGACACCTAGAATGGGTTTCCAACAATCTTGAAGGAGTTCTCAGAGGTGGTGAGTACCTGTGGAAGCTTTTCCTTTTTTCTATGGTGCAGCTCATCCCAAACCATCTCAACTGGATTTAGATCAGGTACTCCACCACTCTCCTCCTTGAACAATTAGCTCTTACTTAACCTAGTTGAAGCATCCTGGTTAATTGTGCCCTCAATTTTGAATACGTTACCAACAGTGTCACCAGCAAAACACCCCCACACCATCACCCCACCTCCTTCATGCTTCATAGCGGGAACCGCACATTCAAGAACCATCTGTTCACCTTCTCTATGTTTAACAAAGACAGTTAGAATCACAAATTTCAAATTTGGACTCAACAGACCAAAGGACGGTTTTCCATTGATCTAATGTTCATTCCATGTGTTTCTTGATTTAAGCAAGTTTTTTGGCTCGTTGTTCTTCCACCATAATAGTTGCTACACCACAATTCAACCAAGAAGGCCTGACTCATGTGGGCTCTAATCTGATGTGCTGTAAATCGGTGGTTTCTGAGGCTGGTCATTCAAATAAACCTATCCTCTTGGACCAGAGGTAGCACTTGATATTCCTTTCCTCATAAAAAAAAAAAGGTTCTCATGAGAGCCAGTTTTATCATAGTGTTTGATAGTTTTGGCGACTGCACTTGGGTATACATTCAAAGTTCAACTGAGTGTAGTTGTTATACCATACCTAACTGTTATCTCTTCTCTTCTCTCTCTCGCTTCCTCTCCCAGTTCTTGTCTGTTGAGCTACAGTACACATGTCGCTCCTGAGCTGCCAGTGATTCAGACTCCTCTACACTCCCTGTTTGACTCGTCCTGGTGCCCTGCTTCAAGTTGGAGATCTCGTCACATGGAGGCCCATGTGGTCTGCTTGGGATGCATGTGGTGAGTGGTGACAGTTCCACTTTACCATGAAGATGGTCCTGGCCTCAGCTGATGCATGTGGACGCAGTCATTTAATAGTTCAGGACTGAAATTCTAACAGTTTTCCAATAACGAAACTGGACCCCATATTAACGTGAACATCTCTCCTGTTATATTGAATCTCCAGCTTTTTAACACGCAGAATGACTACAGATCGATCTCTGCTATCTGATATCCCAAAATGAGGATGGGTTCCCATCTCAGGGAGCTTTTCCTTGCAGTTCTCGCTCTCGGCTTGCTCGTCAGGCACAATCTGACCATTTTGATTTAAACATATTTTCTCACACATTTCATACTTATTTTCCTAATTTCCCTTTGTTTCTGTAAAGCTGCTTTGTGACAGTATCCATTTTAAAAGCATAGAAATATGCACCTTTGTCTGATGGTCTAAAGCACATTACAAAGCCTAAATATGCCTTAACAAGTGAACTGAAAACTATTTATATTCCATTATATACAGTACTGTATATTCCAATCACTTCTATTGTTACAGGTGTATAAAATTAAGTACATACAATAGGCATACACACAGCTTCTACAAACATTTGTGAAAGAATGGGTCACCTTCAGAAGCTTGACAGGATGCTGCTAAATATTCCACAGTCAACTGTTAGTGGTATTATAGCAAAGTGGAAGAGATGACACTAACTCAGTCATGAAGTGGTAGGCCACACAAAATCACAGTGTGGGGTCAGTGGATCCTGAGATGCATAGTGCAGAGAGGTCACCAACTTTCTGCAGTCAATAGCTACGGACCATGTGGCTTCAGATTAGTTTAAGAACAGTACATTACATTAAGATTTCCTTGGCAGAGCAGGTGCCTGCAAGCCTTACATCACCAAGTGCAGTGCAACGGATAAGATGCAGTGGTGTAAAGCACGCCATCACTGGACTCTAGAGCAGTGGAAACACGTTCTCTGGAATGACGAATCACACTTCTCTGTCTGGAATACCGATGGACAAGTTTGGGTTTGCCGGTTGATAGGAGAACGGTACTTGTGCCAAGTGCAAAGTGTGATGGAGTTTGGACATGGATGAGTGAGTTTGGTGTGGAAGAATTTGACTGGCCTGCACAGAGTCGTGACCACAACCCGATAGAACACCTTTGAGATGAATTAAAGTGGAGACTGTGAGCCAGACCTTCTCGTCCAACTTCACAAACACACTCCAGAAAGAATGGTAAGAAATTCCCATAAACACACTCCTAAACTTTGTCGAAAGTGTTCCCAGAAGAGTTTAATCTGTTCTAGCTGCAAAGGGTGAGCCAAGATCATTAAACCCTATGGATTAAGAATCGGATGTTACTTAAGTTCATATGCCTGTGAAGGCAGACAAACCAAATACTTTTGACAATATAGTATATATACTATATTGTATACAGTGGTGTGAAAAACTATTTGCCCCCTCCTGATTTCTTATTCTTTTGCATGTTTGTCACACAAAATGTTTCTGATCATCAAATACATTTAACTATTAGTCAAAGACAACACAAGTAAACACAAAATGCAGTTTTTAAAGGAGGGGTTTTATTATTTAGGGAGAAAAAAAATCCAAACCTACATGGCCCTGTGTGAAAAAGTAATTGCCCCCTGAACCTAATAACTGGTTGGGCCACCCTTAGCAGCAATAACTGCAATCAAGCATTTGCGATAACTTGCAATGAGTCTTTTACAGCGCTCTGGAGGAATTTTGGCCCACTCATCTTTGCAGAATTGTTGTAATTCAGCTTTATTTGAGGGTTTTCTAGCATGAACCGCCTTTTTAAGGTCATGCCACAACATCTCAATAGGATTCAGGTCAGGACTTTGACTAGGCCACTCCAAAGTCTTCATTTTGTTTTTCTTCAGCCATTCAGAGATGGATTTGCTGGTGTGTTTTGGGTCATTGTCCTGCTGCAGCACCCAAGATCGCTTCAGCTTGAGTTGACGAACAGATGGCCGGACATTCTCCTTCAGGATTTTTTGGTAGACAGTAGAATTCATGGTTCCATCTATCACAGCAAGCCTTCCAGGTCCTGAAGTAGCAAAACAACCCCAGACCATCACACTACCACCACCATATTTTACTGTTGGTATGATGTTCTTTTTCTGAAATGCTGTGTTACTTTTACGCCAGATGTAACGGGACACGCACCTTTCAAAAAGTTAAACTTTTGTCTCATCGGTCCACAAGGTTCATTCATCTTCTGTACCGCTTTATCCTCTATTCAGGGTCGCGGGGGGCCTGGAGCCTATCCCAGGAGACTTCGGGCACAAGGCAGGGTACACCCTGGACAGGGTGCCAATCGGTCCACAAGGTATTTTCCCAAAAGTCTTGGCAATCATTGAGATGTTTTTTTAGCAAAATTGAAACGAGCCTTAATGTTCTTTTTGCTTAAAAGTGGTTTGCACCTTGGAAATCTGCCATGCAGGCCGTTTTTGCCCAGTCTCTTTCTTATGGTGGAGTCGTGAACACTGACCTTAATTGAGGCAAGTGAGGCCTGCAGTTCTTTAGATGTTGCCCTGGGGTCTTTTGTGGCCTCTCAGATGAGTCGTCTCTGCGCTCTTGGGGTAATTTTGGTCGGCCGGCCACTCCTGGGAAGGTTCACCACTGTTCCATGTTTTTGCCATTTGTGGATAATGGCTCTCACTGTGGTTCGCTGGAGTCCCAAAGCTTTAGAAATGGCTTTATAACCTTTACCAGACTGATAGATCTCAATTACTTTTGTTCTCATTTGTTCCTGAATTTCTTTGGATCTTGGCATGATGTCTAGCTTTTGAGGTGCTTTTGGTCTACTTCTCTGTGTCAGGTAGCTCCTATTTAAGTGATTTCTTGATTGAAACAGGTGTGGCAGTAATCAGGCCTGGGGGTGACTACAGAAATTGAACTCAGGTGTGATAAACCACAGTTAAGTAATTTTTTTTTTTACAAGGGGGGCAATAACTTTTTCACACAGGGCCATGTAGATTTGGAGTTTTTTTTCTCCCTTAATAACGTAAACCTTCATTTAAAAACTGCATTTTGTGTTCAATTATGTTATCTTTGACTAATAGTTAACGGTTTTTGATGAGCAGAAACATTTAAGTGTGACAAACATGCAAAAGAATAAGAAATCAGGAAGGGGGCAAATAGTTTTTCACACCACTGTATATGCGGAAGGCCCGGGTTCAATTCCCAGCGCCCAAACCCAAGCCCGGATAAAACGGGAGGCTTCCAGAAGGTCCACTGTGTTGACCCCTCATTGGACAACAACATCATATGTACAGGTGCATCTCAATAAATGAGAATATCATCAAGTTGATTTATTTTAGTAATTCAATTCAAAAAGTCAAACATATTATACAGTATAGCTTCATTACACACAGACTATACGATATATGAAGTGTTTAATTTTTGATGATTGTGGCTTACAGCTAATGGAAAACTCATATACTAACATATTTATGCATAATGTCAATTGACAATTATAAAACGTTTATTCTCAATAGTGCCTACGCTAGCATGCTAACACAGGTCATGTTCTGTCTGCCTTCTCAGTTTAGCCCTAGTGCTTCTGGTTAGCCGTATGAACAGACTCCTCCTAAATGAAAAAGCTAAAAAAAAAAAAACACTTCTCGTTTGTCACCGTCTCACACAGGCCACATGGCTGTAAAGTGCACTGCTATTGGTTGACACGGGAGACTGTTTTGCCCATATTTGGATACGTATGTGCTAAGACTGCCGTGAATGGGGTGATTGGTTTAAAGAAGCGAAGAACAGAGAATGAGGACATTGTCTTGCGTTTCACACGTTCACAGTTGCAGCATTAGCACAACAGCTTGCACGCACTCAGACACACACACACACACACATATATGTACACGTCACAGCAGCATAAAGATTACAGCTGCCATTTTGGAAATAAGTAAACTTTCATTTGATCTGTATTAATTTGGGTACAAAGCAGAAAATAAAGGACACAAAGCAGAAGAGATGAATCGAGAGGGAGGGGAAGTAGCTGCTGACCCTGATAAGGTCTATCAGTTTAGCCAGAGTGGCCTTTTCGAGTCAGCCAATGAGCTTTGAGGTTGCAAGCCAGGCAAGTGATCATATCCTCTCTGACAGTGCAGTGGTGGTGTGGTAGATACACACACACACACACACACCTACACACAGCATTTTTAAACCTGTCCACAGTATTATGTCCTATAAGATTTATACTTCCACACCATTTTTATATAACACACAATGCTGAAGATTTTTATTAAATGAACATATTAGGTCGTAAAATACTGCATTACTGTACTGCATCTGACTCATCAGTGCATCTTCTCGTCCTTTTAAAGTAAAGATTAGACATGTTCCAACATAATTTTGCTAGTGCACATTTATATGACTTTTTTTTTGTGGGGGGTGAAGTGGATTGGTTAAAGGCAGGTAATGCACATCCTATAGTGCTTGAGTTAACCTGATCGAATGGCGCCTGAAGCTGATCTTTTACCGAAACATTTAGACAGACTGACGCTCGTTATAAAATGGAGCAAAGACTAATCATGCTGCATCAGAGATCATTTCACTTTCCATGTCGCGCACCTAAGCCGATGTCGCATTAGCACAGCTCATAATTAACCCGAGGTAGCCCTCTCAACCAAAACGTGGCGGTCATCTGCATATTTGAAAGTGCTATAGTAGAAAACTTGTAGGTCAGCGGCGTGCAAATGTGTCATAGCGAAACCTAACAGGACGAGACTAAGCGCTCGCAGCAAGATCTCATCTCTCTCACCACACCTTTTTCCACCCGACTTTTGTGCTAAAGCTGTACCACTTTGACCACACTGACACACACCACACAAAAAAAAAACACACACATCTCACACACACACACAAACACATTACACACAGATCACTGCCGGGATATTCCATTAAATGAATTACTACAACGGTTCATTAACACTGTCCTGAACTTAAATTAAACTGAACATTTAACCAACCAAAATGAAACTGATTGGTGTTTTTGGCCGCACTTTTTTTTTTGTTAAAATAATCCAAACTTAGATGTTTTTCTAGTCCCCACAATGTCAAATCAGTCAGGTATATTTTTTAATGTATGTATATTTGGTCCCCAGTAGGATGTAAAAACATGACCCTAAAATACATGATCTAAAAAAACTCCCCACCTTAACCCACACCTTATCAGGGCAGCGTCTCCATGGTTACAGGAGTGTTTTCTCATAGGGAAGGGGGAATTGAAACCTTAACTGGCCTTCTTCCAGATTCAAAGCAAGAGGTTTATAATTAAACATAAAATGTTTCTTTTGGAGATAGAACAGAATGAACATGTGACACATCTGCCTATCAGTTATGATATATATATATATATATATATATATATATATATATATATATATATATATATATATATATATATAGGTGGTGCGATTGTTTTTTCAACAACTATCAAAAGTAGTCTGAGAAGGGCTTGTGAACTTAATAAGTCAGCACTATAGATAAACATCTAAATAATGAGAGACAATTAGCTTTTCTTCCAAAATCCGCCGTTACTCCTGTAGCTTTAGTTCTGAACACTGATCCATTGCATACATTTTCTCATGTTCTGTTTTTCAACTTGTAGCGACTAAAAGAACGAAAAAGTCTTTCTGTGTGAATTTCCCCGTTGCACTTTTGTGGTCGACCCATCCCCCACTTCCCTCTATGCTCTCTCGCTCTCGCTCTCTCTTGCATACTGCATCTCAGGGTTGAGGCCTGCCATACTAAGATGAACAAGAAAGATGACAGGCATGTCACTCAATGTCTGTAAAAATTAACAATATGTCAGAACGTATGAATGGCCACCAAACTATAAAAACACTAAATTAATTTCGCACAATGATTATATTAAGCAGCATCACTGAATTTTATAGCGACAACGCCTTTGAACATCCTCTCATCAATCTGCTGATGGTGATGAGAAAACCAAGAGATGAAATGATGCATTTCCCCCTGCTGAAGCATCTGTTGATCCATCTGATTTATAAATGAACAAGAAGAAAAATTATGATGGTCTACCTAATATGGTTGCTATTCTATCTATTTGTGCCTTATTTGTAACTCGGTGAAATACTTCGGCAGATAAGGAACTGTGATATTTGATGTCAGTGCAGCGACTTGCACAGGAAATCACACAGTCGAGTGCGTCGTTCTGCAGCAGTGTACTTCCTGTGCTAGATCTGATCATAGCTGTGCTCTTTCTCTATATGAGCTTCGCTACTCTAAAAGAACACTGAGTTTATAGATATTATATATATAGCCTTGTAGAGGTTATAGAACTTAACACAGAGAATATTTTTTATAGAAGGAAGGAGGTTGTTCTCTCAAATGGGTGGGTGACAAATGAAAGAAAAAAGGTGTTTGGCCATCTCAACAACTTGAATGCACTATGATATAGATTCTACACATCTCAAAAGTTTTTAAGAGATTGAACACTATTTGTGATGTTAGTGGGAGAGAACGCTATCTCTGAAATCTCCCATAAGTGCTATTCTGGGGTAAGATTTGATGCCTGTGATGGCCGTGATGGATAATTCATGTCCTTTTCATCCCCATTTGCCCATTCAATAAGCCATCTGATGGAAATATCAAAACTGAATAGAGTTAATCAGTGCAAATAACTTTGTAATGATATGCAGTGATGTTTCCCTCTACTTGCAAAAATTTCGCCACCCACAGCATAACGGATCCACTAGTTTTTTTTTCTCTTCAATTTGTCACCAAATCTGGATAGTATGCATAGGTTAGAAAAAAAAAACATTACCTTCTTATCTTCCCATATGGGTTTGTCTAGTCAAACCCTTAAGTTAGAATATTTTTTCTATGTATATGTATAGTTACTGTTGTAAGTTGTAAGATCAGTTATAAATCTTTTTCTGAAGAAAAAAAACCCTCAGTTGAACCTCAACCCCTACGTGTGATGTACGTCTGTATGTGCGTGTGTAAACTTCTTTTGAAAAAATGTAAATCTTCAAAGGAAAATTTTCAAAGGAAATCGTGTCAGATTTTTTTTAAACCTTTAATATGATATAGCAACCAACATAATTCAAATAGAAACAAGTAGAAAAAATTTAACTGAAAGGTATAATATGCTTTAACTAATGCAACTTTACTACTTTATTAACTACTAATACAACCACTTAACCAACAATCAAAGTATCTTAATTTGGCAATTTTATACCTCTGTTCCTTGCAAAAATATTCTAGATCTATCAATCTGGGAGATGATTTCATGTACACAGCCCTCTTCAAGTTATTCTTCAGGTTCTTCATGGAATTTAGACGTAGACTCTGATTGAGAGACTCAAGACTCTAAAGCCATTCATTGACTTCAGTTGACATAGATTTATAATTTGGCTTAGTATCATGCCAGAAGGTTAATCTTTCTGTCTGTCCAACAAAGGCATGTAGCGTTTTATTTTATTATTATTATTAAAAAAATAAAAAAGAAATTGGAATTTGGAGTTACCCATGATGCC
This sequence comes from Channallabes apus, assembly GCA_030522415.1. NCBI lineage: Eukaryota > Metazoa > Chordata > Actinopteri > Siluriformes > Clariidae > Channallabes > Channallabes apus. Next base: position 50,108,120 of record CM060106.1, read on the forward strand.
CTTTATGTTGACCAGAGCCCAAGTCCAAGTTGATGCTGCCATCACCATGTGTCGACTTACCTTTTAGAAACATGACCAAAAATTGTACACTGGTTTCATTAGACTGTAACATCTTTGGCCACATGGTATGGAATGATTTAAAAAGGCTTTAAAAAATAATAATAAAAAAATGGTAATGGGCTTCCTTTTTGTCACCATATGTCATAGCCAAGAAATGTATAGAAAAATGTCAGACTGAAGGAGTACCAGACACCTTTTAATGTTGCTGTAGGTTACTTGACAGTCTGTCTGAAAAGTTTTCCTCGTTTTTTTTTTTAATTCTTAATTCTTTTTAAAAGACTACATATTTAAATGGTACTGCATTTTCTTGTTAATAATGCTACTCCTCAGTGTCTTTTCTTTTCTAATGAATTTGTAACCCTTTCCTGATCATGACCTTTCCACAATGAGATACCATACATGCTTTGTAACCATGACTTGAAGAAGATGTTAAGAAAAAAAAAAGATTTGGCCTTTATTTGGGGTTGTTTAGAAACACTTCATTGATAAAAGGTGTGTGACAATTTCTTTTTGAACTCAAGTTTAAAGGTGATTGGTTAATTTTAAGGCACAATCACATGCTTCATTATCAAAAAGTGTGTGCATCCTTATGCAACCAGATTATTGTAATTTCTTTCCACAAAGGTTGTTTTTCACTTGGATTTATTTTATTGCTAAAAATGATCTGACATGATTGAGCTTGTTTTCATTGATTTTGCTTATGTTGATTTGCTTTTTCCATTTAGTGTTATACAGCTGATTAAATATTAAAATATCCTGTTTCTTTAAAAGCTAGCTCTAAAAACCAAAGCTTCCATAATTTCCACCTAACAGACACATACAAGAAAAATAAGTCAGCTATTCTTCATCTCTTCTCAGGAACAATCTCAAGGAAGAAAAAAATTTGCTGGCTTCTTGGTTTTATCATTATATAGTTTAAATGTTCCTATATCAGTGCATTAGGATGCTGCTGCTCTGTAAGTCTTTCTGCAGGTGGACACAACCATGGTTCGAGCATTGTCTAAATTCCCACATACTTCCCACAAACACATCTGCACTGGCTGACCTATCACTTCCCACTAACCATTTAAGAGTCTTACTTCAACATTTCCTCAGTGTTGCAAGTGTTAAGCAATGGCCAGGCAAAGTGAAACAGCATGTAAAGAGAACAGAGAACAAAAGAATTGTGTGCAAAGATAACTGCAGTCCAAGATGGCTGAAAAATGAAAAGCTAGTAACGTTCAGACTTTTCATATTAAATGTATTATATAGTCCATGAGTTGAAAATGACATTAAAGATATGTTTCACTTTTTATGACTGTAATGTGTACATAATATTAATAATGAAAATTATTTTCATTTAGATTATGAAAATGTTGGTCTCTTAATTGGAGTGTGTTCATGAAGTAAAAATTTATGTTAGCATTAAATGGGTGTTATAATCATTAAAATGATGCAAAACTAATAAAGTTAAGAAAGAAGATCAAGAACTTAGATACGTAGCGTCAATAAGATGGAGGTGTGTCATTTTTATCTAAAATTCACCCGCCACTTTTTATTTGGACACAACGGTTACCGCAATACAAAGCACCATGAAATACCTTATTGAACTTCCATAGGTATGAATAAGTATAGATATTAGCACTTTGTACACGCAAAGACAAGAAAAAGTGAAAGAAGGAATGAGAAAAGAACGACAGCAAGGCTGTGACTGTTAAACCTCTTCCTGTGTGGTTAAGACACCACGTGGCCAAGAAGTTTAAAAGGAGCGCTTCTCCGCTCACAGGTCCATTCCAACTTGGGTTGAAGATAACGAAGACTCTGGTAAGATCGAGGGACAAGAAGACGCTGAAAAGAAAAAAAAAGAGGGTCCATTGGGTATTGCTTGTGCAGGTATAGTATATTATTGATTGGGAAAACTTACTTAATTGACTTACTTGGAATTTAGTGCTAAAATATGAGTAATATATATATTTTTAATGCATAAAGTACAGATTGTGTTCATGTTTATTGCGATATAATTAATATTTCTTTACATAAAGATGAAACTTTAATGTGTTGTTCAATGCAAAAAAAAATATATTTATGCATTCAATATTCATATTAAATGCACATTAATTCTATCATAGAACCTTAAAATCAAGTTGAAATTAATGGAAATCATTTTATTTACTGGTAATAATATATTTTTGATAATATTTACCAATTTGACAATAATGTTTGTAACAATTATACATTATCGCCGGCAAATCTTATGTAAGCCAAAACGCCAGTGACTTCCTGTTAACTCGATGCAGTACATTATGGTTTGTATTTTTGTACCATCTCAGTATGTTTCTCCGTAACATAAGAGAAAGGTGTATACTTCCATCTATGTTGTAAAATCTTAGCGTGCCCTGAAATTTTTTTTTTAACATTCTAAATTTGACATCAGGTTTTGTATTTGAGAATTTAGATGTATTTAGAAACAGCTTACTCATTCTGATAAAGATGGCCGCCATGTACAAAGTTAGTAGAGCGTGACGTAAAAGAAAGAAGCAACAAGTTACGCTTGTAACCAGACGTTTTATTGTGAGAACTAAAAATAATCATTTTAACATTACATTTTTTTTTGGTTTCAGGTAATGAATCTTATGGTAAAAAGTATTTTTTAAAACTTTATGTGGAACTTTTTTTTTTTTTAAACTGACTGATTTTTTCTGCAAAATCATATGAACATTTTAAGTCCTGAGACATAAAATGTTTGGGAATATTTGTCTGTCAAAAGGCAATTTTATTTCAAGACTAGCAGTTTGGGTGTGGTTTAAGCAGACAGCTGTAAATGAGATGGGAGACTGTTCGTGTTCGTGTGTGTGGGGGGGGAGGGGACTCTTAACCACTAACTCTACAGGTGCAGACTTAGCGCGGATGAGCCGAGGACCCCGAGAGATGGCCGCGCTTGGGAAGTACAGTGCAGTCATCCATAAAGTAGAAAGCACTACTAAACCCCTCGCCACAGTGTAGTGTTTCCTACTTTATGGATGAGTGTACTGTTGGCTACTGGGAGCACGTTCTCACACTTTACTGACTCAACATGGTGGACAGAGAAAAGAGGAACTGGCTTTGTTTCATAAGACTGTGCACAGCTCACTGTGTAATTTATAGGCCACATGAGCTGCTGAACATGAAGGAACAAAGCCAAGCTAGTTGCTGTTAACATTTTTGTGTTAACATTTAAGTGTTTGAAACCTGACATTGTTGAATCTGCTTTCACTTTTCATTAATAAATCAAAAATATACATATATTATTTGTTGTTTTATTTTTACTTTGTCTCCATGCATACACTGTTTTCAAAGAAATGATCATTATTCATTTATGAAAAACTTTACAACTTTTCCACACACACACACACACACACACACACACACACACACACACACACACACACACACACACACACACACACACACACACAAATCACCACAAAACAAAACTTTTCTGTAAAAATAGATTTTATTTCTGTAAAAAGGTCAGACCTAATGATAATGGCCCCTTCAATGAGCAATAATGATCTTACTAGTCATCACTCAAAAATTTGCTTCACCATGCAAAAAAAAAAAAAAAAGACAAAAGAAAAATGTGGGGAAAAAATGACTTATTTACAAGTTTCAAAAAATCGATTACAAAAACCTCAGATTTACAAAACAGGTTCCTGTTCTCTGTATGACACTTACAGTATTTCTGAGAGACTGATGAGAGAAATAAAGCTTCTCGTACTGGTTGAAAATACCATACATTGAAAAGCACAGTCAAAGTGCAAACCATTGACCTGAACACTGTACATCACACACAGACCAAAAGTTCTCAAGATTTCAGGTGATATTGTAGCCTCCAGCTTGGCCTCCGCTGTATCCAGTGAAAAAAAAGAACAAAGAAGTCCTACAAATATATTGTAGAAGTAAAGAAATGCAAGATTTAATATAATAAATATTTCAATATCGATAAATAAGGCCGTGTCTGGGTGCGACACCTTCATGCATGCAGTCAGTAGAAGTAAAGTGAAAGTAAACATTGTAACAAATAAGACTTTTTTAGGTTTCGTAAGGCTAGTACTTTACTAGAGTCTAGCTTTGGGTGCAGATTGGCAGAAAGTAGCTTAGCTCTAACGATAGCGCTGGGATCAAGGTCGTGATATAAGCGTGCGATCTATAGTACGTAGCTGGTTGAAAAGCAAGTTTTAGGATTATAGCACAGCTTCGCATCCATTGCTTGACTAATTTAAAGGCTACAGAGAGAGAAATAATTTGATTATACACAGCTGTTTTTATATACTAAAGATGAATACAGTCAACATTTAAGTTAAAAATATCTTCTGGTTCAGAACAACTGAATGTGAGCAGAGACCTACAGTAGGCCTGGACTTCAGGTCTACAGAGTATCTGGTGCCAGAACGTCTGCTCTGTCATTAACTCCATACTGTTATAGTAACGAAAGAGCACCAAAAGGTTTGGTAAGAGTGTGTCATGTTCTGGTCTGGAACGTCCACCATGTCCTACAAGCTGAAGCATGCCATGTTAAGCCAGTTTAAATTTCGGTATCAGTTTAATATTATATATGTCACACTGTATGAAATGATATAAAGTCAATCTTAGCTGAAACCTATAACAGACTAGATTAGAAATTCCAACGGCTAAGGCGTCTGACTTCGGGCCAGGGTTAAGGTTTGGGCAGCGGTGGCTCAATCATTTAAGGCTCTGGGTTACTGATCACAAGTGTGGGGGTTCAAGCCCCAGCACCGCAACATTGCCAATGTTGGGCCCTTGAGCAAGGAATCTTCTCCAGGGGTGCTGTACCATGGCTGACCCTGTGCTACAGTATGACCCCAGCTTTATGACCAAAAACACTTTAAGATACATGAGACAAATAATTTAATCTTAAGTGTTTAAACGTTCTAAGCATTTATTAAAATAGAGTACACTGTAACTTTTTAGACATGCGCAGTGGTTCTGCCCTCTGAGAAGTGTTTAATTTGTCAGTTATAAAAAAGAACTTTCCTCCAATTTAGAGGTTAGGTTAGGCTTCCCATCTTTTCTGTGTTATGACTGGTTAGAAGAATGTCGAGGGGTCAGGGGTAGCTCAGTGTTTAAGGCATTGGACTACGGTTCGGAAGATCCCAGGTTCAAATCCACCAAGTTGCCACTGTTGGGCCCTTGAGCAAGGCCCTTAACCCTCAATTGCTCAGATGTGTAATGAGATAAGAATGTAAGTCTCTCTGGATAAGAGCGTCTGCCAAATGCCTAAATGTAAAGAATGCTGTGATTAATTTTGTAATCATAATCTGTAAAAGTTTTGTAATCTGTGATTAGTTTAATATTTATACAGTACATGCTATATGTGATATAGTGTTTATACATTGCCCCAGGGAAATACTGTTATGATTGAGATATTTACACATTATTAGTTTAATATTAGGGTCCATGTAAACACACTTATTGTAAAATGGCCTGGAAGTGTAACTTTATATAAAGTAATTTGAGCAAGTCAGTTTTAAAAAATAATGTTTTACATTTTTTAAATTTTTTACATTGCGACTATTTTAGTTGTAGCTGTCTGTGAGTTTTATATAATTCTGTTTTGTTTTATACACTGTAAACACTGTATCACGGCTCACATTTTAAGATTCTAATAAAATAATTTGCATCAGTCTCTGTCTTTGGTTGCAGTGGTACGAAACTGGTCACATTATTCATTCTAAGACCATCACTTTCATCTCACGACTGCAAGAATACTTTTGCAGCCTGAGAAAGAAAAAAAATCGGCCTTTACCATCATGCGACACAGGAAACAAGATCGTTCTATGCTTTATCCTTGAAAGCACAGCTGGATGACAACTGCATATTGGACAAGACTTACTCGGTGTATTGTGAATCTGTCTTTACATTCATTCTATTTTTTTTTTTAGTTTAGATAAGCAGAAATCATGAAATCCCCTGTTACACTGACACACACACACACACACCTTTTGGTGCTACTTGAGTCACGTGAGCAAGGCAAAGACTGGCCAGAGGAATCCTCCAGTACCACCATTTGCCCATCGGTGATGAAGGAACTTAAATTTTTTCAGTGATGTGTGATGTGACAGTACAAATACAAAATGTTACGTAACTGGATTTAACCTTATTGCTATATAATACACATACAGCAATGAGACAAGCTTAAAGGCTGAAAGCGAAAAAAACCAACAACACATCTACCTGATCTAATCTGATCTAATGATTTCACACAGGGACTGATAAAAATCATTTTACGTCACTATCTGCGGTCTTATAGTGCATTGGAATGGCAGTAATTACAAGATGACTTCTCTGACCTTCTACTCTGAGCTCTTTCGATTTCCAGACTTGGAAGATGACACAGACAACCTTTTAATGTCTTTCAGATAATTATTTTTCTTGTGGTCAGTATCAGGAAACGATAGAGAAGGTCTGATAGACGTATACAGTAGGCATATCGAAGTATGACGGATTGCCAGTTATTGTAGATATAAGCTCAGTAGCATGTCTTGTCTGAGTCTGGTGTTTAATGATTACGCAATTTGTGGCATTTTTATGCACAAGTGCACTAAAAGGAAAAGTCATAGCAAATTGATTTATATGGTGTCTTTGCTATTTGCAAAAGTCATCACAGGGACTAGGTTTATGTGCGTAAACTAACACTTGAATGTCATTCATGGAAGCGTGCTTATAAATTATTTTTTTGACCATATAATTGTTTTTTTTTTAGCTGCCGCCAAACTTTATGCGCATACTAGCAACGTTTACAGCTGACATTTAGTGTTCTACTTTACACATGATGTACAGTAATTTACACAATTATTCATGATGTGTTAATCATAATTATTTGGATACGTTTATTTATACCATATCTAAATTAACGCATGTATTTTTCAATCTTAATAACTCTGGGCTGTCCAGTAAACTTTTTTTGGTTTAGACTTTGTTTCCAATTTGATGTCACCCACTGAAAAGTCAGAACTTTCAGTATATGTTGTGTATTTCTCACTTTGAAGAAGATGTGAATGTTTTTTACACGTCAGAAGCTATACTCTTTGTAACAAAGTATCATGGTGGAAAAGTGAGACAAAACAAGGAAAAAAAAGCACCAAATGGTAACAGAGCGTGACACCTGTGTCAAACCCTAAATCTACCCATGAAATCATGAAATACATGCAGACAACTTAACGTCGACATGGAGAAAGTGCAATCAGCGTATTAGTCAACGTAACAGTCTTCGGGTTTTATTCCTTCTTGCTGGAGCCCAGCTTCTTGAAGAGCTTCTTCCCTTTAGAGAAGAAGCCTTTTTTCTTTTTGCCAGGTGGGGAGGCATCAGTGACAGCATGGTCCTCTGGGGGATGAACGTCAGGAGGAGGAGGAGGATTGCCTGAGAATGGACAGGGACCCGACTGGAGTTCAGGTTGCTGGTGTAGAATGTGTTGGTTCTTGTGTAAATCGGGTTCAGACCGGGGCTCGTCTGGGGGGCTTGCCATTAGGGGTTCCGTCTGCTCTACAGACGCAGCGTGACTCACCTTTTGGGCAAAAACATGCAGTGTCTGTGAGGGGTTTTCATTGACTAAAATGTCTAAGCCACCAGACTAGTATTGCAATGTATTAATGAAGATGTTTTATATTTATTTCAGTAGACAAAGAAGAAGGTGGATCAAGCACCCAAACAAAAGGAACTAAAGTCAATGACAAAAACGTGCACATTAGAGACTTTACTCAGACTAGATTGTAAAGCCTTTAGGTAGTTAAGGAAGAAGCGTGAGGGTCGTCTGTGGGACAGTTGTGTATAAAAAAAGGAAAACAAAGACGGTTTCAACATGAGACTTACTGTTTACTGTTTAAAGTGCACACCTCGCCTGTGCCTCTGTACACAGACATGCAGGAATAAACACACAGAAAACAGAAAAACCACTAAGCCATGAACATGCATTAATAAAGGACAGGACAGGACAGGCAAAGACAAGATGTGATGTACATAAACCGAGAAGTGAATCAATGATAAGATGGAGAACAGCATGCTGCGATATAACTTCCCATGCTGGGATGCAGAGGAAAAAAAAACATTCAGTATTTATCATGTGATACTGGTTGATATGAAGGTCACACTTGTGCACACGCATACAGTCACGTACATTTCGCCAACAAACTGTTTTGATACGCCCCACACACACGCTTCTACCTGTGAGTCTCTCCGACTGCCGGCTGTAGTTTTTTCGGGTTCTGCTGAATCATTTCTGTTCTCTGGAAAAGCCTGAAGGAAGTTGGAAGGTACCAACCCTTTTTGTCCATTTAAATCCCCCTGTTGTGGCAAGAACAACAAATCCCATCATGTAGCAAAGTTCAGAAAGTTAGTCTTGACTATACCCTTATCATTATTCTTTATATAAACAATAATAAGAACGAGGCGGCGCGGTGGTGTAGTGGTTAGCACTGTCGCCTTGCACCTCCAGGGTCTGGGTTCGATTCCCGTCTCTGTGTGCATGGAGTTTGCGTGTTCTCCGGGTACTCCGGTTTCCTCCCACAGTCCAAAGATATGTAGGTTAGGCCAATTGGCGTTCCTAAATTGCCCGTAGTGTGTGATTGGGTGTGTGTATGTGTGTGTGCCCTGCGATGGATTGGCACCCTGTCCAGGCTGTACCCCGCCTAGTGCCCGAAGTCTCCTGGGATAGGCTCCAGGTCCCCCGCGACCCTGAACACAGGATTAAGCGGTATAGAAAATGAATGAATGAATGAATAATAAGAACGAGTAGAGAGAAAACGCCTGGTAAACTACTTAAAATGCATGTGAACATCTATACATCTTTAACCTCATTAGAGCAGAAAAAAACCCTGAATTTATGAATTATGTAAATCAGAAACACCCACATGTTCCCTTTTCATCCTGCTGGTTAGCTAACCAGAGGTGGCAGTTGTAACTGGTATCTTAATGTGCACTGTTACAGTATATTCTCAGTCATTTATCAGCAGGCAGACCTAGTAAAATAAATCCCCAGCACGGGCTGGTTAGCTTACACACAATTATAGCGGCTGACTGTTATCAGGTACTACGATATCCCCTGAAATATAATATGATCATTGTTACAAAGCCATTGAACATTTTTAGTGTCATCACTAACCAGCCTCATACTGTACCAGTACGAATCTCTCCCTAAATCAGAGTAATTCAAGAATACTGATACAGACGTCATTGTGGCGAATGGAAAACAGTCAACCAAGCTGACTAATAAACTGACCTATATCATCTGAATCAGTAATCCAGGAATTATAACCATGCATAAAGTATGGTTTTGAACTCAGAGCTACTTTAAAAGAAAGGGGAGAAAAAAAAGTGTGTAACCTTTTTACGGCAAACAAAAAGTCCAGTTCTTAAGGTCTTACAGATTTTTTTTTAAGTTGACTACTCACATAAAAGAAGCCATCGTCATCCATGTCTCCAAACACATAGATGATGTCCCCGGCATTAAAAGTCAGCTCTGCCTGAGGAAGGCAAGAGAAGGAGCATTTACACGAATCCGTGTGCTAACAATGACACACTGGGTCATGTTTATCAAAGTGGAGATGATAAGATTAATCAATCAATATCACAGTTAATAGAACATTTTCCTTCAATTATGATTAATAAATAAATCATTTGTTTTTGTTTTTTGCCCTCAAAATAAAATCAAGAAAAATATTCCAGCTTTAATAGGGATATTTTTTCTAATGAAAGACATCTTCCATGTTACTTCAATGTCGCAGATAGGATGAGGCGGAGTCATGTGACTGCACACGCAGTAGTTCAATTCAAATTATTTGTATAGCGCTTTTAACATTGGTCATTGTAACGAAGCAGCGTTACAGAATTAAAAGAACAAGTAGTATGTTTTTAAGGACACAGTACATGAACACATGCAGAAGGGATTTGGCATAAAGATGACCTGGGAAAGATTCGAGCGTTTAGAAAATTCAAATGTCGGTTTCAATTAGTTTTCGATGAACTGCCCAGACCTATTTGGTTTCTATGAAAATCTTGTTAATTGTGTAAATTAATGGGGAGCCGCACTAATGTAATACTATTTATTTCGATTCAAAATGCTACAGTTAAAAGCATACCAATATGGAGATATACACTGTATAGACAAAAAACTATTTGGCCAAACTTGCAATGACATATCCAATGATGTATCCTAATACATACTTATTATACTAATACAAACAAATACAAACTTCAGACGGCCTGGACATGTACTGGCTTAAGCAGGGGGACACGTCTGGCACTGTAGGATTTGAGTCCCTGGCGGCGCAGTGTGTTACTGATGGTAGCCTTTGTTACTTTGGTCCCAGCTTTCTGGAGGTCATTCATTAGGTCCCCCCGTGTGGTTCTGGTACCCAGCTACCTCTGGAGGCCAGGGGTAGCTCAGTGGTTAAGGCATTGGACTACAGTTCAGAAGATCCCAGGTTCAAACCCCACAACCACCAAGTTGCCACTGTTGGGCCCTTGAGCAAAGCCCTTACCCCTCAATTGCTCAGATGTGTAATAAGATTAAAATGTAAGTCACTCTGGATAAGAGCATCTGCCAAATGCCTAAATGTGGTATTTTCGCTCACAGTTCTTGTGATCATTTTGACCCCACAGGGTGAGATCTTGCGTGGAGCCCCAGATCGAGGGAGATTATCAATGGTCAGTGGTCTTGTATGTCTTCCATTTTCAAATAATTCCTCCCACAGTTGATTTCTTCACACCAAGCTGCTTACCTACTGCAGATTCATTCTTCCCAGCCTGGTGCAGGTCTACTGTACAATTTTGTTTCTGATGTCCTTTGACAGCTCTTTCGTCTTGACCATAGTGGAGTTTGGAGTGTGACTAATTGAGGTTGTGGACAGGTGTCTTTTATACTGATAACTAGTTGAAGAGGAGCCTCTTAAAGAAAAAGTTACAGGTCTGTGAGAGCCAGAAATCTTGCTTGTTTGTAGGTGACCAAATATTTACAGTACTCTCCAATTTCTAAAGTATACCTATGTACCTGTGTACAGTATACCTATGATGAAAATGACAGGCCTCTCTCATCTTTTTAAATGGAGGACCTTGCATAATTGTTGGCTGACTAAATATTTTTTACCCCACTGTGTAGTGTAGGTACAGGTACAATCTATAGGATAAAATCTGATTCTGAAATTCTGTATGCCATGGCATCTTCTTTTAAAGGCCTCATGTTTTACTATTTCCCTCAAAGGTCCCCCAAAATGTGTTCTTTAATGGTGCAGCATGATACCCCAAACTCCCTTTACTTCACTCCTCCTCTAAACACTTCATTTAAGTGTTTATGTATAGGAACAATCAGAGAACAGAAGACCTGAGTAACAAGCTAGGGAAGGGTATCTATTGCATGTCACAATATGGGAATGAGCTTGTTTAAGCCCTGGCCAATACTATAATGGAAAAAATGACAAAGTCTTTGCTGGTACACACTGTCTAACTAAGTGAATTTAGCATACTGTAAGAGATTCCCTTTAATGTTGGGCAGTTTTGTTAAGGGACAAGCAATTATTTGATTGACAAAATGATTGAGTTTTGTCAGTGCTTGAGTTTCTTGTAACTGACACTTTTGAAAGAAAGCTGAATAACTGATCTGATATGTCTAACCAACAGCGAGTTATATATTCCCTAGTGAGTTTTTTCTCAAATACAGCAGGTTTCCCCGTGACACTTGCCATCCTGTTTTGCAACATGGCATAGGGGAGGGTTCACTGGTGTGCGACGGCATGTGACCCTAAAAGACTGAAAGACCTACAGTGACAGACACCCTTAATCACATAAACAATACGGTTTGACTGGGTGACTCAAAATACAGTAACTTCCACTTCTTCAAATGAAAAATTCTTGTTCTTTCAATGGCTAAATGCAAATCAGCTATAGTACAAATACTTTAAAACATGCGTGTAAGAATAAATAAGGCCTGATGCAAGTATTGATCGAGTGAGAATATGATATAATCTTACCTCAATGTCAGCATTAGGTGAGCTTTCTCTTGGGTCATAATCAAAACTGGCCACCATCCTGCGAGGTACAGCGTTTCCCATGCCAGCGGCTGAGTGTTGCGCTTTATCTGCCAAAAACAGCAATGTATATAGGTACCGAAATATATAAAGTCATGTTCAAAAGTTCTTTTAATTCTGTTTTTTTGTGTAAAAAGATAATAAAAATCATCTGCTAGTTGCGAATCTCAGTATTAGGCAATTACAACCTCACACAAAAGCACCACATAAAAAGTTATGTAGTGCTTTTCACTGTGCTAGTACTTATTTTACAAAAATGTGGCCAAAAAATGTGGGTAATACTAAGTACCTCTCATGATTCAACAGCTTGTAGATTCACCTTTAGCGAGCAATAACCCAACCCTTCCAAACAAACCGTACTTATTCACTCTTCTTCTAATTGTGCTGTCATGGACTTTAACATTTAACATGCTCAGTGGTCTGCAGGGTCTTGGATGTAGGAAGATTAGCGCGGCTCAAAGTGTAAACTATAACCCTGCACAGATTATTATTATTATTATTATTATAGTTTCCCACATGTTTTGTCTTCATCATTTTAAATAAATAATGACAGGCTGAATTTTGTTTACGATCATTATGTTTTTATACAGAATTATAATTTATGGCATTTGGCAGATTCCATTATCCAGAGTAAATAATAAAAAAAAAAAATCTAATTAAACATCTGAGCTGTTAAGGGTTAAGGGCCTTGCTCAAGGGCCTAAAAGTGGCAACTTGGTACTGTTGGGGTTTGAACCGGGGACCTTCCAATAAGTAGTTACTTATTTTTTGAACATGACTGTATCGTAAAGTCATATTGTTTCATACTATTGTTCCAAATTGATATGATAAAAAGCTATTGACAGTAAACAAACTACAGAATGGAAAACATGAAGTGTACCACATTTTTATGGAAACTATGCCGGCTGTGATAGACAAACATACAGTGGCACCATTATGGTTATAAAAACACAAGACAAAGTTCTTAGTTCCAGTTGCAGTGCTTGGATGGGACATTTTTCATGAACTGATGGTGTTAAAGGAGAAAGCAACAATTTATTTAAAAAAAAAAGCAAAAAAATTGAATAATGGCTAAATCTTTACATTGAAGCATCAATCCAAATCCAGAATCTATGAATAAGTAAATTAACTCTGCTTGCAATTTACAGACAAACCCACTTCTTGGTAAACCAGCGTTACATAATACATGTGGAATTTATATTGGCATATTGGGGTTTAATTGGCTCTTACATTTTATGATGTAACAGCACTCATTTATCAACAAAGAGAGTAAAAATGCAGAAAAACAACATTGTACATTTTCTGCAAAAGAGGAACTGAGAATTGTTGTTAATTCAATTCATAAATCATGCCTGGAACATGACTGAAATGAAATGGATAACATGCCAATTCCTGCATGCAAAGCTTAAATCATTAATGTAGCAGGACAAAGATGAGGTGAACCATGCATATACAGTATACAGACACTGCAGAAAATCATGCAGTCAGCGGGTCACACAAATACTTCAAAAGACTGATTAAGGAAATGTCCTCTCCTATCCTGCTGAGAGAAAAAAAGAGACAAAAGAAAACTTTTTGTGACAGCACACCTTGGTTGGAGAACTCAGTGATGGAAACGTCCTCCAAAACTCCCGCAGATTCCACTGAGGAAGAGGACGAAATGAAGGATTAGAGTTAATCTTCTGGAGCTGTCATTATTTTAAATCAAGCAAAAAGTGGGTTAGGACACAGGGTGAACAAATCCACCTCAAATGGAACTAAAATGTAAAAATGATTAGTAAAGCACAGGAGCGTGTACACACACACTCACACACACACGTACACACGCACATGTACACACGCACACGTGCACAATGATACATGCAGCACTGGAACAGACTGATGGTGGTTTCTGTAATGAATCATGGCTATGAATTGTGATAACAGTTATGTATAAAATATATAACTTTAACCCTTTTCTTGCTTAGAATGTGCAGAATTTTTGGCACCCTTAATGAACATGAGACAACCATTTTTCCAGCCAGCTACTTTTTTAAAATGCTAGTTTCGAAATTATTGGCACCCCTAGTTGCAAGTAATTTTAGCTCGATCCTGGATTTCAAGCTGATTAATGATGGATGAATGAAGGCCGTTTTTTTTTTTTTAAGCTAAAGAAACACTTAAAACGTTCTTATAGGAATAATATTGTTGAAGGAAACACAAATACTATTTGATACATTTAACACATTCAAATACATTTGACTTATGTGCTGAGTTCATTATACAGTACATTAAAATTCATAATACATTTTGCCAGTATTACTAAATAAATAAATAAAAATTTCAATTTAAATATAATTGAATAAAAGCATGACTTGTCACTGTTAATTAATAAAAAAATATAACTGTTGATGAATTGTAACAAACTGAATATATTAAATGATAAGATCTTATTTAGATAATAAAAGATCACTGTATACAGTTTCTGATTATTCAATAAATGTTCACTCCCCGGCCTTTTGGTGAAAATGTCACTAGTAAACTATATCAGAGGATAGGATTCCCATTGGGTTAGAATTAGAATTCAGTTTCTTTATAAAATAGAAATAAATAAACAAATGAAATGGTTAGAACAAAAGGTGGGAAGGGGGGCAACGAAGAGACACGAGACACACCTTTCTTGGAGCGTCTAGGTTTGGGTGGTGGAGCCGGACGGTGCGGAAGCTGAACGAGTGAGCGTGTGCCTTGATGGAGGTCAAACAGGAAAATGTGGTTTGAAAATGAAACCAGACAACAAGCAGACAGAAAACGAGCATGAAGCCTGGTATAAAGCAGGAAAAAACAACAATAGCACCACCAAGAACAAAAGTCGTGTGAGGACGTGGACTGAATAGAGCAGCAACAGTCAACAGTCAACCAGCACAGTCAGCTACTGTGAGCTGGAAAGAGTTAACCAACTGCTGACAGAGAGCATTCTGGGAAATGGGACCTCAGCTGATGTAGGTTAACTGTAGCGCGGCTCCTTTTCCTGGGTCACTGCTGAAACTCCATGAATCAACAATGATGACATAGCAGCAACATTATCATAATCAACAACAACAACAACACCACAAATCCCACTAACACGTCATTTTTGGCACTTCTTTGCACTGTTGTGAATGAGAAACACAAATGTGGTCATGAATGTTTCAGAAAGAAAAGTACACACAGCAACACATAATAACGCCAAAGCCATGACATGGTGCATAAATATACCTTAAACATCAGACATACACACTCTCTTATCTTTGGAAACTGAGATGACTGGCTTCCAATGTTACAGAAATCTGGATGTTTTAATCATGTAAATATTATATACAGTACCAGTCACAAGTTTGAACAAAAGTTTGGTTTTATTTTCTGCAATCTAGTAACTATAAAATAACGCATATGGCATTTGGTAATTAAGTAACAACAACAACAGGCAGTTTTTATTTTAAGACATGAAGGTCAGCCTTTCTGGAAGAACAATACTGTATTGTGTCAAGTGCATTTGCCAACCCCATCAAGCACCATGATGAAACTCATGAAGACCTTCCAAGGAAAGCAAGACCAAAACTTACCTCTGCTCCAGAGGAGAAATTCATTTAGAGTTACCAGCCTCAGAAATCACCAATTAACAACCAGCACCTCAGATTAGAGCTGTTATGAAGACTTTACAGGGTATAAGGACTGTAGCAGATACAACTCAATATCAACTGTTTAAAGGAGATTATTGCATATTTTGGACGTCAAGGTTGGAACACGCGTAAAACTAAAATAACTAACATTGGCAAGTAAGGTGGCTTTTAAAGTAAAAGGTACGATAAACGGCCACTACATGGTTTAAGAACTTATGCATTAAAGGAAAAGGATTAGAGTCACCATAAAAAGTAAAAATTCTGAGTTCTTTCTAGACTTTCTAGAACCCTAGAAACACTCTTTTCGTTCCAGAGAATTATGACTTTCTAGACTTGGACAGTTTAATCACTTTAAACTATTCCCATTCAGGGGTCGCTTCCATCTAACCCTATCCTCTGCATCCTCTTCTCTCACACCAACTAACTTCATGTCCTCTCTCACTGCGTCCATAAATCTCCTCTTTGGTCTTCCTCTAGACCTCCTGCCTGGCAGTTCCAACCTCAGCATCCGTCTACCGATATATTCACAATCTCTCTTCTGAACATGTCCAAACCACCTCAATCTGGCCTCTCTGACTTTATCTCCAAAACATCTAACATGAGTTGTCCCTCTGATGAACTCATTCTTGATCCTATCCATCCTTGTCACTCTCAAAGAGAACCTCAAAATCTTCATCTCTGCTATCTCCAACTCTGCCTCCTGTCATTTCTTCAGTGCCACTGTCACTTTGAACTAAAGTCTAAATTCTCTGGAACAGAACAGAGTAATTTTTCTCAGAATTCTAAGATTTTTCTCAGAATTCTGACTCTAATCAGGTTAATCACTTTAAACTAAACTTTAACTTTGTCTAACTGGAATATGCAAATTGGAAACATCCCTATTCCTTCATAGTCTATCCTGCTGCATTGAAACTGATGCTTCATTGAAGGATTATGAAAATTAAACTTAACAGGCCTTTATCTTTTCGGAATAAATAGAATTGAAGAAAAGGAAAAAAAATCAGCTGAGATATATTTTCTGTTGTACTAGATATCTGATCTACAGGATGTCCTGCTTCCTGTCACACTGCACACACAACAAGATCAAGCAGCAAATATGCCAAAATTTAACTTAATGATAGCCCGTTACAGATCCAGAACCGCATCTATTCACCATACCCTGAACAAATGAAGCAGGCGCTCACTGACTGAGTGTTGAGGAATAACTAAAAAATGGATAAATGGAGGAATACAGGAAAACGTACCCATCTTCTCTATAGACGTTTCGGTGGACAGGAAGCCCTGCTGTAGCAGCTGATCTCTGGTCTCCTCATCATCCACCTGAATCTCAGAGACCATGTTACAGGGCACATAACCATGACGGCCAGCCGACTCTCCCCGGTAAAACCCATCCGCGTCCTTATCACCATAGACCTAAAAAGAGGAGTAAAAAAAAAAAAAAAAAGAGTAAAAAGGCCTGTTAGATCAATATATATATAGTATATTAGTTTTTAAATTAAACTCATGGATGGTGTTGTGTCTCAGGGCTCTTTGGATCACTGAAATGAATCTCAGACACGTGTGATAATTAGTTTGCCAGATAAGCCCAATTAAAGGAAAAGTACTGAAGAAGGTTGTTTCACATTATTAAGCAGGCCACAAGTTTCAAGCAATATGGGAAAGAAAAAGGATCTCTGCTGCCGAAAAGCGTCAAATATCGCAATTCCTTGGACAAGGTATAAAAACATTAGATATTTCATGAAAACTTAAGCGTGATCATCGTACGGTGAAGACATTTGTGACTGATTCAGCGCACAGACAGGTTTGTGCAGGTAAAGGCAGAATGAAGAAGGTTTCTGCAAGACAAATTCATTGGATTAAGAGAGCAGCTGCTGAAATGCCATTACAAAGCAGCAAACAGGTATTTGAAGCTGCTGGTGCCTCTGGAGTCCCGCAAACCTCAAGGTGTAGGATCCTTTAGAGGCTTGCAGTTGTGCAGAAACCTACTATTCGGCCACCCCTAATCAATGCTCACAAGCAGAAACGGTTGCAGTGGGCCCAGGCATACATGAAGGCAAGTTTTTAAACAGTCTTGTTTACTGATGAGTGTCGTGCAACCCTGGATGGTCCAGATGGATGGAGTAGTGGATGGTTGGTGGGTGGCCACCATGTCCCAACAAGGCTGCGATGTCAACAAGGAGGTGCTGGAGTCATGTTTTGGGTCGGAATCATGGGGTGAGAGCTGGTAGGCCCCTGTAGGGTCCCTGAAGGTGTGAAAATGACCTCTGCAAAGTATATTGACTGACCACTTTCTTCCATGGCACAAAAGGACCGTGCCTTCCGTAACAAAATCATCTTCATGCAAGATGATGCACCATCTCATGCTGCAAACAATACCCCTGTGTCATTGGCTGCTATGGGAATAAAAGATGAGAAACTCATGGTGTGGCCACCATCCTCCCCTGACCTCAACCCCATTGAAAACCTATGAGGGTGGGAGGCAGTTTGATTCAAATCAGCAGCTCTGGGAGGCTATTCTGACATCCCGCAAAGAAATTCAAGCAGAAACTGTCCAAAAACTCACAAGTTCAATGGATGCAAGAATTGTGAAGTTGATATCAAAGAAGGGGTCCTATGTTACTGTAAGATGCAACATGCCCTGTTAGGATGTTTTTGATTTAAATAGTTTTTGATTTCAGTAAATATGACCTCATAATGCTGCAAATTCAACAAAAGCCTATTTTCAGTTCTTTACAACCTATAAAATGTTTTAACTCTGTTGTGCATAATAATTTGGAACAGTGCATTTTCAGTTTTTTATTTTTAAAATAAATATTGCTATCATTAGCAGGTTTGTTCAATAAAATTCAAATTATACCCTAATAGTTGATGACTAGAAAATTATACTGATTGTCATTTGCATTTACTAATCATGAAAATCAGAGAAAGATATCATTTGCGTAATAATTTGGAACGCAGTGTAGTGTTTTTTTTTTTTTATATAAGTGTTCTGTTGAAAGTTTTCATGAAGGGAAAGATATGTTTATTCACCACTCATTCAGGAGTGTGAAGATCACTAAGAATCACACTTAGTCGGGAGTGTGAAGACTATCACATGTTTCCTCCGAACCATGTGACACCGGCCGACCGCATCTTTTCGAACTGTTCGCTCATGCACCGTTGGGGTCGGCAACACACTCGGAGGACAGCGCTATCTGCTCCTTGTGCTTGCGTGAGCTCACAGACAGCCCTGATTGGCTGTAGAGCCGTGATTAATGTGGGAGCACCAAGTACCCCTCATCCCTCCCATTTGAAAGGGCTCGGCCAAGCTCTCTCTAGACCACCGGAAGATGCAAGAGGTTACAGCATCACCTGGGAATCAACCTTGTGATCTCCGGTGATAGGGCGAGTGCTTTACCATCTGACGTCTGAACATTCATTTTACTCTAGTCTAGTTTTAAACCTGCTCTCCTTGCTTAACTTAACTCTTAAAATCTGAAGCTAGAACAGTCTCATGAACTTAAATCTAGTTTGTGGATTTGTGCTTGGGACATACTTTAGCTATTGTGTGAGGTTAACCCTTAAAACTCAAGCGGCATAGATCCATACTGGCAACATCATATTGGAAAATGACAGACTATGCGCTGCAGCATAGCGCTGTCCTCCGAGTGTGCTACTCCTGGCATCACGTGGTTCGTAGGAAACACGGCTGAATGGTAGTAGTAGCCTTAATGTTGGAGCCCCCTAGTGACGGGGAGGAATTGGACACGAGTAAATTAGAAAGAAAATTGGGGTGGGGGGGGGGGGGGGTTGGGGGAACAGACACATCAACAAAAGACATCCAACTCAGCATTTTGGTTTGACCAACATAAACACGTGGTCATAGATTTCTATGCCATTTCTTTGCCACTGTGACCCATTTTTTAATAAATACATATATATATATATATATATTCATATATATATAATGGATTGATTGATTTATTTTTTTTCAGGGTCGCGGGGGGCCTGGAGCCTATTCCAGCAGACTTAGGGCACAAGGCAGGGTACACACTAAGCAGGGTACCAATCCATCAGAGGGCACACACATATATACACACTCACGCTACGGTCAATTTGGGAATGCCAATCAGCCTTATCTGCATGTCTTTGGACTGTGGGAGGAAACCTACCAAGCAATGGGAGAACATGCAAATTCATAGACGGGAATTGAATCTGGCCGGGAATAATCGAACCCAAACCCTGGAGGTGCAAGGCGGCAGTGCTAACCACTACAAAACAGTAACACCTTGTGGGTCAGGTCTTAAAACTACAGCATGACTATAGGTTTTCCACATTCCAGAATGCTTTGTACCTTAATGATCTGTCCCTCCATGAAGGGAAGCTCCTCCTCTGCTGCATCACGATTGGGTGACATTGTTGAAGGATCGTATGGGAAGAGGGCAACGAAAATCCGTACTTCACTGTCACCACTTGGCCTTGGCTCTGCAACATTTGTACATGCACACACACACACATACACATGCACACAATGTGAGGCCTCTTTCACTGAGATCAATCCATTAATCACATGTGACCCAGTCCTAATGACCTAAGCTTCTAATGTGACAGATTGTGAATGCAGGCATCAGGATTTAGGTCTCTGTCAGAGTTTCACCAAAGCGCATGCATGTTCCTGATTCGCTGAGGAAAAGGAACAGGAAGTTGAAGCAGGAACTGTAACAGTCCAGGAACCAGCTGCCCCACTGGTTACTGTACTGTTAAATAAATCATATAACTTGATGTAAAGTTTGCACCAATCGGTTATTCACTCACGGTTAAACGCTGGTTGCTCACACCGGTGTGTCCGATTTTACTAGATTTGCAGGCTGGGGAAACCTCTCCAAACTAATCAACAATAATTACACTGTATTTGATTATTACAAATTTGGCTGGTTGTGCTCCTCTCATAAAATGTGACTATTTCATCAGGTACTGCTGCATTAACAGAGACCTGATGGTTGCACTGAGGTGTGCTGCCTCTCAATACACAGGATCATGAACATTTTCACTTCCCTCGCACACAGCACATGTGTGGGCATCGTGTACCCGAAATAGATGCTCTGCTGAGACACAGATGCGTGTGAAGCTGATGGCAAAAATCCAAAGACAAGGCAGAATGAGAGTGAAGAGTATATATTCATAAATGAGACACAGACAGTAAGAGACGGAATCATAGGGATCAAGATACAATGTGCATTTGTTTTTAAAATATTAATATTATGAAATGTAGCTTTGTGTTTGATCACTCTCTACACTCTCTACACATTAGACATAATTTATAGATCTACTATCAACAATCATTACAAATAATATCAATATGATAAGCAAATACCATACTATAAGCAGCCATAGCAAGCACATGATGATAACCATAAACCTTTTGTTGATTGCTGTGAGTTTAAAATTCAGAGTAATTTCTTGATGGTTAAGGGAAACATACATTGCTTACCAAGCCACCTAAGCCTAGACAACTATTTAAATCTAGATATAATTGGAACCTAGCTACTCTTTTTGACCCATACATATAATATGAGTGTGGATTTGAGAAAGTATAATATGAGTAGACCAAATAAGTTAAAAGACCAAAGACATAAAAAAAAGGGTGATTCTAAGAAAGCACATGATGAAGTCAGAGTGATTCAAATAGTAAAAAAAAGAGACAATGCATGAGAGATGCAGGGGGATGATGCAAACTACTGTATGAGAATTACTCAAGAGTGGTTTCATGGAAGGCTAATCTGGGTTACTTGTTGTCATAACCAGACATTTTAGGCCTTTCTACATTTATCAAGAAGTTAGGAGGGGGGAAGAAGATTAACTTTACCTCGACTCAAAGATGAATATTGATGATGCAGAAGTGAGAAGCAAAAGCTATAATGACACGACCCTGAGTGATATTTCTTTATTCATCATTTAGACTTAGTTTGCTATTACTAAACTAGCAGGAAGCACTAATTTGGCAACATTATGGACATTGGACGACATGACGCCAATACAATGTTGACTAGATGACTACATGACCCCAAAGTTGACTAGATGACTACATGACCCCAATACAATGCTGACAAGATGACTACATGACCACAATACAATGTTGACTAAATGATTACATGACCCCAATGCTGAAAAGATGACTACATGACCCCAATACAACGCTGACAAGATGATTACATGACCCCAACATAATGTTGACTAGTTGACTACATGACCCCAATACAATGTTGACTAGATGATTACATGACCCCAACATAATGTTGACTAGTTGACTACATGACCCCAAAGTTGACTAGATGACTACATGACCCCAATACAATGCTGACAAGATGACTACATGACCCCAATACAATGTTGACTAAATGACTACATGACCCCAACATAATGTTGACTAGTTGACTACATGACCCTTAATGTTGACTTGATTCCAATACATGACCCTATTACAATGTTGACTAGATAATTACATGACCCCAACATAATGACTAGATAATTCCATGACCCAATACAACGTTGACTAGATGACTACATGACCTCCACACACTGTTGACTAGATGAATACATGACCCCAATACAATGTTAACTATTCAATTCAATTTTATTTGGATAGCACTTTTAACAATTGTCATTGTCGCAAAGCAGCTTTACACAATCAAAAGATACAACATACTATTGACTACATGACTTCAACACAGTGTTGACTACATGACTCCAACACAATGCTGACTATATGAATATATGACCCCAACTGCATTGGGATAATGTTGAACCCTAACCCAAGTTTGTGAGTTCAGTGGTACATTAATATTTCTCACCAAACGTTGTCAAAACACTTATACTACTGATGATATTTATTTATTTTTTGGCAATTAAGCTGATGCCCTGACCAGGACTTGAACCCAGGCCCTGGTGGTAGGACTGCTAAAGCTAGCCTCCAGTCCTACAGGGACCCTATTGCTAGTAAAAGCCAGTGGGGCCAGTTGACCTCGTTTATAGGGAGCCCAGGGAGGAGAATGCTACATAGTGTTAACTGTGTGCTACGACGGACGCCATTTTTTAAATCTCAGAGCTGTATTGGACTGTCAGTTATGTCTTGTTGTGGATTTTTGTAAATTAGGATGATTCACTATTGGGACAGCTTTACCAGACAGCCATTTTCCTGATTCATTCTGATTATTTCTCCTGCACCCCCACACGCACAAACAACATACGGGACAATATATAATATACCGGGCTTTGGACATTTTATACACTCACTTACACACCGAAAATACCGCACATGTGAAAGTTGCCAAAACAAAAACTGACCCACATGCACCAATTGTGGTTCACATACAACACATACAGTATATTCACTATATAACCTTGGATTCTTGACAAAGTTTTCTTTCAAACCAAGATACAAATCTTTAACACTCAAGTAAAGCAAATATACTAACAAATCAGCAGACTCTTCTCAAATGTTGGCTGAGTTTATGGCAGACAGAAGGTATAAGCAAGAAGAATTGTGAGCATCCTACCTTTAGGCAATCTGGTCTCCAATCGATTTAATTTAGGAGAGTTGTCTCTGGGGCAGCACCAGGCCGTTCCTGAGTCTGCTAGACCTGAAGCATCCTGAAGCAAGCCGTACACATCGATATATGGTTAGTACTTCACATAGGGGACCTACACACTCAACATGACTACAAACATGCCGCGGTACAAGGACACACATTTTCACGCAAGTGCCTGCACGTACTGTACATAATGACATGTTGTCTAACAGGTTCAAGCACAACAAAAGCAGCAGTTGGGGTTATTCTGACTAGAGACACATGCAGACCGACACAGCCTTCAAAAGGATGGTAATGTTTCCATCAGATTCATTAACCAAACAACCTCAATAAGACTCTGAGGCTTTGAAAAACATTACAAGTTGTCAATTTTCTTGGGAAGACAAGAGGTACAACAAAGACACTAAAGCAGAGTAAGTCATATATAGGGGTTCAAACACTGGATGGCTCACTATATGGTTTAAAAGGTTGCTCTCCCATTTAAGACACAATACAGACACAGCGCTGGGGACACGGCTGACTATGGGATGAGACGGAGGAAAAAGTATAGGCCTAAACCTTTTGCATAGAATGATCCATGATGGGTAATGGGTAATATCTGCACTACTAAACTACTTAAAATAGTTACAGCTGCCATAAGAATTTGGGTTTGCCATCACTTTGGGATGCAAAAGGTTTCAGCCATCTCCATAAAGATGGGTTGATCCCAAGCTGAGCTACTGTTGCAGGACAAGTGATGCAACACACCCACTGGTGGTGACCGGATGCCATGACGTTAATTGAATCCAGTTTACATTGTCGTGGAGACAAAGAGTGGTGGTAATCTTGGTTTCCGCCCTCCACCCACCACTCGGAGCTCATCTGCTCCACCACGACTTCTCCAGGGTCAAACTGTGAAGAGTCATCATCATTATCTGTCCCGTATTCCACATCAATCTCCATGGCAGGTGTGTTGACGTGACGAACTGTCCTGCTGAGCATGTAAGGCTCCTGTGCTTTCTCCCCTGAAGTGTTAATGTGGGAGGTCATGTGATTGCGAAGTAGGGCTTCTCTACGGAGTCTGTCTCGTTCCTGGCGTGGCCGGAGCGAACGTTGAGGTATCACGTCCTTGCTGCTGGGACCCAAATACAGGCTGCTTTCGGAATCAAGGTCCGCCTCTTCATCTTCCTCGTAGTTGCTGGTGTCCACTTTGTCAATGTAAGTCAGGCCATGTCGAGGCCGGACCTGCATGCTCCCTCTGTTCCATGCTATTTTGGCTTTGTCAAGGCATGGCTGACACTTTCCAGAGGCAGTCTGGCACAGAAAGCACCCTTTGCTTTGAGATAGCATGGAGACAGCCTGGAGCTCTGATTCGCTATTATCCTCTTCTTCAGTCACCTCAGGGATACTGAACAGCTGTTTATTTGCAAAAACCTGGGGATGGAGTTTCAGGATCTTCTCCAAGACTTCCTCATCACTGTCAGCCTCCCACCCCTCTGGCTGAGGGGCAGGTCCAGAGCCAAAAACAATCAGGGAGGCAGCATAAGAGAAGAGTGTTTGAGTGTGCAGGGCACATACAGAAACACAAGTAGGAAAGGTTGGCATTGGAGAACGTCAAGAGAGAAAATATAGACAAAAAGAAAGAAGAGAAGAAAATTAGAGCAGAAGAATGGAAAGAAAATAAAGATACGGCACAGTAAAGACTACATAGCTGAGATTGCAACTTTCTTTCTAGAGGATTAAATGAAGATGCACTGTCATTATTTTGTGTGCATGTTTGGATTTTTGCTCACTCTGCATTCAGGTCCAGAGTTCTTCTTGGGTGATACATCAGTGTTAGACTCAGAGTACAGATCTTCTTCCTCCTCTTCCAGGATATCGGATAGGTCTGATCGGCTGCTCTCAACATGGTAGTCAGGAGGAGGGTCCATCACACCTCCTGCATATACCTGCACCAACCCAGGAGATAAAATGAATACAGTTACAAACAAACATGAAAGAAAAGATTTACTTTTTTCTTAGTAAAGTTTAAATAGAGTTTTAGCACAAAAACACAGAGCAAAAACTAGCATTAAAGCATTCCTTGTATTTGGCATTTTATTTACAGCCTTTAAACAGCTAATGTCTAGCAGACAAACCTTTGTTCTGGGAACAGGTTCAGGTCGAAGGAAATCTTCAATGGAAACCAAACGAGTGTTCTCTCTGTCCCCCTCCGGCTCCGACTCTACAGGTGAGGGGTTGGGCGGCCGCAGGGGATGTGTATCGGGCATGTTGAGGAGATCAGTTCCTGGGATGATGACTCTGGGTACACTGGGAGTGGGTGATGACTTGTGTGGCAAGGGTGCATCCAGGAAATCAGAGACAGAAGGAACGGAACGTTGCGGCCCTGAGTTCCCTGTGTCTCTACTAGGCTCTGGACTTGTTGCAAGCACTGCACTGGGCTGTGCTGGAGGTACAAGGGCCCTGGTTGTGGGCATGGGCAGTAGAACTGGCACAGGATTGGACACAACTTTTGGTGCAGGCACAGTTTCCTGCCAAAATAGGTGTTTGAAAACATTTAAAAATGTAAATAAATGAAAGAAAGATATACTGTACCTTTGTACTTCATACCCACCTGCGGATTGGCAATGGCTCCAGGAAGTGGCCGTGCCTCCTTTGCAGCCACAGCTGGATTCGCCCATGCTTCTACATATGAGGCAGTGGGCAGAGGGGCATCATTGGTGGCAGCTTTGGGTGTGTTGGCATAATCATCCCTGATGGGAGAAGGAGAGCTTGCATTTATTATGGAGCCGAATGGTATCGTGGACGTTTTGGCAGCAGATAAAGAGGTGGCACGGACACTGGGTTCCATGTTGGTGGCACTGGTGGTTAGGACACTGGTGTGGGTTGGCACAGGCTGGCAGGGAGGCATGGACGCACCCGCCATGATGGCAGGTAACTTGGCAGGCACATTCACAGGCGTTGAGTCGGCTGACTCACCATGAGGAGACATGGTGCGCACGGTAAGCTCACGAGCCGCTTGAAGCATTTCCATCTGAGAAAGACCAATAAGGGCACTACCCGCTGTGGGCGAGGAGACTTCCAAAATCTAGAAGTAGGAAGAAAAGTGTGTTTAAACCATTCATCCATTATTTATCCATCTGTCCATTTATTCTATATAATTTCTTACATATGTACAGTTTATCCATTCATCCCTCTTCTGCTGTATATTGAAGAACCTTTTCTTAACTTATTCAAGTTATATACATTTAAAATTTAAATCACCTTCTTTTTGTCAGCATAAATGGTATACCCTGTGACACGGACTCCGTTGGAAGTCCCGGCAGCATCAATAGTGACAGGGAGCCAGCTGATTTGAGCGATCCCTGGACTTGGCCCCTGTTCCAGTTGCACATCCAGAGGAGCATCAGGAGGACCTTGAGGGTTAAAAGTCAGAGTTAGGGTCAAGACACAGTCAAGTCACTGTCAAGTAAAGCTTGTTGTTGTTTATTTAACATTTACCCCTCTTGCTATTCCTGTGCCTTACCAGCGATTAGCGTGGTCAAAGAGGTGACGGCACATTTGCGCTCTTTCCGCTCCGACGGCACCTGCGCCTCCACCTCCACATGGTAATGCACACCAGGAATAAGGTTACCAAGGCGCAGTGAGTATTTGCCGGCCTGAACCAACTCGCGCATCTTACCATTTAAAGAGACTGCATGTGCGTAACTGCTGTTGCTAGGCAGCCAGGTAAGACGAGCTGAAGTGGCCATGATGCGTTCTACCCGCAACTCAGTGGGTGCAGCAGACACATCTTTCCCAACCAGCATGCAGCAGCACAATGGGTCAGAGGTACCGTGTTCCATCACAGTCTGCACAGCCACACGGTGAGCCTTGTGGCTTGTATCCATCCGCTCTAGCACAGCCTTGGTCGGGTTTCCTGTGGGGACATTGAGACGGAGTTCCTGGTCCACGTACACGTTGTAGCTCCGCACTATGACTCCTCCTGGCGGGGCGTCCCATCCCAACACTATGCTCTTAGCTAGCTGTTTGATGAGAGACACCTTGTGGGGAGGTGGCACAATGTGAGCTTCCGTGTCATCCTCTAAGTCCAGATCCATGTCCAAGCCATTCACAAGTGGCACTGTACCAGCTTTGCTTATGTCACCGGCAGCCGAGGCATCTGTCTTGTCTGTTATGCTGTGGCCTAACCGCATGTGGTGTTGGTGCTGATGTGGTCTCTCCGAGGCACTCTGAAAGCTGCCTTCCAGGAAGGAATTGTGGGAAAAGTCAGCAGCTTCATGTGCCTCATCATCTGAGACACGCTCAACAAAGTTGGACGGAACCAGGCCTCGACGGCCGTCCATCAGTTCACCTACAGCACATCATTGCAGATATCAACATCATAAGTGAGTTAATAATATGTGGACTTCAAAAAAAAGAGGCTATTGTCGGTTCTTACTCATTTTAGACTGATTAAGGCAAAAGTAAACCAGCACTTTTAGCAACATTTAATAGTCTGAATATGACTGATATACGGTATACACATGAATGAAAATGTGAGATGTAAAGTCACCTTCATAGAAGCCGTCATCGTCCATGTCTCCGTATACGTAGATGTATTCCCCAGCTGTGAGAGGCAGCTCCACCTCTGGGTTATCATTTGGACCATCATAAGGGTTGTAACTACATTAGAGGGGAGTTTTTTGGATTTATCATTAATACATCAGAAACAGAAGCTCAAACTGGTTTCATTGCAATAAAAACCAAAAACAATAAAGCACAGTTCCTGCACTGGAACTAAAAAGAACATCATGCAACATGTATCAGGAGAAGCATACCTGTAACGGGCAATAAAAACCTGGAGTTTAGCAGCTCCTCGACTCGCTGGGAAGGGAACAGGGGATACATCGATGTCCAGCTCCTCAACCTCACTGGCAGTGTCCACCTAAAACAGAGACAAAATCTTTGTCTTTCGGCTGTTCCCTTTCAGTGGTCGCCACAGCGAATCATCTGCCTCCATCTAACCCTATCCTCTGCATCCTCTTCTCTCACACCAACTAACTTCATGTCCTCTCTCACTGCATCCATAAATCTCCTCTTTGGTCTTCGTCTAGACCTCCTGCCTGGCAGTTCCAACCTCAGCATCGTTCTACCGATATATTCACCATCTCTCCTCTGAACATGTCCAAACCACCTCAATCTGGCCTCGCTGACTTTATCTCCAAAACATCTAACATGGGTTGTCCCTCTGATGAACTCATTCTTGATGAGTTCATCAGAGACAAAATATATAATATAATAAACTTTTTAACAGTGCACATGGTAGTAATTTACTATACTAATATCATAAGCCATGTTTAACATGATCTAACACTTTTTTGTGCTTTTGAGCACATCGGGTGATGGGTTCCATTGATTCTATGCTTAATTATTGATCTTACTCATCCGGGCTTTGAGAATGGGAATAGCGGAATGATTTTGTATGGGCATCGGGTTAGCAGCCTTGCCCAAGGGCCCAACAGTGGCAACACGCTGGTGGTGCCTGAACAACCACTGCCCCCAGATTGGTTAAAAAACTCAATACTCATGGGAAAACATTATACACATCATTAATATTAATATGAATCAAGTGTGGCTTACAGGTAACCCTATGTGTGAAGGTGAGTCAAAATTATCCAAACTCTGACTGTGGAATTTATTTAAAATAACTTAGAAAAGACAAATACAATACAGTACATAAGTTTCTGACATAATCTTCTCATCCTTGACAAAAACCAGTTTGTCCATCTTGTCACGGGCCAGCCTGATCACCCTAGTACTGTACTTCTAGGTCATAACCCCCATCGATGCCGTTTCCCGTACACCAGTCACTAATCAAGCTACCCTCCAGCATCTTTAAAAGGAAGCCGGAAACTTCACTCCATGTCGATGTATCTTAGTTGTGTGCCTCCCGTCCTGTCTTGGTATTTTTTCCTAATTATCTGTATTTTGACCCTGCCCGTTTTCTGGATTTCGTCTTTGTGTTTTGCCCTTTAGATTATCGCTTGCTTTCAGATTTTGCCTTTGTGTATGACTTTGCATGTGTACCGACTTTTGATCTTGGCCCGCGCTTCTGGATTTGATCGCTCTCACTGTTTGATTACTATTCGAATTGAGTTTAATATAACTGGAACCCTCGTACTAGCCCAGGAATTCATATACTGAACCAGAGGATTATTCCTCACTTTGCACAATATCCAGGTGAAAATCACACCATTGTTTGGACACTCTGCCAACATTAAACAACGGACCTTTGACATGAAAGCACAAATCCAGACTGAGATCAGCTGGAGGTTCACCAATATTCTTATCAGTAAAACCCAACTGTACAAAACCAAACAAAAACAATAATGATTCAACAATGAGTGGCAAAATATCATGTGCTGCATGTTTGCATGAGTGTGGGGCGGCGACATTGTGTGTGTGTAGCTGTGTCTACAGAAAACACATGCCCTTACAAATGATTGAGGTGTGTGTGAAGCATCACTTCAGACACGGCAAATGAGAATTAGCTTTAATCTATCAGGTTAACCAAATGACCGAGAATGATTTGTATTCTATCTACGACACAGTACATGAGCAAAGATAACCAGAATGTTGGTGTTGGCTAACTGATCCGCACACAACTTGGCACAGGATTTACACCGGATGCCCTTCCTGATACATCTCACTACATCTAGTGGCTGGGGTTTGGGTGGGAATCGAACCCGGGCCTTCTGCTTGGTAGCCGAGAAACCTACCATTGAGCCACCAATGCCCAGTTGGCAAAGATAACCAAAATATTGTCCAAGTAGCTCAAAGCAAAGACAGTTGTGTCAATGTGAAGTCACATGGATATTTTACAACCTGTACAAAAGACTAGTAAGACAATCTTCCTTAGATAAGCTTTGGAAAGACTTTCGTTCATTGCATGTCTCATCCCAGCACCATTACTCTTCTCTTTGGTCATTCAGAAATATTATAAACAGGTTGAAAAATGAACATGTTGTCTCTCTCACCTCGTGAGTGGGGCTGACTTTGTGTGAGTTTCTGGCAGATTTCGGCGACAGGTGTGTGTTTTCAGATTTGGGTGGAGACGTGCTGGAGGTGGAGGCTGATTTGGGATTTAGGCTGGGGAGCTCGCGGTGTTTGGTGCCTGGCGAACGCTCGGCTTGAGACGGACCTTCTGAGTACGGCGCCGAGCGGGTCCGGAGCACAGCGGATAAATCTGTGGGGATGTAAATAGGGAAAATGAGGAGAAAGAATAGAAGAACGAAAAGAAGAGGGAGTAAATTGCTGCCACAGATCACCACAGGCTGACATGCGTTTGTAGGGAAAAAAAAAAAATTATAATAATAATTATATATATATATATACGTATATATATATATATATATATATATAGTGTGGGGGAAATAAGTATTTGATCCCCTACAGATTTCCAAAGTTTGCCCACTTACAAAGAAATGAAGGGTCTATAATTTTTATCATAGGTTTATGGTAAAGGATTGAGACAGAATATCAACAAAAAGTCCAGAAAAAGCACATGATACAAATGTTATGAATTAAGTTGCATTTCAATGAGGAAAATAAGTATTTGATCCCCTACCAACCAACAATAATTCTGCCTCTCACAGACTGGTTATGTGCTCTTGTGGTACAAATATTAATTTAAGAAGGTGCTCCTAACAACAATGTGGTATATTAAAGCCACCTGTCCACAAAATCTCTATCTTCCATTCAAACCTCACCACCATCGGCAAGACCAAAGAGCTGTCAAAGCAAGTCAGGAACAAGATTTTAGACCTGCACAAGGCTGGAATGGGCTACAAGACCATCAGCTAGAAGCTTGGTGAGAAGGACAGCGATTATTTACAAATGGAGGAAAATACAAAGTAACCATTAATGGCCCTATATGCAAGATTTCACCCCATGGAGTAAGAATAATCATGAGAAAAATGAGGCACCAGCCCAGGACTACACGGGAGGAGCTTGTGAATGATCTCAAGGCAGTTGGGAGCACAGTCACCAAACAAACCATTGGTAACACAATACGCCTGCATGGATTGAAATCCTTCAGCGCAGCAAGGCTTCCTTCCCCTCCTCAAGAAGAACAGAGAAAGATTGGGATAAACTGCTCCCAATCTTGGAGATCAGATGAGACCAAAATTGAGCTCTTTGTCATCAATTCGACTTGCTGTTTTCGGGGGAAGAAAAATGCTGACTATGACACTAAGAACACCACAGTCCCTACAGTCAAGCACGGAGGTGGAAACATTATGCTTTGGGGCTGTTTCTCTGCTAAAGGTACAGATTGACTTTGCTGCACTGAGGGGTCAATGGATGAGGCTATGTGTTGTAAAATATTGGATGAGAACTTCCTGAAGATGGGTTTTGGATGGGTCTTCCAGCATGAAAATGACCCCAAACATACTGCCAAGGCAACTAAGGAGTGGCTCAAGAATAAGCACCAATTAAGGTCATGGAGTGGTCTAGCCAGTCTTCAGACCTTAATCCAATAGAAAATTCACGGAGAGAGCTGTAACTTTGAGTTGCCAAGCAACAGGCAAGAAACCTTAAACATTTAGAGAAAATCTGTAAAGAATAGTGGACCAAAAGGCATCCCATGATGTGTGCAAATCTAGTAAACAACTATAAGAAATCTTCCCACTGTGCTTTCCAGGAAGGGTTTCTCTACCACGTACTAAGTCATGTTTTGCTTGGGGATCAAATACTTATTTCCCCCACTGAAATGCAACTTGATTCATAACATTTGTATCATGTGCTTTTTCTGGACTTTTTGATGATATTCTCAACAAATATTATCTTAATCCTTTACCATAAACCTATGATAAAAATTATAGACCCTTCATTTCTTTGTAAGTGGGCAAACTTTGAAAATCTGTAGGGGATCAAATACTTATTTCCCCCACTGTATATACTGTATAAAAAAAGCTTAAACAAAACATTGGCGAATAATGGCTACACAAATTAAGCAGCTTTTATTGCATGTGACGTGGAAAAGTGGGCACCAAAGTAGTGGATAAATAAATTGCATTTATTGCATTTAGATAGTAAGAATTCTCAAATTTTTGAACTTTATATACTATGGAACGCAACAGTTGTGTGAATTATTCATGAAAATCCTGGAGAGCAGTTTCTTTTTTAGTCACCTTGGACATACTGTAATTAAGCTTACAACACAATCCACGTACTGTAGCTCGCTAGAACAATATTAGACATTTACTTGGGAAGTATGCACTAACTCAATAGTTTTACCAAGATCAAAGTATTGGCACCCTCTGGATCAAGTCATAAAGCTTCATGCTTGAGAGTTATCCTTATAGTTATTAATCCTAATACAAGCAAAGAAGGGTTGGTTTGCGAATATTAGCCACCACTAAACGCTTAAAGGGGGTCATACTGTACATCAAGTCCACTGGTGTTCTTCGCTGGTTCTAATCCTATTAAGAACTGAATAGCTGTGACCAAATCATTTTCCTAGATTAAAAGATCACAGTTAAGCCAGCTAGTCATCTACTATGACAAACTGTGTATATAAGTGTGTGTGTGTGTGTGTGTGTGTGTGAGAGAGAGAGAGAGAGAGAGAGAGAGAGAGCAGCAAATAAAGCATGAGAGAGATATTGCACGCAAGTCAGGATGCATGTGAGTACCGATGTGTGCAAGAGATGGAGAGATGAGACAGATGTGTGGCTTAACCCTTTTGGTGAACTCACACTCATGTGGGAGGCAGCGTGTGCAAGACAACTACATATTAAATAAACATCTCTTTTCTATCCATCTCTTTTCATGATTTCATCCAGTAGATGAGTCTCTCAGTCTCACTGGTCTCTTCTTGAGAAACATTTATTCTCACTGGAGTCATAGTGCATGCGTCTACTGGATGAGACTTCCATTACCGCATCGCTGATTAGCGGACGGTTGAACGGTGGAATGGAAACTAGACGCCTACAAGCGATATTAGTAGCAGTCGCGCACAAGAGATAAAAACCACAAGGTACTTGCTAGTGTGACCATGTGTGGCTACAGTATGAATGCTGACTTCATAGACTTTGCTCACTCACTCATCTTCTATACCGCAGGGACCTGGAGCCTATCCCAGGAGGCTTAGGGCACAAGGCAGGGTACACCCTGGACAGCGTGCCAATCCATTTCAGGGCACACACACATACAGTACACACACTATGGGCAACTTGGGAATGCTAATTAGTCTGATCTGCATATCTTTGGACTGTGGGAGGAAACCCACCAAGCACGGGGACAACATGCAAACTCCATGCACACAGAGATGGGAATCAAACCCAGACGCTGGAGGAGCAAGGCGACGGTGCTAACCACTACACCACCGCCTGCGACAATAATATTAGCGCTTGCGTCGTTATTACGACTCATAAAGTCAACCTTCATCAGGGTGATCGATTTTAAGCACATGGTAATACAGTATACTTTCCACCACGGGAAAGCAATAAAAGGTGCTTCACGACGTATTCCCACATGCAGATGAATGCTTTCAGTGAGGGACAACGTGAACAACTCCAAATCAATTAAGCAAAGAAATGTAAGCCATTTAATCGAAAACAAATTTCTAATTTCTGTGCTGGATGTTGAAAGCTGACAGCATCATTGGATTGCAGTGTTAAATGAAAAAAGAAGCGTAAAAGCAGAACCACGATTAATAAATAATAATAATCCATAATCTAAACAGCCATGCAGGAGTTACAGCCTCCTGGTGAGAGAAACGCGGCCATGAGCGGGTACCCTGCTCAGAGACGTCACACAGGGCCTCGTTACCCTCCAGGCTCCAGAAGGCGATGTCATCCCATGAGGCACTATTGCCTGGAGAGTAGAAGAGTCGATGATGGACAGAAAGAAAGAATAAAGAGAGGAGCATAAGGACAGAGACAGAGAGAGAGAGAGAGAGAGAGACAGCACAGCAGAATCCATTTGCAGGATAAATATAAACACAAGCTCAGACGAGTCAGTGAGTGTCTAAGCAACATCATGTGCAGAGAAAAAGGTGAGAGATTAGGAAGAGGTTGAGCAGTTTCAAAAAAGTATAATCACATGATTATTATCACTGTTGATAATAAAAGAAGTCGTAGTAGTAGTAATATTTATCACTTTTAATCCCATGATCACAATATAACTATAACTACTGTTGAATGTTGTTTTAAATAAGTTAAAAACTGAAGTAGCTTAAATTTACATGAGTGGTTTAGTCACATGACCAAACGCAGTTATTTCCTGTTTAGAAAAAAAAAAAAAAAACACATCTACATCAGATCATTGATGCAAAACATAACGTAATTCATTAATTAAGAAATATGCATATAGGACTACAGTAGGACTTTATGAACTAGTATATTTCATAAATGTATGTTTTAAAATAATTAATTTTTTCTTAGTAGTTTTGAATGGCAATAGTGTCAAAAGAGGACATTGATCATTTTGTTTCTTCACTGCCACCTGTGGGCAAAACACCAACATTTAAATTCAACCTAAAATAAACCTAACTATAACTAATTAAACAGGCCAAGCTGACTCTGGACTTTCCTATCAGACACGACCGAGAATACATAATTCATCGTTTTTTGAATGTTGCTTTAATTATTTTATGGCTACTAGTATACAGTAGTTTAATGTGCTTGTTCTAATATGCTACAGTTTCTACAATAACAATATACACAAAGATTTGTTTATAAGAATGTGCCACATAGGCTGATAACATGGGTGAAAATAGAGCAGTATGGCCCGGCACCGAGTGCAGCACTGGAAAGAGGGTAGAGCAGCTGCCGGCCAAATCCCACATTCCAAAAAAAAAAAAAAAAGTCAGGAAAGCACTTTCAGCAAGAAAATGCATCTAAAAACATGGTCATCTTAAACAACACTTTGTCTCCTAATTGTTTGTCTGTTCACTGCTAATGCGAGCTACAAAGCTAACTAGCTTCTAACACATGGCTGAATCCCAAATCTCTCTGGTCAAGGGAACTTACTACCAGTAGCTTTCCATTTAACGCTATTTGGGATTCGACCCTGGAACATTTAGTTAGCTGAGACTATTTTAAAGCAGGACAGCATTAAAAGAATCCTACAAAGTTTATAGGACAAAGTACCAAAACAAATTTACTTTAAAAAAATGCTTTTACTCCTGGTTATAATAATAATAATAAACTATTGATATTTACAATTATTATTAAATACTTATAATTGGTGATTTGGTGGAATATTCCAGTGCCAGTGTTTCGTTAAAGCCAGTAAGGTGGGATTTGTGGTTTTATTAACTTTCAGAGAAGGAAAATGGGAGGGTGACTGTTATACAAAATGAACAACTTCGGGCTGGAGGCAATGACTCCCCTTGCATTGATGATTGTCCTACAACAGCGCACCCTGTGATTATACCCTACATATACTGTATAAAGGAGGAAGAGGTTCCAGATGATGAGATTGCAGCTTTATACAGCTGCTAAATACCTGAGACAGAGAGTTGATTGTACCTTATTGTCTTGCTATGAGCAGCAGTGCTGTGTGTGAACTCCATGAGAATAATGTCTTGTTACCGGTGTCTGTGGGCAGACTGAGACCGTTGGGAAGTTGTGTGAAGCCTGAGCACAGCAGTCCAGGAGCCGACAGGTCGATCTTCGAGGCCTGCTGTCGGAACTTGTCCAGCTCCTGAGAGAGAAGGCTAAACTGCTCGCTTTGATTACGGCACTTCTGCTCCAGGTCCCGTACCTTTGCCTATATGCGTACACACGGCAAAGCAGGAAGAATTAGCCACTCGAATTCATTATGAGTTTAAAACTACACCGGAAATTAAGCATTGAGTAACAGTAGTGACGGTGTGCTGTCGGGTCTGAGCCATAGGGTCTGAGGAAATTAGTAATTTTTTGAAGAAAAAAAAAACCTGCCATATCTGATGCAAGTAATATTATGTTTTAAAATGACTAATATGATATATGAAAAAGTTTTCATGTGAACAATAAATGTAAAAAAAAAAAAAACGTGTTAACAAAACATTCGATAATAATTCTAATACTAATAATAATTATTTAACCAAATCATTTTTTTAACCTGAGTATTAAATATTCTTTAGTATAACCTCAAAGAGTTTTTAACTGTATTAACCATCAGGTCATCAGTAGAATGGGAGCATAAAGAACAAGCAGGAAGTTATAAATTCTGGATAGATAATGAACTAAAACAGATGTTGACAAGAATGAATTCTCAGTTAGTGAATTAATCATCAACATTTCTCAGATTACTCGGAGAGAAAGAGGTCGAAAGGCGAAGCGGGAAACAGGGAGAGGTTTTGCAGCCATTTTGCTGAGTTTGTATTACGGGGACATCGCAAGTGCGGATATCTCAGACCGAGAGAAACTACAGCTAGTTTCACTTCCGGGACTGCGGTTCAGCTTCCTGGCAGACACTGAGCAAACAGGGCCTCATCACACATATACATACACACGCATGTACGCTTTTACACATAGTTCTAAAAAAACAGCCAGTTTCATGTAAAATATCACACCTAAGTGCGTCTCACTACGAAGAAGTTATCATCACAAAGCAACCATTTTAATGTGTAGTAGGAACAGAAGTAACGATAGTAGACTTATTATTATAATAATAATTAAACAAAAAATGAAAATCACTTTACACTTTACAATTAGTAACTTAATTTTGTACGTCTAGTTTTTTTCTCTTCCTTTCACATTATAAGCCTCAAATGAATACAATGTTGTTATATTCATGTTTCTGTAACAGCTCTCTTAATTCCCCCCACTACCAAACCCCTCCCCCAAAAAACGCATGTTACCCCTCTTTTTAAAACTCAGTTTAGAAATTTGTCAAAAATTGTATTCTTTTATGAATTACACAATCCTACATCATACTTTTTATGCATTTACAGTTAGCTTTAATGACATGGAATGTCTGTGAAACAGTTTAGTTCATGATATCACTTATGCGTTAGCAGCTATGAATGTTATTTTTTTATTCAGAAGCCTCTCTTTATCTCTGTCCAGGTATTAAGACAAAAGTCATTAAATAAATAAATAAATAAATAGCGTTGAAACATTACTGACAACCCAGAAACTCCTAGACTTTCCCATAGAGGAAATCTTGTGCTTTCCATCTATTAAGTTCTTCTTCCATAAATGGAGACTCCTTCCATAAATGTTAAATGAAAGTCTGCTTTAAAAAAAAACACCTGCTTTTATTTGTTAAGCAGTGGCATATTTTGTAACCAGTTTATTAGGCGACTTAGATTACATGAGCATTTGTCCACTATTTGGTCCCCTGTTCAAATTGTTACTATAGAAATGATAACATATAATCTTATTATTTCATACAAACTTAAATAATTCTTTTGATTGTGTAAAGCTGCTTTGCGACAATGTTAATTGTTAAAAACGCTATCCAAATAAAAATGAATTGAATTGAATGTTACAATCAGCACATTCATGTAAATAATGCTTTACTTTCAGAGCTACTGTTATAAAAAAAATCCAAGGTGGTGGTGTAAATAACGGCACCATTATCAAACCTAACCTGCAAAAGGTGTATCGACTCAGGATGTTTTTCTTAGACACATACTGTATAAAGTTACATAGACATGACTAAGAAGCTAAGGCTTGAGAAGGCATTAGGCATGAATGACTGATCTGCTTAGTATCAATACCTGCATGCAGTCCAATGTGTTCTGCTTGGCACACATCAGACAGAGAGAAAAAGAGAGAGAGAGAGAGAGAGAGAGAGAGAGACAGAGATTCAGAATCCACATGCATGAACAGTATGTCAAGTCAAAGGTCAACCATATAAAAATGGCTTATGGTTAGTAGACACTGCAACCAGATTCCAGCATTTGAAAACAGACCTGCTGAATATCAGTTCATCAGTTTATGTACAGTATCAACATCTCTCCAGAAAGCCACGTCAGACATCTGTATCAAACCTTTCCAGTCAAAAATTGATTATGGTTTTGGACAACCGTGAGTCACTTTGCTTGTTCTTTTTTTTTTTTTTTTAAAGATTAGGCAAATTTATAGAGAGACAGAGCCCTCTGGAGGGGAGAGATACTATACTCAGTGATTTAGTTTACAGCAAGTAGATATGAGAGAGAGAGAGAGAGAGAGAGAGAGAGAGAGAGAATGATGGAGAAAGATTACCAGCTCTCTCAGCATTACAAACTGGATCAACCCCTACAAATGACACAAACCTCATTTAGACAATTAACAATAACAAGGTTTACATCATGCACAATATTCCAACATGTGCACACATCATGTGCATACAGGATTTTTCCCCTAAAAGATTCAATTCGACTCTGAATCTGATTACACAGGCTAGCTGACTAAATCCAAGCAGGTGATACTGTATTCCCTAAAGATTTAGCTACACATACATCAAGTTACTTACTCATACTGTACAGTATATGCAAGCTTGGTACACATTCATGAATAAAACTACATTTTTACAACCTTTACTCATAGTTATTTAGCTTCCATGCTTTACTTTTTACATAAAATATAGCACAGATTATTTAATAAAACATGACTGTTATTAATTACATAATGAATTTCTACTTTTTTTGGAACAAATGTTTTATGGACCAAAGGGTTCATAAAAAAACGTATCATATTTTTCATAAGAGAAGGAAACCAAAGCTGTGGTACATTTTTATATTGGCCAGCTAAGGGTATTCGTCAAAAAAGCATTCAAGAGCCCAACTCTCAACATAAAACTACTACCACCACCATGCTTCACTGTTTCACTAATGAATTATTGAGGTTTAAAACCAGGCGTACTGTATCAGTTTCATTGTCCACATTACAGTATATACTCCCACTACAGAAGTGGATCTTGGATATATTTTAGAGTAGTCATGTATAATAGTATAGATTTACTGTCCTCTGAAAGAAACGCCATTATTGTCAAAAGAGCTGGCAACAAAGGTGAGGACACCCTACTGTAAGTGATAAGAGTGATAAGAGCTGTACATCTTTAACCATGCAAAGTCACATGTCCTATTCATCATGTTCAGGCCTTTTCCCTCCACTAGACTGAATAATGTGGATTTTGTGTAATTGTAGGGGAAACACTGTGCACAAAACTGTTTCATTCAACAGCACATAAACTAAAAATCCTATGATTTCTTCGAGAGAAATTTGACTTTCAAATACATACTGTACAGATGGGTCACAATACAAGCAATCAATTATGCGTAAGAACTCATATACAACTAGCTGCAAGAAAAGTCTTTGAAATAACGTGCAAAACAGAAGAGAGAACACATTAACTCTGTATATACTTTCTGCATGCTGAAATATAGTGAAAATTGAGAAAGATCATTTGATCCTTTATTCATCAGCAGAAATAATAATGTCATTTATACAAAAAAATAAAATAAACAGGGTTTGGAATTTAAATTATTCTCACCTCCAGCATTTGCACAACTCCTTCATGCTCCCTTTTTGCAAATAACTGAGCCTGATGGAAAAAGCGAACACACAATATTAATAAAGCACAACAACAACAAAAAAAGTAAGTGAAGGCTGTTTTCATACAGATACAGTAATTAAACCAGATTATTTGAGCCATTTGACATAAATTGCATGAAATGTATTTGGGTCACATCTGATTCATTTCTTATCATTTTGTGACACCGACAAGAAAAACAGCATGGAGAGAAAATGGTGAAGCTCAGACTGAAGTGACAAAAATGGTGCACTGTCGGCTATTATTTATTTATGACTTTTTATTATTAAGTGTAGTGTGGGATATTTCGTGACAGACCCGCTGAAGTCGTTTGATTTCATCTTGTTTGAACTTGAGGATAGCCAGTGCCTGCTCATGTTCCAGTTCCAGCTGCTGCCTGCGCTCAGCGACCTCTCGCATATGCTGCACACACACACACACACACACACACACACACACACACACACACACACACACACACACACACAAGATTAAAGTGTAATGCTTTAGTTCATTGAAATATACCCTGATAAGTCATAACATTAACACCACATATCACTAAAACCTCAACAATTGTATTATCAATTATGTGACAGTAAACTAGTGACAGGATCATGGGCACCCAAGGCTCACCCATCACCACAGGGATAAAAAGTGAGCCCATCTAGTCCAAAGCTAATGCAGGTCACAATGGAAAGCCACCAGAAGGACCCACTGCACCACAGCCCACCATACAAGGGCCCATAAAGAGCCCAAGGTGGCACAAGGGGACCCCAGAACCTAGATGGTTTTAATGTTATGGCTGATCAGTGTAAAGTATACCATATATACAGTGGTGTGAAAAACTATTAGCCCCCTTCCTGATTTCTTATTCTTTTGCATGTTTGTCACTTAAATTTTTCTGCTCATCAAAAACCGTTAACTATTAGTCAAAGATAACATAATTGAACACAAAATGCAGTTTTTAAATGAAGGTTTACGTTATTAAGGGAGAAAAAAAACTCCAAATCTACATGGCCCTGTGTGAAAAAGTGATTGCCCCCCTTGTTAAAAAATAACTTAACTGTGGTTTATCACACCTGAGTTCAATTTCTGTAGTCACCCCCAGGCCTGATTACTGCCACACCTGTTTCAATCAAGAAATCACTTAAATAGGAGCTACCTGACACAGAGAAGTAGACCAAAAGCACCTCAAAAGCTAGACATCATGTCAAGATCCAAAGAAATTCAGGAACAAATGAGAACAAAAGTAATTGAGATCTATCAGTCTGGTAAAGGTTATAAAGCCATTTCTAAAGCTTTGGGAC
Organism: Channallabes apus; assembly: GCA_030522415.1. NCBI lineage: Eukaryota > Metazoa > Chordata > Actinopteri > Siluriformes > Clariidae > Channallabes > Channallabes apus. Next base: position 50,149,220 of record CM060106.1, read on the forward strand.
TCCAGCGAACCACAGTGAAAGCCATTATCCACAAATGGCAAAAACATGGAACAGTGGTGAACCTTCCCAGGAGTGGCCGGCCGACCAAAATTACCCCAAGAGCGCAGAGACGACTCATCCGAGAGGCCACAAAAGACCCCAGGACAACATCTAAAGAACTGCAGGCCTCACTTGCCTCAATTAAGGTCAGTGTTCACGACTCCACCATAAGAAAGAGACGGGGCAAAAACGGCCTGCATGGCAGATTTCCAAGGCGCAAACCACTTTTAAGCAAAAAGAACATTAAGGCTCGACTCAATTTTGCTCAAAAACATCTCAATGATTGCCAAGACTTTTGGGAAAATACCTTGTGGACCGACGAGACAAAAGTTGAACTTTTTGGAAGGTGCGTGTCCCGTTACATCTGGCATAAAAGTAACACAGCATTTCAGAAAAAGAACATCATACCAACAGTAAAATATGGTGGTGGTAGTGTGATGGTCTGGGGTTGTTTTGCTGCTTCAGGACCTGGAAGGCTTGCTGTGATAGATGGAACCATGAATTCTACTGTCTACCAAAAAATCCTGAAGGAGAATGTCCGGCCATCTGTTCGTCAACTCAAGCTGAAGCGATCTTGGGTGCTGCAGCAGGACAATGACCCAAAACACACCAGCAAATCCACCTCTGAATGGCTGAAGAAAAACAAAATGAAGACTTTGGAGTGGCCTAGTCAAAGTCCTGACCTGAATCCTATTGAGATGTTGTGGCATGACCTTAAAAAGGCGGTTCATGCTAGAAAACCCTCAAATAAAGCTGTATTACAACAATTCTGCAAAGATGAGTGGGCCAAAATTCCTCCAGAGCGCTGTAAAAGACTCGTTGCAAGTTATCGCAAACGCTTGTTTGCAGTTATTGCTGCTAAGGGTGGCCCAACCAGTTATTAGGTTCAGGGGGCAATTACTTTTTCACACAGGGCCATGTAGGGTTGGATTTTTTTTCTCCCTAAATAATAAAACCCCTCATTTAAAAACTGCATTTTGTGTTTACTTGTGTTATCTTTGACTAATAGTTAAATGTGTTTGATGATCAGAAACATTTTGTGTGACAAACATGCAAAAGAATAAGAAATCAGGAGGGGGGCAAAAAGTTTTTCACACCACTGTATATAATTCTATAAAATCAACAGTGGTTACATTTACTGTACATGCAAACATGTTACATGTACCGTAAACTCCATTAATTTACGCACATACTGTACATGCCACGTGTGATATAAACCAAATTACAAAAATAAAGGTCACAGTTTGTGATGTCATTTGATTTGGTATTAATATTGTTTGTGTTTTAAACAATTTTCAGCTCATGCATTATTCCGGTATTAAAATATTACTTGGATGTCCAATGATATCATAGGCATTAAACATTTCTAGCACAGACATTGCCAGTTTTTCATACCCAGTAAGGTGGTGATAATTTACTGTAACAGATAGCGAAAGTGATTATTCACCTTTAATCAGACTGGTTCACTGAATTAGATTTAAACATTAAACTTGGGGGAAAGGGTGCCAATCACTTCGCAGGGCACAAACACATACTGTACATACACATAATGTACACACTATGGGCAATTTGGGAACGGCAATTACCACCAAGCACGAGAAGAATCTCCATGCACACAGAGGCGGGAATCAAACACGGACCCTGGAGGTGCAAGGCCAGGGGTAGCTCAGTGGTTAAGGCATTGGACTATGGTTCGGAAGATCCCAGGTTCAAACCCCACAACCACCAAGTTGCCACTGTTGGGCCCTTGAGCAAGGCCCTTAACCCTCAACTACTCAGATGTGTAATGAGATAAAAATGTAAGTCGCTCTGGATAAGAGTGTCTGCCAAATGCCTAAATGTAAATGTAAGGCGATGGTGCTGACCACTAAGCCACCGTGCCGCCTTTAAACATTACATGCTTTATTTACTTAAAGAAATATAGCTTAAGATTCCAACTCACAACCTTCTCATCTTTCCTGCCAACTACTAAGATTTACCTTTAGGACCTGCTCTAGGTTCTCCAGCTTGGCACGGAGTCTCTGGTTCTCCTCGAGAACTGAACTATACCGAGCGCTCACTGCAGAGAGCTCCTGCTTCAGCTCTTCATTCTCAACCTGCGACTGGACACGACAGAGAAAGTGATATAAAAAGAAAGACAGACAGAAGAAGTATCAAACGTAAGTGTGATGTTAATGGTTCCAGTGATACAAAGTGTTCAAGATGTGGATGTAAAGAAAACTAAAGTGACAATTGCATGTGTAGCCTTAACACTGACCTGCTCAAGCAGCTGAGCCTTCCTCCTGAGGAGTTCCGCCTCCTCTGTTAAGCGCTCATTTTTGCTGCGCTCATCCTCAAGCTGGCTCTCCTGCATACACACGCAGACGCACGAAATGATCAGCCAGCTATTAGTAAATCCTGTCATTTAATGTGAAAATGTACTTGATGTTTTTTTAAAACCTAATACAAATTCTATAAGGAATTCTACCTTGTACTTTAGAATAAGCTCACTGTAATGCATAAACACAGACACAAGGCGAGGTCTTATAGAAAAGAGGTAATTTTATTGGAATAATGGGGAAGGAAAGGGTTAAATGGAGGGAGGAAGGGAAAAAAAGTTAGCGAAGGATGCATATGTGTGAAATGCCCCACTGGCATGCGGGCACAAGCTGGTGAGCAGTGGAGGCAGACAGAGTGGCAGAGTACAACCACATGGGCAGACGGGTAGCTCCTGATATACCACGAGTCGGTGCCCATTCCTGCAGCCCCGCCCCCCCCTTACACACTTGCAGAAAGGGGAGGCCGCCTACCTAGTGAGCTTCGGAGTGAGCGAGGAGCGATAGGAGATTTAGGCGCACGCCACACTCACCAAATCGAGACATCTCTTCTGCCTCTTTCTTACTTCATGCTCGAGACCCTCACATTCTTTTCTCTTCTTGCTTAACTCACTTTCCTGTAGCAACAATAAAAGTACCTTAACATAAGGCGTACTGTATAAAATCGGATCATAAATAAAAAATGTACATCATCAAAGCATGTTTAAATCACATGCTCATTTGTAGCATTGTTTCACGTAGATTTTTTACACATTTGCTTAATTTCCAGTGTCATGAATTGAAATGATTGACAGGTACATTGTAAAATGGACAAATTCAAGTGGACAAATAAAGCTTTTAATTCTCTACCTCTAATTTATACGCTGACCTCAGAGCTTAGCTGTGTTTAATTATCCTAATTGCAGCTTACACGGTATTGGTTAAACTGGGATTGTAGGAACTTCTCTCTCTCCCTCTACCTGTCTCTCTGTCGAGCTATACATGTCGCTCCTGAGCTGTGATCCAGACCCCCTCTGCCCTCTGGAGCTGTCTGACTCGTCCTGGTGTTCCCCTTCTGGTTGGAGATCTAGTCGCATGGATGCCCTGTGTGGTCTGTCTGGGATGCGTGTGGTGACTGGGGACAGACTTTTCCACAAAGACGGTCCTGTCCTCAGCTGATGCAGACAGTAGTTCTCTGAGGATTTGTGTGACTTCGGTCGCTCAATAGTTTAGGACTACAGTCTACCTGAACCTCCAACAACGAACTGGACTCCATTTTAACTTTAACACATCTCCTGTCATACTGAACTTCTAGTCTCACACAATATGATGCAAATGTTCCCTGTGCTGTTGTTCGCACATGTTAAAATAAAAACTGAAATAAAAATGTTTGTATATTTAATCAGACACTCCTCAGTTCTATTTTCATTTAATTCTAATTTAATATTCTAATCTGATCAGTTAACGGTTAATGTTTGGATAACGAACGGCGGTTGTCAGTTGGGATAATTAATAGAATTGATGAGCATCCCATATATATATATATATATATACAGTGGTGTGAAAAACTATTTGCCCCCCACCTGATTTCTTATTCTTTTGCATGTTTGTCACACAAAATGTTTCTGATCATCAAACACATTTAACTATTAGTCAAATATAACACAAGTAAACACAAAATGCAGTTTTTAAATGAGGGGTTTTAATATTTAGGGAGAAAAAAAATCTAAACCTACATGGCCCTGTGTGAAAAAGTAATTGCCCCCTGAACCTAATAACTGGTTGGGCCACCCTTAGCAGCAATAACTGCAATCAAGCATTTGCGATAACTTGCAACGAGTCTTTTACAGCGCTCTGGAGGAATTTTGGCCCACTCATCTTTGCAGAATTGTTGTAATTCAGCTTTATTTGAGGGTTTTCTAGCATGAACTGCCTTTTTAAGGTCATGCCACAACATCTCAATAGGATTCAGGTCAGGACTTTGACTAGGCCACTCCAAAGTCTTCATTTTGTTTTTCTTGAGCCATTCAGAGGTGGATTTGCTGGTGTGTTTTGGGTCATTGTCCTGCTGCAGCACCAAAGATCGCTTCAGCTTGAGTTGACGAACAGATGGCCGGACATTCTCCTTCAGGATTTTTTGGTAGACAGTAGAATTCATGGTTCCATCTATCACAGCAAGCCTTCCAGGTCCTGAAGCAGCAAAACAACCCCAGACCATCACACTACCGCCACCATATTTTACTGTTGGTATGATGTTCTTTTCCTGAAATGCTGTGATATTTTTACGCCAGATGTAACGGGACACGCACCTTCCAAAAAGTTCAACTTTTGTCTCGTCGGTCCACAAGGTATTTTCCCAAAAGTCTTGGCAATCATTGACATGTTTTTTAGCAAAATTGAGACGAGCCTTAATGTTCTTTTTGCTTAAAAGTGGTTTGCGCCTTGGAAATCTGCCATGCAGGCCATTTTTGCCCAGTCTCTTTCTTATGGTGGAGTCGTGAACACTGACCATAATTGAGGCAAGTGAGGCCTGCAGTTCTTTAGATGTTGTCCTGGGGTCTTTTGTGGCCTCTCGGATGAGTTGTCTCTGCGCTCTTGGGGTAATTTTGGTCGGCCGGCCACTCCTGGGAAGGTTCACCACTGTTCCATGTTTTTGCCATTTGTGGATAATGGCTCTCACTGTGGTTCACTGGAGTCCCAAAGCTTTAGAAATGGCTTCATAACCTTTACCAGACTGATAGATCTCAATTACTTTTGTTCTCATTTGTTCCTGAATTTCTTTGGATCTTGGCATGATGTCTAGCTTTTGAGGTGCTTTTGGTCTACTTCTCTGTGTCGGGTAGCTCCTATTTAAGTGATTTCTTGATTGAAACAGGTGTGGCAGTAATCAGGCCTGGGGGTGACTACAGAAATTGAACACAGGTGTGATAAACTACAGTTAAGTTATTTTTTAACAAGGGGGGCAATCACTTTTTCACATAGGGTCATGTAGATTTGGAGTTTTTTTCTCCCTTAATAACGTAAACCTTCATTTAAAAACTGCATTTTGTGTTCAATTATGTTATCTTTGACTAATAGTTAACGGTTTTTGATGAGCAGAAACATTTAAGTGTGACAAACATGCAAAAGAATAAGAAATCAGGAAGGGGGCAAATAGTTTGTCACACCACTGTATATATAGCTTTGATTACTACTGTCCATTTTTACAATGCAACTTCACCAACCATTAAAGTGATCGTTCTTATTCATTATTTTCTTCTGACCGCATTTCCTCCATGAAATTGATGATCCTTCCCAGTTTTATTAGCGCATTGGACAGTTCTTTACCCAGTTCCATTAATTTTAACATTTTCTTTGCTTGATACAGGCAAATAATTTGTCCCTTTTGAATCAGCAACTTTTTTTGGTCAGGCAGTGCATATTATTAGAATCGGCCATGCAAGCTAAGGAAACTGCTTTTTACAAAGTACAGGATATTTTTAAACCCCTGCTGCACATTTCTCTCACCAGAAATTCTATATGATGCTTTTGTGTGTCTTCTTCCTGGCGGGGTGAGCTTCTGTCTTGCTCTGTGGTTATTTGCGCTCTAGACTCCTCCTCTTCTCCATGAGGTTCTTTCCCCTTAACATGAACTTCATCAACTACAGGCTGTGGGGTTTCACATATGACCTAGGAGGAATAAAAACAACTTTAAAAAAAAGAAAGAAAAAAAAAGAAAAATCCAAAAGCAATAAAAGATAGAATACAAGAACACAATAGTTTCATGGAATCAGAGTCATACTGGAAGTCATCTGATGACCAGCACTGATTGGGGGGAAAAATTAAGAAAAGAGGGACCTTCCCATACCAAAGCAATTCCAGTACTGATTTTAGCGAATCATAGGAGGCATGCATTGACTAAAAAGTGGTTTAGCCATAATAGATTCTTTTCGGTAAAGAAAATTGCATATAACATGCATTATACAACTGAGATGCATTAGTTCTGACTGAATAATCTGATTGGATGAGAGGCATTCAAACGAGTGATGATATAGACCATAACAGTAGTGTGACTTCAACTATTCGTATCACTATATGTAGCACTAAACTTGTCATTCCGTGTCTAACCAGCATGAGTTGCCAGCATCAGCGAAAGTAGGTCGGTACTGTCCATAGTACTGGAAAGAGGGGAGAACGGCTGCCTGCCAAAACCCACATTCAAAATCAATCTTGGAAGCACTTTCAGCAAGAAAACTCATCTGATAACGTTATGCCATCTTAAATAACACTTTGCCTTGCACCTCCAGGGTCTGGGTTCGATTCCCCGGCCAGGCTCGATTCCCGTCTCTGTGTGCATGGAGTTTGCATGTTCTCCCCGTGCTTGGTGGGTTTCCTCCGGGTACTCCGGTTTCCTCCCACAGTCCAAAGATATGCAGGTTAGGCTAATTGGCGTTCCTAAATTGCCCGTAGTGTGTGATTGGATGTGTGAATGTGCGTATGAGTGTGTGCCCTGCGATGGATTGGCACCCTGTCCAGGGTGTACCCCGCCTTGTGCCCGAAGTCTCCTGGGATAGGCTCCAGGTCCCCCGCGACCCTGAATAGAGGATAAAGCGGTATAGAAGATGAATGAATGAATGAAATAACACTTTGTCTCATTAGTATTAGCTTCTAAGTCATTCCGAGTTGCCTTTGAACCGTCCATGTTTTTAAACTTATGCTAATGCAAGTAAAAAAAAAAAGTCAGTGTCTAACAAAGGCGGCATTCCAAAACCCACTCCAGCCCGTGTTCAAGGTCTGTGGAAGGAGGTATTATACGATATACCAACACACTATATTTCTATTTATTGCTATTTGGGATTCAACTCCAGAACCCTAGAAGTTACCAGATTCTAAAATGGAAGAAGTTTCTCAGGACGGTCCACCACCTCCATGGTTTATTCTCCTCACCTTTAGCCTACAGTATATACTGTACTGTAGGATCGGTAAGAATTTAAACCAACTTTCACCCCCATTAATTACTGTAACTGTCGGGTTATCTGCGCTGAAAGTCAAGTTAGTTCGTTTGGTTAAATAAACAAACAAATCAAAATCTGTTGATAATAAATGGTGTTTGAAGAACTGCAATATGACATTCAAGGTCATGCTGTTGTGATATCAGGCTGGCTGTAATATCTTCAATACTTGGGCTGCACCCTCGTACCTACTAATGGCAATAGGATCACGGGCACCCATTGCCCGTGTATGCCTATGGGGGGGCGAAAGCCAGCCCGCCCGGACCCTTCCCAAAGAAAAGCCAATGTAGTACAATCCACCAAAATGTAAATGCTGGCCATTTCAGAAGGGCATCAGAAAACACAAAACAGGCTCCATTGCGCAAGCTTAGCAGGCAAAGTTGACCCAGGCTGATTTCAATGCAAACCAAGCACCTGTGAGATGTGCTCGACCCCGCAACTCAAACCATTTAAAGGATCCACTGCTATTGCAAACCACCCGCAGGCTCGTGAAGCCACGCCCTGGTGGCACACCTAAAATCTAGGTCGTTTTAACGTTAATGGTTTAAAAGTTGAGGCTGGTTAAGTATTATTTGCAAAGGTTATTCTTGTCTTAACAAAAAAAATATTTACTGCTTTTTCAATTCCGTTTTTTCCTCTCTCTCTCTCTCTCTCTCTCTCTCTCACACACACACACACACACACACACATGATGGAAGCATTATATAGAGCTAAAGCTAAACTCAAGAATAATTTATTAAACTATCATTTGATGGTTTGATAATAGAGAAGCTAAATGCTTTCACTTTCAACTCCAGCTCACAGTTCAGCCTCCCACCCATTCAGTTTAACAGCTAACACATATCTAAGAGTTTAGGCTAATTGTGTAGCGACATCGTTAGCTGTGCTAGCTAACATTATGCTGATTAATGCTAAGGCCAGTAGATCAGATGCAGTAGGCCTCGTTTGCCATAAGTACATTGCTGTAATCCTTGTAGACTAACGAAACGGTTAACTGGATCATTTCCTTTAAAAGCACCTTAATGGACTGGCCAGAGTACTGTTTCCTTTTTTAAATACATACTTATGTGCTGATACTGAGTGCCACATGTGTGCCTGTTGTTAATTCTTGTCACGACCTGGTGTACAAATTCCTCAGACCTGTCCCTGCTGAATTTAACATACTGTATGGTACTTTCCAGAGAACATGTATACATGTACAGTAGATAACCTTACAAGTCACAAGTGTGTTTTATAAATCTATAAAACCTGCAAGATCCATTGAGAGAAGAGCAGATAACTAAATAACAAGACTTAAGAACACACACTATTAGCACATCATTCATATTTGCATTCTGGCTTATTTGCAAAAACATGACTAGCCTGCAGAGAGCACACATTCTGACAGATTGCTAACACCAATTACGCATAAACACATGCAACCTGCAATGCAACCATGCAAACCAGTGACATATGCAATCCAAACATACCCCTCATCTGCGTGCTGAGAATGCAAGGAGTAAGTTAGACCCTGAGCAAGTACAGTATAGTTGATGAAATCTTTAGTCTGGTCACCAGTTCCGAGTCCAAGCCATCCAAAACCCTATCACCGCTACCACTGCAACAACCAGGGGATTACTGGACCGTACCATTCCACTGTCACAGGGGATTAAAGTACATGCAACCTGGCCCCTTTTTGCACAGGGCATAAGTGTGTGTGTGCCTGTCACAGATGACCAGATTACCAGTGCTGTCACTCTCATCCAGGCTTTACTGTAGGGACATGCCTACAGTATGTAAAAAGGAAAGTCATTAAATTGGTAAATTGGACTGACTGAAACACCTGAATTCAATAATTAACAGGATTGGCCAAATCCTTTTTAGTATTACTGTATACACTCACTCATCTTCTGTACCGCTTTATCCTGTATCCAGGGTTGCGGGGACCTGGACCCTATCCCAGGAGGCTTAAGGCACGAGGCAGGGTACACCCTGGACAGGGTGCCAATCCATCGCAGGGCACACACACATACATACATTAGCCCAGTGGTTCTCAAACTTTTTCTGTCATTCCCCACTTAAGGGGGTGAGCAAATTTTCAAGCCCCACTTGTCAACAAAATAATAACGAAATCTGCCAAGTTTACTGTTCATTGAAATATCAATTTCTAAACCAATAAGATCAAACAACACCAAGTTAAAAACAGATAAAATACATGTGCAATTTTTATAAAAGGCTTACGTTGTCACTTATCTTTGCATAACTGACCCCATGTTTATTAGCTGCTCAGCAATCGTTTGTAGTTTTTTTGCACTGACCAATTGTGTATGCAACTTTGAATGAAGCCATTTGTGCTTTGCTGTCCACTGATTCAGATTTTACCATGCGATTATCCTGCTGTCTGTATTCTGCCAGCTTTCTTTCAAAGATGTCCAGTGGCTTATTAACGTGTGTTGTCTCTAAGTGTCTTCCTAATTTGTTGGGTCTCATGCGGTCTGCTGCCAGCGGTATAAGACACAAAACACACACAGGTCTCTCCTCTGCCCCCACCATCCCCACCATGAAGCAAGTTAGGCTTCATTAGGGGTGGGCGATATAACCAAAATCTTCTATCACAGTAGAAGCTATTTTCTACCTCGGTAACAATATAATCACAATATAGCAATTTGTATCTGAAAATGCATAAATAAAAATTCAAACACAAAGAAACTGTTTTACATAATGTAATTTTATATAAACAAATTGCTATAAGTTAGACAGTAACTTGTCTTTTGAAAATCACATTTCAAATATCACAAAAACAGCCTTTTTCCATCTTCGAAATATTGCTAAACTTAGGAACATCTTATCCGTATCTGATGCAGAAAAACTAGTTCATGCATTCATGACCTCCAGACTGGACTATTGTAATGCATTACTAGGTGGTTGTCCTGCATCCTCAATAAACACGCTTCAGTTAATCCAAAATGCAGCTGCCAGGGTTCTCACTAGATCCAGAAAATATGATCATATAACCCCAATATTATCATCCCTGCACTGGCTACCTGTTCAGTTTAGAATAAATTACAAAATAGTATTACTTACATACAAGGCCTTAAATGGTTTAGCTCCCACATACCTAACCAGTCTTCTGATACGCTACAATCCACCACGCGCCTTAAGATCACAAAACTCCGGACTTCTGGTAGTTCCCAGAATTTCAAAATCTACAAAAGGGGGTAGGGCTTTTTCATATTTAGCTCCAAAGCTTTGGAATAGCCTTCCAGACAGTGTTCGGGGAGCAGACACGGTTTCTCAGTTCAAAAGTAGACTCAAGACGCATCTTTTTAATCTGGCATACACATAACTCATCCCAGTACTCATACTCCAGTACACCTATACCGCATGGCAACTACGCTAATTCTCCCCATCTGTTCTGTATTTCTCTACCCATCCCGAGGCATCGGGAGATTTTGCCAGCTTCAGTAGACAAAGGCCGACCCTGCGAGGTTCCTGAGGCATCCAGAGAAGGACCAGCTCCAGCTGGATTCAGCTTTATGATGGTTGGAGCTACACATGCTGCTCCTGTGCTTCCAGTGATCCAGACCTCATCTGCCCTCTGCACCTACTGACTCGTCCCTATGCTGAACTGGTCTTCATGTCAATTTAAATAATTTCTGTCATATTGAATTTTCACCTGCACAACACACAAGATGTTATATTTCTATCTGTTATCGCCCAAATGAGGATGGGTTCCCTGTTGAGTCTGGTTCCTCTCAAGGTTTCTTCCTAATGCCATCTCAGGGAGTTTTTCCTTGCCACCGTCGCCGTCACCCTTGGCTTGCTCATCAGAGAAATTTCATTCATTCGTCTCATTATTATCTGCACATTTTTCTCACACATCCACACTTCCAATTATTTTCTTTTCTATAATTATTATTATTATTTGTTTTTATTTATTTATTTTCTATTATAATTTTATTTATTTATTTATATTTTTATATATAATTATTCTATATACAGTTTTTTTTTTTTGTTAAATTTCTTTAATTTTTGTGAAGCTGCTTTGAGACAATGACCATTGTTAAAAGCGCTACAGTGGGTGCACAGGCAGTATGCGACTTCTACCGTCGCAGCGTATGGCGTCAGCATTTGGGTTTGTGCGTTTGCTGGCTTTTACCACTGAGTGGCGCTATATAACTATAGACTGACGCCTCAGGCATCAGCTCGTTCTCTCCAGGCTTAATGAGGCGCAGGTCGTCCACAGCTGCACGTCGTTGCAGATAAAATAAAGTGAAACATTGTAAATAAACGAATTCATAATCACAGTAGTAACATTACAGTACAAATTTATAATTAAAATTAAATTCAGTTTTTTAGGATCGAATTTAAGCAACGTGTAAACGTTGTAAACTGTGTAATTATAGTAGAAAGGCTACGTGTAGGGTCTTGTGTCATCTTGGAGCTTTCATAAGACTCATAAGACTCTACTTTTATTTAGGTGCACACACAATGACGAAAAACTTTATGATTTTGTTAAATAAATAAAGTAAACGGGGTTCTGTATTGATTTTGGTGCGTCAGAAAATGAACCCAAGCTCCGTGTATACTCGCCTCACAGACGTGAAAAATATATACTTATAGAAAGAGAAATATCTGCTTTAATATAAACTAATGAAAAAAAAAATTAGATTATGTCATTCGTATGAGAAGTGAATTATAGGCGCGCTCACTGACGACGAGATGACATGATCAGCACAGCCAAAGGAATCACTACCTTATCAATGAATTATTAAAATGGTCAGAGTGAATTTCCCCCGCTGTTTTAACAAATATTTGAAGTAGATAACAGTAGCCCACATTTATAAAAGCATTTTTATTTATATAAAACTATAAATAAAAATAATAATAATAATCCGGCATTTATTATTAGGTGTGCCCGCTGCCAAAGTTCTTCAGTAACAAACCTATAAAACATGTACATCTGTATGAATAAATTGTTTAAATGTGATCAGTGATTTATGTAAATGACTCAGTTTAGATGTAAGTAAATGCTAGGGACTGACATCGGCGTGCGTTTCTCCCAGCGCCGCATAGCGCTTATTTAACACCATTAATATGTGTTTGCTGAAAGAGATATCTAATCTCTCATATCGGCGCGCGCGTTCATCTGACTTTAGATCAAAACTCGGCAAAGACTCTACTTTTATTTAGGTGCACTCACAATGACGAAAAAACTTTATGATTTTGTTAAATAAATAAAGTAAACGGGGTTCTGTATTGATTTTGGTGAACTTGAGCGCGTCAGAAAATGAACCCAAACTCCGTGTATACTCGCCTCACAGATGTGAAAAATATATACTTATAGAAAGAGAAATATCTGCTTTAATATAAACTAATGAAAAAAAAAATATTAGATTATGTAATTCGTATGAGAAGTGAATTACTGTATAGGCGCGCTCACTGACGACGAGATGACATGATCAGCACAGCCATGACCAAAGGAATCACTATCTTATCAATGAATTATTAAAATGGTCAGAGTGAGTTTCCAGCCTGTTTAACAAATATTTGAAGTAGATAACAGTAGCCCACATTTATAAAAACATTTTTTATTTATATAAAACTATATAAAAAAATAATCCTGCGTTTATTTTTAGGTGTGCCCGCTGCCATAGTTCTTCAGTAACAAACCTATAAAACATGTACATCTGTATGAATAAATTGTTTAAATGTGATCAGTAAATGCTCCTTGCTACTGTAGTGACTGACATCGGCGTGCTGAAAGATCTAATCTCTCATATCGGCGCGCGCGTTCATCTGACTTATTATTTCAATTCATACTGTACAGCTGTTAGAATTGGGGCAATCATAACGAATCAAGAGCCTGTGATTATATTGCATAAATATTATTTTGTACAGACAAATATCTGAATTTTTATTTATTTATTTTTTAGATTTTTTTTTAAAACAAATCCCTCAAAAATAGTAAGATGTATTTTGGTTTTATACTGCAAACGAAAAACGAATCCAGGGTCTTGTGTCATCTTATATTTTGTGTTCTTTAAATTTGTAGTAGATTTATTAAATGAAATAAATTACACTAAACGGGGTTCTGTATTGTTTTCGGTGAACTTGAGCGCGTCAGAAAATGAACCCAAACTCCGTGTATACTCGCCTCACAGACGTGAAATATAAGTACTGAAGTACTGTAGATAACAGCCCACATTTATAAAAGCATTTTTTATTTATATAAAACTATAAAAAAAATAATAATCCTGCGTTTATTTTTAGGTGTGCCCGCTGCCACAGTTCTTCAGTAACAAACCTATAAAACATGTACATCTGTATGAATAAATTGTTTAAATGTGATCAGTGATTTATGTAAATGACTCAGTTTAGATGTAAGTAAATGCTCCTTGCTATAGGGACTGACATCGGCGTGCTGAAAGATCTAATCTCTCATATCGGCGCGCGCGTTCATCTGACTTTAGATCAAAGTTAAAGGCGCACACGCAGGATCATGCAAACGTTTCCCCTCCTCTTTCATAAAAAATGAACAATCCGACACGAGCAGATTTGTTTCAGTCAGAATATTTATCAATCATAAAGAGAGGCGACATATACTTGCTGATTAAACACTGCATTTTTAAAGTGAAAGCGCGCGATGTGAGCAGCTTTAATTATTGATAATTAAATCATTATTAAATGGTGGACATAAAAAGCAAAAAGAATAATAATATTATTTTGATTATTATTATCATGTTCTTTTGCTGTTTGAGCGTCTGTGGATTCCAAAATTGACATTTTTACCGTTTTTTAATCACTGAAATGGAAGAGATACTGTACTGTAGAAAGGTTCCTTATCATAACGTGCCTTGTATTGTTTTTTAATCGCTCGATACACGACCCATCATTTTTAATGCTATTTTACAAAGGGTAAATACACATGGAATAATTTTATTTGGTTTGTTTATTTATAAATAAAATTAAAAGTAATTTAAAACAGTGTAGAGTGATTAATAACACTACATGTTATGGTAAGAAAAATCTCATTCTTGCTCATTCTAGTTTCTCCGAGTGTATACTGTAGGTGAGAACAGCTATTCAGTATCATTTGCATTTGTATGTGTCTGACTTTGCAAAGCACACCTGTAAAACCTGTTTAACAGGTAAATGCTCCTCGCTGCGCTGTTTGGGGGAGGGGCACGCTAATGACGATTTGGTCAGCTGTGTGAACGCTCGCCCTTTAGATGTTGCGCGCGCACTACACGGCTAAAAATATGTTAGTATATCATGACTGAAATCATGACTGAAATATATGTTAGTATATCATGACTGAAAAAAGTTTATGTAATTTGTATAAAACGTGGATTACTACAGCGCATCCACTCACAGCCGAAACCAAAGACATCAACGGCTCTGCCTATTCAGAGGCTCTGCCTATTCAGTAAAGAAAAACACTACTGTTATTATTTCAACTCATACTGTACAGCTGTTAGAATTGGGGCAGGGATATTATGCCAATATTAAATATTATATACGATATTAAATTTCAAGTGAGTTGGGAGTTTGCAAGGCAGAGAAGGATGCTCTTCGGAGTGAGTTGCGAGTTTGATGAGACGGCATAAATATTTAATACAGCAAATTAAATATTTTGGTTTATATTTTGGTTTATATTATATGGTTAATGTATTTTGGTTTATATTGCAAACGAATAACGAATCAAGAGCCTGTGATTATATTGCATAAATATTATTTTGTACAGACAAATATCTGAATTTTTATTTATTTATTTTTTAGATTTTTTTAAAAGCAAATCTCTCAAAAATAGTAAGATGTATTTTGGTTTCATACTGCAAACGAAAAACGACCTATAAAACATGTACATCTGTATGAATAAATTGTTTAAATGTGATCAGTAAATGCTCCTTGCTAGTGACTGACATCGGCGTGCTGAAAGATCTAATCTCTCATATCGGCGCGCGCGTTCATCTGACTTAACGTTTCAGCCATTTACACATGCATTGTGCTGTTGTTTGTACACACTTACACACTTACACACTGGTTGTATAGCGCACTTATGGAATGAATACGATGAGATGACAGAGTGGAGGTTTAATACATCTATCTCACACGCGGGGCCATAAGTGCGGTTCATTATGATTCGGTGCGAGTTTTGGTGCTGTTATTACGTTTCCATCTTACCACGCAAAAAAATAAACATGTTTAACATGCGGAAGATCTTCGCGGAATTTTTCACGCGGAAGCATGGAAACGTAATCACAGCGCAAAGACTCGGGGTGAATCATGATCAAGCCTACGGTCACAGCGCGAGACCGAGCAGGTGCGATAGGGGTATAACACACCGCATCTCACAGCGAGTCAAACCGCATACAGTAAGTGAATACTGTAGGGGTATTAAACATTACAATCACACAGAAACATGAATGGATGCGGGGTTTGAAACTCCCATGGTTATTTTCTCATTTAACTAAATCAAATTTCATAAAAATAAAACGTGTCAAAAGAAAAACCCATAAAGTTATGGATAATGGCTAATGATGAATGAAACATATTTTAAACAAAAAGCAGCGAGCAGCTGGACATCGGGACGGGGAGTGTAAGTACGACGCACGCGCAGGTCTGAGCAGCTCAAGAAGCTCCATAATCTGTTGCCTTGGAAGGCAAAACTTTTATTTATATATATTTTTTAATAACGACCACGGGGAAAATATGAAAAGGGCTGAAGTTTTAGCTTCAAATCTTCAAGTTTTAGCTTTTAACTTCAAATATTTGAAGTAGATAACAGTAGCCCAAACCTGTAACTTTCCATGTAAAACAGGTACATCTGTATGAATAAATTGTTTAAATGTGATCATCTGACTTTACAGTAGATCAAAACTCGGCAAAGCGCACTCTTTTCCATTCACACACAGCTGTTTGTTTATCTTTCATAAAAAATGCTCCCGATATGAGCCGACACGAGCAGCTTTAATTATTGATAATTAAAACATTATTAAATGGTGGAAATAAACAGCAAAAAGATTAATATTATTCTTTTGATTATTATTATCATGTTCTTTTGCGTCTGTGGATTCCAAAATTCCAAAAAACAGAGAGTCTGTCTAAACAAAATAAAACCAATGTTTTCTAACTCATATTTTTTTTTATATACAGTAAACATACAGTAAAACATCATTCATCATTAAAACATCACACAACTGAATCGCAGAAAAAAATCAGCAAAAATATTATTTAGTACAAGGCAATCTTTGGATCCTTGATGAGACGGCATAAATATTTAATACAGCAAATTAAATATTTTGGTTTATATTTTGGTTTATATTATATGGTTAATGTATTTTGGTTTATATTGCAAACGAATAACGAATCAAGAGCCCGTGATTATATTGCATAAATATTATTTTGTACAGACAAATATCTGAAAAAAAAAACAGTTTTTTTTACGACGAATCTCTCAAAAATAGTAAGATGTATTTTGGTTTTATACTGCAAACGAAAAACGAATCCAGAGCCTGTAATTATATTTATATTTAATTATGTCATAACTATTATTTTGCACAAATACTGTAAATCTCTGAATAAAACAATGATATTTTATTCACAAATGTAAGACAATATTAGCTCGCACTTCGTCTGGCACTGAACCAAAATATAATGTAATGAGAGGCATACATCTTTTTTATTGATTTATTTTTTATTATCTATTCTGGAAGTTTGCTCTATTTGTTTTAGTTATTTCTATATTTAAATCTTGATGTCTTAAACTCTAACAACTGTAAGTATTGTCGAAATAATTTTTTTGAAAGCCCTAGTGCTGTTGTTTGCGCTGTTTTCTTTAATAATAACACTAAACAGATAAAAACAGAGAGTCTGTCTAAACAAAATAAAACCAATGTTTTCTAACTCATATTTTTTATATTTATAGTTTTACATGTTTGTTGGATGTGTAAATTATCATAATTGTAGTATTACTTTGCTACAACATATTGTTTTGACTTTATTATGACTTAAGCTCTGAATATATTTAAAAACCGATACGACGGAAAATGTCAATTTGCGCCACCTGGCGGTCATTTCACGAATTATTTTGAAATGCTCCTGGTTTATTTCGGCCGCTGCCGCGTTTCCACGGCGGTGAGTGCGACGGTAATGAGCAGTCTGGTTGTCACACCACTGTATATAAATAAAATTGAATTGAATTGAATTGAATTGAATAAACTGTGAATTGCTGAGGTTTGCCGCATTTTTTTTTACTTTGGCCATATTCGTTTGGATGCTTGTATTTCAGATGATAGAAGAGGTTTAACGTGTTTCCACCACTTGTTAAAACAGTGAACTTGCGTACCTTGCAAATCAAATAAAAAAATTCTATTTAATTCAAACCTTAAAATAAAAGACTATGAATAGGAAATAAATATGAAAAATAAAATAGGGGGTAAATTTAACTAGGAATGAATAAAATAAAATATAAAAACTAAAGTTAAAATAAAATAACTGTACAACAATACACAATATAGAAAATATATGAAGAATATGTGAACAATAAGAGCAGCTGTACGAGTAGGAAAAGAATGGTAATGTCCAGGGTTGTGCAATCCACATGTTTAAAGTGGATCACGTTCATCTCATTCGTATCACTTTTCTTCTACCCAAACTAATTCCACACCACAGACGAGGCAGCTTTTTTCTTTACAATCTCCTCGTTGTTGGTTTTGTCACATATAAGCAAGCTCACTGCTCGTCTTCTTCCATTGTCGAAGTGTATGTGAAGCCAAACACATCAAAAGTGGGACGAAACCGCGGCACCCGATTGAACCAAATATCTGCGCAAATACAGCGCAGCGCGACTATCTGGATAGCGCAGTGATGATCTGGTTTATTTGCGCAGCCCGGTGGATCGCGCAGCGCCGCTCGAATGCGACCCACTATGTTTTTATTTACAAACTATTTAAAATGTCAGGACTGTTTATTATTGTTTCCGCCTTGCCATGCCTGGTTTGTATGTGCGCATACCAGAAAATTTATTTTGATGGTCGGCGCAGTATATTTCTGTCAGAGTCGCGCAGCGCTGCCCAGTGGCTCGCGCAGGTTTATGATTCGAGCAGCGCTGCTGAAGTTGGCCCGACGTTAAACCGTTATTGTTCCACTATGGTTCCACTTTTTCTCCCGGCCCACAACTGATGTTATTTTAAATTTACTTTAATGATCCATTTATTTGTGTGTGATTGTTTAGTTTTGAGCGTACGCTCTTCATTATCAATAAAGAAAAGCATGAATTAGAATATGTACTTTCCTGTTATTTCCTCCCGTTCATTGCGCCCCACCTGTCATGTCTGTATTCCCCACTAGTGGGGCGCACCCCACACTTTGAGAACCACTGCATTAGCCTAACCTGCATATCATTTGACTGTGGGAGGAAACCGGAGTACCCGGGGGGAAACCCACCAAGCACGGGGAGAACATGCAAACTCCATGCACACACAGACGAGAAGCGAGCCTGGCCGGGATTGAACCTGGACCCTGGAGGTGCAAGGCGACAGTGCTAACCACTACACCAGCATGTAGTCTATATAGTGTACAGTATATTCAATCTCTGTGAATTACAGTCACATTTCATTGTTCAGATTTGATTGGAGGTGTTCAAATCTAGGGTTAAGACAGCAAATAAAAAAATATCCAATGATATTAAACTGGGCTTTGAGTAGGACTGGGCCGATAAACGATATCATATCAAATCGCGATTTATTTGATTTTAAAAATGATGAAAAGCTCTAGACATTTTTTGCTGGATATGGATTAATCTAAGAGCCAATCACGCAGCAGAACAATACGACAACAACCAATCAGCGTGCAGCTTGCGCGTGCCGTGCAGGTCAAAGTTAATTTCCTACCGCACTTTGCGAAGCAAACTTGACACCAGGACGACAAAAAAAATTAGTGGAAGCAGCGACAAAAGTGAATCTAACCTCGAGTTATTATCCAAAGATGTTGAAATTGTCGACAAAAAAGGTAGCACGAAATCCGTTATATGAACACATCACCCACACGACCACACTGAGAGCATGAAAATGCGGGCCGTTGGTACAGCCCCACTGCTAGCCCTGCTAGTTGACGGAGTAGCATAGGCCGTTTCTAACTTTATAGCGAAAGATAAGATGGCCCTAAGCACATGAGGCTGAAGTTTAGCTCCTTATTCGCCTCGTTACTAACGGGAGTGTTCACGTTGGTGAAAGCTGCGCAGTTTATCAATAAAACGTTATTTTGGTGGCTTAAACCATTCTGGCCAAGCAAATATGAACTATTCAACACCTAGCAGGTACCCGACTATATAGTAAAAGTGAAATTGTCCTGGCCCAGATTGATAGCTGCATAATTCATTCCATTTTTGTTGTCATTGCATGCTTAAGCCATTATGTCAGTTTATTGGGGCCGTGTGAAATAGCCTTCATTTAACGATGAATTGTGGGATAAAACGAGCCCTAGTGTGTGTGGTCTAAATGTTGTTTCTCATTATTGTTTAAAAATCTCAAAACATTGTAATATATCATCACAAACAAGTTTTTTTTTTTTTTTATAAAAATCTTTGCCTTGTAAAGATTCTGAGCATAAATAAGATACTGATAGTATCTTAAATTTTAATTTAAAAAAATCTTAATCATCTGTTTTTGTTAATAATCTATACTTTAAAATGTAATTTAATGAACCCTTTAATTTTTGAGGCTTCAGTCATTGTTGGGATTCTCTTTTAAAGCTGGCAGCATTAACAGCTTATATCGAAATATATATCGTTATCGTTCAATATGGGCCAAAAATTATCGAGATTACTTTTTTGCCATATCACCCAGCCCTAGCTTTGAGACTGTTTGGTTTTAGTGATGGGAAGTTTGAATCATTTTAGTGACTCGGTTCTTTGAATCTCATTCATCAAAATGAACTAATCTTTTTTTGAGTCATTTCGTTCTTTTTTCAATGAACAGTCCCTCAATACGTTAAACAATTAAAACTAAAAACTATTAATAAAAACTATTACAATGCAGCTATGTATAATAAACAGAATGTTACAGAATGTTCACCTCTTATATCTTCCAGTCCAAGTCGTTCGTTCTTTTGGATCTATTGCACCGCATAACGTCTATGGGAGTCACATGACAAAGGAATGAATGAGTAGGACCGAAAAGACTCAGCGGTAACTACTCATTTCTGTTTCCTGTACATAACCTACTGAGGTTTTGCGATGCTTTGCGCATGCGCTCCCAGTAGAAGATAAACAAATCACTCTCTGAGACTACTCATTCTTCTGAGTCACGTTAAGACTTGATCAAAAAGAATTAATCTTTCATGGACGACCCATCAATATTTGGTTGCTGGCTGTGGCACAACATCTGATAATTGGCTGTTATTAATCACAAATTGTTTTTATTAGTAGTTTTTAAAAATTATTATTTTACAATTTTTTCTGGATTTTTACCCCTGATTTTTCACCCTAATTTAGTAGTGTCCAATTCCTCCCAGTCACTAGGGGTACCCACATTAAGCTTCTACCACTATTCAGTCGGGAGGGCCACAGACTATCACGTGATTTCACCGACCATCTTTTCGAACTGCTCGCTCACGCACCATTGGGGGCAGAGTAACACATTCTGAGGACAGCGCCATCCGCTCCTTCCGCGTACGTGAGCTCACAGACACCCCTGAATGGTTTTGTAGAGCCGTATTAATGTGGGAGCACAAGTACCTCTCATCCATCCCCTCTGAGAGAGCTCGGCCAATCAGCTCTCACTAGACCTCCGGCTGTGAGAGGTTACGGCATCACCCGGGGTTCGAACCAGCGATCTCTGGATGATAGGGTGATCGCTTTACCACTGCGTCACTCTTAGGCTTAATAGTGGGTTTTTTTGCGCTTTATTGAACTGCGTTCCTGCTTTATTAAACATTTAATGCTTCGTAATGATCCAAGCTGATCATTACGACTATTTAAGTATAGTATAGTATCCACTGTAGTATTGACAGCAGAGACGAAAACAGATGATTTACCAATGAAATACAGTACACACCCAGTTTTATTCTAATGCTCTTATTCTAACACATTATCAACAGCTCATTCAAAGAGACTTCGAATAAACTCTGTAATAAGAAACATAATAATAATGCGCTGTTATTCAGTTAATCGCTTATATGGTGACGTTTTCTCTACAAAGATATCTATTTCACATTTTTTGGTGAGGAAATGACAGTCTATAGCTGGTATAGCGTAAATAAAAATTATAGCACTGTTTTAATATTATAATGTGCCGTTCTGTAGTTAATACATGTTGGCAAGTCGATGTGTTATAAACAAGAGAAACAGGAAAACAATGAACATTTCCAGTTATCACAGTACCGCTACCTCATTTCGGGTCATACCGCACTACCTTGTCATTACCTTGTATTTTCCTATAATGTAACTGTACACCCTGTTGTGTTTTTTTCCACATTTAGTGAATGCTAGTACAGCTAGTTTCTAGTCTCATAGTTTGTGGTTTATAAATGTCACCTGACAAGCTTATGGAAAAAGAAAAAAAAAACATAATGTATATGCATGCTGTGGTTAAAAACTGTGGTCTTTAACAGTTATGTAGCGAATCTCAATTCTTCTACTTTAACCCACACACCTCTTTATCATCTCTGTCGTTCTCTGGCTTAAGTTCAACAGTCAGCTCATTAGGCAGGGTAGCAGAAGATGGCCCAGGCCATTATGTAAGAACAGCATGCAGCATTTATATCAGTTTAAACACACTAAGCTCTACACACATGCTTTATGTTTGTCTGCATGCTCATTAACACTGACTCATTAATACTAAGAACAAACACGCTGTGTAATAATCGCACTGTAAAGGTGTGAGACTTTATTGTCAGGGTAAAACTGCTTGGTAATAATCACATTATTATTTGAGATTTATACAACTAGGTTTATACAACAAACACATATAGACATCAAATCAAGACTTGTAATGAAAAGTATCTTCTTCTATACCGCTTTATCCTGTATTTAGGGTCGCGGGGACCTGGAGCCTATCCCAGGAGACTCAGGGCACGAGGCAGGGTACACCCTGGACAGTGTGCCAATCGTAATGAAAGGTATAAAGTAGAATTACAGAAGAATTCGAGCACAGTGATGAGACTCTTCGCTGCAGTAAAACATTTGAACGGTGTAAACATTATTATATCATATATTGTTTATTATTATTGCCACATTCCCTGTATAGTCCTGACCTCGGCCATTCCCACATGTTTAGACCATTAAAGGAAATCCTGGGAGTCCAGCGTTTCAGCCGTGAAGCAGGCAGTCCGATCATGGCCCCAGCATATTGAGAAAATCTATCTATCTATCTATCTATCTATCTATATATCTATCTATCTATCTATACATGTAATCTTCATAACGTGTGATAAATCAATATTTTCGATTGCATTCCAATGACTGTCCAAAACACAATTTAAATGATATACATTAACATATGCAATCCTGGCAGCCTAATTTATTTTTATTAGTAAAGCTGTACAAAAATATAAATTCAATATGTAAATTTTTAAAAATTCTGTTAAAAAAAAGCTACTGAGCAAACAGGAGATGATGGAGAAAGTCAAAACTCCCTGAGGTGACAAATAAGAAACCTTGCAAAAAAAAAAAACAAATACACGTCACCCTTTATACTGTAGCGTGACCATAAACAAACTTTCCATGACTTCCCTAATAATTCCGGGACATTACATTACTTTGACCATTTTTTTTCCAGTACATCACATGACTCATAAAACTACCCCTACTTCCAAAAGTTGTTTCCAGATGAATTGATAACACTGAGGGCTACTGTATGTAGGACTAAAACTGTGCTATGAGAAGCCACATGGGGGAGCTGGAAAGTGAGAAACTGCTCTTACTGGTGCTTCTTTTTGTTCTCGCTCTTTCTCGGCTCTTCCAGCTCCAGAGTTCTGATCCTGAGCCGAACTGACTGACAGCTGCCTCTGCAGACGCAGCACCTCTTTCTGAGATTCCTTTAGCAGCCGCTCAAACTCCACTGTTCCTGAAGGACTAGGAGCTCCCTGCTGAGAGAGAGAGAGAGAGAGAGAGAGACAGAGAGAGACAGACAGACAGATAAACACAACAGAGACATAGATAGATAGATACATACAGTGGTGTGAAAAACTATTTGCCCCCTTCCTGATTTCTTGTTCTTTTGCATGTTTGTCACACAAAATGTTTCTGCTCATCAAAAACCGTTAACTATTAGTCAAAGATAACATAATTGAACACAAAATGCAGTTTTTAAATGAAGGTTTACTTTATTAAGGGAGAAAAAAAACTCCAAATCTACATGGCCCTGTGTGAAAAAGTGATTGCCCCCCTTGTTAAAAAATAACTTAACTGTGGTTTATCACACCTGAGTTCAATTTCTGTAGTCACCCCCAGGCCTGATTACTGCCACACCTGTTTCAATCAAGAAATCACTTAAATAGGAGCTACCTGACACAGAGAAGTAGACCAAAAGCACCTCAAAAGCTAGACATCATGCCAAGATCCAAAGAAATTCAGGAACAAATGAGAACAAAAGTAATTGAGATCTATCAGTCTGGTAAAGGTTATAAAGCCATTTCTAAAGCTTTGGGACTCCAGTGAACCACAGTGAGAGCCATTATCCACAAATGGCAAAAACATGGAACAGTGGTGAACCTTCCCAGGAGTGGCCGGCCGACCAAAATTACCCCAAGAGCACAGAGACAACTCATCCGAGATGCCACAAAAGACCCCAGGACAACATCTAAAGAACTGCAGGCCTCACTTGCCTCAATTAAGGTCAGTGTTCACGACTCCACCATAAGAAAGAGACTGGGCAAAAACGGCCTGCATGGCAGATTTCCAAGGCGCAAACCACTTTTAAGCAAAAAGAACATTAAGGCTCGTGTCAATTTTGCTAAAAAACATCTCAATGATTGCCAAGACTTTTGGGAAAATACCTTGTGGACCGACGAGACAAAAGTTGAACTTTTTGGAAGGTGCGTGTCCCGTTACATCTGGCGTAAAAGTAACACAGCATTTCAGAAAAAGAACATCATACCAACAGTAAAATATGGTGGTGGTAGTGTGATGGTCTGGGGTTGTTTTGCTGCTTCAGGACCTGGAAGGCTTGCTGTGATAGATGGAACCATGAATTCTACTGTCTACCAAAAAATCCTGAAGGAGAATGTCCGGCCATCTGTTCGTCAACTCAAGCTGAAGCGATCTTGGGTCCTGCAGCAGGACAATGACCCAAAACACACCAGCAAATCCACCTCTCAATGGCTGAAGAAAAACAAAATGAAGACTTTGGAGTGGCCTAGTCAAAGTCCTGACCTGAATCCTATTGAGATGTTGTGGCATGACCTTAAAAAGGCGGTTCATGCTAGAAAACCCTCAAATTACAACAATTCTGCAAAGATGAGTGGGCCAAAATTCCTCCAGAGCGCTGTAAAAGACTCGTTGCAAGTTATCGCAAACGCTTGATTGCAGTTATTGCTGCTAAGGGTGGCCCAACCAGTTATTAGGTTCAGGGGGCAATTACTTTTTCACACAGAGCCATGTAGGTTTGGATTTTTTTTCTCCCTAAATAATAAAACCCCTCATTTAAAAACTGAATTTTGTGTTTACTTGTGTTATCTTTGACTAATAGTTAAATGTGTTTGATGATCAGAAACATTTTGTGTGACAAACATGCAAAAGAATAAGAAATCAGGAGGGGGGCAAATAGTTTTTCACACCACTGTAGATAGATCGATTGATAGATGGATAGATAGAGGAAGTGAAGGAAGGAAAAATCAGTGCACTAACCAGTATCATATTGATACAGAACCATATAGTTTTACTCAAAAAGTGAAATCATTTCATTAGAACTTTATACTTTCACAAAACATTGTTTATGGGCATGCGCTTGTGAACTCCAGACAAAACGTTCTAAATTATATGAATCATATAAGTCTGATTAAGCTGTCCTTAGATTGACACAATGTCAATTTTTCAAACCTATTTCCTGGAAAATAGATTTTATCTCTAAATGTCTCGCCATCTTGTGGTCACAATTCTCTTTTTCCCTCTGAAACACATGCCGTTAGTTCTCCATCCGTACCACTGAGAGAAATGCTGAGTCATGCAGCCTGCGAACTTCAAGAACCTTTTCACAAAATTAACAGGAGTCAGGATAAATTCAGGTTTTGCTACAGATTCAAAAGATAATCTCGTGCTTTTTAAAAAAATTATTCAGTTATTTGTCTTAAAGCACAATATTTAGTAACTATGCTGAAAATGTATATGGAAATGTATGTCGGAAGTGATCGCAAATGGCTTGAAACCTTTATTGCCACCATTAACAGGATGGATAATGTCTTTTTGAAGTGGAACATACTGTACAGCCACACACAGTATGGTAGTATATGTGTAGTGCCAAACCATGCCACCAGGGGGCAAAGTTAAGCCATAAAGAATAAAGGGTAGAAATTACTGTAAAAAAGAATTACAATATATTAAAATAATTATGCTAAAGATGGGTATAATGTATAGTGCATAGTGGCAAAAGTAGTAATAGTAACACTATGAAACGTAACCATGACGACCAAACAAAAAGCCTTCTTTCTGAAGGCTGTGTAAAAGAATTATCTACATGACATACTTTGTCCTGTCCTATTCTGGCCTCTAGCTGTCGGCACTCGTTCTGCAGTGCGGCGATCTCCTTGTCTTTGGAAAGGAGTGTGTCTGCGTGCTGTGCCAAGTCTCGTGCCCTCTGCCTTGCAAACGCTCTCTTATATTGCTCAACTGTGCCAGGCTTTATGGGGATTGGGGAATTTACCTGCAGAGAGAGAGAAATTGAAACAGATCAGCATCATACTACAGTTTCCTGTCAATCACTAAAATATTTCAACAGATGATGTAAGCAACTATTTTTATTTATTGAGCTAACATCTATGAGCATTAAAACTGTCCTACTTCTGACATTTAAAGCATCCCAGAGGACAAATACCTAATCACAACCTAGTCCTTGAGCCAGGTCTTTAAAACTAAAGACTCACTAAAGATTTAATATTTTACCATTTCTGTAGCGAGTTAACACCAGGTCAGAGCTCTTCCAAAGAGTTCAGCTGAAATACCCACGACAAATAGTTTTTTAATACCTCAGACTCTGTTTCACCCCCTTTCCAAGCATGCTGTTTCAGTGCTTATGTAAATCACCTCCTTATGTAAATGGGTCAGAGAAAAGCAGCAGAGCTGAACAACAAGCTAAATATTGCCCTTATATGATGTCACATTAGGGGGAAAATCTCTCTCACTTTCAGTCATTCTACTGTATATACCGCTTTTCTTGTATAGCATCACAGAATCTTTGGGGTCGGATGGGGTGCCTATCCATCGCAGGGAACAAACACACACAATCACACACACACTTTGTGGGCAATTTGGAAATGACCTAATCTCATATTTGAACTGTCTGAGAAAACCAGATTACCCGCAGGAAACACACCAAGCCCAGAGCAAAGCCAAACACACCAAGCCAAACTCCACGCACACAGACTCAAAGGCGGGACCCTTGACCCTTGACCCTTGAGGTGCGAGGACACAGGAAAATCTCATTCTTTTTTGACCCCGGCCAAAAAAATGAAATAACAAAAAGCAGGGATAACGACTTAAGTAAAATTACTAATTGTTTAGACTGTAAAAAAAATCCAACTAGATAAATGTTGAATGAATTCATACTGTATTGTTGGACCAACTTCTTATAGTGGTATTTGTTGGGACAACAGGAAACACTGTGTTTTTTAAAAAAAAGTTTGAAGACACAGACTGAATAAATGTAAAAAATCTAGTTGGGCCAGCAATTTGCCTTCATTGAGATGCAGTCACGTGATTTATAAGGATTCAGACTAAACGTACACATAAAGCCATCAAAACGATTATCATTGAACTTGGAGAGACACGCTCTCCTCAGATTCACAATTCATATTCTGAGAAACAAACTTTTGTTGCCATGGAGACTCTTTTTTGTGTCTGACTCATTGGGAAAAATAGTCTTCGAAAGTCAAATATTAGCTAGTTCAGAAAATGTTATGATGTTGTAATGTAAAAGTATCAGTAAGATACTGATAAGCATCTGGTGGGCTCCAGGTATTTTATTAAAGTTTTTTTTTGACGTTTTACGCTAAATAGAACGGGTATTCTCCTGTTTTATACAGATCCCTGTTTTAACTTTAGTTTTGGAAAAAATAAAGTTTTTTAAAGTAATGTTTGTGCGTTTTAATTGTCGGAGTATTGTTAGGGCAACCTGTTTTTATAGAAACTTTTATAACAAACTACATCAATGGGAGACAACTTACCTTTTAGAGTGGATGAAAAGTTGGGCTAAGTCAACCCTAGAGAAATATAATTAATTGAGTCCACAAACAATACTACTTGAGCTGACTTTAATATTTGAAATCCAAGTTGAGTCAACTTAAGATTTTGAACTGGGTACACAATGTCAACTAAACAGCAATGTGAAATATTTAGTCCACTACATACTTAAGTATAATAGACTAATTGTTTAAGTTTAAGTGTTTAACTACAGTAAGTGTTTAGTCCCCTACATACGAACATTCAAGTATACTCTGTACAAACATGTGTTTGTGCGTGTTCAAATGCAGACGTTATAGACCACACGTCCGGCGTACATTGTCATGTCCGTGCAGCCTGCATCCCAAAACGTCCTGGAGCAAACGTAAAAGCAGTGGCGATGAAGCTGGTACTGATAAGAAGCGGCAAGCAATAATGATAAAGACAAAACTGAAAATAATTGGGAGAATGGAGCGAGATGAAAAGATGGCAGACATTCCTCATTCTTTTAACATGAACCGTTCAACCATCGGCACGAGGACAAGATAATGGAACATGTTAGTTTTATACTGTGTCTTGCCAATTGTGTATCCTAGTACCTACTGTAGATAATGTTTGTTGGACTTTGTTGGACGAACAAACTGGATTCTCGGAACAAAATTCATTCGTATGTAGGAGACGTACTGTATTGGATGTGAATATTGGTGAACTAAATATTTATCAGAAATGTATGTGAAGAAATGAAAGAAGGAAATCAGCTAGCTAGCTAAACTGATATAAAGCTATAACTCAACTTTCATACCACATACAGTCAAACTTTTTTTTTTTTTTAGTTTTTAAAAAAAAAGTTTTTTACTTTCAAATGATTTTAAGTTAAAGGGTTTAACGTAAAAAGGTTTTCAGAATTATTATCCCCTGACTGTTGCTGAAGCTTATAGTAAAATTAGACGACACTGTGTGTGTGTGTGTGTGTGTGTGTGTGTAACAGGTGCTGTGTGATAACAGGCCACTAATCTGCACGGCCACCAGAGAGTAGACAGGTGGCCATTCAGAACAAGAGGCCTTTTGGAGCACACACACACACACACACACACACACACACACACACACACACAGCTTGTCACATTCACCCCATCTCCTGTACCTGTCTCTGTCTTTCATCACATTTCTCTCCTTTCCCACACACACACACACACACACACACACACACACACACACACACACACGATGCCGCAGATGTCCGTTCCCTGCAGAGAAGGCAGGTGATGACATCTGACAGGAAGCAAACCTCTAACATTGACAATAATTCTATTAGGGTTGATCTGTATATAATAATAAAAATAATGAATTGGAGATGATTACACGCATAAATGCATGTAAACAAATGGGTTGAAAAATATCCACTTTATAAAAAGAGCAAACTGATGGGGATATTTTACTGTTTCATGACTGCATTAATCTTCAGGCTGGACTAGAAAGGAATCAGCCAAAAGATCACCTCACCTCTTCATACCATTATGTGCAGTTTATGTTCCAACCACTAGTAGTGCTGTTGAGCAGGTTTTCGTTTTGAACAGCAAATAATCTGATTTGTATAGCAAAAATGAAAGTGAATATTCCTGTATTTATACAGTATTTTAAACCGTCCAACCCTAAGGCTCTAGTCTCCTCTGAAATCAGGCTGTGTGAAATAACAGCTAATATTAACTCACAGCAGCAGACCTTTACTTGACTGTTAGAAATCACTCAAGAACCCTATGAAATGACTGTATAGCAGGCCTTATAACTACCAAGGAATTAATAAATGAGTGCTTTTGGTTGCAATTTGGAAATACGCAGTTGTTTTTCCGCTCAACGGGTACAACTCTCTGAACAATCAAGTTGAGCACATAAATGCCTCAATAACCACTGCACTATTGCACTCTCATTATGTACAGTATACAGTATTACACTGCTTTTTGTCCACTGTGCATCTTTGCACCAGCCATATATAATGTATAATTGCACCAGCCATGTATAATGCTCTCACTGCACTACTGTATATTTCATCCACATACATTGCCCGGCCAAAAAAAAAAAAAGTATGTACATATGCCAAGGTTTATTGACCAAATTTAGCTTTGATTACGGTTCCCAGTGTGGTGGCGAATTCATGTAGGAAAATGACTCCTCATGGTCCGGGAAGTAGACTTTTACAATTTGAATCCTGTGAAAAGTGTCATCAGGGAAGAAAAACTCCACTGATGTGATAACCTGGTTATTCAGTACGTTCAGCTCATCCGCTGACTTAATTTTTTTGACATGTAAAGTTCATAACACTGTCTCAGGAGCTTGTACAGGTGGACACTACGCATGATGGGTGCATCCCTTAATCAGAGGTGGAAAGTAACGAATTACATTTACTCGCGTTTTGTGTATTTCTACTTTTTAAAGTAGTTTTAAAAATCTGTAATTTTACTTTTACTTAAGTACGTTTTGTTTGAAGTATTGTAATTCGCTACATTTTAAATCATATTCGCTACTGAGTAAAAAATAAATGAATGAAAATGATAAAATAATAAAAAATATTATGCTTTGTATAAATGCTCCGTTGCGCCGTGTGTGTGTATCATGTCCTGGTCGCGCGCCGCTCCAGACTCCACTCCAGGTTTTCTGACATCGGCATCTACAGTACCTGGACCTTCCACACGGTCGCTTCCGCCTTGAGAGTGACGTCATCGACTAGCGCGAACATATATAAACTGGAGAGAGACGCGGGAAAGATGAAAGAGGTTGTGATTTTGGCGTTTTGATATTTGGTTGTGTATTCCGGATTGACTTTTTGCCTCCAATTGACTTTGATTATTGCTTTGTCCCTTTGGTTTGGTTGGTCTTTGTATATATTTGTAGATAATTTCATTGTTTTTGGTTTCGGGAGTCCGGGAAGGTACCTGTATTTTTGTTTGTGTGTTTTTTTTTTTGTTTTTTTTGCAGGTAATCTAGCTACTAAATATAAATGCAAATTTGTTTATTATGTTGGCCTGGGTCCACCCTGAATCTGATCCTCCTCCTGGTGTGTGTGTGTGTGTGTGTGTGTGTGTGTGTGTTTGTATATACAAACCAATAGGTTACTTGCGTAACCCCGGTTCTCTGATAGCATTAAGTAAGGTGTCTCACTATGGGATACGCCCCTTCCGCGTATTCTTCAGAAGCCCTATTACATTACGCCAGCCCCAATTGGCTGGCAGATGTGACGTCGTTTCCTGGCGTGGCCTTCCCTCCCCCCCGTATAAAGGGGGCAGCACGACGTCACTTCGCTATTCAAAACAAGCAACCTCTTCCTCGCTTCACACAGCAAGGAGGGTGATCTGGTGAGACACCTCACTTAATGCTATCAGAGAACCGGGGTTACGCAAGTAACCTATTGTTCTCTTTCAAGCATACGTTTCGGTGTCTCACTATGGGATATCCTAACTCCCGTATTGTCAGATAGCCTGTCTTGAAGTCTGCCAACCATAACCAACACATTCAGGGCTGAACGAATTTAGTTTGTAGATTCTGTGCTTACGCTCAGTACTGCGTGAGCTAGAGTCTGAGCTGTAACATCTAGTTTATAAAATCTGGCGAATGTGTGCGGCGATGACCAGTTCGCCGCTTCACAGATATCCTGTAATGTGACTCCTTTAAATAGAGCCCATGAACTTGACATTCCCCTTGTTGAGTGCGCGCGTAAACCAGTTGGGGGTTCGAGACCCTTACTGGAGTATGCCAGCGAAATAGCCTCCACTATTCAATGCGATAAACGTTGCTTAGTGATCGGCTTCCCCGTGCAAGGTTTCATCCAAGAAACGAACAGCTGATCGCTCTCCCTTAAACCTCTAGTTCACTCTGTATAGATGCGTAAAGCGCGCACCGGGCACAGTGTATTTAACTTTTGCTGATCTGATGATGCAAAAGGGGGAGGATGGAAGGCCCTCAGCTCAAGAGGGCTTATAGCATTAATGACTTTAGGCATGAATGCCGGATTAGGTTTCATAACTACACCCGCATCTCCAGACATGAACTGTAAACATGCTGGGTGCACAGAAAACGCATGAATCTCACTCACGCGCTTCGCTGAGACCAAAGCAATCAATAGCGCAGTCTTGAAGGACAGTGCCTTGAAATCAATCTTGTCTAGCGGTTCAAATGGGGACGTGGACAATGCATCAAGCACCAATCCCAGGTCCCATGATGGGGTAAGTGGTTTGGACACCAGCAGGGCGCGGCGCGCGCCCTTCATGAATCTGCATATCAGGGGATGTTGGCCCACTGTTTTATTATCAAAACCGATGTGGCACGCAGATATAGCAGCCAGAAACACTTTTATGGTCGAGAACGCTCTGCCTTTCTCTATCATTTCCTGAAGAAATGAAAGAATCACTGCCACTGAACACTGAAAGGGAATCTCGTGCCTAGCTGTGCACCAGCGCTCAAACACATTCCATTTGCAGTCGTAGAGAGACCTAGTCGATGCTGCTCTGGCGTTCTGTATGGTCTTGATGACACTGTCAGGCAGGCCAGTCTTACTTAAATTGGACCACTCACAGGCCAGGCCCATAGTGCCAGTCGCTCCGGGTGAGGGTGGAAGATCTCCCCCCCCTCTTGTGACAGGAGGTCTCTGCGCTGCGGGAGAGACTACGGTTCGCCGTATAGCATATGCATGATCTCCGCAAGCCAGTGTTTCCCTGGCCATCTCGGAGCTATTATTATTATTTTCATACCTTCCTCCCTTACCCTGCAGAGAGTTGGTGATATCAGCGCTATTGGCGGGAACGCGTATAGGAGGGTGCGAGGCCACTTGTGTGCTAGCGCATCTATTCCCAGGGGCGCGCTCCGGTCCTTCAGGGAAAAGAACAGGTGACATTGGGCGTTGTCTTTGGACGCGAACAGATCCACTGTCGCTCTGCCATATATGCTCCAGATCTGTTCGACCACTTCGCTGTTCAGTTTCCACTCCCCATAGGAGGGATTTCCCCTGGACAGCAGATCTGCGCCCCGATTCATCACACCCTGTACGTGTGTCGCTCTCAGGGATAAAAGGTTGACACTGCCCCATAAAATCAGTCTGCGTGCTAGCGTGTGCAGCAGAAGTGATCTGAGACCCCCCTGACGATTTATGTACGCTACAACTGTAGTGTTGTCTGTTCTCACAAGAACATGATTTCCTCTCAGAAAAGGAACAAAAAGTTTTAGTGTCAGAAAGACAGCTAGCATTTCCAGATAATTCATGTGAAGATTGGTCATGTGTTGACCCCATCTCCCATTCACTATTCTGCCCTCGTGAATGCCCCCCCAACCGGATAACGACGCATCCGTTGTTATCATCTTTCTGTGTCGGACCACGCCCATGGCAACCCCTTCGCTCAGGAAATTCGGGTGTCTCCACTGGCGTAGTGCTAGAACCGCCTCTGACGTCACTCTTACCCTTCTCCGTGAGTGACGTACTGGGTCCAGTCCCTGAGACGCCACCCAGCGTTGAAATTCCCTTTATATGCAGTCTGCCTAGGGGAATAACTATCAGGGCTGATGCCATCAGTCCTAGTAGTCTGAGGCATGTGCGAAAGCAAACTTTGTGTCCTCTCTGAAACTGTGTCATGCAGTAGGTGAATCTTTTCACCCTGTCTGTCGAGAGTCGCGCTCTGAACTTCACTGAGTCCAGCGCCAGTCCCAGATACGTTATGGATTGTGTGGGAATTAAGACACTCTTTTCTGTGTTTAATCTTAGCCCCAGCTTCTGTATGTGTTCCATTAGCATAGCTGTGTGTTCTCTCGCTTCTTGTTCCGAGCGGGCTGTCACGAGCCAGTCGTCTATGTAAGTAGCGAGACGAATGCCTTTTTCCCTGAGCGGAGTCAGTGCCGCTTCTGTGCATTTCACAAATACTCTGGGACTGAGGGACAAGCCGAATGGTAGCACCAGATATTCGTATACCACACCAAGGAAGGCAAATCTCAGAAACTTCCTGTGGGGTGGGTATATTTTTATGTGAAAATATGCGTCCTTCAGGTCGATCGATGTAAACCAATCTCCCTGTCGCACTATTTTCAGGAGTGTAGAATGAGTGAGCATTCTGAACTTGTATTTCTTTAGGTATACATTCAGCGCGCGCAGATCTAGTATCGGGCGGAGGGCTTGAGTCCCTTTCTTTGGAACGAGAAAGTATCTCGAGTAAAACCCGCTGTGGCTCTCTTCGGGTGGAACCACTCTTATTGCCCTCTTGTTCAACAGAGAGGAGATTTCCTCTTGAAGGACCTGCTTTAGTTCCCCTCGCACCTGGGAATGAATTATCCCCCTGAAGGCTGGGGGGGAAACCGCGAATTGCAGTCTGTACCCGAATTGTATTGTTTTCAATACCCAGCGGGACTGTGTGCATTTGCGCCAACTGCTTATCTGCAGTGTTTTGGCGCCATCGTGCGGCTGAATCTCGAACTGTTCCGTGGCCTGTACTGCGCATGCGCGAGCACTTAGCGCTGTGACAGTGTCTGTGTGCCCCATCGCCTCTGTGAGAGCGAAAGCTCCCCGAGGCGATGTTATATTGTGCTTTATTGACATGTTTTTCAACATTTTTTGGGGAGATATTTTTTGTGATATCTTTATTTGGGGGGTATAGTGAAGCTTTATTGGGGTTTGAGTGTAACATGTGCTTGTGACACATTTCTGCGTGCACATCGCTGCACCGTCCCATTTTCTTTTCACTGTCACTCTTCCCCTGGCCCTGTCGGGCTCTCCCCGCCACACAGAACAGTTGCGGACTCTGGAACTCGTCCTTTGATCTTTGTGAGGGTCGGGAACTAGCGAACTGTGGGGCTGTTGGTTCCCTCCCTGACGAAAGGCCCCGTCAAACGACCTCCTTCTTCCTCCTCACTCCCTGAAGTTGGGGTTGAGGATGAGGCTGAGACGCAGGCTGGGTCGTCTGAGCTGCCGCTGGCTGATAGCTCCTTCTCTGCCAGGGAGCTCTCTGCTCCACGACCCCGCTTTGGCCAGCTGCACTCGTAGTCGGTCTCTGCCGTTTTGGAATGCGATAGCTGGGGGGAGGGCGGGCTGTGACCTGCGCAAAGGACTGTCGAGACGGCGGGGGGGGGGGGGGTGCCGCTTGTGCCTTCCTGGGCATGCAGAGCTGTAGCGCTTCGTCATCCCGCTTCTTCTCCTCGCATCTCTTCTGCATGCGGCTTAAAGCCGAGCCGAAGATGCCTTCTGTCACCACCGGTGCGTCCAGGATTGACTCTTTCTCTCTGTCAGAGAGATTTGTGAGATTAAGCCACCGTCCTCGTTCCTGGATGACCATAGTGGCCATAGCCTTCCCCGCGGCTTGCACCGCACACCTCTGAAGTCTCAGGGAGAGATCCGTAATGACACAGATCTCCTCCCAATGTGTCTGACCTGGTGTGGTCGAGGCTTCGTCCTGCAGCTCCGCCTGGTAAGCGGTCAGCAAGGAGGTTGCATTCAGGGCTCTGGCACAGAGTGCGACTGCCTTGTATGCGCGTTCAGTCATGCTTGACTGAAACCGCTCTGCTTTCGATGGCAGCGACGGATTTGCAGCCGCCGCGTGTCTCGGGAGCAGGTGCGCAGCCACTAGCTGTTCCATGGGGGGCATTCTGAAAAGTCCTGCCTTTTCCATCCCGTCCACGTCCAATGCAGACCCTCCCTGCACTGGCACCTTGCTGGTGAAAGGTTTATCCTTCCACGTCACCGCGAGCTCCTCCAGGAGCTCTGGGAAGACTGGAAGGAGCTGCCGTGCCGCCCGTTTCGCTCTCGGCAGCCTCTTGCCCTCGTAGCGAGACTTTGCAGTCTCCGCTACCACGTTCGGCCACTGGATGTCGAGCTTCTCCGCGGCGCGTTTGCACACGTCCTGTAAGTCGACGCTAAGGATCGGGGATGGTGCCCCGTCCATAGCTCCAGCGGCTCCCGTCGTGGCAAGAGGTTGCTCCGAGTGCACGGGTGGGAGGAAGGGGGAGTCCTCGAACTCCTCCTCCTCCTCCGATAGGAGAAAGTCGGACTGGCCGTCTTCCTCAAACTCGAGCTCGCCTTCCTCCTCATCAGTGCTGAGCACACCGGGCAGAGGAGCGCAGGCATTGAGCTGTTCACCCCACGATAAAGCTGCCGTGGTGGGCAGCTCTACAGGGATGGATACCTGTGGGGTGGTAGCTGGAGTGGGGCTAGGCGAAAGAAGCGGGTCGAGGCCTGACAGGCTAGCTTGGCGCGCTAGCCTGCGACGAAGACTCTTCCTCGTGAAGCGCGCGCAGTGCTCGCAGGCACCGGGGTTGTCGACCGCTAGTTGGGCGTTTTCAGCCCAAGACAAGCCGAGCAGACCTGGTGTGAATCCTTGCTCGATATTTTGTTCCCGCAAACGCAGAGATGCGCGTCTCCTCCTTCCCTAGCCTTAGCCGTCTGCATTGCTGCAGCCATGGTATAAAGATAGGCTTCTGGTGTGAAGCGAGAAGAGGTTTTTGAATAGCGAAGTGACGTCGTGCTGCCCCCTTTATACGGGGGGGAGGGAAGGCCACGCCAGGACACGACGTCACATCTGCCAGCCAATTGGGGCTGGCGTAATGTAATAGGGCTTCTGAAGAATACGCGGAAGGGGCGTATCCCATAGTGAGACACCGAAACGTATGCTTGAAAGAGAACTCATTATTTCATCAGTTAATGATTGGATCTAGTTCTTTCTGCCATATACCACCATTTCCATACAGTTTAAAATAGAACCCTGAACCAGTCTTTTGCTGTATGGCCCTAGACTGGGACGTAACACCATATTTAAGTGACCACTTTGATTTTCAAGCACAAGAAAGACAACAGCTTTATTATGCAAAGGTGTTCCTTCAGTTAAAAACAACTAGTTTGAGATTTATATCTGCTCATCTTTTTTGAACTACGCTAGAATGCCTCATCCCACCCCGCTGTTAAAAAAATAAAAATAAAAAAGTAACTCGGTAACTTTTACTCTGAGTACATTTTTTAATGAGATACTTTTTACTTTTACTTGAGTAGATTTTTATAATGGTAACTTTACTTGTACTTAAGTAAAATTTCACTGAAGTAACAGTACTTGTACTTGAGTACAAAATTTTATTACTCTTTCCACCTCTGCCCTTAATTCTCTTCTCTTTTTACCCTGACGCTCCCATCGCTCGGATTAGGATCTGAACCACAGACCTTTTTCCATTGTCCCAATGTCCAGTCTTCATGCACCCTAGCAAACTGAAGCCTTTTTGGATTAGTTTACACTAAGTACTTTTTTCGTTGAACTTCAGGAAGATATCTAGTACAGGTCTGGGCTCAACAATAGTTTCATTAAATTCTGTCAAGCAGTTGGTTTACAATGACAATAAATCTAATCTAATCTAATCTAATCTAATCTAATCTAATCTAAGGAAGAACAGTGCAGGCATTTGGATGGTTGTGCAATTATTTTAATAATTTTAAGTAGTTTGTATTATTTTCTGTTCTTAGGCCTCTTGCTAAATTTGATTGCAGTCACGTTCAAAACACATTGCTCTTGTGTTCAGTCTTAATTGTTTGAATCAGTAAATTGATCTGGATGTGATCATACTAAATAGTTTCATATCATAATAATTTCACAACTTTACTTCACATTCTCTCTTGTGTATATACCTCAAAAAATATGAGAAAAACACATCCCCTCCTTAAAATCCATCATTTTCTTGCATTTGCTTTTTTTTAAATCCAGTTTTATATCACAGAAACTCAAAAATATATTTTTAAAAAATCATTAGTGAAAATCCCCTTTCCATGTTAGTTTGTCAGATTACGATGTTGGAAATGGCTTATAATGTCCCTAACATAAGTAGGTAAAAGGAGGTATTTTTGTCCCAGCAGCCATTTCACGCTTTTGCATTCTGATTGGCTTGGAAAATGTACTTGTCAATGGGTTGTTCCAGTGGGGTTTAGTTAAAACTACACACGTTAAGGCGGCACGGTGGTGTAGTGGTTAGCACTGTCGCCTTGCACCTCCAGGGTCTGGGTTCGATTCCCGTCTCTGTGTGTATGGAGTTTGCATGTTCTTCCCGTGCTTGGTGGGTTTCCTCCGGGTACTCCGGTTTCCTCCCACAGTCCAAAGATATGCAGGTTAGGCTAATTGGGGTTCCTAAAAAATTGCCTGTAGTGTGTGATTGGGTGTGTGAGTGTGTGTATGTGTGTGTGCCCTGTGATGGATTGGCACCCTGTCCAGGGTGTACCCCGCCTAGTGCCCGAAGTCTCCTGGGATAGGCTCCAGGTTCCCGCGACCCTAATACAGGATTAAGCGCTATAGAAAATGAATGAATACACACTTTAATGGTGCATTTTTAGAAAAAAATATCAGGCATGCCGATATCAGTATCTGAGCGGTATCCTGATCAGGGCCTCCTAAAAAATCTTATTAGAAAGCTGAAGCTCCTTTAGAACAAATGAAGAGAGAGATCAAGACATGAATCTGATTTGGGATCCTTACACTGGTTTCTAGTTAGGGCATTGGTGGCTCAGTGGTAGGTTTCTCGTCTGCCATGCAGGTTCGATTCCCAGCCAGTGGCCAAACTGCAGCCACTGAATGCAGTGCCGGTCCCAAGCCTGGATAAAATGGGAGGATTGCGTCAGGAATGGCATCCGGCGTAAAACCCACACCAAGCTTGTGTACAGATCGGATGGTCCGCAGTGGCGATACCTTGCCAGGAGCAGCCAAAAGACCAACAACACCACTGGTTTCCAGTCAGCCTCAGAGAGCAGGCATTGTTCAGCTGGTAGTGTCCCAGTTAATGGTGTGGCTACTATTTTCAGATACTATGCAACTCCAAGTCCTCTATTTATTCTAATTATTTATATTTATTTCTATTTTTAATGAATAATCTTGCCCTGCGATGGATTGGCACCCTGTCCAGGGTGTACCCCGCCTAGTGCCCGAAGTCTCCTGGGATAGGCTCCAGGTCCCCCGCGACCCTGAACACAGGATTAAGCGGTATAGAAAATGAATGAATGAATGAATAACCTTTTATACGTACATGATGAATTTCTTTTGTATTAAACGGTTTAGGGTTCTAAGACAGGTATCTTAGAGTTACAGCACAGGCGGTTGTGTGTATGTGTTGCGTGTATACCACTTTAAGATTGGCCTCCTGCAGTTTGTGTGCCCTCTCTTCCAGACGCTTAGCGATGACAGCCAGCTCGGCATTTTTCCGCCTCAGCCTCTTCACCTTGTCCTCCGTCTCGGGACAACTGCTCTTGCGCTGTAAGAGTGAGAGAGAAAGAGAGAAACAGGAAGAGAAAGAGAAGAAAGAAAACATAGTGAGGACAAAACAATCAAACAAAAGAAATCTATTTATTTGTCCTTTGTCTAAGATAAAGTCTAAAACATCCATTCTAACTAAACTATCCAAACTGCCCTGAGATCAGCAGACGCTCACCAGGAGGCTGTTCTCCTCTCGGAGTGTGGAGACGGTCTTCTCCAGATCCTCCAGTGCTCTCAGGAGCTCTGAGTTCTGCCGCACCAGATAGTCATAATCTGCTCCGTTCTGGATGAAAAAAGAAAAGACAATGCATTTAAGTCATTTTTTGCAAAGCTGTACCAGCTTTCACATGTTACTATATTATATTGCTATATAATATATTTATTATTTATATTATAATGCTTGCAAAGACATTTTACCAGGGGTAGCTCAGTGGTTAAGGCATTGGACTACGGTTCGGAAGATCCCAGGTTCAAACCCCACAACCACCAAGTTGCCACTGTTGGGCCCTTGAGCAAGGCCCTTAACCCTCAACTGCTCAGATGTATAATGAGATAAAAATGTAAGTCGCTCTGGATAAGAGCGTCTGCCAAGTGCGTAAATGTACATTTTACAGTTTTAATACCTTTTTGTCCCTACACTTGTAAGATTTGTAAGATTTACATCAATGAATTGGACAGTTATCACACTTCTGCTTCCAGAATCATGGTGTGTATGCATCTGTGTGTCTGTTTACATGTTCATGTGTATATTAGCCAGTGCCAGCTGGACCAGAGGGATACCCCTGCCCTCTATCTCCCCAGCGGGCAACGAAATGGAGAATAAACTTACTCAGATACATTTTCACACTTAATTAGAGCAGCCCAAGAAAAAAAAAGGGCTACTGGGAAACATTTAAGTGTTGAAATATACACTGTTTGTAGTATATACACACATTAATAATAATAATAATAATAATAATAATAATAATAAAACATTTAAGATTTTGTGTGTGAGCTAGATCCATTAAAAGATTATGAAAGTATTTTTTACATTTCTCTTTTAATGAATCTTCTTGTTCTCATTTCAGCCCTAATTTCTTCACTGTTCCCCAGGCTTCCTGAGAGACTTTTCTAGCTCACATTTTCAGTCCAGTCCCTTTACCTTACCAGCTCCAGAGGTATATTTTGTTTGTTAAGTCACACAGAATGAACCATTCTAGCATCAAAAAACATCTAACAGGTGCAGATGATGACAGATGATCAGGCCAGTGATCAGTATACTGGTGATGCTGAACGCTGAGTTGGAACAGACGAGAGGGAAAATGAGGTTGCTGCTGAAGTTGTTACATCTACAGTACATCTACATCTACAGTATCTTTAGGCACTGTGAAGCCTGTCATAATAGGACAGTTTTTTCAGTTACTTTAACCTACAATATTTAATTTAAGATGAAGAAATGAGGGGTGACTCAAGACTTTTGCACCATGTTGTATACTATTGTATATATAATACATATTGTATATATTGTATATATTGGCTTGACAAATGCTTTGCTGCATACCTCGGTTGTAGCGAGTGGTTATTTCAGTTAAAGTTGCTCTTCTATCAGCTTGAATCAGTCGGCCAATTCTCCTCTGACCTCTAGCAGCAACAAGGCATTTTGGCCCACAGGTCTGCCGCATACTGGTTGTTTTTCCCTTTTCACACCATTCTTTGTAAACCCTAGAAATGGTTGTGCGTGAAAATCCCAGTAACTGAGCAGATTGTGAAATACTCAGACCGGCCCGTCTGGCACCAACAACCATATCACTCTCAAAATTGCTTAAATCACCTTTCTTTCCCATTCTGACATTCAGTTTGGAGTTCAGGAGATTGTCTTGACCAGGACCACACCCCTAAATGCATTGAAGCAACTGCCATGTGATTGGTTGATTAGATAATTGCATTAATGAGCAATTGAACAGGAGTTCCTAATAATCCTTTAGGTGAGTGTACATAATGTGTATACTTATATTTACAATATACTTTCTGTATTTCAAATTACTATATTGTATAGCTAAGTTTTCTATATTTTTATACATTTTGTTCTATTTTCAATCACTACTGTATGTTTTTCTATAGCTAAATTGCTCTACAGTATATTCTATTTCTTATTTTATAATTTATTCTTTATTTGAACCTTTTTTATTTTATGGTCACGGGCGATCATATAAGCATTTCACCTTCACACTTCACCTTCATCATACTGTGTATGTCACAAATAAAATTTTAATTTCAATTTCAATTTAATATATTTCAAAAAGTACAGTACCACTGCACCAAATGTTCCTCAGTACCACTGAATATCACAAACTCATCAAGTTTTCATTGTTCGTATACTTTGGGAGCTTGAGGTAAAAATAAAGAAATAAATCAATAAACTCCAGAGTGTGCCCCAAAGTCTGTCCATGCAGCATAATGAGATTTTTTCAGCGTCAAGCTCAAGTTACTCCAAAGCAAAATTCTTTCATGATTTTGAAATCATTGCTTCATTCTTTATTTCTTTTTATGATGATGGAAAAAGCATTAACTGGAATTTGTTGAAACTTTAACTAACCAGTTTCAGTGAGTCAGTTTCAGCTTTTTTTAGTTTTTGCTCCATCCATCCATCCATCCATCCATCCATCCATTCAACCAACTACTGAGGCCCATTTTACACCATTCTATACATTGCTGTAGGGAAGGTTACATTGGAACCACAACCTGTCACAAGGTATCAGATTATACATTATGAGCAACTTGGAAACATCAATTAGCCTAAAATGCATGTCATTAGACTGTGAGAATAAACCAGAGTACCTGTAGGAACCACACTAAACAAGGGAGAACATGCAAATCCCACGCACACCAGAGGTGTCAAGTAACGAAGTACAAATGCTTCGTTACCTTACTTAAGTAGAAATTTTGGGTATCAATACTTTACTGGAGTAATTATTTTTCAGCCGACTTTTTACTTCTACTCCTTACATTTTTAAGCAATTATCTGTACTTTCTACTCCTTACATTTTAAAAATAGCCTCGTTACTCTATGTTTATGATCAAAACGCGCAACCCCCCCCCCCGGTCGCATGATAAGAACGCGCACAACGCATCCCCCGCCTCCCCCCCCGGTCGCATGATAAGAACGCGCACAATGCCCCCCCCCCCCCCCCCTCGTCGCATGATCAGAAAGCGAGACCTTAATGCTTTTGTCGCCCCTCACGGTACTTTTACTTTTATACTTTAAGTAGTTTTGAAACCATTACTTTTAAACTTTTACTTAAGTAAAAAGCTTGGGTTGATACTTCAACTTCTAAAGAAGTATTTTGGAACACTAGTATCTATACTTCTACTCAAGTAGTGAATGTGAATACTTTTGACACCACTGACACACACAAAGACTGGAAGACAGAGGTGGATAGTGAGTAAGTATATTAACTTCATTAACTTTATCATTGTGCTTATGTATAGTTTTTATGTATCTGTACTTTACTTGAGTAGTTATTTTAGTGGATATTGTTTACTTTCACTCCACTACATCCTACAACAGAGCTCTGTACTTTCTACTTCACTACATTTGTGCACTGTGTTGCACCACAGAACCACAGTGGTGTATAGGGCTGCACGATATATCGAAAAAATATCGTTATCGCGATAATGGCTTGCACGATAACCATATCGCAAGGAGTTGCGATAAATACTTTATTTGCCAAGCATTTTTGTGTCCAAATTTGACCAATCAGATGGGCCCTTACTATGTTTATACCCGCTTATATCTTTTTTTATATATATATATATATATATATATATTATTTATATCTTTATACTTCATTCTGTCGCGAACTA
Organism: Channallabes apus; assembly: GCA_030522415.1. Taxonomy (NCBI): domain Eukaryota; kingdom Metazoa; phylum Chordata; class Actinopteri; order Siluriformes; family Clariidae; genus Channallabes; species Channallabes apus. The sequence goes on from CM060106.1 coordinate 50,191,986, forward strand.
ACCCCGGATGATCAGAAGATTTAGCAATTAGCCGTTAGCCGCGATTAGCAGTTAGCCGCGATTAGCCGTTAGCCCTTTATAGACGGTAAACCCAAACGCGGAAGCAAGCGAGTAGGCAGGATAACCACGTGAATTAGTTTAAGGACTCTCACAGAAGGGAAGCAACGGAAAAACACACATTTAACCCGCGTCCTATAAACACACACTCGAATCTGAACCGACATGGCGAACACAGTGACTAAGCTGTATGCACTAGTTTGTTTACTCCTCTTATACTTCCGGGTTTGCGCCTGCATTACTTCTGGGTCCTAGTGCCGGTCGCGGAGCGTGTGTGCGTGCGTGCGTGCGTGCGACAAATAGTATTTTTTTAATTAAATTTTTGTTTAATAATATTTATTTTTATAAAGAAAAAAACAGGCAAGCCAAATAGAATATTTAGTTTAAAAGATGCTCTTGTTTTAAGACACTATTGATGAGTGTATGGTTCCACTTAAATAAAAAGTAATGTTTGAAAGTAATTCATATTGTGTTGGCAGGTTTATAGTAACAGCAAACCAGAAGTCAGAATATCTGCTGAGGGGTTTAAGGCTACGTTTACACTGCCAGGTCTCAATGCTTAATTCCGATTTGGTGCCTGTATCTGATTTTTTTGACCGTCTGTTTACACGTTCTTTTAACTATGACTCATATCCGATTCACGTGTTTACACTTGCCATACCATCTGAAACATCGCGCATACTTAAAGGGGGGTTCTTGCGCTACACACTAGCCAAGAAAGATGAAGGTGAAATATGCTTAACGCTATTTCTGCTATATATGCAAAGTTCGCGCACCATGGTTTTAAAACGGAGGAGGAGAAAAAAAACCCATAATTGCAGCCTGCACATATGCTTCATTCATCAAATACTGATTTAATGTTATTTAGCCCAAATAAGCATTAACACAAGGCGTGTGTGTGTTGGAGGGGGGGGGGGGGGGGCGTTGTTCTTTTCCTCTTACATGTCACGTGCGATGTTGCAATTCAACACGCGCTTCCACCGGAGAATAACATTACGTCATTAAACCGCGAAGAAGTCGCAGTTTTAATGACGTACAGAACACAATGCCTCAGGGAATCCGATTTGTCTGTTTACACGGCAATCACATCAGCACATATCTGATTTATATCCGATTTATTTCCACATATGAAGGAGGCCTGAAACCGATCTCAAAATATCGGAATACATGCGTTTTTTTCCTGTTTACACGGACACAGAACATATCCGATATGTGTCACATATGAGCAAAAAATCGGAATTGGGTCACATTTACCTGGCAGTGTAAACGTAGCCTAAATTATTATTTAACAAGATGGCGCCGGTGAGTTCGGCTGCCGTCACGACTGCTCCGACCACCTTTTCCTTGTTTTTGTTTTTTAAGTTAGTTTTCTTTGTTTTAAAATCGGCAAAATCATCACCATTGAGTACATTAGGTATGATAGAGACACTCTTGTTTCTTTTGGTATACAATGTACTCACAATTCGACGTTTTTAACTCCGGATCCGAGCTGGCCGAGTGAGATCCTGAGGGAGAACAATGGACGCCACGCGAAGCGACGGACCCGAGCCGGCGTGAGGAACCGGCTGAGAACCCGTGCACACCGCACACCTCTGCCTAGTATCCTGCTCGCCAACGTCCAGTCACTGGAGAACAAACTTGATGACCTCAGGGCCAGGATAAAGTTCCAGAGAGACATTCGGGACTGCAACCTTCTCTGCTTCACCGAGACATGGCTGAACCCAGTGGTGCCAGACCACGCCATACAGCCGGCCGAGTTTTTCTCGGTTCACCGCATGGACAGGACGCGGGACTCGGGGAAGTCAAGGGGAGGCGGCGTGTGCTTAATGGTGAACAACAGCTGGTGCAACAGCGCGAGCGTTGTTCCTCTTACACGCTCCTGCACACCAAACCTGGAACTACTGTCCATCATGTGTCGTCCATTTTATCTTCCCCGGGAGTTCACATCGGTCATAATTAGCGCCGTTTACATACCTCCACAAGCAGACACTGAAACTGCCTTATGCGAGCTGCATGAGGCGCTCACACAGCACCAGACACAACACCGGGACGCTGCGCTCATTGTGGCGGGGGATTTTAATAGTGCCAACCTCAAACGCGCAGCGCCGAACTTTTATCAGCACATCACCTGCCCCACCAGGGGCGAAAGGACACTGGACCATTGTTATACCACGGTCAAAGACGGTTACAAAGCACAATCTCGTCCAGCGTTTGGTAAACCCGACCACGCCGCCATCTTCCTCATGCCAAAATATAAACAAAGGCTGAAACAGGAAGTGCCGGCTCAGAGGGAGGTCGCGCGCTGGACAGACCAATCGGTGGCCGCGTTACAGGACGCACTCGATGACGCAGACTGGGACATGTTCAGAAACAGCTCCGATGATGACGTCAGCGTGTTTACGGAAGCGGTTGTGAGATTTATTGAGAAGCTGGCAGACGATATGGTAGAGAAAAAGACTATCAGAACGTTTCCCAACCAGAAGCTGTGGGTGGATAAAACCATCCGCGACGCTCTGAGATCTCGCACCGCTGCCTACAACACGGGACTTGCGTCGGGGGACATGGAACCGTACAAGGCTGCGTCATATAACGTCCTGAAGGCGGTGAAAGAGGCGAAGCAGCGCTACGGGAGAAAACTAGAGTCACAGCTTCAACAGAGTGACTCTAGGAGCCTGTGGCAGGGACTGAGAACAATAACGGATTATAAAGCACCAACATCTGGTATGACAAACGCGGACGCGACTCTGGCAGACGAGCTCAACACATTCTATGCTCGCTTCGATGCTGCAGCTAAAGACGCTAGCGATGCTAATGCTAACGGGGCTAATGCTAGCGGCGCTAATGCTAACGGCGCTAACGGCTGCAGACAGGAAGACACTGCCAGCACCGGGAACGCGCTCATCAGCTCCGAGCACGACGTGAGGAGAGCCTTCAAGAGAGTGAACACCAGGAAAGCAGCAGGACCAGACGGCATCTCAGGTCGTATCCTCAGAGCCTGCGCAGACCAGCTAGCACCTGTGTTCACTGAGATATTCAACATCTCTTTATCTCAGTCAGTGATCCCCACATGCTTCAAAGAGTCCATCATTGTTCCTGTTCCAAAGAAACCACATCCTGCTTCCCTCAATGACTATCGCCCTGTAGCCCTCACCTCAGTAGTGATGAAGTGCTTTGAACGCCTGGTCAGAGACTTCATCATCTCTTCACTACCGGACACACTCGACCCACTACAGTTCGCTTATCGTCCGAACCGTTCCACAGACGATGCAATCTCAAATCTCCTCCACACATCTCTCACCCACCTGGACACTAAGAGGGGAAATTATGTGAAAATGCTCTTCATCGACTACAGCTCTGCATTTAATACCATAATTCCCTCCACACTCACCACCAAGCTGGAGCACCTGGGACTCAGCTCACCCATGTGTCAGTGGATCTCCAACTTCCTAACTGGCAGACCACAGGCAGTAAAGATGGGCGGTCATGTCTCAGCCTCCCTCACACTCAGCACTGGAGCGCCCCAGGGTTGTGTTCTGAGCCCCCTGCTGTACTCTTTATACATCTACGACTGCGTGGCCACTACCAACTCCACCGCCGTCATCAAGTTTGCTGACGACACTGTCGTGGTGGGCCTGATCACGAACAACGATGAGTCGGCCTACCTGGAGGAGATTGGGAATCTGGAGAACTGGTGCCAGAGGAACAATCTCCTCCTGAACGTCAGTAAGACAAAGGAGCTGATAGTGGACTTTTGTACAAAGCAGGAGAGGAACTACCAGACTCCCGTCATCAACAAGAGCCCAGTGGAGAGAGTGGACAGCTTCAGAAACCTCGGTGTTCACATCACGCAGGACCTGTCATGGTCCTGTCACATCAACACCGTGGTGAACAAGGCCCGGCAGCGTCTGTACCACCTCAGACGTTTGAGAGACTTCAGACTGCCCTCCAAGGTGCTCAGGAATTTCTACTCCTGCACCATAGAGAGCATCCTGACGGGAAACATCTCGACCTGGTTTGGAAACAGCACCATGCAGGACAGACGAGCTCTACAGAGGGTGGTGCGTTCAGCTGAGCGCATCATCCGCACCAAGCTCCCTGACCTGCACTCAATCTACACCAAGCGGTGCTGGACCAAGGCCAGGAAGATCGTGAAGAACCTCAGCCATCCCAACAATGGACTGTTCTCTCTGTTGCGGTCAGGAAAGCGCTTCCGCTCCCTGAAGGCCAACACAGAGAGACTGAGGAGGAGCTTCTTCCCGCAGGCAGTAAGGTCTCTCAACCATACCACATTCACACCACAAACACAGAACTAATACAACCTGTTAACGTCAACGGACACTATGGACACTTTCATGCACATCTACCCTGACATTGGAACTCATATTTATGTTTACATTCTGGACCCCTGCACAAAGTCACTTTAATAAGGCACCTTAACACATGTTTCTATGCAAATTACTTGCACACCATACATCCTCCACCAAATTTCAATTTTAAAAGAAAAACTCTATTGTACAGTATATCTCTATTTTTATTGCTATTTTATGTACAGTATACTTTTATTTTTTATTTCTATTTTTATTCTAGTTAAGTTAAAATTTTCCTATTTCTTTATTCATATTTATTCCTTACTGTAAGATTTTTTAAAGTCACTGGCGGTCGTGTAAGCATTTCACTGCATATCGTACTGTGTATGACTGTGTATGTGACGAATAAAATTTGAATTTGAATTTGAAGTCATTCATAGTGTTCTGAAGTCTAAATATTTGCAACTTCCTTGACATATAGTTTCTTTTTAGCCTCAATTAGATTTAATTACATCAGACGAATATCTACAGTATTACCTGTTTATTTTCGTATGATCATTACATATAAATAAATAAATAATTAAAAAAAATACGCAATAATAATAATAAAAAAATGCATTTCTCTAGGGAAATGTTATATCGCAAGAAATATCGTTATCGCAGTATTCAACAACAATATCGCATATCGCATATTTTCCTAATATCGTGCAGCCCTAGTGGTGTATATCTTTTGAAGAGAGAGTGAGAAAAATAAAGTAATTTACTTTGTAAGTATTTGTGTACTTACTTGTACTACTCAAGTAGAAATGTAAATTGAGAATGTCTACTTTTACTTGATTAATATCTCTACTGTGATATCTTTACTACAGCATTTGTGTATTTTGTCCACCATTGTTGGAGGTGACAATTTGAACCCCTACCTCTGAAGAAGTGGGGTGACAATACTAACTACTTGCGACAGTGCTGCACACACCATTTATAAAGAGTGCTTATTCAAGTTACTGTATCTATCCTGTCAGCTTAAATCGATCTAGTTGTTTCTGGCTGTAGAACTGTAGCTGTTTTTAGGTTTTTCATTCTGTGAAACTCTAGACTATAGATTCAAACCAACCCATCTGGAACAAACAACCATAGAACTTTCCAAGTCACAGAAATTATTTTCTTTTTGATGTTTATTATGGACATTAATTACATGTTGAATAAGAGGCCATGTGGGCTTCAGATTTAGAGGATTTAAATAAATAAGCAAATATAAAACATATATAAAACATATAAAACACCACCATTTATGTTACATTTTGATACTATAGCTAATATTCTTTTAGTCTGTAAAGGTATATAATCATAGGCTCATTAATATCTGAATGCATTAAGAATAAGGCTGCAAATGTATTGTTTAGTTTTTTTTTTTTTTTTAAAGACGGCAAAGCAGGTAAGCATCTACTTATCTATGGAACAGATTGCGGTAACTCTCTTGCTCACAGTGAGCCAAATCAAGGGCCGTATCAGAAACCCAATTAATTAAACACACTGAAGTCCTTGAACACATGCCCACACTGGCAGACTTCTGCTTGTGATAGCCATTGTGTCTGGTCTAGAGGTCATTAGAAACCCTAACATCTGCCTCTTCTAGTCTAACGATCAACCAACAGCCGTGCTGCGTAATAAACCTCTAGCCAAAGGATATAAAAAACACCCAGACTCAATCCTCTCAGGCCACAACCCAGCCAAGGTAGAGGATTGATATGGAGAAAAAGACAGAGATAGAGACAGGGAGTGTCGGCAGATGCAACCTGGCATGAATACCGCTGTGCAATCAGAATCAACCACCGGGGCTCACTTTCCTGATGATTAATGTGATTATGACTGTGAAGCTGCATAATTTGTCAAAATTGGTAAACATAGTATTTATCTATCATCGACTGTAGTCTTGTCTTCTTAGATACAGTTCCTCAGGAACTACAAATTACTGTAGATAGTTTTACATGAATCTATCCTGGTTACAGATTCATAAAGACTACACTGAAACTGGTTATATTACTGTATATGCGGCATTACATCAGTTTTCGCCTCCTTCGTTAAGTCTTCAACGAGGAAATTCTTTCTTAGCATGACAGCAAGTAGATGCATTATACTGTACAATATATACTGTAAATATTAGAATATGCAGCTGTCTGTACTGTAGCTGTCGGCCTAGAGCAGACTGGCTGTGTTCTTTAAGAGGGTTGCATGCCAGGGGAAGCTCAGTGGTTAAGGCATTGGACTATGATTCGGAAGATCCCAGGTTCAAACCCCACAAACACCAAATTGAGACTGTTGGTCCCTTGAGCAAGGGTGGATAAGGGCGCCCTAAATAAGTGTTTTTAAAAATATTTAAACAATTACAATATAATATATAATATTGCTTATATGCGATTACTTTGATGGAATTTCTTGTGAACGAATCCATAAAACCGATATTTACAGCTCTGATGAGACACTTACTGTAGCTGTAGGAAAACATAAAATTTTTTTTAAAGATAGCCGTACAAACTGTGAATGATGAGGCGGCTCTGATCCCTCTGCGGTCGTTCCTGTGAACTTCCGGCGTGTAAAAACACCTGAGAAAGATACACGTCTCTAGGCGATGCTTTAATGAACTACCATTTAGGAGCACAAACCTTTCCTCTCAGGACGAAGTTGGATCTGTTTCGGACATCTGGGAAATCTAGTTAGCAACTGGAGCTGTTTCAAGGATACTGCTGCAGATGAGGGTAATATACTGTATAGTAATCATAAGGATGATCTGGAGGATGTATGGACAAGTGAAATGAATAGTTCATGTTACTCACTCTGTGTAACGACTTTGAATTAAGAAATACTTGTGATACAGTGACTAAGAAGAAAATGCATTTAAGGACGAAAGGATGCTGTGTTTGGGACATGGGGCAAAAGATGAGGAACAAAGACAGCATCTGCATATGGAGCCTGTTCATTTGCATATTCCATTACACACAGATTTAATTTGGTCGATACCAAGACTCCACGCATTAAGGTTTAGGAAACACACACATATGCACACGCACACACACACATACTGTAGGGTAGTCTTTTTAAACAAAAAAATGTAACAAATTTACCAAAAAAACTCAACTTGGCTAAAAAAACTGTTACTTTAACCCTGTGAAATATATGAGTTCCTGTGGCAATGTGTAAAACAGAAGCGATTTCTTTTAACAAGGATAAATTTGTTATTTTATAGACAGAGAAAAAGCCAGTCTTGCAGTAGACACAACACACACTCACGCCTCAATTACAGCCCGGGTGTCATTAATCCCCCTGAATGCTTAGCACACAGCTTCTTAATGACTCAGGAGGGGAAACACATTATGTCCTTCAGCTCTCAGGGGGGCCATCAGTCACAGAAAACACTAACACACCGCCTCTGGCCACACACACACACACACACGCACACACACACACAAGGTTGTGAAACCTGCGCTGTTTAAAAAAAAAAGAGACAAGGATCTTCACACTCACACTAACCTCTGATGTTCAAAATGGAACTCACGTGAGAAACCATTTCCAAGACTGACACCTCAACCCTATATTCCAGTTTTGTGTCAAACTACAGTACTTCTGCATCCGTGGCCTCGGGCTACATTCGTTTTATATAACAGTGCGGCTCGGAGAGAGACAGAGAGAGTTCGGCTACAAGGCCGTTTCTATAGTAACCACTCACTCACATGTGAACGTAAGGCTAATAATAAGAATAATTATGCTGCATTCAAGTTAACACAGTAGGGACTTTACTCAATAGGAAGCAAGAACACCAAGGCGAAGAACTCCACGTTAGTTTTTCGTTAGCGACAACCTAGACGGCTAACGGCAATGAGTGATGTATATTTATGTCCTTAGAACAGTCACATGTTATAGAGTTAACAAGTAAACATATCTGGATGCCGACTGATCTAAAGCAAGTGCTAGTGCCACTATAATCTATTTAATAAGTAGGTCCTACTTTATTTACTAGAAAGGTTTTGAGCAGCTGAGAAGTCAAGGAGGTCTTCATTCACAATAGGGGTTGGAATTCTTTTTGGTTTGTTCCTACTCAGTTGAAGTTTAATTAGCACTGACGCCCTACACCTCCAGGGACGAGGGGGACCAATCACGGCTCTGGCGTATTGAGAAAACTTTCTACCTTGATGAGGATATCCAATCTTGATGATATACCATTAGTGAAATTAGCTGGGATAAGTGGATTACTGTAACAGAGTGTATAAAGATATATATTTCGCCTCCGAGTGGAGCAGTGGTAAAGTGCTCGCCTATTAGTGATGGGACCTGGAGCCTATCCCAGGAGACTTTTATAGGTTGTAAAGGACTGAAAACGGTCTTTTGTTGAATTTGCAGCATTATGAGGTCACATTTAAAGAAATCCAAAGCTATTTCAATCAAAAACATCCTAACAGGGTATGTTACATCTTAACATAGGACCCCTTCTTTGATCCATTGAACTTGTGAGATCTGAGACACTCATCAGTAAACAAGACTGTTTAAAAACTTGCCTTCATGTATGCCTGGGCCCACTGCAACCGTTTCTGCTTGTGAGCATTGGTTAAGGGTGGCCGAATAGTAGGTTTATGCACAACTGCAAGCCTTTAAATGATCCTACACCTTGAGGTTTGCGGGACTCCAGAAGCACCAGAAGCTTCAAATACCTGTTTGCTGCTTTGTAACGGCATTTCAGCAGCTGCTCTCTTAATCCGATGAATTTGTCTTGCAGAAACCTTCTTCAATCTGCCTTCATCTGCACGAACCTGTCTGTGCGCTGAATCAGCCATGTCCAAGTCATTGTACTATTTGACGCTTTTCGGCAGCAGAGATCCTTTTTCTTTCCCATATTGCTTGAAACCTGTGGCCTGCTTAATAATGTGGAACAACCTTCTTCAGTACTTTTCCTTTAATTGGGCTTATCTGGCAAACTAATTATCACACGTGTCTGAGATTCATTTCAGTGATCCAAAGAGCCCTGAGACGCAACACCATCCATGAGTTTAATTTAAAAACGAAACATTTAATGTTTATGACACTTACATCCAATTTGCATAATAATTTGGAACGCGTTGTAATCTCGGCTCAACAGCCAATCAGGGGCGTCTGTGAGCTCGCGCAAGCGGAAGAAGCGGATAGCGCTGTCCTCTGAGTGTGTTACGCCGTCCTCAATGGTGCGTGACCGAGCAGTTCCAGAAGATGCGGTCGGCTGGCGTCACGTGGTAGTAGCCTTAATGTGGGAGTACCCTAGTGACGGGGAGAAAATCTCGGGAAAAAAATATATTTTAACTCTCATACCTGTGTTCTGGTGTCAAAAGTCCCAGTTTGACTTGAACACCCCTTGTGGTTTGACATGTTATCCGTTAACAAATAAAGTGTATATTTTTTATGAAATAGCTGTGGAATTGGGGTGATAATGTCCTCCCACAACCACATCGCTGCTGAACGTCCTCTAACAGCATGTCCGGCTTAATAAAAAAAAATAAAAAAAAAGGAAACCTTGGCATAGGTTTCGCTATGATGTCAGTGTATATGCTACTTATTATTTGAGCGTCTTAGCTTATAACACACTCCTGGGTCTGCTCTATGCACACGCTCTTAATTCATATTCAAATGTCACTGGTGTGTACCCATGTGTTGTTAATAGCTACTCGCAGAGTCTATTCAGTCTATTCACTGCTGGTGCTTTACACAAAGAACAACATGGAGAGGAAGAAAAAATTGAGAAAAGGTGGGATTGGATTATTTTCCAATCACTGTCTGTTCTTTCAATCCCATCTCTCTCTCTCTCTCTCTCAACATATATTCGCCTACATCATTCGTTTCCTTCCTCGCCTATTTCTCTCTCTGCAGAACAGACAATAGCAAGCAGAGGTACTGTACAGTAATTGTGATCCGAGCACCGCACACATCGACCCCGCGACCAAAGACGAGACGGTCCCCTTGACGACGCCGAGAGCATCCCGTAGTTCTAAGCCTGGGCAGAGAAAGAGCAGAGACTTAGTCAAGCCATGTTTCTCAAACATTTCGCTAATGAAGTGCAGATGGACGCACACACATACACAAACATTACAGCAAAAAATACGACTGCAATCAAAGCGGAACTATGGGGATCTAATCAACGCAGCAGTCACAGCTGGATGTTTCTCCACTTAATAAGAAAGACTGTCATTTTAGACGTGAGTTGGTTTGATCTAACTTGGTTCTGAAAAACAAGAAAAGCAATAGATTTCATGCCCAAAGAATAAGAAATTGGATAATTCATACTACAAGAGACACAAAGCCATAGGATCAATACCTTCGTAAAAAAACAAGATCTGGATTTAGATTTTACAGTTTTGGTTGCAAAATCAGAACATGGGGATGTCACTTCGTAATCAACAGGAGTGGAGGGGATTCCTCTGAAGGTGTGTTTGGACACACCTTGTAATTCCATAGTCTTTCCAGATTTTTATTTCTCTATTTCTACATTGCAAACCAAAATCAAAATATGCAATAATAATCTCCTTTGAACAGTTGCTATTGAGATCTGTCTGCTAGGAGGCAAAAGCCTTCATAACGGCTCTAATCTGAGGTGCTGTTTGTTGATTTGTTAGTTTGGTCTTGCTTTCCTGGGACAGTCTTCATGAGAGACAGGTTCATCATGGTGCTTGATGGGTTTTTGCAAACACACTTACTACTGTATACAATACTGTTCTTGCAAGAACTGTTCCAGAACAGCTAACCTTCACGTCTTAAAATAACAACTGACCGTTGTTGTGTTAATTCATTAATTCATGACATATGTGTTATTGCATAGGTTTGAAAAAAAAAATCCAGTATTATTTTGGAATGTAGAAAATAAATCCAGACTGAAGCCTTAGCTGAAAGACACCGGTCACGGTCACTGAGCTGCCTGTCTCAGCTCAGTCCTGCACTGAAGCTTCTGAGACCTTGTGATGGATTGTGTGTGTGTGTGTGTCTGAGACACAGATGACATGTTGAAAAAGCACTAGAACCTCTTTGCCCACAGAAGTATTAACCCCCCCCCCCTCTCTCTCGCTCCCTTTCCCTTTGACACACAACTTTATAAACTATAACTATAACTTTTTTTTTACTCTTTTAGTACTAACTTATTTTCTTTTTTATCTCCCTCCTTTTCCTTCAGCCAGTCTTGTCTTTCTTTTTCCTTCCTTTCAAAATTTCCTCTCCCTTACTTACTATCCTCTCCTTTTTTCTTCCTTCATTCACTTTCTTTCTTCTTCTTCCTTACTTTTACCTGCTTTTCTTTCTGTTATTCATCCCATCCTTGCCTCCGTTCCTTACTCACTTCATTTTCCTTCAGTCATTTTGTATACAGTACCTCCTTTTTTCCTGCACTCCCTCTCTCGCTCTTCCTTCCTTTCAATTATACATAGATTCTCCTTTTCCCATTCTTTATTTGTTAGATTGTTCTTTCTTTCCTATGAAGCCCCTAAAGAGACATGGATGGGAAAAAAAATCTTTTTAAGGAACAACAACAACAACAATGTGACATGGGACCTGAGGCAAGTTTTGCAAGATCTCGCAAACATTTTGCGAGATCTCGCAAAACTTGACTTTTCAGCTATACCAATTTAGTTCAGCAGGTGGCAGTAATGCCAAACTTGATCCATGATCAGGAAGGGGAGAGGTAGCGATCCAGTCCAGTGATCGCCATTAATGCACCTAAAAGCTGCCTGCTAACTGAAAAAATAAAGGAAGCAAACTAGCAGGATAATACATGCATTATTAACAGACATGGAGAAAATTATTTTCTGAGTAGCTGAATTTTACTTTCAGCTTGGCCTTAAATGTAAACACATGCAGTTTGTATTCGAAGCTTGGCCTTTTGTATTTTGGCGCTGGAAGACTGATCCGGAAACATGAGTCACGTGGCCTCGATTTTTTTCCCAACCATATCCCGTTTTTTTTCCTCCTCCTTAATTTTTTCCCTTTAGGGGCTGCTTACCTCCCTTATTTTATTTCATTATTCATTCAGATTTTTCTTTTTTTTTTTTTGCCTTTGATCATTTCACTTTATACCTTTATCCTCTTTTCTTACAAAACATAATAAAGTCACATCCAGACGTCCATGAGTTAAAACCAGACAACTAATCAGTTGTGTGTGTGTGTGTGTGTGTGCGTGCGCGTGGAGGACAAGGCGTAAATTGTCCCATAGCACCTGCAAATTCGCTCCGCATCCATTTGCTGTCTAAAACCTGCTGAAGCTAACACACATTTGCACACACACACACATACTGTACACACGCGCACGCTGCCTGTGTCATTATTTATTATGGCAGCATATGGAAAGCATCATGAAGATGAAGTCGGTGCTGAACAACATACAAATGAATCCATGTGTCAGTAAATGTTACTAATGAGCCTTAGATGAAACACACAGGTGGTAGATATGATTAAAAAAGTCAAGGAAAAAGAAAAAATAAATAACACAAACAGTGGTGACAAACATCGACCCCATTAGGACTTTTTGGGACAACATCAGCATCAGATTGTTTTTAAAAGTTGGAATAATGTTGTTGACATGACATTGGAATAGTGTTACCTACATGACAACGAGATAAGGTGAATGAATGAATGAATGAGATAAATAAATGTCCCAAACACAATGGTCGAATAATGAATTAATAACATTAGCATTGTTAATACCAGACCGATGGACTGAGTGTGACTCGAACTCCAGTCACTGTGCTGAGCGCGCTGCAGGTTTACGACTGGACCAATAGACATCATGCTGATGATGCTAATGAGGTGTTAACAAGTAATCTGTTCTGTGAACCTGCATGTGATGCAGTTTGGACGCTGTGCAAACACCATATCACAGTAGAGGTATCAAGAGAGGTAGTAACATTACAACACTAAGATATGTGTGACATGAGATACATGTGCATTGTGCGGGACTGAAAGTTTTTCAAAGAGAATCATGACGGGTAACATTTTTGAGATGTCATTCCTATATTCTCTTACTAGTAAAAATCATTTCCATGACAGAACCGAAAAACAGTTTGATGTCTGAAGTCTCCCTGTTAACACACACCGACCAGCAAAGCATCCACATAAGCATATACACTAAATATACATTCACATTATACATTGTTTGACTATAACCATACTTCTCTTCTGCTCTCTCCTCTTCTCCTCTCTCTCTCTTTCTCTCTACCTGTCTCTCTGTCGAGCTATACATGTCACTCCTGAGCTGCCAGTGATCCAGACCCCCTCTGCCCTCTGGACCTGGTGTCCTGCTTCTGATGGGAGATCTCGTCACATGGATGCCCTGTGTGGTCTGCCTGGGATGCATGTGGTGACTGGGGACGGTTCCACTTTTCCACGAAGACGGTCCTGTCCTGGGCTGATCCAGATAGCTGTTCTCTGAGGACTTGTGACTTCAGTCGCTCGATAGTTCAGGACTGGAGTTTCCTACTCCAGGAGCCTCCTTTCTTGAAACTCCAGGAACGAACTGGACTCCATTTTAACCAGTTATACTGAACTTCCAATCTCACACAGTATAACAGAAGATCAACCCTTGCTATCCGTATGAGTTCCCTGTTGAGTCTGGTTCCTCGCAAGGTTTCTTCCTATTACCATCTTAGGAAGTTTTTCCTTGCCACTGTCGCCGTCGTCCTCGGCTTGCTCATCAGGGACTATCTGACCATTTTGATTCATATACATTCACATTTCATAAACACAAACTTAAATAATTCTTTTGATTGTGTAAAGTTGATTTGCGACAAGGTCAATTGTTAAAAGCGCTTTACAAATAAAATTTTGTTGAATATACAGGCTACTCACTGACTTACGGATGAGTTCCATTCTGTGAGCATGTTCGTAAGTCGGATTTGTTCTTTAGTCTGACAAAGTGAGTCTTACAGTATATGCCTTTGACACAAATACGCAATGTTTTACATACCAATCCACTTGACTTAATCTGTCCCATTTCCCCACATAGCCATTATGTGGCCAAAAACCAAAAACATTTGTGACCAAAAAATTGCGCCTAAGGAAATGAGTCTCGCAGTGAAATGTTGTCTCTGCGCCTTAGAATCACGAAGGGAATCCCAGATGCCATTTTGTCTCTGTTTTCACTATATTTCAGTAGTTTTCTACTGTATTACACTGTGTAAACAAAACTCTGTTTTGTTGAAGATTATTCAGCATCAAGACAGCTTGAGACACACACACACACACACACACACACACACACAGTATATATATATATATATATATATATATATATATATATATATATATATATACACATGTATATATATACACACAAAAAATATCGGCCTTTAGACATTTTATATACTCACTCACACACAGGAAATATTGTATATATATTTGCAAATATTGGTTTCTGGTGCCTTGCAGTGTCTATATTTAGTACAATACATGTGAGCTACTTCCATGATTGAACTGGAATCACTCTCCTTTGGTGCGTTGCCGGCACAGATCTGTGCCGCTTGAGGTTTTAAATGAATACTTATTTGTATGTATATTTATTAATGATAGCTTAAGAAACCCAACTTTAGTTTAAGAAATACAGAATTTGTGGAAAAAATTGCTTTAACTTTTCCATTTTTATTCTTATTTTGCTTTATATAAGAATGCATCAATTATTTTGAAATTAAAGGTACCCTATATTATGAACAAGTTAACACAGGTTTCAGAGATAATTGCTCAGTCTAAATAGTGTGTTAATGCACCAGCTGAAGTAACCCTCAAATATTTAAATTTTTCATAAATTTTCAGTGTCTAGGTAAATAAACTACAGCTGATCCACGCCCCCTGAGAACAACAGAGCACAGCAAAATGTCATATGCTTCTATGAGGTCACATTAGCTAGGACAATTTAAGAAATGGGATTACAAGTGATTTTAATTATATATATTAAAAAAAATAATAAACCTTTTTTTGTACTTCAAAAACAGCATACCAAACCATGACTTTATAACCGAGTAATGTACCAAACCATAAGTTTTGCTTACTGTCAAGCTGCCACTGGTGAACCATCTGAATATGTAAAAATGACATAAAGCTAGATTTTGCTAAAGAAGAGTAGGTCAATTTTAAACATATACTGAAATGCAGGTCAGTTTTACTTTATTTATGTATTAAAGAACCCACAATAATAATAATAATAATAATAATAATAATGTCATGCCTGCTGGCTAAACAACATATTATACAAGACAAAACCAATAGAACATAGACATACAATTAACACACAGGTATTCCACCCCCCCCCCCCCAATCAAATACCGGAATAATAGCGCTTAAAAGCAAAAACACCACGGTTGAGGAATATCACAGCTGGCTGCTTTGTTCTCTGAAAGCCACTGCCAAATCAGCGAAAACAGAAACATGGAGTAGTAAATCAAAAGTGATAAGGGTATTGTTCAAGGACTGAGAGAGAAATGGAGAAATGAACGATAGTACCACTAAAAAAATATGGGTGTCTGTGGTATAAGTTCATAAAGGATAATAAATTCCAGGCACATATAGAGTATTCTCATACTCTAAAGCGTTCCTGTTTGAAAGAAATAGCACATAAATAAATAAAAAAAGTGTTCTTTACAGACACTTAACACTGCTGTAGATTGAGGAACAGATCCAATGGGGGACGTTTATATCAGACATGCAGTAAAAAAAAAAAAAAAAAGAAGAAGAAAGAAAGAAAACCTTCCCCACATCAGCAGGTTCACTTGGTCTGCAGACAAAACCCCTCATGGAGATCTCCTTGGGTTGGGTTGTCTGGTGAGCGAATTGTTTTCATTAAGCGAAGTGTCATAGTGAAAAATCGGCCTTTACGATAGAGCAAGAGTAATGGAGAATAAAGTCCTGCTTTATTCTGCTGTGTCAATAAATGTATCGTAAAAAGCGGTTTTGCGAGTTACAGTATTCTTGTGATATATGGAATAAATAAATTAATCAACAACGTTGGTCATAATAATCCATTAAATAAATGTTCATATACGGTATATAAACAGTAATATACTGTAAAATAAAATATTTTATCCTTATTGTCCAGCCATTATATACATGTACACTTAACTCATATCTGGGCCATTTTTCATAATCTAACACCATTTAGTGGAAAATGTTGGTCTGGATTTTAAATAACAAAGATGTTCCTGTTTACAGTTTGACTTTGGATTTACAGTTTACAGTTTGCATTATGAGATACCACAGGATATTTGTGAGCTGATTTGGTTAACTGGATTGATTGATGACCAAATTATTTGCTATGAATTTAATTGTCGATTAGTTGCGACCGTGCATGTTTTTTTTCTCACGAATGAATGCTTTGACATGAAGTCATTACTGCTTACTAGGATGAGGCAGGCCTGGACTGACCATAGGGCATACCGGGCAATGCCCGACGGGCCAACGCACAGTTTTGGGCTGGGGCTGTCAGTCATAATTTAATATTTAAAAAAAAAGTTTTTTAGGCCAATTTATTTATTACCGCAATGGTAGAGTATCTGAGACACGAATCGCGGCCCATTGGTTGACTGTCTTAAAGGACATTGAGCTCGTCCAATGAAATCTCAGGCCACGCCCCGCCTCCCTCCTGGCCAGCCCTCATCTCCCCTTGACAAAATTTGCTATTTAGAGTTCGACCGGAGTTGTTTGAAACAAAAAAGTGAGCGAATATATTCTTTGATGTGTCATATGCCTCAGCATATTGTTTAACTAATCATGGTGGGCCACTATGACCAAAAATGCCAGGGCCGTTTTTTGGTCCAAGTCCATCCCTGGGATGAGGTGAAAATTAACATGATTCCAAGATGTTCATGACCAAAAGTGAGGAAGCAATTCACTCAATATTTGCAAAACTGACATTACCTAGCATTAGAGTATACCAGTTAATCTGGAGCATCTGAAAATCAACATTTATACTTAGCTGAAGCAAGTAAACTGCAGACTTCTGATCAGACAATTAAAAAATTAATGTTATGTTTTCAGCCATTTTGCTGTGTTGAAAACATCGTCTATGACTTGATTCTGCCAAACCAATCAAGCTCTGTCATCCATGCAGTCTCAAAAGCTGTGTTTCTGACTAATCAGAGGTTGTGTTTTTCACTTGTGAACCAGATGCTCTCTCGTCTTGGTCAACCAATCAATTTGACCTAACGCCTACATTTCTGTTAGCATCAAGAAATAAGATTTAGTCTCAGTTGTCTAAATATTTTAACGTAACACCACAATAATAATCGCCATCGTTAAACTAATTAACTCTTATAATTTATAGCTGCAACCTTTCTTATCCTTGGTTTTAGATTTTGACAGAAAGGAAAAATGTAGATTTTTATATAAATTGATTTTTTGCATCGTAAGGAAAGTTCAATAAAAGATGTTTTAATGTAGTGTTTATCTTAAATTTCTTTATTGTTTGCGCATACTGTACCTAAAAAAAACTTGTGCTGCTGTGTCATTGTTCGATTAATAATCCGAATAACTAATCGTTTCAGTGATCAATAGATTACTTGACTATCGAGAAAAAAATTTTGTTGCTGCCCTAGAACAAATAAGAAGTTCAGTGATTTTACTTTTGTCTAATATTTGCCGAAACAGAAGGGGGCACCAATCAAGCAAAGTATTCAACGTATTCAAGTAAGTATTCAATTAAGAATGACTTTAGAACTGATCCGGGGGTATTGGGTATTCGGGATAATGTTGAGCCATGACAATAAAGTAATTTGAAAAGTATGCTGATGTCCTAATTTCCAAACATTAACTGGCTATATTTAACCAAGTTAGTCTAGCATTGATTGCAGACGCTAAAGTAATTGCCTAGAAAGTGAGTCAAGTTCTGTTCAATAGTAAATATTGCAAAATTATGTACTGAATCATTAGCTTTCATTTAATTGTTATAGACTTCTTTAGTTTACGTCTCTACATAGTAGCACACCATGAAGTCTGCCTTCATCTAAATTCTTGGGTGCAATTAAAGTCAATTATATAGCTATTGATTTGCTTTGGGCAATGGAGTACCAGTAATGTCTCTATTTTGAGGTTAAAGGAATGGTCTACCATTAAACCAATCTAATTTATTTTAACTCTTAGGAACCCTGACCTTGCTACAGTAGCATTGAACCCACAGCATTTCCATGGAAGAAGAGAAAGAATAGAAATACGTCCATTAAGAAGTAGACTGATTTGGCAATTTCAACTAGGGCTGCACTATATATCGAAAAAATATCGTTATCGTGATAATGGCATGCGCGATAACCATATCGCAAAGAGTTGCGATAAATAATTTATGTGCCAAGCATTTGTGTGTTCAAATTTGACCAATCAGATGGGCCCTTACTATGTTTATACCCGCTTATATCTTTATATATATATATATATATATATATATATATATATATATATACATATATATATATATATATATATATATATATATATATATATATATATATATATTTTTTTTATTTTATTTTTTTTTTTATATCTTTATACTTAATTCTGTCGCGAACTAACCCCGGATGATCAGAAGACTTAGCGATTAACCGTTAGCCCTTTGTAGCGTGAACGGTAAACCCAAACGCGGAAGCAAGCGAGTAGGCAGGATAACCACGCAAATTAGTCTAAGGACTCTCACAGAAGGGGAGCAAGGGAAAAACACAAATTTATCCCGCGTCCTATAAACACACGCTCGAATCAGAAAGTAAACAATCTGAACCGACATGCGTGAACTCAGTGACTAAGCTGTATGCAGTGGTTTGTTTACTCCGCTTATACTTCCTGGTTCGCGCCCGCATTACTTCCGGGTCCTAGTGCCGGTCGTGGAGTGAGTGTGTGTGTGTGTGTGTGACAAATAGTATTTTTTTATTTAATTTTTGTTTAATAATATTTATTTTTATTTAAAAAAACAAACAAAACAAAAAAACGGCAAGCCAAAGAGAATATTTTGTTTAAAAGATGCTCTTGTTTTAAGACACTATTGATGAGTGTGTTGTTACACGTAAATAAAAAGTAATGTTTGAAAGTAATTCATATTGTGTCGGCAGGTTTATAGTAACAGCAAACCATAAATCAGAATATCTGCTGAGGGGTTTAAGTCATTCATAATGTTTTGAAGTCTAAATATTTGCAACTTCCTTGACATATAGTTTCTTTTTAGCCTGAATTAGATTTAATTACATCAGACGAATATCTATTACCTGTTTATTTTAGTATGATCATTACATATAAATAAATAAATAAATAAATAAATAAAAGGCAATAATAATAATAATAAAAAATGCATTTCTGTGGGGAAATGTTATATCGCAAGAAATATCGTTATCACAATATTCAACAACAATATCGCATATTTTCCTAATATCGTGCAGCCCTAATTTCAACTATCAGTAAGTAAACAGATGGCCATTGGAACTGCAAGCATTTTTGGTGATTTAAGGTGGTTTATTGGAATCAGGTCCACCAAATAGCATTAAGGTACAAGCATATACTTCCAGCATCCCTAATGCAGTACATTGTGTGAGTAAGAAACAGTGGGACCATGAGCCTTGTGTAAATTGCCACACTTTACTTAATGGACTGTTCTAATATGGACTGATGGATGGCTTTAATTACGAGATGAATGGATGACTGCTAGGAAAGGCTGTGCATGAAAGCTAAGATGAATGTATGTGAGAAGGTACATGCATTAAATATACTCTGCCTACTTACTTTCACAAATGGAAGGTTTTATGTGATGGAATGTTTATAACAGCGCTAGATATTGAAGGACACAGTGTACAGTATGTCTTATTTATCCAATCAGGAATGCTGAAAATGAACAAAGAAGCACTGCTCGTGCTCTCCATTATGCCTGACGTTCACCCAGAAATACCAGATTTCCATTTTGTTAACTTCCCCACCATTCCATTTCCCCTCCCCCTCTCCCCCAGAGACGTCTGAGACGGGACTGGGAAAGAGGGCGAATTTCATTTTAACGGTATAAATTGGATTTTGGGGGGTGGCATGAGCGACAGAGCTGGGAGGGATTCGATTTCTCACCTGGACAGGATGTAGGCGGGAAGATTAGCCTAAGGCGACACGGCATCAGATTTTAATAAAGAGAAAATCGCCGCCACCCGTCTCTTTGTTTCTCGCAGTTTTTTTAACTGATTGGTAAAGTAATCGTATTATTCTTAGCCACATACATAACTGAACACGTAATCAGTTTACTTAATGAGATAAATCAGTCAGGTATGTCTGGTTGGAGTTGTACAAGAAGGTACATTACAATACATTACAACAAGGTGGATTACAGATCCAGATGTTAGCTAAATACTGTAGGTATGCATGTCCTTGAAGAGGATTCTGAAATGTACAAGTTTTTGACATCCCTGTGAAAGATAGGAAAGGATTCTAATTGTCGCTTTTATCTAATTTCTCTTCCACACAGACATTGGGCCTCACCTAATACTTGGAACGGATAAAAACTAAATTTCACAAAATTGTGATGTTCGTGAAAACCTTTGTGGGGGGAAAACACAAATGAATTCTGTTAGAGCTTCTGAGTTTGCGTACAGTAAATGTACATATACGGGGCCTCCATCACTCAACATAAACGTGAGCTTCAAAACGAATCAGCGGTTACTGCAGTTTCATGTGAGGGTTATGCCGCAATGTTTGCTTATTTATTTCAATCTCACTCACAAATGATTCATATAAATAAAAAGAATGCAATCGAAAAGAACTTCATAAATAATGACAGACAAGACTAGTTATTCGATTAGGATGAAAGATGGAACGAGATAAAAGGAAGAAGAGTTAGTGGGATGATGGTAGCTGACATGCTGCAGTAGCTGAGCTCAATGACTAAATTTAGATTTATTACATGGCATGCTTAGGAGGAGCATTTTGGCCGTTTAATCGCCTTTTCCTTTGTTTTGAAGCTTTCTGTGAACTTTTGTGGGTATTAATGAAAACAAGTCAGATGTAGCATGGATTCAAATGTGAGTAATATGAATAAAAAGAAAGTAAAAGTTACTAAAACTTTTGCAGTTGTCTGTAATACATATAGTTCAGTTTGGCATACTCAGACATGTACAATATTTTATAAAAATTTACATTTACTTGCCGTAATTGCAAAAATGGCACTGTTCCCATTTCTAAATGCCACTGCATAACCCGCTAAAAGTTAGGGGGGATGAAAACTGTGCTTTTAACCTTTATTTAAAAATAAAATATTTTTCCTCTATGGCCTATCATTTTACATATTAATATAAATATCATTGTCATGACGATTGCCTGATGGGTCAATAGATAGGTGGCCTCCCCTATCTGCAGGTGTGCGAAGGAGCAGGGCCAAAGAGGCGAGTACGCCTTTGAACTCCGCAACGAGGGCAGCCGGCTAACGGAGCTCCCATGGCTCTTCAACTCTCGTACAGAGCCGAATTATGGTGACCCTGCCGCCGAAGAGGAAAAGGCCGCAACGAGGATCACGTCACGGCCCTTGTTCCCAGCCGGGGAAAGCCACCGGATGTCAGAGAGGACTCCCGCGCCCACAGAGAGAGCTGGAAGGGGCCTATGCGGCTATCACAGAGAGGAGAGTCAGCGCGACTGGATTGAGGCAGGAGCTGCTGTCCATGCTGCCATTCTGTCCGCTGGGGCCGCTCACGAGCCTGTGCCCGCCTGCAAGTGGTGCACTGCCCACCAGACCTGCACGTGCACATTCATTCCTTCCCTTTCTTTCCATCCTCCCTCTTTTAACCCTTTCCTTCCCTATTTATCCTAAATAAATGACCTTTTTTCATGACCTCGTCTCATGTCCGTGCTTTATGATGCCACCCGTGCAAAAAAGGGTCAAACCCGTTACAATTGTATACATAATAAGCCCTATGTAATGAAGGTAACCCCTGAATTGTTTATTCTGAAAGAATATGTATTTGTTAAGCCAGTGATCGTGCCACTCAGGCTACTAAGAAATATTATCAACATATTATGGATTATTACTGGGGAATGTCAGGACAATGTATGTATAATTATGTTACTACTCATTACAGTAGGACACACAGTCAGAGTGATCAGAATATGAGCTACAGCAACATATCCGTAAAAGGATAGTTTGGGTTTTTTCAGGTTTACCTTCGATCAAAATTCAGGTGTACTGTATGTGAGTCCATTATAATAGGCCATGGTTATTAAATGTTTTCCTGCTCTGCGCCTGGCATGCGAGAATCTTCTACATAAACAGGGCGAAATTCTACAACCCTCGTTCCATGTAGAAATGCATTCCAAAGATCAACTGAGACTCACGTGAAGCTTCTGCGGTCCCGATCGAGATATTCATTCATTCATTCATTTTCTGTACCGCTTTATCCTTATATACAGGGTCGCGGGGGCCTGGAGCCTATCCCAGGAAACTTAGGGCACAAGGCGGGGTACACCCTGGACAGGGTGCCAATCCATCGCAGGGCACACACACACACACTCATTCACACACTACGGGCAATTTGGAATGTCAATTAACCTAACCTACATGTCTTTGGATTGTGGGAGGAAACCGGAGTACCCGGAGGAAACCCACCAAGCACGGGGAGAACATGCAAACTCCATGCACACAGAGACGGGAATCGAGCCTGGCCGGGGAATCGAACCCGGACCCTGGCGGTGCAAGGCGACAGTGCTAACCACTACACCACCGTGCCGCCCCGATCGAGATATATTAATACTAATATCTTTATTACACTGAAAAACAAAAAATTAAAAGTTGACTTAACTTAAAAAGTTAAGGCAACCGGCTGCAAAGCAATTTTGAGTTCACTCAACTTCAGGGGTTGAAGTTGTGCCAAATCATTTAAAAAAGTTAATTGAAAGCCTTAAAGCCTTTAAGTTGGTTTTTTTAAGTTTTAATTAATTGCTTTGTAGCCGGTTGTCTTAACTTTTTAAGTTAAGTCAACTTTTTATTTTTTACAGTGTACAAATGTAACTCCTTTCTTTCACAAGAACTAGTCATAATGCTAAATGAAGCGTTCTGAATTAAACAATAAAATTTATAATGATGACCAAGACCTACAGTAATGTAATACATGCACATCAATTTTGATTGAAGACAACCTTCTCAAGACAAAATCCTGACGTATCCCTTTAAGACTACTCTCTACAGTATAAGGAGTCGGTGTCCCCTTACTTCATCGTGGCCCATTACAGGAAGAGAGAATGTTTGACACTCCTTGTTAGTCTCTAAAGAGATCAGTTTTCTTCCTGAATCCAGAATAGGAAGCTAGACCTCCTTTCTCCAAACACTCGCTTCCTTCACCCACAATGGGTCCATGTCAAAAATAGGGCGGTTTGTTTAATCACTGACTTCGCTTAACCACACATTCCAGTACTAATTTTAGAATTTCCCTGCCTACTATTCATCTTTTCTCCTGGTGGGACAACCTTCAACTTAAATGTTGATTTTTAGATGAGCCTCTTGGTGGCAGGAGGGACCGAGTCGAGGTAACAATTTAAACGCATTGCCTACTGTTGCTCCTTGCTCTACAATCACTTGCTATACAATACTCTTATTTGGCGGCCCACTACATGGACATACTGTAAAGTGCCATGACTATTGTATTGAGTTTGCAATAGGGTGTTGTCCATTTCCACCATTTCATACTCCACTCCTGATATTGCCGATTAACCATTAATTAGTTGAATCCGTTCAAACATGGAATTGTGATGAAATCATCTCAGAGCAAACCGAACTGCTCTGTTCTGCAGTGAAAAAGCAATAATCAGGGCTAATACGCGACTCCGTTTCCTATTAAGCACAACATGACTAATTTGCTGAAATAGGGACTGATCATTGCGCTGCCGTCAGATTTCTCTTCATTTTTGCTCCCCATCTATTAATTTCCTGTCTTGGGGTTTAATTAGTAGCCAGATACCATGAGAAGTCTCCAGCATTGACTCGTCAATATTTGTGATTTGGAGTTACACTCCTAGAAGACATCATTAAAAGTAAGAAAAGGCGCTAAAGCAAATGCCTTGTTGGAATATAATATTAGACCCAAGAAAATTGGAATAATCCTGAAAAGTAACCATAATTGTTGGGCTTTTCTTATACCGTTAGGTTAAGGCAAACCGGATAAATAAGAAATTTGCCGAGATGTGTTTGTATTTAACCTCATCAGTGTAACATCACGCACGTGAGCACCATGACAATCAGAGGTCAAACTAGCTTGATTTATTCATTAGAAGCAATGTTCTGGCTATTTATTAGAGCCATCGAGTTGACTGTTCCACCGGCGAAAAACCCATTAGATCAAAATTGACGTCATTTATACATCTACCATTTTTTCACAAGGTTTGGATTAAACACATTCAAGTCAGATGGGCAGTAAAATAGGCTACTGACTATAAGAATCCACTGCTAATTGTAATAGTTTTCATAATGATGGGTTGTTATTTCCACTGCTGTACAAAAAAAGGTCACACCCTCTGGATATGCTTCACTTAAAAAAAAAAAAAAAAAAAAAAATCCCTGGTCTAGACCTCTAATGATCTTCACCTTTATGCGAAATAAAAAGCACCGAGCTGCAGTGCATTTGAGGCTCATCTTATGATATACGACTGTGGATTAGACTCTGCATTGTGCTGAGACATTTGTGCCAAACCTACACTCTCAAATAACTCCCTGCCATGCTGCTTTTTCCTAAAATAGGCCCTGCACATGCAGATCCGGAAAAAAAGAGTGCCGAGCCTTTTTACTTAATCCTAAAGATGTGAAACGCAGCATTTTTTCAACCACTTTCATCTTAACCTCGAAATCTGGGTCATGAATCTACTCGACAGCAACCGTATTGCTGCTGATCCCTGCCGCCTGATTGGAAATGGAAATGTATGGAAATGTGTAAAATGCTTACAGTACATGCGGTAAAAACAAAACAAAACAGGAAAAGCGCCGTTTAAAGGGCATATTTTCCAAATTCGCAACTTTCCATCTTATTAATATCTCACATACTGTACCTTAATATGCAGAGTACAAGCCTAAAGGTTATACCTCTCTCTCTGCTCAAAACACTTCTACAGTACTGTATGATTAACCTTCTTCTCTTTAAATCAAGTCTTCATTACGGGTGCGAATGTAATCGAAATGAAGTGCAATCAGCATATTAGGACAGAAAATACCTAAACAACGTTGTGTGTCAGGCATAAAGATGTAATAAACCAACAGAGAACGCTTCGCAGCACAGCGGGCGTTGATGACAGCAGTCAAGAACTGCGTGCTCATCTACGTGTAAGTCACAAAGTGGATCACTTGAGTGAAGTTTACCTTTTCTGCGTGACTAGTTACGGTTTTACACCTGCAGGTGATGAATTAATTCATGTTCAGAAGAAGAGGAATGTGGGAGTGCGCATGTAAAAATTTCCTCCCGAGAAAAAACATCATGGCCCCTTGCAGTATAATAAGAGAGGGGTGTTCAAGTCAAACCGAGACTTTTGAATGAAGGTGTAAAACGGTACAGTCCTGACCTCACTCCGTGCCATTTCTACATGTTTGGAACTTTAAAGGAGTTCTTGGGAGGCCAACATTTCAGACATGAAAAAAGCAGTCCGATCACGGCTCCGGCGTACTGAGAAAACTTTCTACCTTGATGGTATCCAAGTGCTGAGATACAGTAACTGGAGTTTTTACTCTCATAACTGTGTTCTTTTATTCAGTCCCGGGTTGAATCGAACAACATTGCCAAAAAACAGAAGTGCTCATTAGCTTGTGCACTAATCTATTTTTTTTTTCTTATGGTGTTGGGACATTGTGATATTTAAAACTGAACAGTTACAGAAGGTGAGTTAATTTACTGTAAGCAATGCAATATTGTTTTTAATATACTAATATTAATTTAATATAAGAATTTCCGAGGGAAATATGCTACATCTAACATATAGCCATGGAGTAAACTCCATGCTGCCTCTGGTCAATCAGAAGGTGAGTCAATCCAGCTGATCGATCAGACGCCCCGGTGGCAATAAATCTTCACTCGCACACAAGTATGAACATTACGGGTAGCCTGTGCTAGATCAGTGCCTGCCAGATCTTTGTGATAAAATGGAGACATGTTCAATTAGTGTGCTCCAGAGAATGATAGACTTGAGTGTGTGTGTATATAATAGATGCATGGTGATAATTAAAAGACTCTTAGAGGACCTGAAAGAAATTAGAACATCAAATTACCGCGACTAAAGAGGATGAATCGGGGCTCTTCTTTTTAAGCAAAGAGATCCGTTTAGTAGCCTGGAAACCATCATCAGAGTGAAAGGCATGTAAATATTTTATCAGTTCTTTTCTTAAGCATTAATGAAACAGCTATAGAGTCAGCTCAAAGCCCACTGAGTCCATCCAGTCCACTCATTTTAGTAAATGACTAATAATAACTGACGTATTTTCCATGACCCCTGACGCAGTCGTGCAGCGTAATTCAGGAAGCAAGCCTCTGGTTTTTACTGCTGGCCTTCTCTTACACACTCTTTAATGACATGCAAATAAAGGCGAGAACAATGAGGTCAGAGCTCCGGTAATGATTGGCTGAGGACGTGACTTTTATTTTAAATTCTGTAAAAACAGAGCAATTAGTTGCAGTCGCTTATGCATGCTTGGTTACACCAATGAAGCTCTAAGAGCAAATGAGCAATGTTAGTCAATGGAAGTGGTGTCAGCCGTAATGTTTTCACTCACTCATCGTTTATACCACCTTATCCTGTATACAGGTCCGCGAGGGGTCTGGAGCCTATCCCAGGAGGCAGTGCACGAGGTGGGGTACACCCTGGATGGGATGCCCATCCGTCAGCAAAGATACATACTTAATTTGATTTGTTTATGTTACTTCCCTGAGAAGAAATTTTAAAGCTTGTGCTTATGACAAAAAGAAAGTATATTTATTTATAATATGAGTTGTTCCAGTCGAAACCAGGAGTTTTGATTCTGTTGAACACCGTTATGAGAGTAAAAAATACTTTTATGATTTCCCTGCTACACTGATGCACTTATTCCAGAGTTTCACTAACGCTTGGATACCATCAAGGTAGAAAGTTTTCTGGGTAAGCTGGAGACATGATCACATCTAAAACACTGGCCTCCCAGGAACTCCTTTAATGGCCCAAACATGTGGAAATGGCTTGCCCGCGAGGTTAAGACTGTACAGGTTGATGTGGCAATAACTTCCAGGAACCATCCATGTAGTACAACTCAGGATCATGAAGGCCAGTGGTGTCCATAGTATTTATTCTTGTGGTAGGACCTCTGGTTAATGAACAATTTGGAAGACCAATAAGCCAATTCTCCACGTCTTTAGACTGTGGGAGGAAATCAGAGTACCTGGAGGAAACACACAATCAAACCACGGGAAGGACATGCAAACTCCCTGCACGCAGACCCCGAGGCAGGAATCGAACCCTCGGCCCTGGAGGTGTAAGGCAACAGTGTTGACCACTAAGTCAGCCAAAAAGGTCATCAATTTGTACGAAATGTGACATTTATAATTCTGTTCATCAACAGAAGTTACATAGCATTTAAATGCCTATTAGAACATTTTTGTAGTTTTTTAATGCTTCAAATGTTGCAAAGTGGTGCACGGATGCCTCGATCACATGACTACATCAATCTGATTTTGATAATTAATTCTTCAGAGCTGTGATTTAAGTTGCTGTTCTTTTGCATTCAGGCTGAGATGATTGTTAAGCATGGTAGGGAGTGTGTGTCAGGAGAGCAACTTGTCATTGATTTAAGCAATAAATAGTGCAACGACTGACCTCTCACATCCGACCTCATTACTTTCCGAACAACTGCAATCTCCATGAGTTTTCCAGACAGTTAATGAGTACCTCTAAAAACGGCTGCGCTACAGATGATGCTAATCTCTGCTTCGGAGTTGCGGCTTACAGCAGCATGGAGGATTTAACAAACGCGCAGCCTCTGTATAATTAATACTCATTTCAGCCTACGCGTTGCCACACTGCAGTTGTCTTGCCTGTTGGGCTGAACGTGAGGTCAGTTTAAAAATTCAGCTGTGACCTTTCTTGTTTCAAATAATGCGAGCTGAAACGAAATCCATGGTGCATGGTTTCATTTTGTACAGCTCACTGGATTAGCGTCTTTCAAGTCTAAATGTGTTAATTCGGCTCTAAGCAATCACCCCCATCCCCCATACACACACACACACAAACACTGTGGCCTGCTTCCGCTTTAAATGGAAATAGATCTTTGAAGATGTCAAGAACTGTGCATCCTACCACCTCCTCTTCATCACTCCTCCGCAATCCTAGCACTCCTACATGGAGCAAACAACAATCGCGGTGCTTATACTCGTCCGCTATCTCTTCCCAACAGTTGACTACAGTTCGGCACAGGCGGCTGGATAAAAAGGCATGTGCTAATGGCATGCGGTTAAATACTTGAGTTTCTCCTAATCTCAGAAACCCGAAAGCTCTGGTTATCTCATGCACCACAAATGTCTCATCTAAGCCTCTTCTAAAAGCGTGAAAAATCCTCACCCCATCCAAAATCATCAAACCTTTTTTTTTTACACTGGTATCCGTCAAATATTTTGAGATTCCCTAAAAGAGGTCAATAACCTTTTGAGTGCTCATCCACCATCTCCACACTGAATGGAAAATCTCCTGTATGTGTACAGTACATACATTCACTAGTCACGTTTATACAGTAGGAACACCTGTACTGTACAGCTGCTCATCAAAGCCAAGAGCTTGGGTTAATGTTCACATCAAAATGAGGGGAGAAAAAAATGCAGTCTCTGTGAATTTCCTAGAGACAGAGTTGGCGGAGACAGATGGGCTACTTGAAGTATTTCAGAAACTGCTGATCACAACAGTATCTGGAAAAAATGACACTAACTGGCATTAAGGAACATTCTGAGAGTGGCATTTTGGGGGTGAAAAAAAAAATCCTTCTTGATGACAACTTCTTATCTTCACTGCATTGGCTCCCTGTGAAATTCCGCATTGATTTTAAAATACTTCTTTTGACATATAAAGCATTAAATGGTCTCGCGCCGCAGTATCTGAGTGAACTGCTAGTGTCTTATGATCCGCCACGCCTACTTCGATCAAAGGATGCAGGCTGCTTGTCAGTACCGCGTATTATGAAAACTACAGCAGGGGGAAGAACTTTTCCTTACAAAGCCCCAAAATTATGGAATAGTCTTCCAAATAGTGTTCGGGACTCAGACACAGTCTGAAGTCTAGGCTAAAAATCTATTTATTTACTGTAGCCAAGCAAAGGAGCAGGTCTGGGGGACTCATGGACGCAGAGTATTATGGTGAACTGGTATGTTTAAATGCTGTCGTCCCCACTCTCATTGATCACTCAGGTTTGTTGAAGGTGAAGTGATTGTTTGCTTTACATCTCAGGGAGCCCTCATGTCTACCTGTGTTTTCTTCTGGCTCTCCCTTTTAGTTATGTTGTCATAGTTAGGCCTGCCGGAGTCTCTACACTAAATATACTATTCACTTTATACATTATGTGACTGTGACCATACCTAACTGTTATCTCTCCTCTGCTCTCCCCTCTCATGTTCTTCACACACATTCACATTCCATACAACTGAAATAATTCTTTTGATTGTATAAAGCTGCTTTGCGATAATGACAATTGTTAAAAGCACTATACAAATAAAATTTAATTTAATTGAATTGAATGAGAGAGGTCAAAGGGGAATGGCTCGAAATGAGCTTACAATGAGGTGGTGAGCAGAAAAGCACCTCAGAGAACACAGCACCAAATAGGTTGCAACAAACACATCTATTGAACAATACAATCAATCGAAAACAGGAATATAAGGCTATATTGGGAATAGGCTCACGGCAACTGGACAGCTAAAAATTGGAAATTGACATTTTTCCATTGTTTAACTTTCCAGTACAACCTACTGTAGGTTAGAAATGAAGCCAGATTTGAGCATAGAGAATGACAGAAGGAAATTGTGGTTATTAAAACGTTTTAATGATGTCAATTGGTCAATGTTAGACATTATGGGATTTTATAGGGCACTGGTGCCTCTGTCATGCGGAAGGCCTGGGTTCGATTCCCAGTCAATGCCCAAACTTGTATCCGCTGGATACAGTGCCGGGCCCAAGCCCGCATAAAATGGGAGGGTTGCGTCAGGAAGGGCATCTGGTGTAAAACATGTGCCAAGTTGTGTGCTTACCGGATCGCCCACTGTGGCGACCGGAAGCACCCAAAATAACAGACTATGGGATTTTGGGACGGTGGTTGTTTTTAAAACTTTAATTGGGTGAAATGATGTCAGAACAATGTTCTGGCCTGCGATGGTCCCGGCCCTCCGCGATAAAGTGGTACAGATGATGAGTGAGTGAGTAATGTGGGCTAAAATGGTTTGTACTAAGAAAAAAAAAACAATCTTTACATTAACTTCATATTTTAAATTTTTAGACGGTCTATTTTTTTTTCTTTTGGCAATTTCAGATGCATCCTTTCTACAGACAATAGATTTGTATACAACAATATTATGACAGTATTTTGCACCTTTCATACAGATTTTCTCATCTACCTGTACAACATTGACAAAAAAAAAAACTCATACAGACAGGAACCCTGCTGATGCGCGTTTTCCTATCTCCTGTGCATCAGTTCCAGATTGCTGATTAGGCATCTCCACCCCTCTGTCAGGACTATGAACGACCACCGCTGTAAATGACAGCTGGCAGATTGCCCAGGCCTGACCCAGACATTTTGCATTACCGCATCATATGGTGTTGTCAACCTGGTGTCTATACAAACTTTAATTATAGGGGCTATATCGCCATGGCACAGATTGCCTTAGCCTATATATAAAATTTTTGACACAGCGCCAGGAGCTACACTGTGCATCTCGGCAATAAAACCTGGTAGCAATCTAAAAAAGTCGCATTCAAAAACCTTTAAAAAAATTTTATAAGACATAGCAGTTAAACAGGTGAAGTACAGATGACTTTGGGAAATGGTTATCTTGTAGGGTTTGGAGATACCTTTGATGTTGACAAAAAGACTGGAAGCACAGCTGGAGGTGGCAGAGCTGAAAATGCCCTGATTAGGTTTAGGAGTGACAGTGCAGGTAGGACGGTTTGGGGCAAAGTTAGAGAGGCCAGATTAAGATGGTTTGGACACGTGTAAAGGAGGGATGAGGGGTATCTCGGGAGGAGAATGTTGGACATGGAGCTGCCGGACAGAAGGAGAAGAAGAAGGCCCAGTAGGAGGTTTATGGATGTGGTGAGGGAGGACATGCGGGAGGTTGAAGTGACAAAGGAAGATGTGGAAGACAAAGATAGATGGAGACAAATTGTCCGCTGTGGCAACCCCAAACGGGAGCCGTCGCAAGGATATAAATGCTAAAGTACACAAGAGAACCCTGAGAATCTATTCAATTAAATTAGTGTTCAATTTGCTTTTTGTCCACTGGGCCACTGTTTATAGCCAAAATATAACAGTACGTATAAACATGTAAAAATCGACCCTATCTATCTGTTGTTACAGGCCAACACTACCACTGTTAGCTAGGTAGCTTTATTAGCATTATTAGCTGTACAAGTGCTAGTTAGCATGATTACATTTCTATTTCTATATTTTTATTCTAGGCCAAATGTTTTATACAGATTGCATTTTGATTTTCACCAGTAAACTATTCTTATATCTTCAAAAAAAAAATGTTTCTTGTCATTACATTTCCTTGGAAACTTAATATGTTCTTTTGCTTGCAGTTAAAATATCTATCTATTCTGTTACCGGTTCTGCAATGCTTTCCTTTCTAAACTTTTTCCAAATTTGGTAATATCCATAAATAGCAGACCCTGGCTGATACGCAGTCCGCCCATTGTCACAGTTTTTCTAATGGGGTTTCTCGGTCATACTCTCTTTATCGGTTTCCCGGGATTTTTGTATAAGCTAGAAAAGGAAACACAATATAAAACAATGAAGTTAAAATGGAGCCGGACGGATGATGTAATCACAATATATTGACTGACACATTTAGGACAAACCTCTCACGACATCCAGTCTTTTTCCCCCCAACCTCATTCGGTTCACACATACCCTCCGTAATAATGCTTTTATATTAAATAAATAAATATATATCAACTCAACATACTGGATCAGCCACCACCTAAAACTCATCAACGCCCCAAGACCGGAGTGACCTCGTCTCGCTAACACACTGTCTCATGGGGTTTTTCGAGTTTGCACATTTTGTCGTCCATCACTGTCAGAGACCGGGCCTCCGAGAGGACGGCTGTCATTTATCACACTCGCTTCATAAAAGGACTAACAAATTTACATAAGAAACTTGTTTAGAGTTGAGGCGGATTGATGTCAGAAATTGTCCACGTCTGGCCGACTGAGACTTTTGGAAGGATTTGGGATGGTATTGTATTTGGATCCCATGGCTGTTTTTCCCTTCATGGGCACAGGTGGCTCACACAGGCTGTGATTTCCCAACAGGGTTCGCCTGAGGCACTGAGATTTCATAATGAGCGGTTGATGAGGGGATAGGGTGAGGGGTGTTCTTTGGCTAATGATGAGAGTAGGCTAATGTACCGTACCATTCGATCTATGGCACTGTGATTACTAATGATATTTAGGGTGGGGTAAAATGACAATGGAATAAATGATGTCACCTTTCTGAAATTTCATAATATTAAATATTTTCTTGTTCAACATTTTTACAAGCAACTGTAAAAATGTGTATTTAAAGCAAATTAATTGAGTTGAACCGTAATTGTATAATCGTACATGCTAAATATAATTAGCAAATGTATTAATATTTGTAATAAATAAAATATTTTTCATTAAGCACTACTGTGTTGATTTTTGTTCCCTAAAATCCAATATAATATGCTACATGGCCTTTATGACAAAAAAATCTTTAAATATCACATTTCTTGCCTTCAATCCCATTAGTTATCCATCAAGGAAATTATTTATTACAGCTCTCAGTTGATACCGCTGCAGTATAAACTATTGATGATTTCAGCTCAGTATCCATGGCCCTCTTTCATTTTCCTAGTTCTTCATTTTTAAAGCATCTAATGTGGCCAAAAGCCAAATAGAGGCTACTTGGCTGCTCCTAATCATGATTAGTAATTATTAATTAGAGGTAATTAATTTCCCTTTCCATCCACACCTGAGGACTTTGTTACAGAGCTAGAATAATAACGATCCAGTCCATCAATGCACTGCGATTCTCTTTTAAACTGTGTTGAAGCACAAATCATCATAATCACAATTGTATATTGGCTTTTCTAATAATAAAAATTTATTTTTGTTACATAACATTTCTGCTAAAATTAAAATTCAGATTGTGATGTCAAGTTCCTGAACTGAGATTTTAATTATTCAAAGGATTTAGTCTTAAAATGTCTTTAATATTACAGCGTATATGATGCCATAAAGTCCCAAACAAAACAGACATTATAAATTCTTTAGGTCAAAACAAAAAAATTAATAAATCACTTTTACTTCTTAGTAATAGCGCTAGTGAATCAAATGTAATTGTTTGCAGTTTGACAGTGTTGACCCCCAACACTGCTTATAACTAGGAAATTCATTCTGACAACCTACAGTAATATTATGTTGGATAAAATGGTGGATGATTGGCACGCTGTCCAGGGTGTACGCTGCCTCGTGCCCAGAGTCTCCTGGGATAGGCTCCAGGTCCCCGCGACCCTAAATACAGGATAAAGCGGTATAGAAGATGAATGAATGAATGAATGAAAATGGTGGATTAAAACGACTTCTGTTTAAGAAGATGCATGTTGGGTCAGACTGGGAGAAAAAAAAAAACATAATAAAATATAAAAAGAAAAATAAAGAAGCGAAAAGATTCGAATCATCAGACTGGTCTTATCTCCGGTTGCACTAGTAATACGTTGTTTGTGCAAATGTGTGTGAAATAGTGTAGGACATGTAGGAGTTGAATGAAATGCCACCCAAATGTCAAAAGGTCTTCGGAGGTTCTGTGCGCCTGTTTGTGTGAGTGTGTGTGTGTGTGTGTGTGTGTGCACCTTTCTGAACACTGCCGCATTATGGGAATTGATGAACGGTTGAACGAAACACTAATGAGCCAAATGAGAGGCAGAGGAGGAAAAAAATAAGAACGCGAGAGACAAAGAGTAAGAAAACAAAAGAATACATTAGCTGTGAGATTAAGAAGACAAATTGCTAGGTTGTCTCAGATCCCAACAGCCCACACTTGTTCTGAGCACACTGCAGTGTGTTAGACACGAGAAGACTACAGAGTTTATAGATCCTTATGATTTTTTTTATGTTATGTTATTTTTGCCAATTCTTGCAACAACAAAAGAAATCTTTAATTTATGGATGATGGAACTGCATGCATGTCATGGTGAGAGTCATGATGTCATCCATGTCAAAATCTGCGGAGAAATAATGCGATTTCAGGTTGACATCATCTATCATCATCTATCATCCTGAAATGCTGGGTCTCAGGAATCTATCCCTGGATTTGAAGACAGGAACACAGCTGGATCTACAGTTTCCTCCCACAGTTCAAAGTCATGCATGTGTGTGTATGAATGCTTGTGTGCCCTGTGATGGATTGGCAGCCCACCCTAGGTCGCCTCGTGCCACCAGTCCCCTGGGGTAGCAGTATAGAGGGTGAGTGAGAGACTGTTTGTGTCTGGTTCTTTCCATGTTTTTATCCGCCAAGCCGAAAGAAGACACGACACACTGAGGGAGGGGAGACCTCCTTCTGATTAATAATTCATAACTCAGTCTGCAGCCTGTCCCATGAGATGTGCTGTAGTTGAAGGTATAAAGTGCCTCCACACAACACAAGGTGGCATGAGAAAATCTATATTCAGTACTGTGCATGGGATTTCTGTTTTTGACTACAAAAGGAAAAAGAAAACATGTAGCAGAAATATACATTCAGTGGCCACTTTATTAGGAATGGCTGCCCATTCATTCTGTTTTCCAATGAGCCAGTCGTGTGAAGAAAAAAAAAGCATGCAGGGCCTTTTATACAGTCGAGCGCTACAGGTATATCAGAATGAAGAATAAAATGCTGGTTTAAGCAGACTGTGTTCCACTTCAGTAAGTCTAGAACAGGAATAAAACTAAAACTGGACAACTGAGGCTCTGAAAACTGAGGCGGTGAGTAAATAAGTACGGTTTGTAAGATATGAGAAAATGTTGATGAGAATCTAAAAGAGGACACTTATGTAATATCCAGAAATGGACATCATTATGTGTGCAAGTTTTAAAATGAGCTGCCAGGAGCAACACTGCATGCATTCTTCAAAAAAAATTATTGCATAATGTTTTTGCATTAAACATTATACAGAAAATGATGAAATAAAATAACTATGCGAACATACAGTAAATCCAGTCCTCATACCTTTGTACCTTAAAAATTCAATGCTTTCCACAAAACAGTATACGAAAACATGTGTGTGTGTGTGAGTAATGGCTAAGGGACAGAAAAGGACAGGTAATTCTTTTAGGAGATGGATCATGTCACTAGACCACCTCTCTCAATTTCAGGAGGACAAAATTGCTTGTGTAAATGCTTGTGGGTGTTCGGCTTCAGAGGGCTTTGCATTATGTGGCGTGCTCGTCTCCTATTCATATATTATGCTTAGAGCAACATTAAAAAGCGATCAGACAAGAACCCTAACTGAAACCGCGCACACCAGAAAGCGAAAGCGATGCAACTACGGCCAGGTTTGATGATCCCTTTGTCGGCCACATTGATGCGCTAATGAAAGATATTCGTCTTGAGCTTCCTCTGACTCATGCTACAGTATAACCCATCATTCTGTATGATTCTGGCGTTTCTGATATTGTTTAAGAAGTTCCATACTGGGTCAGACTGGGAGAAAAAAATAATTATTACTATTCCTATTATTACAAACTATAACCTCTGACAATAAGATTTAATATGGAATCGTTTTAATACGGAGAGCTAACAGCACTATGTTAGAAGATACAGTACGTGAGGAACTATTACATGTGTACGAGGGGTGTTCGAGTCAAACCGGGACTTGTGATGAATGAAGGCCTGAGAAGGACTCATTGACATTTACGTAAGATTTCAAGCACAGTCCGATGACGAGTCTCTTATTCACAGTAAAACTCGAATGATGCAAACGTTCTAAGGAAAACCTTACGTCCGATAACGATGAATATTCAGAGAGTGGATTGCCTGATTCTTGAAAATCGACAGATAACTTGTCAACAACTTATGAAAGAAACCCATCTGTCTGTGGGGACTGTACACACACACATTCATAAACGCCACTTTACACATTACATTACAGGAACTCATCTGGGAGTTATTGCCACATCCCCCGTACAGTCCTGACCTCGTGCCAATTCATTTCCACGTTAAGGATTTCCTGGGAGGCCAGTGTTTGAGACGCAAAGCAGGCAGTCTGTTCATGACTCTGGCATACTGAGAAAACGTTCTACCTTGATGGTATCCAAACGCTAGAGAGACCCTGGGATAAGTACCTTAGTGTACCAGGGGATTACAGTATATAGAGACAAAAAGGAAGTTTTTACTCTTAAATCAATGTGTTCTGTTGTTCTGCACAATCGGAAGTTGCGGTTTATATATTCAGATTTTTGTGTTTGTAGATATGTCATGCTCTTCTGTTGTTTTCTCTCAAAGGTGAATCCTCGGAGCTGAATCACGATGTAGGCAACGCCGTCATTCATTCGTTCATTCATCTTCACTAACCACTTAAAAAGAGATGGGCGGGGGGGGGGAGGAATCCATTCAGTGATGATATCTTTTGTATTCTATTGTGTGCTTTTGTGTGTTCTATTGTGAGTCGACTCATGCCGGTGAGATGATCTAAATGAACTGTATTAAGGGCATAGAGTAGGAAGTTGGAAGCACATGTTCGAGGTAAAAAACAAGACAAAAAAAAAGTCAAGACCTTTTAACCAGAAATGAACACAAGCATCTCTCATACATCTCGAACAAGAGTAAAGTATACTGTGCTGTAAATTCGTTAAGTGTTCAAAGAGCTTAAGACTAACAACTAGGCAGGAAAACAACAAGTCTTTCCTCCCACTGTGCACAAAAGAGGAGCGAACTGAACTGATCTGATAACAGGCTTGACATCCTG
This sequence comes from Channallabes apus, assembly GCA_030522415.1. Lineage (NCBI taxonomy): Eukaryota > Metazoa > Chordata > Actinopteri > Siluriformes > Clariidae > Channallabes > Channallabes apus. Next base: position 50,229,500 of record CM060106.1, read on the forward strand.
AGGCCTGTGTGTGTGAGTGGGTGGGGGATAAGAATCGGAGAAGCCCTATTTCCAGCCTACATCAACACACACGCACAGGAAAAAAAAAAAAACATGAACAAGAATTGCCATTTTGTTCGCTCGTTGTCATCTTATTCGAGATTTAACTCTGGTTGTGCAATTTTTTTTCTTTTGCATTTTTGCACAAACATCACAAATCTGCGATAAAAAAAAAAAAATGCAATATGATAATGTCTGTGTGTGCAGGATTAATACAGAAGCAGCGCTATTCCTTCCTTCCCACTTCCTTAATATAATATTTATGCTTCGGAATTCTGATGAGGCCCATAAATGAATAAAATTACACAGTACAAAAGTTGCTCCTCTATTACTATTAATGGAAAAAAAAGAAGAAAAAAAAAGGTATATAGCTCGGAAACGGCACGATAATTAAAAGCGAGCGTGTGTGCCCATAAACCCGTTGAAAACTGATTTCTATTCCTGGATAAAAGCGGAAGAGCAGATTCCCGAGGTTTCACTCGCAAGGAAATGTATGTTTTCTAGAGTTCTTTCACACTGAGTGGTCAAATAAAATGAAATCAGGCTGTATGATATCAGACACATGGTGGCAAGTGTTCAGTCAAAGGGGATCAGAGGAATGGAGTTATGCCTAAGGAGGTAACAAGCATGTGTGTGAGTATGTGTGTGTGTGTGTGTTTGTGTGCGTACCTTTGATTGACAATTCTCACTGACAGGCCATGCAGCGATGGTAGAATAAGGTTTTGAGGAACAGAAGGCACACATGTGCACATGAACAGACACACACACACACACACACACACACACACACATCATCTGGATGAAAGCAGACACATGGTAGAAGGCACTGCTCCACTTTTTTGTCTGCTCTGTGAACTCAGAATGATGAAACCCTGCAAAACTGTCTGATCAGACAACCGTCACAATTCCTCAATCTGATACAGTGGAACCTTGAAACGCAAGTAACACGGTTTTTAATGTAATTTTTAATACATTCTGATTTGAAAAATGAGCAAGTCTTGGTTTACGAGTACCAAGTATCATGTAGAACGCATGCGCTTCTTGTTTGAGCACAACTGATCTAAAGGTTTTTCTCTCTCTCGCACTGCAGAATTGTGGGTAATCGTCTCCCCTGCTCAGTCTTAGTGCGCGTCTCTCACTCTTATAATTAACATCTGTGCGCGCGTGTACTGTTTACTTGCACACTGTGACCACGTGTCCATGTAAAGCCTCTTTTATTTTTAGTTTGTATGCGTGTGTGCGTGAAAATCGTCCTTTCACGCACACGTGTACTGTTTATTATAACAATGTGTGTATGCACATGTAAAACAAAAGCAAGCATCATTAGAGAGGATAAAGATCCATTTTCTCTTTCCTTCTGTGCGCGTGCGTAATTAGACAGCGTGCCCCTTCCCTCCTCCTCTCACCGTCTCACAAACACACACACACACACACACACACACACACACACACACACACACGCGCACACACACACACTCTAACGGAAACACTGCTCTGTTGCGACACTTTAAAGGTAAAGTGCAGATTCATTTGTTTTATTTTTACTTTACAGCAGTGATTCCCTTATTGTTAATCACCAGTCTGCAGTAGTGGAAAGAGGAGAGAGTAGCTACCTGCCAAAACCTACTGTACATTTAATACCAGTCCCGTAAGCACTTTCAGCAAAAAAACACACCTGATAACGTTATGTCATCTTAAACAACACTTTGTCTTTTTAGGAATTCATTCAGAATTTCAAAATGGTGTTTGTAGAACTGTTGTATAAAACAATCCTTGGCTCTAATTGTCAGTCAGACATAATAAAATCCCTGATCGAAACAGGTATTCTAAATACCGTCGTACTGCAACAACAATTTATTTCGATAATACTGGATCTGTAGCGACAACAGACCGCAAAGGATGATGTCCACGCCTGGGCTGATGGGAATTGTAGTTCCCGCTACCTCCCGTTCGCTCCATTCGCCTGAGCAAACTTTTCTCAGAAGACCTATAATTTTATAGAGTCATTTCGATTTCTCTCTGAAAAGAAACGAGAATGGGAAAAAAATCCTGTCTCTGTCTGAATAAGTGAGTGAATGAGGTGAGTGTCTCAAATACTCATTCAGCACATGGACCAGCTGCAATAAGTAGGCTGCTATTTTTATTTATTCTGAGTTTTCAAGAATACTAAATTGAAACTTAATTTTTTTACATGGTTTAAAAAAATTTTTTTATTAAAATTGAAAAATTTAAGTTTATGTTTCAAAGTTTACAGATAGATGGCTAATTTGTATGCCATTGATATGTTCAGTGTTCATGTATACTGTTTAATAAACACTTCTGGCACTTTTTTCGAGTCACTTCATTATTTTAGTTTTTCCTGTAAATGATTCAATAAATACCGTACCGTGCCATTCATACCGAGGTATTACCGTACCGTGAAGTTTTGATACCGTTACATCCCTATCTAGTACTGGACTATACCACACATAGTACATTGATAAATAAAATAAAATAAAATAATTATTATTGTGTTTTTCCAGGCATTGCAAAGACTAAAAGGCTGAGACTCAATTATCATCTTTCACATGAAAAACATCAAAAAAAACAATTCAGGGAAAGGTCACAACACCCACCCATCACTTTAGAAAAAAGAAATTGAACTGAGTTTGTTCCTGTGAAGTGGAACACAGGAGTAAAGTGTGCACTGAGTTACAAAGTGCTGGAGTTTCGATCGGTATCTGTTTTCCTGCCAAGCCTGGAGAGAAGGCAGCCTCCAACCCTGGCGCGCACACACACACACACACACACACACACACACACACACACACACACACACACACACACACACACACACACACACACACAAAGACTCCGGAGAGAGTTTGATCACGATTAATTCTGTTCATGGACAAAACAGCAGCGTGACTCAGCTCACCGGGGCAACTTCCTTTTGAGCCTTTTAAATAAAATGATAATCACGCTTTCTGGGAATTAAATTATTGTACAATCATCATCTATTTCGATTTTTCAGGATGCTAAATGATTCAATGAATCCACTCTGAAAAATGAAGTGAGAAAGATGAAGCACGGTTATTTTCTATAGTACTATTAAATTACTCCCTCACTCCATCCATCTACTGTAGGAACCATTGTAATGTAGGGACTGTGGAGGTCAATGTGGACCAAGTATTCCAATTTACAACGTGGTAGGAGCTCCGGTCAACATTCACACTTTAGGGGCAATTTGGAACCGTCATTAGCCTAATCTTCATGTCTTTGGACTGTGGGAGGAAACCGGAGAACCCGGAGGAAACCCACCAAACACGGGGAGAACCTGCATGCACACGGGAATCAAACCAGGAACCTGGAGATGATCAATTTCGTAGCATAAAGCACTAGCATAGATGTGTCAGTGGAAACGAGTGGAAGAAACGATTGTACCTGGTTGATAAAAGAACTCCATTTATTGAATTGTTGACATATTTTATTCCTCTAATGCTCTAATTCCTCTAAAACAAAATAAGAAGCAAAATTGTGCATTCAATCAGATTTTTTAACATTCAAAACTGGCTGATTTCGGCCATGTACTGCATCTGTAAATAAACCTGCACATCTGCACATTATTACCCACTATAAAGTAATTTGTCATTGATTCATGTACAAGATGTGCCAAACACTGCACACTACCAAACTATGTTTCTGGGTGCACTTTAGCTATCATGGTGTTTTGGCTTAAACATGCAACATCTGGGTAGTTGCTAAAATAGACTGTAACCCCCTAGCTCATCAATACCTCATCGCTGATGCATGAAACAGATGTGCAACATCCAGGACAAAAACACAGCAGCTTCCTAAAGCTTAAAATGTGGAGTGCAATCGTTACACACTATGTGCTTAGTTTAAACCCACTCAGGCATCTAATAGCGATTTTTATTATTGTGTGAAGAAAACCGGAGATTATTTTATACTAGAAGGATTATTATTTAGAAGAATGAATTATGGAAAAAGAGCATCAATAAGGCAAGATTAAAAGAATTCTGTGAGAGAGCTCGTTAGACCATCGGAATGCAACGTCTTTAACAAGAGTTGTAATTAGTCACTGAAGTCTTTCTTGAATGTTAAACCTATCCACTGATTAAATAAATAAATAAATAAATAAAGCATTTGTTTACTGTGCAGCGCTGGAATATTAAATATTCATTACTGGAACACTGACATGCTGGGATAAGGAGCCTTACCAATTTGGTCAGATTTCCGATGGACTTTGTTTTACTGGACAATGAGGACATCAGGTCTTACCTGGACAATATGAACTGTATGGTCCCCTTGATCACACAGCCATTTGGTTTTATGACAGATGCAGTGTGTGCGTGTGCAAGGTCCATGCAGTGTCCTTATGCCTCATCTTGTACCGAATGTGTCTGTTTGATGATTCTATGATTGAATTAGTGATTTCTGTGTTGTAAAAGGGTGTAGTTCTACAGTACGTTATAAAAAGAATTGAAATGAATTGACCCATTAACTCACACAATGTTGATCATATTTGTATAATCAAAGCGCCCAACATTGCAAACACAAAATACAACATTCATCTAATTACACGAAGCATCGCCGACAAAATCCATCATTCTACATGTTTAATGATTGCAAGTATTATTATTGGGACAGCATTGGAATTAGGTCATTTTTTTTTCAAAGTTAGAATTATTGTAATGAAACAGCACTGACTACATGAAGATGGGATAATGAACAGCGCTAACACAATGTTGCAAAAAACGACTTCCTATTAATACCAAACCGATGACCTGAGTGGGATTCAAACTCATGCTAACAGTGGTGAGATCAGCGCCGGATAACCGCTGGATCAGTATAGAACATGCTGTTGATGTTACATACAGAATAGCGAGCTTCACAAACACCATGTTAAGCTAAAATACAGTAATATTTCTGAATGAAAAAAAAAAATTATAAAATGTGACATGAGATACTGAGTACAGGAAGCTGTTCGGTCAAATAGCTCAGATCTCAGTTAGAAACTTAAAACACGTTATGCGAATGGATGCTTGACAGCATAAGTGCTTCAAATTAACATTCAAATTTCCTTGTTTGAGGTTGTACAGTATTTTCATCGTTTTTTGTTTTGCATTATTTTTAAGTAATTTAAACTTTCGAAGCAATGTTGTCCTCATGGTGAATGTCATCGAGATGCTGGGTAGCCAGTTAAATGAGTCTATAATAATATATCACATATAATATTATATTTCTTTCTAAAATGCAAAACAATACTGAAGACATCCAAAATATGCAATAATCTCCTTTGAACAGTTGATATTGAGATGTGTCTGCTATTTATGCTTTATGTATATTCTTCATAACGGCTCTAATCTGAGGTGCTGTTTGTTAATTGGTGATTTCTGAGGCTGGGAACTCTAAATGAACTTCTCCTCTGCAGCAGAGATCAGTTTTGCTCTTGTTTTTTTGGGTAAGGGATGGTCCTTATGAGAGCCGGTTTCATTATGGTGCTTGATGTGTTTTACAAATGCACTTGACACAATACTGCTCTTGCAAGAAAAAAGTAAAAGTACTGTATTTTTTCAATCTACCACCCTAAAAATGCTGACCTCATAAAAAAAAAAAACATATGGTTTATTAAGAGTAAAAAAACATGTTCTACAACTCACCATTTATTTATTTCTTCCTAGTTTTTTTAACTAATAAAAGGCTTTTGATTTGGTTGATAAGAGACTTCATGCTGTATTAATGCACTACTTTTGTTTCAGGCCATGTACGTGTACTGCATACAAAAATTTTATCTGCTCCATAAGCAGAATATAAAAAAAAAGAAGAAGAAGAAGAAGAAGAAGGCGGAGATAAACTCCACTGCGGGCTTTATCTGCTATTTGAGAGTGTCAGCTTCATTAGTTCAAACAATAAAGGTTATCTCAGGGCTCGATTGAGTATTAAAAAAAAAGCCAATGAAGTCAATAAAATAGCTTCGGCATTTAATAACCCGGGTGAGTACAGAGAATAATATTCACCTGCTCATAAAAGTATAATTCCCTCTCAGTCTGAGAGAGGAGCCAACTTAATAAAGAAGGAAAGCTGAAAGCAAATGATTTTAAGAGAAAAGGAAGAAATAATTAATTAGAAAGAGAACATAAAAGACAAAATAACTGATAAGGTACGGGAAGAATTGCAATATGCTGCAACAAAGACAAAGACAGAGTTCAGATGAGACACAAGACAGAACTTGTGATTTTGAGTCTGTAAAGAGAGGGGGAAAAAACTTCCATTCCATTCAAACAAATTCTATTTCACCATTCACCACATAATACACTTTTATTTTTTTCCAAATTGTCCTGCAACCTGCAGTGGGTGAATTTACCTCCGTTGTTCTTGCAGGAGTGACGTCAGGATGTCCAGCTCCGTGGGTTTCATTGAGTTAAGTATAGTCTTGGCTGAGCTTTAGACTGCAGAGTTTTAGTTAATGAAAAGTCTTGGGTCATGCTTCCATTAAAATTGCTTCAGAGCAGGAAGACAACTGAATAAAAGGGCTACTACATACAATGCCTTGCAAAAGTATTCATACCCCTTGAATTTTCCACACTTGTCACATAAATGATTTTTATTGGGATTTTATGCTAGACCAACACAAAGTGGTACAGTACATAATGGTGAAGTGTAGGAAAAATAATACATGGTTTTCAAAATTTTTACAAATAAATATCTAAAAAAGTGTGGCATGCATTTGTATTCAGCCCCTCTGAGTCAATACTTTGTAGAATCACCTTTAACTGCAATTACAGCTGCAAGTCTTTTGAGGTATGACTCTTCCAGCTTTGCACATCTAGAGAGCAAAATAGCTCAAGCTCAGCAAGGCACTGTATAGTCATGGCTCAGGAAGGAAAAACTCATCTATGTTTTTAAAATAACCAGTAACCTTATGTAAGAATAATGCAAAAAATATTAAATGCTTTGTTTATTAGTTATTTCTGGTATTACATTTTATTAAAGAAAGAATGTACTGATAAAAATAATGAGCGGACATTGTTTTTTTTTTTTTTTTATACTTTAAACAGGAGACAGCAAGCAAATCAGTTTTTCTCCCCTATTATGACTTCATATAAGAAGAGAACCTTCCCCAGTTCTGACCAACTCTACCAGTCATTTTTTAAAGCTATAGTACGTAAATAAGGCTTGGATGGCTTAAGAAGGGCTAGGTAAGCCATTAATACTTAGCGATCCTTAGCAATCACTCAAAAAAGTCTTTAGTTCTTAAGAAGGGCTGCGTTAGCTGTTATTAATGGTAGCAGCAAACCAGCAATCTCTTTAACGCTCTTGGCATTTTAACTCCCATCACTAAATATTGATTATGACATAGTGAATTGATGCTCTTGCATTATTTTCCCTTTGTTTTGTTCATCAGAGGAAATGTTTGATAAGGTCCCAAACACTGATGTTTCCAGTCCCTGTGTTCTGATTGACATGAAAAATGCACTTCATCGAAAGTGAATTCGGAGTTTATTTAAAGCTACAGACACTGAAACAGCACGCTTGGAAAAGAAGCGAGAAAAAAAATGTATGCTGAGATATATATTTAGAGACCTTTAAAACGTATATTAACTTGTTGAAGAATGGCGTATACAGTAAGATGTGAGCTTTAAGCGCACTCTCAATAACATGTCAGTAAAACCTCCACCAGTCTGAGTATCAGAACTACACTCACACTAGAAGTCATATTCAGCATCACACAACATGGCATTAGTATAAAGCAAGTATGATGATTTTGTATTTTGTTTCTTATAGCTTCATTAAACAGCTATTATGCTTTTCCAAATATTTTCTTTCATGCACTGTGTCATGTAGCTGTATGTGAACATAAACTATCTGCACTATCTGTGATGTTGGCAGTGCACGATAAATGAAGTTCCCTTTCAAGGCTCCACTCGATGCTGCGTGAAAACGCTATGGGAACCAGTTTGTCGCGTTGCCGGTCGTTGAAGCATGCTGTGAAAACACGCCAAAGTTTTTGGCTATATATAACCTCGACAGGTGATTAGATCTGATTAGATCTGATACATCTGATTAGATGTAGGTGGAGGTTATAAAAACAGGTGAGCCGGCAACAACCTCAGATCATTTGTCTTTAGAGCCTTGTTGTGAAGCGTGCTTGTGATAAACCAGCAAAATAAGAAGGTGTTTAACTCACCAATTTGACGAGTTTAAATCCCTCCGTGTGTGATAATCCATATCGGAGTGCGATCTCTACACTGCTTCGACTAGTGCTGCGCGCGCCGCGCATTCCGTGAGAAGCTGCGAGCCGCCGCGCATTCCTGGCTTAAAACTCGTGCATCTGACAGAGCTGCGGCAGACGGAGGTAAGAAAACTCCTTTCTTCCGCGTTGTCATCACGAGGATTCCTCTCTTGTTTACCGGAGATGAAAATAGCCTTAAGCACTTAAAAAAAAAAAAAAAAAACAAGCAGTAGACGGCAACTTCTGTCGGGTGGCCGGGGGGCGGAGCCTCAATGACGCTCTCTCCCCCCCACCCCCTCTTAGCTCTCTTCATATGAGTTAACCCTTTCATGGAGTAAGCTGTATTCATGCTGTGTTTTTCCTGCCATCGACTTATTTGTTTATTTAAATATAGTCAATGTGGAAACGCGGGATTGTATGATGACGCCCAGATAGCAGAGACGCTTCACAGGCTATCTCTCTCCTGGGACATCATCCTCCCTGGTAAGCTTATAATTCCTTTCTAGCTGTGTAGACTTTTATCTTCCCTGGAGGGAAAAGCTTTTCAGGCAGTGGGTCAGCTTGGTGCTCCACTGCACACAGGAGGTCAGACTGATTTAAAAAAAATAAATAAATAAAAAAAAATATATATATTTATATGTGTGTAAAATAAAATAAATGGGGGTGGCCCCCCCAATAGGGAGAGGCACCCAGAATTCCTTTTTAACAAATAAGTGTTCTCCCTGGCACCCCCAGGAGGTCGGTGTTTTGCTCCGCCACCACTGGTGTTTCGGGCAACATCAGTCTCCAATAGCTTTTTCCTGCCATGCTTCAGGATGCCGAACATCTAACACCCCCCCCCCCCCCCCGTTTAACCAAGCTGCCGAAACTTTTGCCCTTTTATGAGAAACTGCCAGCGTGGAAGCTACTGCCAAGTATATGGCGTGGCCTCCACTTACATGAAACCAGAAAGTGCGCATCTGCTGACAAGCTGCTGGGGAAGGGGGCCATGGAACATGCTCCCCCACCAGACAGTGAGTCAGGCTACTACAGTCGGTATTCTTGGTTCCCAAGAGGAACGGGGGCTGCGTCCAATATTTCAGATTCTGCGGGCTCTCCCGCTACCTGAAAATCAATGAATACAGTTCAATTCTTGACTGTAAAGGTGATTGCTCTCAACCCTACCAAGCGATTGTTTCTGACAATCGATTTAAGGACGCTTACTTTCATACAGAAACATTGCCACAACACAGGGAGATCCTGAGGTTCGCTTTCGGGGGTGAAGCTTACCAGTATCGGGTTCTTCCATTGGTCTAGCTCACCCGCACACATACAAAATGCACGGATTTAGCCCTGGTTCTTATGGGAGTCCCAGGGCATCCGGTGGCTAGTGCTTCGACATCAGCATGTCGTCCTAGCTCATCTCTGTTCTCAGGACTGGGACCCAACGCCACGAAAGCGTGCTCTTTCCTGTGCAGAGGACAACACATTGGGTGCCATATGGGATTCGGTCGTAAGCGGGCACAGCTGTCTCCCGCTCGTATCGAACCCATTCTCAACACCCTCAAGGAAAACAAGCTAGACCAGAAAGTGACCATCACTTTCAGACATCCTAGCTCTCATGGCAGCTGTATCCGCGGTGACACCTTTGGGCCTTCTGCACATGAGAGCATTCTCAAGTTGTGGCTAAGAACCAGGGGATATCACAAGGGCCAATCCCCAATATGGGTTACGCGCCAGGTGCTTCGTACCCTTTCTACGTGGTTCAGACCCCGGTCTCTACTCTGGGTCCCACTCTAAGTTCATCTTGTCGTCGCTGAGGCTAACGACAGATGCTTCCCTCACAGGCTGGGGTGCGGTCTCTGATGACCGTCCAGCCCAAGGGAGCTGGAGAGGCTATCTTCTCGCATGGCACAGCAATTGCCTCGAGATGATGGCTCTATTTCTGGCCCTAAAGCACTTCCTCCAGCAGTTGAGAGGCTGCCATGTCCTAGTGCGGTGGACAACACTATGGCAGTCTCATATATTATCGCCAGGGCGGACTGTGCTCGCGCCGCTAACAGCTAGCGCACCAGGTTCCTGTCCCTCAGAGCGATTTACATTACAGCATGAATGCGGGAGCAGTAGTACTGTCCAGTCTATCTCTGACACACGGGGAATGGGAACCCCACTCCGAAGTAGTCAGGGAGAGATTTTCATGTAGCAAGGCGGACCTCTTGCCTTCTAAGATATGCTTCGCCTTTTACTGCTCTTCAGATTTACGTCCACCGCATCAGCTAGTGGCGTCGGTCAGAGCAGTTTCTACATGTTCTGGATGAGACATGCTATTGCCCTCTCCTATGAGGTGCGTGGCCTCACTTCGCCTCTAGGAATCAGGGCTCTTTCAGCCAAAGGGATTGCCTCATCTATTGCACTAGCAAGAGGTATTCCCCTGCAGCAAGTGTCTGCTAAGCAGATAAACCCAGTCCACTGCCGAATTGTTTCAGTGCTGGAGTTTCCGTCCTCGGGTCTATGCCCTAGCACTTTCAGGACGTGCGTAACTGCATCCTCTCTCAGCTATCTTCCGAAAGCTAACTATAAACCCAACAGGCACCCTATTGCTTTTGAAGCCTTCTGTCCTCCGCGCTTACAGCTTCGGAGCAGGAGAGACTTCACTTGCTGTGTCCAGCTTGTGCTCTTCAGATCTACGTCCACCGCATCAGCTAGTGGCGTAGGTCAGAGCAACTTCTACATGCTCTGGATGAGAGATGCTATTGCCCTCTCCTATGAGGCGCGTGGGCTCACTTCGCCTCTAGGAATCAGGGCTCATTCAACCAGGGGATCGCCTCAGCTATTTGATTAGCAAGAGGTATTCCCCTGCAACAAGTGTGTGCCAAGCAGGTAGACCCAGTCCACTGCCAAAATGTTTCAGTGCTGGAGCTTCTGCAGGAAAAGCTTGTCCTTGGGCTTGTGCCCTAGTACCCTCAGGATTTTCTTAGCTGCATTGTTTGAAGCCTTCTGTCCTCCGCCTTTTACAGCTTCGGAGCAGGAGAAACTTCACTTACTATCCAGTATGTGCTCTTCAGATTCACGTCCACCGCATCAGCTAGTGGCGTAAGTCAGAGCGCCACTATACTGGGTGAGAGATGCATATTGCCCTCTCCTATGAGGCGCGTGGGTTCACTTCGCCTCTGGGAAGCAGGGCTCACCCAACCAGGGTGATCGTCCCAGTCTCACCAGCAGGAGGTATCCCCTGCAGTAATTGTGTGGTGCGAAGGGTTGGTTCCTCCCCGCACACATTTCTTACATTTATAAATCTGGATGTTCATGCTACTCCGGGCTCACTGCCCCCGAGTTAGCTGCCCAGGCATAGCTCTGAGACCTTCTTGGCTTTGTGCGCACACGCTACACAACCTTGGGGTCCAGGCACCTGTAGTGCGGCGGCGTTGGTATTCTCGTTCCCATAGCGTTTTCACGCAGCATCGAGTGGAGCCTTGAAAGGGAACGTCTCGGGTTACATTGCTGTAACCCTGTTCCATGAAAGGCGGGAACGAGATGCTGCGTCGCAATGCCGCACTACCAAGTGACCGGACGGCTGTTCAGACAAATTAATCTGAGGTTGTTGCCGGCTCACCTGTTTTTATAACCTCCACCTACATCTAATCAGATGACGTCACCTGTCGAGGTTATATATAGCCAAAAACTTTGGCGTGTTTTCACAGCATGCTTCAACGACTGGCAACGCAACAAACTGGTTCCCATAGCGTTTTCACGCAGCATCTCGTTCCCGCCTTTCAGGGAACAGGGTTACAGCAATGTAACCCGAGACGTTTTTGTCTATTAAAAAAAAGAGTCGGCTCACATTCGCCTAAACGAGTCGTTAGCAAATCTATTTTTACTCTGTTACGGATCCACGTCACTCTGTAACATATTTGCGTAATGTCCGCCCACGTTCTACGTCGCGAAAAACTTGCAATTCACGTTACCACACTCATGTTCAAAACTGAATTCTAACACTCGGGAAGTGCGCATGCCTATCTACGGCAGGCCCCGAGGGCAAAAATGGTGAAACACACACGCGAAGTGCGCATGAGCCTTGCCCTTTCCCTGACCTGCCTTCAAAGGGACAGCCGGGAAGCGGGGGGGTGGAATAGTAATGGTGGATCAGCGCTGGCGTTATTTGTTTGGACGAGAGAAGGAGAGATTTCTGTGGATCATTTTCTTTCGGAGATTTTTTAACCGGATTATCTTTGACTGGACATATTTCCCAGACTTCTCACCCTCCGTCATCGGCCTCCCGGATTCATTAACCCCAGTGATACTGAACCGGATATACTCGGATAACACACATACAATAAACACGGATTTTGGACATTTTCCACTTACTCGCGTTCACGCACACATACACATACCGTTTATTATATTGTAGATACACAATATGTAATTTGTAAATATTGTTATATATTTGTTTGGTTGTGGTGCACCTTTTTCATTTACTTTATTTAGTTTTGTATAATACATGTTTGCTTTATCTACTTGTTTGTGTTTGTCCTTTTTGCTCACCGGCCTATTAAGGCAACACAGACACAAAAATAAAAGACCTCTCGATTTTTGTAGCCACTGTTAATATAAAATTATCTGGTCATTACACAGTAAAACCGACGCCATCTTTTCTATCTATTGACGGGTCTCCAGAGCTGTCATTCAGTTATGGTAATGGGCGTTTCGTTTTCCGACACACGCTGTAGCAGTAGACCAATCACAACAGTGAGGGCTCACTTAAAGGAGGGGTTTAGACAGACTGATTCTTCGAACTGCTTCACACAAGTCATTTACGAATCATTTAGAAATAAAAATTAAATCTATTTTTGGAGAAAACTAAAGTGTTTTTTGACCTTGCATACCTGTTTTAAGAGACTCATTAAGCAAAATTAGCAACCTTTAAAATGGCATAATAGGGGCCCTTTAAAGACTTACCACAATACCTAACTTTACCATAACATCCTTTATTAGTTATTTATTAGCAGCTTTATTAGTCTTAATTCATCCCTAGGCTGAGAACAATAATCCATTGTTTCCAAAAAAAAAAAAAAAAGGTTGGCGCCGCCCTACACATTACCGCTCCCACAACCATAAAAATAACACCGCCAGCACACAACCCCAAACACATAAAACCACACACATGACAGCAGTATAAGGATGTGCATTGCTTCCACTTTCAAGAAAACTCATTATTCCTTATTACTCCTTGGAGGGTATGTGCGCACACGCAAACACGCACACACACTTTCTGCTTCCTGCTGAGACCAGTGCTCCATATGATAATCTCAGATGCATCATTTAAAGCATCTTCTTTGAACTAACACAGAATTCTCTTTGGTGTAGCTAAAACGAACTTGTTTCTTGAGCATATTGCCAAACATTATGTAGCCATTATGAAACCTTATGTAGGCATCCGAGTCACCCAACCAATGTAGCAATAAACAGGCTAAACACATTCTCAACAAGATATCATGGTTACAATAAATTGCCCAATAAACACCTCACATTGCTTTCAAGTATGTGGATCAAATGATTAATGGGGTATAATGATCTTCTCCGCAATACGACCAAATGCAGCCGCACATTGAAGCCTGCAGATTTTTACACGGGTCTGGAGGAGAGGTCTCACCATGCTTCATGTTGACACGTCATGTCAATTCGACTAGCCTCCACACAAATACTACGAATACTCACACATCATGTACAGTACAAGTCGAGGTGTTTCGGGAGCATATTGAAGTAGCCATTGGAAACCCTGCATACAGTATGAACATGCCTTGTGACAATCCCTGTGATTATTCATTTTAAGCATCGCATACTGTACATGTTTCACTAATATGCCTAATCCATCATCCTTCACCCTGGATTTATTGTAAAGGTTAGCCGTAATACATGCACATTATTTTCCAAATATGCAGTTCTCCACAGTTCCTACATGCCCTCAGTTTATCACTAATGCTGCATTCTGTTCCACAGTGTACCTTAAAGTTTACTCTGTGCTCTTGGTGCTCTTACTCAGCACCCTGTTGATGGAACTTTCCTGGACAAATTCCTCAATTCACAACACACTGCAACATCACCAACCCAGACATCACTTCCTCAGTGCGTTACCCTGGTAACCAAAGCACCTTGGATACTATGCGACTAAAAAATTCCACACTGCTGAAATAAAATAGTAGATATATATTGAGACAAAAATGTATAATATTAAAATATCCATAGATTGTGAATAAATGTCATTTGTTTAAATTACAAGATGGATGCTGTTATTTCTAAAGAGATTAATATTACATAAATTAATAGCTTATGTAATATATTAACAAATGAAAAAAAAAAAATAATATATATATATATATATATATATATATATATAACAATATATATATGTTATATATGTTATATATGTTATATATGTTTATAGTGACATCAAAACAACATAGCTGCTTAAAGATTCAAGCATGCTGTAAACAAAGAAGCATTTTCCACTTTTAATCTCTACAGTATTTGTGAGGGGCGAGCCAGGACTTTTGATTGTGCAGAATAGCGGAACATAGTTATGAGAGTAGACACTACCTTTATTTCGCTATATAATTCCTTGCTACACTAATACACTTATCCCAGTGTTTCACTAGCGTACATCTCGGTACACCAGAGCCATGATCCGACTACCTGCTTCATATCATTGTCACATCTGATAAAATAGAAAAAAATGGACTGGTCTGATTGCCAAATGCGTTCGGTCTTTTTGCAGGACAATGCACAACCTCAGACAACCCACCACACCACTTGCACATTACAGGAAGTTGGCTGAGAGATACTGCCACATCCCCTGTATAATCATGACCTCACCAAGAGATTTCTACATGTTTGAGAAATTAAAGGAGTACTGTTCTACAACTGAAGCACGGACTCCGATCATGTTCTGGCATACTTAACTTACAAAACTTTCTACCCTGATGGTATCCAAGCAATAGTGCATTACTGTAGCGGGGGATCCCATTTTGACTTGAACACCTTAATACATTACATTTCGGTTCAGTGTTTCCTTTAGACACAGGATTGTTTAATCAGTAACACTGACCATGATGTCGACAAGTTGATGGAGGTAACCTTACATCATTCATCACAGCTTGCTGGATTGTGTTTAAAAATCATGCTTTTTACACACACACAAAAAAAAATCTAAATTCTGAGGTTTCAATTATGGGTTTAGTCAAGCCTGGCTTTTTCCCTGCAGTCATGGAGAAAGTCATACATTTTAATCAGGTCTGCATACAGTACAGCCAGAGTGAACCTGTGAAGACATTGTAATCTCGCAGAAGTGGTTTTTTTTTGCATGTCTTCCTAGCACTGAGGACAACTCTAACACATGCGTACAGTATGTGAAATGACATTTTCTTTTTTTGGAGGATGGGTCCCAGGGGAAGTCCTCTCTGGTCTGCAGTACTGCAGTACTGGTCTTATCTCTGGGCACTTTCACACTATGCACTATTGATTTGTACCGTAACTGAACATCTAAATTGTGCGAGTGCTGTCTAATCAGTGACAAATGATAAATGAGATTATGTTAGAATGTACCACTGAGCCTTATAAATATAATTGAGCATAAAAGGTCAAACAAAGCCTGGGGGCAAATTCTACTTTATAGATGATGAAATGTGGTTCCAATTGGTTTGTGTAGGATTTATACCTAATTTCATACGTGGTAAGATATGTGGAGTGAAGGTTTACCATCCAACATGAAAAGTGTACAACTTTAATACTTGCTTCAGGTCAGGCTTCAGAGTATAAATATTAACTTACTGTTTGTGGTGTGTGTGTTGCACGTGTCTCATCGTCTCCAGCATGCTTGTATATACAGTATGTGTCACTGTAGCACCATATTGATTTGGAAGTACTGTACATGGAATGATGTGAATCCCTTTCCTTTTCGAAAGCAGTAAAATATGGGTTGAGGTCGTCCAATGTGTCTGAATATAGCTCCTGCTAAACGCATTACCCCTGTGCCACTGCTAACTGGCCCACATTTGGCTCGTCTGGGAGACAGACAGGCTGGTCGGCGCTATTTTGGAATGTACAAAATAGAGGCCAAAATCACAAGGGACAACTTCCAAAGCATAACAGACAAGCCACAGGGAAAGTGAGAATTTAAAGCGTAACAGCCTCCACGTACATGTGTAAAAGATTAAAAAGTCCACTAAACGTCAGGTCAGATTTTAGAAGTGTTGGGTGTAACGCGTTTGAGTACCTGGATTACTTTTTTGATCTAATGAGTAATCTAATGCGTTAGGTCCGCCATTTAAGTATTCAGTTATTTAGTTACTTTTTCAAAAATGTAATCCGTTATTTAGACAATTTATGTAACTAGTGAGCCAGACAGAAGTCATTCCAATCCCTTAGTGTGTGTGTGTGTGTGTGTGTGTGTGTGTGTGTGTGTGTGTGTGTGTGTGTGTGTGTGTGTGAGAAAGTCATCCTACAAACCCCGCCCCCGATAACCTGCCCGCTCTGTTATTCCTGCTGTTATACCCCTATCTCACCTACAGTATGCGTTTTGACTATGCGAGGACCGACACGTGGAAAGATAATCACAGCGCCAAAACTCGCGGTGAACCATGATGAACTGCACTACCGCGCGAAACCGCGTAGGTGAGATAGGGGTATTAGTAGTTAACAGATTATGGATCAAACTTCGCTGAGTGATGATGGTAGAATAATTATAAAGGTCTCACAAAGAAGTTTTCATTTTCTGAAATGGAAAAGTACTCAAACTAGTTACTTTAATCAGAAAGTAATGCTGTAATGTAACTGATTACTTTTTAAATGTTATGTAATTATGTATTGTAATGTAACTTTGACATTTTACCCAGAAATGGACAAGCTCTATTTCTCTGAACATTCTGTCATTTTTGTGGTTGGTGTGACCCACTATGACTTCATACTTAATACAGTATAATACAACATTACTGAATACACTGTTCTGATTGTTCAGAATCAGAAGGTTTTGATTCATTTGTTAAGACCGTACTTTCATCTGGAGGCTGTGGATAGGCTGGAGCCTGTCCCATGGAACTTACTGCACTAGGCAGGGTACACTCCAGATGAGCACCAGATATGGGGTACATCACAAGGCACAAGCATATATACACTCACATACCCAATCACACACTACAGAAAATTCGGGCATGCCTGCAAGTCTTTGGTCTGTGGAAGAAAACCAGAGACCTTGGAGGAAACCAACCAAGCACAAGAAGAACATGCAAAACAGTGTTTGTCATATTATACCAGTTGGTTCCCACTCTTACGTATATATTGGCTTAACATTAATTTCTAACCAATCGACTTACCCTTCTGAACCCTTGAGCCTCATGGTTGTTAAAATCCTCATATAAAGAATGGTGACGTTTTCCGAGCATGCTGCCGTTCCCGTTGGTTAGGGTACCAAGGTTTGCCATGTTCACACTATCCGACGTTCCCTTCTCCTGTTCTGGTTTCTCTCGCTCTTGGAGTTCTGGTCCAGCTTGAGGTTCAGGTTCACCTACACTAGAGGCTGTCATAGGAGAGAAGTGCTGCAAGGATTCGGGGGGTTCTGGTCTAGTGCATAGGTCATGCATTGCTCCCTCTCAATGCACGCTGAGTAAAACAGGGGGGGAGTCAATACTGCCACCGGAGTAGCACATTAAACAGCAAGGCAACAGGAGGGCAGTGTCGGTACTTGATTCACCTCCAGGAGTCATGCAGGAAAGCAAAAAATGCACAGTCACAGTACAGCACAGTCAACCTGGTGCTTATTCATAGAAAAGCAAGAACTGCATCACGTCAGAGTGCGACAACGTTTCTCTCTATATATAAAATTAATAGTATGGTAAATATATGGGGCTTAGCAGTCAACTGCGCAGAAACATATCCCGCAAAAACATGCTCACGTAAAAAACTGACGTGATGTTACGTGGTTTAAGGTCCTCGTGAGATGTGCATTGCTGTAAAGATTCCGTCCTAAACATGCAGATCTGAAGCTGTCTGCAACATCACGACATCTATCTCTCCATCTCTATGCGTTCCCTTATTAGATAAGGATTCTTGCTACTGTATATCTTCACCGGATCTGAAGATTCAACAGAATATCTATTTTCTTTCAGCAAAAAGTGTCTCTATATTAATGTACATTTGTACATTATGTATCTTTCTTCTCCTCTCTTTCTCTCTCTCACCTCTTCTGCAATCGTTCCATTTGAAGGATAAGACGGAGCACTCGCTCTGCCGCTCCGCCGCTGCCTAATCCGTGCTCTCCGAGACGACGTTACATCCAAGAGGATCTTGAAAGGAGGAGGGAGAACACTCGGCTGTAAACTGGCTGAAAAAGCCAGTGCGTGTTTGTGTGTATCTATATGATAAAGAGGCAGAATGGGGGTGGGACGGCTGCATTCGGCTCACCAATCACAAGCAGGCAGTGTCACAGGCACAGCCAATCCTGAATGCAGAGGGAGCTGGTTTCCATGGAGATGACGCTGGAATGATGGTGAGCCTATTGATTGCTCAAGAGGCAGCACGGTGGGCTGTGGGACAGGCACACCAGAGTGGACACACACACACTCCGCAGACATTACCACTAAAAGAGACAATGTTGCCGATGACGTATGCAAACGTACTTGTTTAATGCAACCACGGGATGCAGACATAACAGAAAATGACATCATGTCACCAAACCCCAAGAGACACATTACATTATCTATTTATCAGGTTGCACACACAAATAGAACTGCCACACAGTATTCCCAATTAATCACATTTACTGTAAATAAACACGACATGCAAGCGTGTGGGTGACTGCCGAGTAAATGAAGTTTATTAAATCAGAACCCCTTCTCAGGGATTGCATCAGATCACAGATCTTTATTACTTTCTCGAACACACTCCAAGAGTTTAATTCCAGAGTTATTAACTCTGTCTCAGAGCCTGTGTGTGTTTTGCATCTCTAGTGCACACTCGGTGAGAGCAGTCGGTGTAATATAAGGGTGCACACCACATAGTTACCCATCAAATGGGTTAAAATTTTATATAGAGTAGCTTTAAATGAGCTGGTAGATAATTCATGTTACTCATATGAGGTCATAAATGTATCCGTATGTATACTATTCTGCATTCGGGAAGGTACAATGGTTAATATCTGCAATATAAACATCAAAAACTATTGAAATTTAGCAATTTCCATTTAAGATTTGGCTTGTGAATTCAATTGAACTCCATCCAAATGGTTGATTTGATTTGATGAGTCTAAGAACGGCTCCTGGTAGACCTGCATCCATACGCTGACATTCATGCAGTATATCTCAGTGAAAGAAACGGTGGAAGGAGGCCAACCACACATCATCTGGAGACAGAGATGAAATAAAAGAGAACCCTAGCAGTGCATATGATGCATTCTATTTATTTATCATATATGAAATAATTTTTTGCTGTTGCTTTGCGGGAATGAATAAATTAGATTTATGGCACTGTCTGTGCCATAAATCTAAAAAGCAGCTTGAGCCGAGATCAGGGCCATTTGCTTCATCATGCTGAGCGATAGGACTCACCTGCAATGTGTTAGACTACAGGGAACACCTAAGGATGAGGACAGAGAAACTGAGTTGTACAGTACATCACCTGGAGTAAAAGGATTTCTGTGTTGATGTTTAAATTCATACAATACGTACAGTACAGAATCAAGGGCAGTTGACAAGATTAATGCGATCAGATTCAGATGTGTTGGACAAACTGAAGAGATTGAGAAAGTACAAGAAGGGTGAAGGACAGAGAAAATTGCATGTGTCTCAGACGGCCTGAGCAGACAATTGGCTTCTGGCTGGCCCTTACAGTCTGAGTGATTCGCCTTTCTACGACCAACAAAATAGATGCTGATTTCAAAATACGGATGGCCTTTCAGTCTAGCATTTCACTATCGCTCATGAAAATTAGATTCGATTCAGTTTCAATTTTATTTATAACCAGTTCTTTTGGTTTTGGAATCCAGTAGTCAACACAAGATGGATTAAATATTCTTAAACATTCCAATCTGCTCTTTCCCAGGTGAGCTGCATGATGAGTCCCAATTGATCTTACATTGGAAGCACATAGGATTAGCATGTAATTTGTACAGGTAACACGGCCCCAAAACACCATATAAGGGCAGGTGCATGCTCTGCTGTGTGCAAAACCTGGCGTGAGAATTGGCATCCATTTATTATAATTTCTCTAAAACAGTGAATAGTCTAAAGTTGATTATATGACAATTTTGAAACTATTACTTTTAAAATCGTGCATCAGACAAACAACATGCAGACTGAGAAAATTGAAGTGTTTTTCTTATCTTAGTAAGAGTGTTCTTGAACACTTGTAAAAGTTTCTCATCGACTACAGCTCGACATTTAATACCATAATTCCCGCCACACTCACCACCAAGCTGGAGCACCTGGGACTCAGCTCATTAATGTGTCAGTGGATCTCCAATTTTCTGACTGGCAGACCACAGGCAGTAAGGATGGGCGACATGTCTCAGCCTCACTCACTCTCAGCACTGGAGACCCCCAGGGTTGTGTTATGAGCCCCCTACTGTACTCTTTGTACACCCACGACTGCGTGGCCACTACCAACTCCACCGCCATCATCAAGTTTGCTGACGACACCGTCGTGGTCGGACTGATCACCAACAATGATGAGTCGGCCTACCTAGAGGAGATTGGAAATCTGGAGAACTGGTGCCAGAGGAACAATCTCCTCCTGAACGTCAGCAAGACAAAGAGCTGATAGTGGACTTTAGTACAAAGCCATGTAATATTTTTATTATGCCCTTATTTGTATAGTTTATTTATTTTCTTTAGTATTTCTTTTTATTCATATTTATTCCTTACGTATAAGTTTTTATTTTCTTTTTAGGGTAACCGGCGGTCGTATAAGCATTTCACTGCATCGTACAGTGTATGACTGTGCATGTGACAAATAAAATTTGAATTTGATTTGAATTTGAATTATGCAGGAGAAGAAAAAAAAAGAAAACTGGTGAATCATTGAAATTAATAAGGCAAAAGAAAATAAGAACAAATTGTGACTACAATAAAAAACAAGAGAAGAATTTGCTTCTTGTTCTTTCTGTCCATTACTTCCTCAAATCCAAAATGAAGCTCACAGGTTAATTTTATCCTCACAGTTTATCCTACCTAGGTTCTCATCAAGTGTGAGTGTAAAACTAGTATTAGGTTTGTCCAAGACACATAGATGCACAACAAAATCAGTAATTATCACATGCATACTCACACAGCTATACATCATGGACATTGATAATGGTCTTCGGCAAGGCTACACTTCTTTCGCTCAAGGAAATGCCCGAAAAATCTTCAGATATTGCATCCAAAAAAAAAAAAAAAAAATGCAAAGAAACATGCCCGAAGGTTACAAACATTTTTACTGACAATGAAGTAAAGATCTTGGCCCACAAAATTGTCAAGATGGACTAACCTGAGGTGACCAGAAGACGTAGCTTTAGCGGTTAGCCCAATGTAGCGTGGAGGATAAACCCAAACGCGGAAAGAAGCGAGCAGGCAGGATAACCACGCGATTTAGTTTAAGGACTCTCCCAAAAACGGAGCAAGGGAAAAACACAAATTTAACCCGCGTCCTAAAAATACACACACAATAGCAAAGACAAAACGGAACCAACATGTGAGTACTCACGGTTTGCTGAAACGACAGCTGGAGCTGACATGGGCCGAACTCAATGACTGAGCGGTAAGCCATCGTTTGTTTACCTCTTTTATACTTCCTGGTTTTGCGCCCGTCTTACTTCCGGGTCCTAGTGCCGGGCGCAGATTGAGTGTGTATGACAGTACCCCCCTGTCCAGGACTGGCTCCTGACGGTCCTGGGATGGAGGATACCCTGTGACGGTAGTCCCGAATTAGCTGGGGGTCGAGAATGAACCGGGCCGGGATCCAAGATCGCTCCTCGGGGCCATAGCCCTCCCAGTCCACCAGGTATTGCGTACCTTTGCCCCGAGGGCGCGAGTCAAGGATTCGGCGCACGGTGTAGGCGGGACCGCCGTCGATGATCCGGGGAGGAGGAGCTGGGGGGGTGGGTGGAATCATGGGTGAGGTGATGAAGGGCTTGAACTGGGACAGGTGGAAGACTGGATGGATCCGGAGCGCCGCAGGCAGCTGGAGCCGGTAGGTGACAGGGTTAATTCTGTGAGTGATGTGGTATGGTCCGATGAATCTGGGGGAAAGTTTCTTTGACTCGGTGCGGAGGCGGAGGTTTTTTGTGGACAGCCATACCTTGTCACCTACGTGGTATAGTCGTCCCGGAGGATGTCGGCGGCGATGTTGGTGGATGTAGCGGGCATTGGCACGTTGGATGGCCTGGTTGGTCGTAGTCCAGAGCCGCCGACATCTGCGGACCAACTGTTGGGCTGACGGTACATCAACCTCCGGCTCTGGGTGGTTGAAGACGGTGGGTTGGAAACCGTGGCATACCTCAAATGGGCTTAGGTTAGTGGCAGAGGAGATGTGGAGGTTGTGTGATAGTTCCGCCCAAATGAGGTAGCGTGCCCAGGAGCGCTGACGGTCCGCTACGAAACATCTCAGATAGCGCTCCAGTTGTTGGTTGGTCCGCTCCGTCTGACCGTTAGTCTGTGGGTGGTATCCGGAGGACAGACTGCAGGTGGAATCGATCAGACGGCAGAAGGCCTTCCAGAACCGGGCTGTGAACTGGGGCCCTCTGTCCGAGACGATATCCTTGGGGAACCCATGCAGACGGACTACGTGCTCTAAAATCAGCTCTGCTGTTTCCTTTGCTGACGGGAGTCCGGCGAGAGCCACCAGATGCACGGTCTTAGAGAACCGATCCACGATCGTGAGGATGGTGTCTTTTCCTTCGGAGGCCGGCAGGCCCGTGATGAAGTCCACGGCAATGTGCGTCCAGGGCCGTCGAGGGACGGGAAGGGGTTGCAGTTCTCCTGGAGAGGGTTGGTTGGTGGTCTTTGCCCTGGCACACACTGGGCATGCCTGAACGAACTCTTGGACGTCCCTCGTCATGGATGGCCACCAGAAGTCGCGCTGGATAAATTGGAGGGATCGTCGGGTGCCTGGATGGCCCGAAATTGGGGAGGAGTGTCCCCAGCGGAGAACCTCGGGTCTCATCCCTTCAGGCACGAAGAGTCGTCCAGGTGGCACACCTGCCGGTTCGGTCTCTGTACCTCGTGCCTGGCGCACTCTCGTTTCCAGGTCCAGTTGCAGGGGTGCGATGATCTTGGAAGAGGGGAGGACAGGCGCGGGGTCCGCCCGGGGGGGGTCCACCTCTAGTTGTCGGGAGAGGGCGTCAGCTTTGGTGTTCTTGGGCCCCGGGCGGTATGAGAGGTGGAAGTTGTAATTCTCAAAGAATAATGCCCACCGCGCCTGTCGTGGATTTAACTGTTTAATGTTTCGGATGGTGATTAGATTTTGATGGTCCGTCCAGACTATGAATGGCTCACTGACGCCCTGGAGCCAGTGACGCCACTCCTCCAGAGCCCACTTTATGGCCAGCAGTTCGCGGTCCCCTACCCCGTATCGCTGCTGAGTGGAGTCAAATTTTCTGGAGAAAAAACCACAAGGGTGTAGTTTTTGGTCTGGACCTTGCTGTGAGAGGATAGCTCCAGCGCCCACATCTGAAGCATCCACCTCCACAACGAATGATTTATTGACATCTGGGTGGTGGAGAATCGGTGCAGTGGTGAAGCGGTGACACAGTGATCGAAAAGCGGAGACAGCTGCCGGGTTGAGGTGAAAAGGGAGAGAGGAAGGACGGGTCAGAGCGGTTAGGGGGGCGGCAACTGTACTGTAGTCCCGGATAAAGCGACGATAGAAGTTCGCAAACCCGAGAAACCGTTGAAGCTGTTTGAGGGTCTTGGGTAGGGGCCAATGACGCACAACCTCTAGCTTCTGCGGGTCCATGGCCACACCCTGGGGCGAGATGACAAAACCCAGGAACGTGGTGGAGCGCTCGTGAAAAGCGCACTTTTCCAACTTACAGTACAGTTGGTGGGCGAGTAATCTCTTTAGAACCGCCCTGACGTGCTGGGTGTGTTCTTCCATGGTGCGTGAATAAATTAAAATATCGTCCAGGTATGCGAATGCCCACCGACCGAGCATGTCCCGAAGGACGTCGTTAATGAAGTGTTGGAATGCGGCGGGGGCATTGCACAGTCCAAATGGGATGACAAGAGTTTCATAATGTCCGGTGGGGGTGATGAATGCTGTCTTCCACTCATCGCCCTCTCTGATGCGCACCAAGTTGTAGGCGCTCCGGAGGTCCAACTTCGTAAAGATGGTGGCGCCAGAGAGGGCGTCCAGGGCTGAGTTGGTAAGAGGCAGAGGATGTCGATTTTTGATGGTGAGATGGTTGAGCCCCCGATAGTCGACACAAGGGCGAAGTTCCCCGCCTCTCTTCTTCACGAAGAAGAACCCCGCGGCGGCAGGTGAGGAGGAGGGCCTGATGGTGCCTTGGCGCAGGGCGTTGTTTACATATTCCTCCATCACCTGGGTCTCGGTGGGTGTGAGTGAGTAGAGATGGCCGCGGGGGGGGATCGTACCGGGTTGGAGGTCTATGGCGAGGTCGTATGGACGATGAGGAGGAAGATGGGTGGCTCGTCGCCTGCAGAAAACCTCTGCTAGGTCTCGGTATGGTTCGGGGATGGAGTTGGTGTCGACGTCGGGGGCCTCGGACTCCCTAGAGCACGTCCCAGCCGCTGCCCGTAGGCATAGTTCGTTGCAGGTCGCGCCCCACTGAAGGATCCGATTCTGGGTCCAGGAGATTAGAGGGTCATGTTGGAGCAGCCAGGGATGACCAAGGATGATGGGTGGAGATGAGATGGAGGTGACGAAGAATTTTAACTGTTCATGGTGTTGGTTGATGGAGACGGTGATGGGTTCTGTTCGGGTGCTGATTGGGCTGGTGGAGAGGGGGCGACCGTCGACAGAGGTGATGCGAACGGGCTGGGATAACGCCTCGAGTTTTACCCCCAGGGTTTTGGCATATGCAGAGTCAATGAAGTTACCTGCTGCCCCGGAGTCGATGAACGCAGCACTTCGGACCCGTTTGTGGCCAACCTGGAGGTGTACCTGAACCGTGAGACGGGAGGAGTTGGTGGTGATGGCGGAGAGACGAAGGGGACCCGGCGAGTCTCTCTCTCCTCTCACCGGGCCTGGGCGTTTCCCGGTCTGAGCGGGCATGTTGCCCTGTGATGTGTAGCTGACCCGCAATAGGCACAGAGCCCTTCACGAAAACGTCTCTCCCGTTCTGCAGCGGTCAAGGAGGCGCGTCCTAGTTGCATGGGTTCCCCGGCTCCGGTGTCAACCACGGCAGGAGGTGGAGAACCGACATGTCCCGGGGTGGCGTAGGTGGCGGAGTCTGCGGGGCGTGGAGTGGTGACAGTGAAGGCGGGTGGTGGTCGTGACGTGGTGACGGCGAAGGTGGGTGCAGGTGGCAGGGTGCGAGGGGCTGGCCTCGGACGAGAGAGGAGGCGCTGGTCGATCCGGAGAGCGAGTTGGATTAGGCCCTCCAGGGTCGCAGGAAGCTCTCGCCCGGCTAGTTCGTCCTTAATCCGAGAAGCCAGTCCCTCGTAGTAGGATGTTCGGAGTGCTGCATCGCCCCACGTTGTTTGGACGGCGAGAGTGCGAAACTCGGCCGTATAGCGGCTCACGGGCAATCCTCCCTGCCTCAGGTGATAAAGTCTGGTGTCGGTCTCCACCTCGCCCGCTGGATGTTCGAAAGTGAGTTTGAGTTGGTGAGTGAACTCATTGTAAGAGTGGGCGGTGTCTGTATCTGCCCGTAAAACTGCCGTGGCCCACTCTGCTGCCTGCCCTTTTAGCAACGAGACGAGAAGAGCAATGCGGAGGCGATCGGTGGAGTATTTGGTGGCATTAAACTCAAACACCAGATCGAGAGCTGTTAGAAAAACGCTGCACTTCCCGTCCGTGCCGTTCCACTTCTCTGGTAGAGAAAGAAAAACATCAGAAGGAGGGGGGGGGGGGGGATGCGGCGCCGCGGCCCCCGCGGCGTGCGATCGAGCAGTGACGTCACCAACAGCTGCGCGGAGATCCGTATTCTCCCGCCGGAGCTCAGCGACCTCGCGGCGGAGGGAAGCGAGATCCGCGGTGAGCTGATTGATTAGCGCCGCATGCTGATCTACAACGTCGCAGAGACTCGCATAATCCGCTGGGTTTACCGCGGAGGGCTCAGTCATTCTGTCAAGATGGACTAACCTGAGGTGACCAGAAGACGTAGCTTTAGCGGTTAGCCCAATGTAGCGTGGAGGATAAACCCAAACGCGGAAAGAAGCGAGCAGGCAGGATAACCACGCGATTTAGTTTAAGGACTCTCCCAAAAACGGAGCAAGGGAAAAACACAAATTTAACCCGCGTCCTAAAAATACACACACAATAGCAAAGACAAAACGGAACCAACATGTGAGTACTCACGGTTTGCTGAAACGACAGCTGGAGCTGACATGGGCCGAACTCAATGACTGAGCGGTAAGCCATCGTTTGTTTACCTCTTTTATACTTCCTGGTTTTGCGCCCGTCTTACTTCCGGGTCCTAGTGCCGGGCGCAGATTGAGTGTGTATGACAAAAATAGACTAATGCAAAAATGATTGTATATGTGGGTGTGCTATTTAGAACTGTAATGTACTGTAGTTCGAGCGATATGAACGAAGGCATGTTGTGTCATTATGCAACCTGTAAATGATTGGGAAATGCCAGAACCGTCACCAATTTCTTTTAGAAATGTACGCATAGCTAAAACCCCCTTTTGGAACAGGCTGTACTGGGTTATAACTGATGATGCGACAAACACATTGCTTCCATCTGCAAAAAGCTGCATGAGCCAAATCTTTATAAAAAGCATGATCCTAATCAATATTGAAATATGCCCTTCATACAATTGTACTTTACATTCCATCTGTGCCATCTGTCTGCTTTTTGTGAGCACCGAAATTAGTAATTACTCCCTCAGTTATGTTGACATGTTAGACAGCATTGTTATTACAGCTATTACATGTTTTGATCCTATTTTCTTGAGAATCTCCTTCAATACATAGAAACATGTGAACACATGATTTGCACTATACTATATATCCAGCTGAAACCTAGCTACTGTAGGATGTTTACCATGTCCAAGCAAACCAAGCAAGTTTGAGTTTTTTTTGCATTTCATCTTCACATTGTAACAATGCCAATCCCAGAATAACCATTGGAACTTGTATGAAGTGGGTTGTTACTCAAAGGTGCACAATCCTGGCAGTTCTGTGTTTTCATGGCATGAGTCCTGAAATGGAAACTGAAATGGTGTGATATGCTTAAAGATGAAATAGCATAATTGGGCTAGAGGGATTTTTGTTTTATTAATCAGAATTTGACTGGCGTATGAAAAGTGCATATGCCAAAACAAACATGGTGTCAGATCGAAATGAGAACCTGAGGGAAACAGTAAACAGCCATGCTCATTCTGTTAGAGACCTCGCCAAGAGCCAGGGTCTATTTAAACCATTCTGAGAGGAAATTTACCATGAATAATTACTTTCGCAGCCATTAGCATGACTTGTGTCCTGTTGTCTAAGGACATTACGGGAAGGTGATGTGCTCAGCCGTATGTTTAACAATTAATAAACACCCCATGAATAAAAGAATTATACACGGCCTAGCCAAAAAACAATTATAAATTTCGCAAACATCAAATATTTCATTAGACCGCATTTTGCTTTGATTATGGATGTGGCATTGTTTATGATAAGCTTATGAAAAGTCGTGACATTTTTTTCCGCCCAGAGTTGCATTCATTAATCTCCAACATCTTATGTTGGTGATGGGAGAGTCGGAGCTCTGCGTAAAGTAAACTTCTCCAGCACATCCCAAAGATAGGGTTACGGTCAAATCCAGATATGACCTTATATATATATGTTATTTACGTTATATACTGTATATGACATGTATACTATAGGGTGAAGAATGTAACCTACAAAGCATGAATGGAACATAAACACTGCCTTGTTTTCACTTTTCCTTTTATATTAAGATTTCAGCAATTCAGTTACGTATATTTAATTTCTTTCAAAGACAGCAACTATAAAAGGACTTAAGACTGTTAAACAAAAGACCACAAACAGTGACTCAAAATGAATAGAAGCCGTTTTCTATGAAAAAAAAAAAGATTGTCTAATAGAAGAAATAAGAATTTTGTGCCACACAAAATGACAGACAAATCCTAGCTTCAGAAGCATGAAATATAAATCTTAAACAACCTTCAAAGAACTCACACATGCTCTAACAATTTTGGGAAAATCATAATGAGTCCCCACACACAAGCTGTATTTATTTTCAAAGGCAATAGCCTGATCATCTATTTTAAAGATTGCAGAAGCTGCAATAATGTAACTGTGGTCAGGTGCCACGCCTTCAAAGAGAGTGAATGACATACTGTAATTAACTTTATTCTTAAAGCCTTTAGTTTCTGAATTAATGTATGCAAGAAGAAGAAAACTTTTCCCGAAAGTTCCTTAAAATTTTAGATCAAATTTGGGTTTAGTCAATAATTTAATACCCTTTCAGTCTTTCACTTCCTTTCAACACTGTCTTATGCCGGTTTTAAAGATGTGAGGGATATGAGGGGAGGGGGCTCCCAGGCGTGACCTAGTTATGCCACCATCCGTACCATCTCACCAAAATAAAAGGACACACAGACTCCCACTTCCAAGCTCTGCCAAACCCAATCCTCCAGAGACCAAGACTTCAAATGAATCCTGAATATTTCCCTGTTTCCAAAACACCTAGACAGACTGTCTCATTCTGACATAATTCAGATACGAATCTGTGATGTGAGATAAACAAACCAGGCTGAACAAATATGGCATACACAACAAGCAGGCCAAGTATAAAAAGGGGCCAGGGTTAGCTCAGTGGTTAAGGCTTTGGACTACGATTCGGAAGATCCCAAGTTCAAACCCTACAACCACCAAGTTGCCATTGTTGGGCCCTTGAGCAAGGCCCTTAACCCTCAATTCCTCAGATGTATAATGAGATAAAAAATGTAAGTCGCTCTGGATAAGAGCGTCTGCCAAATGCCTAAATGTAAAAACCATAAAGAACTGTTAACACAGACAATGCTTACAGTTTTCTGGTATTCTCAAGGGCCAGTATTGGAACATTATCAGCTCCCACATTAATACGGCTCTACAAAACCATTCAGGGGCGTCTGTGAGCTCACGTAAGCGGAGGGAGCGGACGGCGCTGTCCTCAGAGTGTGTTACTCCGCCCCCAACGGTGCATGAGCGAGCAGTTCGTAAAGGTGGTCGGTGACATCACGTGGGTCGGAGGAATCTGCGGCCCTCCCGACTGAATGGTGGTAGAAGCTTAATGTGGGAGCTCCCTAGCGACTGGGAGGAATTGGACACTACTAAAATTAGTGACAAAAATCTGGGGAAAAAATTTAAAAAAATTGTAAAAAAAAATAATTGAAAAGCAAAGGGATTAGGTAAAAAAATTATGCATTTGTCTTTGTTAAAATCAATTAAACCAAATTCTACAGCCAGAATGCAGATAATTTTTGACCTTCCCTCGTAATTTCTCAGTGAGAGAGAAGTCTTGCCAATGATTAAACTCTTGGATCAAGTTTTCTATAAGCTTTCACATCAGTGGATTAAGAATATATTTGTACACAATAAAAAAAAAGGACAGTTAGTTCAAATCCCACAATGGCACAGCTTTCCATGGCCGCGCGTATAAAAGAGCCACATTGGCCGTGTTCCCTGTGTGGAAGAGATAGTGTTTATTCATTCCCATATCAATGAGAAAGACAATAACCAATCACAGACAAGACTGTGAGCTGTATGCATAAGAGGAGTGTGTTCTGCTGCCATGTAATATAGCATGACTGGTACTGTAGTTTGAAAAAAGATGCAACGGCCTTTTCATTTGTAGGTTGATAACTACTGTATATTCTTACGAGGCGGAATAGTTAGCGGGAGAAAAATGGCAAATAACCAAACTAGGAGTGAAAAATAAATAAATAAATGACTGAAAGTGTATATCAACATAAAGGTGATTCCGGTAGTTATTACAATACAGTAAGTGGTAATTAATTTTGAAGACTACTACAGAACTATTACATGTAATAGAACAAAGTAAAATCACCAGGTAGCACCTATAAAAACTACACTCTTCAGCGTTCTGAACCCTGATTGCTCTTTCTTCTTTCCTTTCATTTTCTTTCTCAAACACAGCCAAAAAGTCACACTGTATCTTACTTTCCTCCAGAAAGCTGTCACTTTTTCTGCGGCTGAATCTCAAATACCATACTGAAAATATAGTCTATAAATGCATGTACTACAACACCACTTACAATAACTTAGACCATAGTGTACATAGTGAGCATATACACCGATAAGTCATAATATTAACACCACATAACATTAACAACGATTATCAATTATATAAAAGATAAACGGCTGACAGGATCATGGTCTAGGCTACCCTGTCCTTTCCGATCCCAAAGAAAAGCTAATGTGGTACAATTTGCTGGAAAAAAATCACTGCTGACTGTGACATAAAGGTATCAGAACACTCAGTGCATCACAGCTTGCATGTGTCTTAGGTTTAGATCGAAGACTAAAGGTTGTTGATCTGGCCACCAAAAATTTACCTCAAATATGGATCTCTCAATCCAATTAAGCATCCATGCAATGTGCTGGACAAACAAGACTGATCCATGAAGGCCTCACCTTGCAACTTACAGCACTTAAAAGTTTTGCTGCTAGCATCCTGGTGCCAGACACCACAGAACACCTTCAAAGGTCTTGAGGACCAAACTGTACCTTGAGGGGTCAAACTGTTTTCATGGAAGAAAGAAAAACCACACATTAATGGACATAATGTTTTAAGGTTTTAACGTTATGATTTATCGGTATATATTATACAGTATACGGCAGTTTGATAGCTGCCTATTTTAAAGATGGCACAGTTGAAAAAAACCTTGTAAATGTGTAATTATAAGAGTCTTTTTTAAATATAATTTTATGTTGCATCATTTTAAAAAAATTATGACGTTTAATGTTGCATAATAAAAACAATCTGTTTTGTTAAATACATTTTGTTTCATGCACATCAGGCTGCTAATTCACTTCACTGAGTACTCAGTCACTCATTTTTAATGTGCTTTTGTTTATTCAAATACATAATGACTAAAACAGCCCCTCATTAGTCTGTAGTGTGTTTTTTTGGTGTTAACTACTTCACGGTTTAGTTTCATGTTTGTGCATGTGTGATAACTCACCTGACTGTTCAGTCAGAATACAGCTGCTTTTTATTGTAATACTGACACAAATACAGAATCAAACAATAATCAGATATTTTGTTACATACAGTAGTCTGGACACAAAGGCAACAACTAATTATTGTTCACACAAATCCAGTGTGCAGTCAAACGAATATTAGAGATGGTGTGTTAGACTAAGACTATTAATAATCAGAATACTTTATGTTCTCTAGCCTTTCGAAACAGTATGAACAGCCTAGCGCAATTCCATTACCTGTATTACTACTGCAATATAATGTCAGTATCACAAGTCTCACATCATTAGCTGTTTACAAACCAAAATAGATCTACATTCTTTCCAGCATGAGGTACTATTTTCACTGGTCCTCTCTCTAAAATCATAAATCCATCTTTTAGGCTTATAAAAAAGGTGATTTTTTTTAAATCATCAACACTTCATGAGAGCAGAGAATTCATAGAAAGAAAAACTGAGGCCATGGCGTTGAAAGTCCAGAAAAGCTAAATAAGAGATGACCATAACCTGCTACATGATTATAGTAGGAAAAACCTGAAAATATTGAAGTTGAATTTTTTGAATGAACTTATAGAAAAAATAACTTTTCAACTATAAAATTATTTTAAAAAATTGAGACGCAGAGCCAATCAGTGCGATAGTTTACGCTAAGATAAATAATAATAAACAGCAATAATGTAAAGCGTTATCACTATGAGGTCATGGGTCATTAGAGCAAACATATCCACAGCAGTCCGAGGTGAGGGCGAGTCCTCAATCAATTTACACCTTATCAGCGTGCAAATGAAGAATCACTAAAGAATGATTAAAGATTGTTGTTTGTTTTCCGTACAAATACAAAGAAATATACAGGGACCACAAAGATCAAACTGTCCACATGGTTAACATATTGCAGGTACTGAAAACTGACAATAGATATTAATGAAATGCTATGGAAATTTTACATTGCTTATTTTTATAGACATTTTTTAAACACAGTGATTGCATATATAGAGATTTGAATCACAAACAAAACACCAGTTAGAATACTTGGATTACTTTTTTGATGTAACGAGTAATCTAAAGCGTTAAGTCTGCCATTTAAGTACTCAGTTATTTAGTTATATTTTCAAAAATGTAATCCACTATTCAGACAATTTATGTAATCCGTGAGCCAGAAAGCAGTCATTCCATTAGTGTGTGTGTAGTAAGTCGATACCCTCCCCCGCTCTGTTATTCCTGCTGTTATACCCCTATCTCACCAATGCGGTTTGACTCGCGATGAGAAGCGGTGTTAGGCCACAAGTGACCGCCCGACGTTCTGCAAAGTTCTGCAAGGTCCGTGATTATGAATTATGGAACTCACTCACTCACTTCTATAACGCTTTATCCTGTATCCAGGGTTGCCGGGACCTGGAGCCTATCCTAGGAGACTTAGGGCACGAGGCAGGGTACACCCTGGATAGGGTGCCAATCCATCGCAGGGTACACCACACATACATACACTCACACACCCATTCACACACTACAGGCAATTTGGGAACAACAATTATCCTAACCTGCATATCTTTGGACTGTGGGAGGAAACTGGAGTAGCCGGAGGAAAACCCACCAAGCAAGGGGAGAACATGCAACCTGCATGTACACAGAGACGGGAATCGAGCCAGACCGGGAATCGAACACAGACCCTGGAGGTCCAAGGCAACAGTGCTAACCATTACACCACCGTGCCTTCGAATTATGGAACTCGACAGTTAAAATTATATTAAAGCATAAAATGATATATAATTAGGGGCATGGCCAATTTGAGTGACACTGTAGGTGTCAAACCGTTAGCTGTATGCTATGTACCACTGAAATCATTGTACTTTGACTTACCATGTAGGAAGTGTAGGGTATGGTGGAGTTCAAATTCAATGTAATGTAACATTAAATAAATTTAGCTTTTTAGCCTGCTTGTTTTAACTGAGGTAAGTAGTCATGTTCCAACACAGCTAGGTTCTGTTCGCTCCACCCGTTTGTTAATTTACGGGACAACCGGCGCGATGACCAGAGTTCCCACTGTTGAGCTGCAAAACTGCTCTTTAGAGAACATAAGAGTGATGCCACAGAGGCTCCAGTTGTTTTTATATAGTTTATGGTAGGAACACCATATGTTTTGTTAGCTTCCACATAAGAATGGACAGCTAGTGGACACTAAGGAGACATTAATCCGACAAAAAGGGTACTAAATTAGAATTGCTAACACATCCTTTAGCATAATATGTAATGTAATATATCAGTTGCTCAGTCAAAAAGAATACACAAAGTTTGATATACTTCCATCATTCCATATTACATAACCCTTATTTGGGTTCCTGATTAAGTGAATGAATATTTGTTGTAGTTTGATTAAGAGAATGCTTAAATAACTATCTGTGCTCAAATACATTTTTTCGAAGAAGCAGATTTATGGCTTGGGACTGAAATAGTGACTAAGACAGTGCAATTTAGTTAATTATACAATTTAATCAAACTTCTGTTTGTCAATTCAAATCACTGAATTAGTGAAAATTGATGGATTCCTAAAATATATATTCCACAGCTTTTGCAGAAAACAAAAACCGCTTGCATCATCTGCAAATACAGTGAAACCTTGGATTGCGAGTAACTTGGTCTGCAAGTATTTTGCAATTCGAGCAAAATGTTTAAATAAATTTGAACTTAATAATAATAAGCATCTGCTTTGTTTGCCGAGCGTCACATGATCACAACTGAGCTAATGGATCTTCCCTCTCTCGCACTGTGGGATTGTGTGTAATCATCTCCCATCCTCAGTCTCAGTGCGCATCGTATAGTCATATAGTGTGTGAAAGTTGCCTACACAGTAGCCCCCTCCCTCCCTCCCTCCTCTCCTCCCTTAGGTTCAGCCACAACTCTTTTCAAAGGTAAAGTGCATGTTAATTTGTCTTATTTTGATTTTATAGTTTGTGTTCATTATTTTTATATTAATATTTTTGGGTTGTTTATGGTTTCCATTATTTCATACAGGGAAAGTCGCTTTGATATACGAGGGCTTTGATATACAAGCATGCTTCCGGAATGAATTATGATGCAATCGAAGGTTTAACTGTTTTTTGAATGCATGGGCTGTTGGTGCATTACTACCACCTAATTGGCTGGAGCAGAAGATGAGCAAGATTATCACTTTGTACTAGACATGACAATCAAGTCACAGGATTTCCATTCTTAATCTTCTTATATTTACTTTAGTAGTAGTTAATATTACTAAAATGCTGTTTAATTAAATATATAGAAAATTCCAATGCCCCAAAAAAGGCTTACCTATGATTCAGGGACACACTGGAGCAGTCTGCTGTCTTTTCCAGAACAATGACATGACTTGTTATTCCTTGGCCTTCATGCTCTGGCAGTGATAAATTATTCAACAATACTGGCAAAGAGGTAGAACAGCACTAACACATGAACACTCTGGCCTCCACACACACCTAAGGTTACTAAATAAAATATTATAGACCTCCACTTTAGAGTCTGATGATCTCCTTTAGATCAAGCAAACATTCCCACATAACTTCCTTCAATTCTTTTTTTTAGATTTTTATTATAAAACCAGAAATATTTGAACATAAATCTTAACTTTTGACAGTAAGGTGATGGAGCTGAGACATCTATTTAGCTTGATGTGGTCAGGACGTGGGTGATGACTCAGCAGGTCAGACTAGAGCTATGGCAAGCACTTCTGTTTTTGGGTTCAGAAAAGGACGGTTAGCGAGTGCACAGGGAACATATGAAGCTCCTTCTTCACTTATCTAAAAATACCTGCTGTTATGAAACTTTTTTTTAATCACCTAAAAATGATAGGAGTGTTACTGCTACCATCTTCTGGCTCCTTGCTTTTTTTCTACTGTGTGTGTGTGTGTGTGTGTGTGTGTGTGTGTGTGTGTGTGTGTGTGTGTGTGTGTGTGTGTGTGTGTTTTGCTGAATTGGAAAGGGAGCCCAACGATGCAAAAGTGCATCGGCTCAAAACTCCCCACACACAGCATCTCACCGCAAGACACACTGTTGTTGCTAAGTAACCAGCCTTTTAAAAGAGCAGACAGAGAACCAGAACTTACCGTGTCGTCCATGTTGTCCTCTGAACATCTGGTGGATGACAACTTTTCCAGAGATGCACCAAAACTCTGGAGTTCCCAATCCACATCAGGTAAAGTTTGATAAAGACCCCCTTTGCTGGTCTTTCCATCCCCTAGGGAAGACCTCAGTGGGCTTTTCTCCACATTCTCATTTTCAGATAAACTTTCCACACCATGTTTGCAATTCCTCATAGGTGGACGCTTCTGAGTATCTGCGTAGCAGTGGGTGACGTTTTGATTTCTGTCCTTGAATGACTCTGGCATGTCTTTGCTCCTTAAGTTCACTGATCGCCACTTTGGTGGCCCTTTTGTAACGTTGTCCTTCTTCTCTTCTACTACTAGTGATGGATGCCCATGTACTTCTAGCAAGTGGCAAAGGAAGTAGCTCTTCTCCAGCTCCACTTCCTCCCAGAGGCACTGCAGAAGCCTGGCCTGCTCCTTGCCTGCCTCCCCATGGAGCGTCTTCAAAAGCTCCTCCAGTTTACGGTAAGTTGCCCCATTGCCATTACACCCTGAGTCAATTCCTGGCTGCTTATTGCCTGCTTGTGTTGTCTTGCCTGGTCTTATGATACCAGTGATCTCATCAGCCAGCCTTTGCCGCAGCTCACCAGCTTGCTTGAGCGTAGCGTATTCAAGATGTTGATGATTTAACCAAGTCCAGTGCAGCTCCAGAGCCTTTTCCCTCTCACATCTAGACCTGGTTTCAGGTCTGCTGTAGTATGGCGAGACGTTCTTGGACTTCTTTTCCGAAAGCGGATGACTTGATTGCAGGATTCCTTTTTTGAAGAAGAGATATTGGTGGTTACTGCCAGCTTCATTCCTGTCCATATTGATGTAATGTTATTGGTATGAAGGTGAAAGAGACATGGTCAGACCAGGATGGAAGGGATGCACTAGGAAAGTTTAAGCATGAGCCGTGAAGACATGCAATAGTGAATGTGTTCATGCAGAAAAGAAGCACGCATTGCACGCATTGCAAAATCTACTCCATATGGCCACTGAAATGAGCAAAGATGAGCAGGTGAGAATGCCATGCAAAAATAAAACATAAATAAGATTAACTTGAAAATACAGTCAGGAGGTCAACTGAGGGTTTAGAGAGAATGACGGAGTACATTCAGTGATTAATAGCGAGTAACCACACTTCCTGTAAATGAAAAAGCCATTACTGAAAACGGCCAGGAAGCTGTTTTCATTGTGTCCGATTTAACAAACTCTAATATTCACAACAAATAGAATAAAATGTACATAAATAAAAAAAATATTAATAAAAAGTGCAAACAAACATAATAATCTTTCCAAAGTCTTATTATTTAAAATTAAGTAATATATAATATTCTTGCCTCAAAGTTCATAAGCATTGATATTTTTGTTTTGTGATAAAAAGTGACAAAAATATATTCATATTAACAAATATATAAATAAATTAGAATTATAATCACTTAATAAATTAAAGTAAACAATTAATTAAACATAATCAATTAATAAACTTAATAACAATAACAATAATAATAATTATTATTATTATTATTGCATGGAGTTTGCATGTTCTCCCCGTGCTTGGTGGGTTTCCTCCAGGTATTCCGGTTTCCTCCCACATTCCAAAGACATGTAGGTTAGGTTAATTGACATTCCAAATTGCCTGTAGTTTGTGAATGAGTGTGTGTATGTGAGTATGTGTGTGTGCCCTGCGATGGATTGGCACCCTGTCCAGGGTGTACCCCGCCTTGTGCCCTAAGTTTCCTGGGATAGGCTCCAGGCCCCCGCGACCCTGCATGTATATAAGGATAAAGCGGTACAGAAGATGAATGAATGAAAGATGAATGAATGAATAATTGTGCCTTTGATTTAAGGTTCACTTTTGAGAAATGGGCTATATTATACTGTATATTATATTACTCATTCATTCATCTTCTATACCATTTTATCCTGTATACAGGGTCGAGAGGGACCTAGAGGGCACAAGGCAGGGTATACCCTGGACAGGGTGTCAATCCATCGCAGCGCACACACACATTCGGTTTGACAAATTCACACACTACGGGCAATTTGGAAATGCCAATTAGCCTAAGCTGTATGTCTTTGGACTGTGGGAGAAAACTAGAGTACTCCGCTGAATCCCCCACAAGCATGAGGAAAACATGCAAACTCCATGCACACAGACCCCAAGGCAGGAATCGAACACGAACCCTGGCGGTGTGAGACCACTGTGCTAACCACTAACCACTGCGCCGCCTGATTAAATTTAGAATACCATAATAATAATAATAATAATAATAATAATAATAATAATAATAACAACACTACTACTAATTACTATTATTATTGTTGTTGTTATTAAAGTATCAATGATTAACTATATATTAATGAGTGTTCATTCATTAAAAAATGTGCCTTTTATTTCAGGTTTATTTCTGAAAAATAGATAATATATTAATTATGTTGTATTATATTATATTGTTTTATATTATATCATATTATATTATATTATATTATATTATATTATATTATATTAGACCAATGATTGAATTGTATAATAGGCTTGAACTTCTAAATTGTCACTAAAATGTAGATAAATGTACATTTTGAATTTAAAATAAACGTCATAAACGTATAGTTTCAGGTGTCTACCATACATCTCATTACCTGGTTAGCATTTGTCCAGACCGTTATACGGCAGATCAAATGTTTATTATTTATACCGGTATTCCGACATGCCCCGCCTCCTATGTTCTGATTGGCCAGTCTTATCGAATTGTCCAATTGACTGGGGATCCCCGCCCACACAGGAGGCGGGATTCGCCGGAATTGTAAGGAAGTAATCGGAAAACGGGTAGGACATTAACAAGCTCAGGTTTCGGCGACACTTAAACGTATACAGCAGTTAAACGCACATCGACAAAAGTTAACACACAGACTGTGTACAGCGTAGTTGGTCTCAACACTTCATTTCACGCTGATGTTTAATGTGTTTAATGCGTCTCCAGACTTAAAGATGAGCACGCTTACCTCTGACACAATGTCCAGCAGCTCCTTAATTTATTTCCCAGTCTTCTCCTGGCCGCGGATTAACGGGTTATAAGGATACGCCAAAACCCGGATAAATTGGTACAGCGACTAAGCAACGTCATGTTTGTGTGTATTTTGTTTTCGATACACAATCCCGAAGTGAATCCAGTTCCCAAGCACCAGTTGCTTCTGACTCAAGCCAAACGTCCGGCGCCTGGAAACCCCTGAACCAGTGGGCAGCCCGTTACCGAGCACAGCGGAGCCGCGTTAATGAAATTACATCGACATCTAGCGGTCAGTACTGGGTACTACATTGCGCTTTATTCACTCTCACAAGATTATTCATTCATTCATCCCCTTTTCAGGGAGGGGGGGCTTTTAATATAGAGTTATTATTTGTGTCTGTTTGTCCTAAACCACTTAACACTTAACAATTATTTACCATTTACAATTTGTAATAATACAATAAAAACAGCGAGTAAGTTTGTAGCCCCATAAAAAGTACTCATAGGTATTTATAAATAGGAGATAAATTAGTAGATAATTAATTAAGTTATTTTTCTAAATAAATAAGTTGGCATGTAAGCAATAAGGTAATGAGCTCGCAAAACAGATTAATAAGTAAGTACAAAAATAGGTAGGTACAAAGATAAATATGTAAGTAAACGGCAAATAAGTAGTATGTAAGCATTTAGGTAATTAGATACAAGCATGGTGACATGAGTGGCATTTGTCCATATCCGTTGGTTAAGAATATACTGTGCATATATAGCAGAAGGAAATATTCTTAGTGTATATACAAGTGGCATCTTTACAGCTGTGTATATATATATAAAGATTATTATATAGAGTTAACAGTAAAGGGTGCTTATTCACATTGCACAAGTTTTGAATAATAAGATTTATTTGGGATTTACATTTCTGAGATTTATTATTATTTATTTTAACTATTGCATAAGTTCATATTCTACTTTACTCAAACTCCAAAGCATTGTTATATTGCGCATGTAAACATTTTTTTTTACAGTCACTTCAAAATTCTATCATTTAACAAGGAATTTCAAGGGGAAAACAGGTGTAGTA
This sequence comes from Channallabes apus, assembly GCA_030522415.1. Taxonomy (NCBI): domain Eukaryota; kingdom Metazoa; phylum Chordata; class Actinopteri; order Siluriformes; family Clariidae; genus Channallabes; species Channallabes apus. The sequence goes on from CM060106.1 coordinate 50,269,325, forward strand.
AATTGTCAGTGTTCTCGCAAACAAGACTGTGTAGATTCTGTGCACTTTGGAGAATTTATTGTGGAGTTATTGAGGACGAAATTCTGAATGTGCGAAACTTTACCGCGGTCTATTTAGTGCTGACCTTAATCATCACGATTAGTACAGTACACTCTAGTACAGTAATACTCTGTATTAGAGTAAGTACTCTAATAGTACACTCTGGGAACAGCCTATTCGTTCAGAAATTTCTTTCTGTGTCTTACCCTCTTGCTTGAGGGTGTCAATGATGGCCTTCTGGACAGCAGTCAGGTCGGCAGTCTTACCCATGATTGCGGTTTTGAGTAATGAACCAGGCTGGGAGTTTTTAAAAGCCTCAGGAATCTTTTGCAGGTGTTTAGAGTTAATTAGTTGATGCAGATGATTAGGTTAATAGCTCGTTTAGAGAACCTTTTCATGATATGCTAATTTTTTGAGATAGGGATTTTGGGTTTTCATGAGCTGTATGCCACAATCATCAATATTAAAACAATAAAAGGCTTGAACTACTTCAGTTGTGTGTAATGAATCTAAAATATATGAAAGTCTAATGTTTATCAGTACATTACAGAAAATAATGAACCTTATCACAATATGCTAATTCTTTGAGAAGGACCTGTAGTTCCTTGCCGCGGCTGGGTGTGTTCTATTCACAGTTAACGACCCTACGCCCTATTAGTTTAAAAAAAATTTGCCCAACCACTTTGAGCGATTTGGAAAACTTAATGTTTTGGTGCTCAGATATTAGGTTATTAATTTTTCGGTTATTTTGATTACAAATTCACTTTGAAACAATATAACAGCGGTACCATCGCAATTATTCTCCCTTCGAAGTGCCCTAAGGAAGCATTATTTATGCCGGTTGGAACACAGCCTTGGTTTCGTTTGTGCGAAGAAAAGGTGAGTTTTCAAGTGAGTATCTTTGGTAAAACATACCTAAAGAGAAATTTCTCATAACAATATTTGTAGTAGTATTGTAAAATGTTTCTAAAGTTTTGTAGTAGAAGAGGCGAGTTGCTCGGTCTGTCCGCTGTGCTTCGATAAGCTTTTCTGGCGCCAGGAGAGACTCAGTGAAACACATACACACGTTGTCTGTCAGAAAGGTCTCTGTTTATTAACAGCAAAGATGGGGTTTATACTGTATATGTTTGACCAAACGCCTGTGCTATAGACATATGTTACTACAAAGAAATGAACCATTGTAAATGTCCTGGTGAGATCCTGAAGAATCAAAGGAGAGGAAGATAGAGAGGTGTCTGTGCAGAGACAGATCACAAGATGTTGGCTCGAGTTAGGGGGAGAGGGGGTGTTATGCGCTGAAATGCCCCCCCTGCCATGGATCGCCTCCCTACGTAATCACTATGAAATATTATATTAGAAGATAATAGAACATTGATAGGTTTATTATCAACTATGATATTACTATTATAATGAACTCCTGGCACGTGACAGACATTAAGACCATTAAAACAAATTCTTGTATAATGTTTATTTTGTGGCACATGTATTTTTCAGGGGTTTATCATGAATATGCAAATAAATATTTATATACAGTATCTATAATAAAAATAAATATTGTTCATGATGAAAAATTTGACGAAATTAATTTTATTTTAAAATAAACAATATAAATGTATACATGTTGTATATGAAAAAATTTATATAATTTTTTTTTCATATACAACATATATATTTTCATATTGCTTATTTTATTTTATTATCCTTATGTAGTTTGTAAAACATTAACCGATTAATTTATGTTCTAATATAATATTTCATAGTGATTATGTTTGGGGGGAGGGCAATCCATGGCAGGGGGGCATTTCAGCACATAACACGGGAAGGAGACAGAGGGGGAGAGAGAGAGACATAAAGAGAGTATGGGAAGGTGAGCGTGGGAGCGTTCACACCTTTAAGAACAGATGCAAGAGGAGACAGGAAGATAGCAGCAGAAAGATTTACAAACCGGATTCCAAAAAAGTTGGGACACTAAACAAATTGTGAATAAAAACTGAATGCAATGATGTGGAGATGGCAAATGTCAATATTTTATTCAGAATAGAACATAGATGACAGATCAAAAGTTTAATCCGAGAAAATGTATAATTTTAAAGGAAAAATATGTTGATTCCAAATTTCACAGTGTCAACAAATCCCAAAAAAGTTGGGACAAGTAGCAATAAGATGCTGGAAAAAGTAAATTTGAGAATAACGAAGAGCTGGAAGACCAGTTAACAGTAATTAGGTTAATTGGCAACATGATCGGGTATAAAAAGAGCTTCTCAGAGTGGCAGTGTCTCTCAGAAGCCAAGATGGGTAGAGGATCACCAATTCCCACAATGTTGTGCAGAAAGATAGTGGAGCAATATCAGAAAGGTGTTACCCAGCGAAAAATTGCAAAGATTTTGCAGTTATCATCATCAACTGTGCATAATATCATCCGAAGATTCAGAGAATCTGGAACAATCTCTGTGCGTAAGGGTCAAGGGCGTAAAACCATACTGGATGCCTGTGATCTCCGGGCCCTTAAACGACACTGCACCACAAACAGGAATGCTACTGTAAAGGAAATCACAGAATGAGCTCAGGAATACTTCCAGAACCATTGTCAGTGAACACAATCCACCGTGCCATCCGCCGTCGCCAGCTGAAACTCTACAGTGCAAAGAAGAAGCCATTTCTAAGCAAGATCCACAAGCACAGGCGTTTTCATTGGGCCAGGGATCATTTAAAATGGAGTGTGGCAAAATGGAAGACTGTTCTGTGGTCAGACGAGTCACGATTTGAAGTTCTTGTTGGAAATGTGGGACGCCATGTCATCCGGACCAAAGAGGACAAGGACAACCCAAGTTGTTATCAACGCTCAGTTCAGAAGCCTGCATCTCTGATGGTATGGGGTTACATGAGTGCGTGCGGCATGGGCAGCTTGCATGTCTGGAAAGGCACCATCAATGCAGAAAAATATATTCAGGTTCTAGAACAACATATGCTCCCATCCAGACGTCATCTCTTTCAGGGAAGACCCTGCATTTTTCAACAAGATAATGCCAGACCACATTCTGCATCAATCACATCATCATGGCTGCGTAGGAGAAGGATCCGGGTACTGAAATGGCCAGTCTGCAGTCCAGATCTTTCTATAGAGAACATTTGGCGCATCATAAAGAGGAAGGTGCGACGAAGAATGGGAGAGCATCCCTATTTCTAAACTTGAGAAACTGGTCTCCTCGGTCACCAGACGTCTGTTGAGTGTTGTAAGAAGAAGGGGAGATGCCACACAGTGGTGAAAATGGCCTTGTCCCAACTTTTTTGGGATTTGTTGACACCATGACATTTTGATTCACCATATTTTTCCCTTAAAATGATAAATTTTCTCAGTTTAAACTTTTGTTCTGTGATTTATGTTCTATTCTGAATAAAATATTGACATTTGCCATCTCCACATCATTGCATTCAGTTTTTATTCACAATTTGTTTAGTGTCCCAACTTTTTTGGAACCCGGTTTGTAACATGTTAATATCAGATCTATGAGGAAGAGTGCAAGAGAGTAGAAATAACTCCTTTATATATAAAATAATTCTAACAAGTATGTTAGAGGTTTTCACTTATAATGAGTGTTATCCATACTGTTCACGTATTCAACATATACAGTGCACAAAGTGTTAAGCACTAAGAAATTGTTAAATTTATCCACTACCACAGTGTAAGCCTATTTAAAATATTACTCAATATGTAGTCAATGAATGTACCCAAATAAATCAACAAACTGGGGTTTGGGCACTGGCTGGGAATCGAACCCGGGCCGTCCGCATGGCAGGCGAAACAGCTACCACTGAGCCACCACTGGACTTGCTTGTTTGGTCACACTTGCAAAGTCCCTCTCTTGTTTCCCACCTCCTCCAAAAGAACTGCAAGCTTTTTTTTTTTTTAGTAAATTGTGGTTTTCGTGTCATTTTTTCACGTCAACTCTCATTAAACTATGGCTGTATGTAAAGGGACTCATATAGGAAATGATATTGAGCAAAATAGGTAACAGGTGTTCACAACACAATCCCAGCATTTTCAAAACCCATAATTTTTTATTTTAATTGTACTGATGTATCAATACCAAATATAAAATGAGTTCAAATGAAATATAACTAACAGTTATAGACTTTGTTTGACACCTTCCAGTAGGACAATGGCTCCAGACATACAGCCAAAGATTCAATGGAATGGTTTAGATCAAAGCATATTCATATTTTAGAATGGCCTAGTCAAAGTACAGACCTAAATCTGTGGTAATACTTGAAAATTGCTGTTTACAGATGCTCTCCATACCGTACAATCTGACTGAGCAACCTGAATGATTACAGACTTGCTCCCTGGTATAATGACACACACACTTTAAAACAGACCGCTTGAAAAGTAGATTGCAAATGGCGTTAAACTAAATTGTTAGAATTCCTAATAGCGTGGAAAAAGAGCATCCTGAACTATTAAAAAGCTCTTAGTGCTATTCGATTGATGTATCTCTCATTCATTCATTTTCTATACAGCTTAATCCTGTGTTCAGGGTCGCGGGGGACCTGGAGCCTATCCCAGGAGTCTTCGGGCACTAGGCGGGGTACACCCTGGACAGGGTGCCAATCCATCGCAGTGATGTATCTCTCCACTCTTATAAAAGCTAACAAAAATAATCCTAGATTTATATTAAATACCATTACAAAATTAACTAGAAATGAAACCTCAGCAATTCACAGTTTAAATAAAATTACATTATGTAAACCAGTTTCTTTGTGATTGAATTTTTATTTATGTATTTTCAGATACAAATTGCTATATTGTGATATAGCAGTTGTGATTGCGATCGTTATCGAGGTAGAAATTTGCTTCTACCGTGTTAAAAGATTTTGGTTATATCGCCCACCCCTAATGAAGTCTATCTTGAGCTTGGATTCATGGTGGTGATGGTGGGGGCAGAGGAGAGACCCGTGTGTGTTTTGTGTCTTATACCGCTGGCAGCAGACCGCATGAGACCCAACAAATTAGGAAGACACTTAGAGACAACACACTCCAGTCACGTTAATCCACTCGACTTCTTTCAAAGAAAGCTGGCAGAATACAGATGGCAGGATAATCGCATGGTAAAATCTGAATCAGTGGACAGCAAAGCACAAATGGCTTCATTCAAAGTTGCATACAGAATTGGCCAGTGCAAAAAAAACTACAAACGATTGCTGAGCAGATAATAAACATGGGGTCAATTATGCAAAGATAAGTGACAACGTAAGCCTTGTATAACAATTACACGTGTATTTTATTTGTTTTTAACTTGGTGTTGTTTGATCTTATTGGTTTAGAAATTGATATTTCAATAAACAGTAAAGTTGGCCGATTTCGTTATTATTTTGTTGACAAGTGGGGCTTGAAAATTCGCTCACCCCCTTAAGTGGGGAATGACAGAAAAAGTTTGAGATCCACTGATCTAATACTGGCGGCGCGGTGGTGTAGTGGTTAGCACTGTCGCCTTGCACCTCCAGGGTCTGGGTTCGATTCCTGTCTCTGTGTGCATGGAGTTTGCATGTTCATGCTTTAAGAGTTTTTTCGAGGTACTCCGGTTTCCTCCCACAGTCCAAAGAAATGCAGGTTAGGCTAATTGGCATTCCTAAATTGCCCGTAGTGTGTGATTGGGTGTGTGAGTGTGTGTATGTGTGTGTGCCCTGCGATGGATTGGCACCTTGTCCAAGGTGTACCCTGCCTAGTGCTCAAAGTCTCCTGGGATAGGCTCCAGGTCCCCCGCGACCCTGAACACAGGATTAAGCGGTATAGAAAATGAATGAATGAATGAGCTATTTCTTGATTTCTATAAGGTGTGTGACACTATTGAATATACATTTCTTCTGCAAGCTCTTAAATTATTTGGCTTTGGTGACTCCTTTATTAATATTTTACAAAGGAATAAATAGTTCTGTTATTATTAATCGACAAATGTTTGTGATGATGCACCATTGGCTGTCCTCTAGGCTATTAGACAGTAGTGTGTGTGTGTGTGGTCTGGGATTATGGGCATTTCTGCTTCAATAATTTGGTTTATGGCTCACAAATCATGTACGAGCCTCCCATTGTCTGTGTCGGGCTTCCTGACAGGAAATATTAGTGGGTATTAATACTTTTAATACTTTAGGTTTAAAACCCTTTTTCGCTTGAGTAGTCAGAGTGTATTGTTATTGTTGTTTTTTGTAAAGTAACCTTGCATAACGTTATTTTTATTAAATCTCTAACATTCACCAGATTTAACTAGTCCTACATCTTTTAGATGTTTTGGTCATAATTTATCTGGGAATATTGTTTTTAGCAGTTTCTCCTCCATTACTAACTCTTGTTTGTCATTCTGTCCCTCCACTGTAACTACCATCTGTGTACTATATATGATGACAATATTATGTGCCACATCCCCATCTGAGGGTGTGGTGACAACGTTATGTTTCTGTTTGTTTCTGTGTGTGTTGCCCACCTGAAAAGACACATTTTAAAAGCGTTTGATGTACAGATTGATTAGAGGTCAGCACCCACTCAGTCACCTTAGCTGCCTGTTTAATCATTGGTAACATGATGTGTTGTAGGCTTGTTCAGGACATGGCTCTACAGAATCTGACAATCGACTCTCCTCATGCCACTCACTCTCTTCTTCTTTATCAGAGTCGCGGAGCTGCCGGTGCCATCCTTGCTTCCTCCTCCTTTTTTGATCTCTTATGTAGTTACAGCTTCTGTAATAGGCAAGTTCCTCTGCTCATCCATTGTGTGTGTTCTAACCAGGGAGATCTCCCACTGTTAGTTTCTTACTTCATTCAGTCATTTCATATAGCAAAAAATCACAGTTAACTTTCTGGCATTAACTTACTAGGTTTAGAAGAGCTTCAGGAATTGTCCCTTCGGGCTGGTCAGCATGTGTCCCAACAGACCATGAACGACTATTGCAGGAATTGGATGAACAGCTATTTTCTTACATTTTTCTAATTGTTGTCCACAAGTTGATGGTCTGTCGGTTGCAGTGCACACATCTCATATACTGTTGATTGAGGGAGGGATTCAACTGTCTTCTATCTAGGTTTTTCCATTTTTTATTACTTAATAGTTTGCCAAGTATGGTAGATTTGTTATGGTTTTTGCAAAATTGGTAACCTAGGGTTTTAATATTTTCTTACTTACTTTTACCAAATTTGGTTTTACTACTGTTTGCCAAGTTTGGTGCCCATTATCTCCTATCTTGTTCTAGAAAATGTCCCCATTATAATCCAAACCTTTCATCATTTTGTATACATCACTGTTCCTGTCCCTAGATGGATTATTATATTTTCCCCAATGTAATAATTTTTTCCCTTATTTTATATTTCTATCATCTTTTAAACGTCTTCGTTGATTTTATTGAGAAAATAATAGGAGGTGCTTAATTTGTTCATACAGGCCCCATTTTCTGGGTCTACAGTATGTCATCAGTAACTCAGAGACGGATCATGGTTGAGCATCTCCTGTTTTATTAAACTTTCATTTAAACTTTTATCTCTTAAGCATTTTTATATAGCTAAGTGCACCTTCAAGGTTAACACCATAGCAACAGCATGGATAGTGTGGACTCTCCTTCCTCCCAACCAACTTTTGATTGCCAAAAGTCCTTGAGTTTGCTTAGGTTTCTTTGTGAAAAAGGACGTGCTTATCAGCAGATGGATGAGCCCAGACATGCTTCTCACAATAGGCCTCTTATAAAATTGTTTCTGTAATTGGATCTGTTTCCACTGTTTCTGTTGTCTCGGTTTGGACTCAGATTGCTGAGTCAACAGGAGTATCTCTGTTTATGTGCCTCCGAATTACCAACTGGTGTGGTACCCATTGACCTCTACATCCAATCAGTAATGCCATTTATGCACTGGGCTCTTATATTTCTGATGCCACATGCTCCGTACCATATCATATCTGATGTGCCTTTCATATATCTTAGTTTATTATTACTCAATTTTACACAAGTTCTTACATTTTTTTAACTTCGTTTTTACTGGATAATAGCCAGTATTTTGCCCACTGTGTCACTTGTGTTCCTGTCTGTATGCATTTTATTCATGCAGCAAATTAAACTAGAAAAGTTTTTGTTGTGGTTTAACTGGGTTCTCACCTGATAAGAGATAAGGAGCACCGCTTGGCACAGTGATGCATACAGTAAGTAACTTTTGTTTTATTTAATCTGTGGGAGCTTTTTTCCCCTTTGATTAGTTTTTTTTCTTTCTATATTAGGTTCACGTTCCAAGTCAAGGTCAAAGTTACCGTGAGAGCGTTTTGCTTCAGTTAGTTTATATTGCTGTCTCCTAGGATGTTAGGATGGAGACACTAGATTTGTGTTTTGTGTGTTGATGTGTGTGTGTGTGTGTGTGGGGGGGGTCATCCTTATGGCTCTTTGAGAATATTTATCATTTTAAATCTTTCTAGGTAAATGGCTAATTTCTATGTAGGCAAAGATTTTTCTGCATTCGTTTCTAACGCTATTGACGAATTCTTGTTGTTTAACCATGTTGATTCCTCTTCAAACGCGTTATTATGGGAAAGTTTCGAAGCTTATCTTAGGGGGCAAATCATTTCATACTCTGCTTTCCTAAATCGAAGTTGCACAACTAGGCTCAAGGATCAGCTATTATCGATTGTATCCACTATTTGGACGTCATTTTGACGTTCAACATTTGACCTAATCTGGCTTATTTTTTTTGGATGTCATTTGGACGTCTATGGCAGTGGCAGTTAATGTGTTTTACAAAATAGAGCCTATCAACATGATTATACATATGAATACAGATTATTTATAAACAAACAAGATTTATTATCTGTATGACTATTTATTTATTTGGTAGACCATATGTTTTTTTTTTTTTTACATTTTCCTGTTTTCCTTTAACAGTTTTTATTTTATTTAAAGCCTATAATCAAGTTAATTTTTTGATTTTATATTGTATTACCAAAAAAATTTATATATAACTTTTATTACTACTACTGATCCCATAGAGATCAATGCAGTTTTGAACGAAGTCTGAATGCCCTAAAATTGAAAGATTTCCTTTAAAGTATTGATATTTCTGTTATTGATAAAGTATCTGTAACTTTCCGTTATCTCTTGAAGAAATCATAGTCTCAGTTAAGGCAATGCAGTTTAAGCCCCAGACCCAGATGTTTTTTTTTTTTACATTGAGTTTTATAAAACGTTTATTGATAAATTGGCAACGTTGTCTTACAGTATGTTTTTTTTTTTTTTTTTTTTTTTTTTACACATTTTCTTTATTAACACGACAGAAGGAAGAAAAAAAGGATGGAACTAGTGTAACACACAAGTAATACACTTGCTGTAAAAGTACGAGAGTGACACCTATTGGCAAATTACTGTACTACAACAGATTTTGCTCTTCTTAAGAAAAGAGAATGAACCCCATTCAGTGTGATAATCATTAATAAATGTCCATAATCATTAATAAATGCTGATGTGAACATGCTGAGGAGCAGACTGGTTTCATGAAAGGATAGCATTTGATTTTTAATACTCATACATTGTTATATAATTTACTCCAGACATCCCCTGGAAGCTGTAATTTCGCTGGATGCTGAGAAAACTTTTGATATGGTTAAGTGGGAATACTTGTTTGCAGTATTAAAGAAATTTGGGTTTTGTGATAAATTTATCTCTTGGATTCGCGTTCACACAAATGATATTAGCTTTTTAGCTGATTATTTCACCCTTGGACAAGGTACCCAGCAGGGGTGCCCACTGTCACCACTGCTTTTTGCCCTTGCTATTGAACCATTATGAAAAAGACATGTTGTATAGGGAAAAAATATATAAATTATATATTTTTTTCATATACAACATGTATATTTTTATATTGCTTATTTTATAATAAAAATCATTTTGTGTAATTTTTCATCATGAACAATATTTATTTAGTGTAAACATTTTCGTATTACATGACAAATCCCTGCAAAATAAATGTGCCACAAAATAAACATTATATGAGAATTTATATCATGTGTCTTAATTTTCGTGTATTAATTTTTCACGTGCCTAGAGTTAATTATAATAGAAATAATATATTTTATAATAATATAATATGTGATAATGTAGGGGCGACAATCCGTGGCAGGGGGGCATTTTAGCGCATAACACACACATTAAAATACATAATTATACAAAAACATGATTTTTCGATAATTTTTTGTAATCGAATTACTTGAGTTACTCATGGAATCGTTTCAGCCCTACTTTATTGTCAGTAATCTTAATCCTTTTGTTGCTTTTTCAGATAAATTAAGTATTGTAATTTCGGACCATGCTCCCTTATCACTGGATATATATTTGTAACGCATAAACAAATCTCACCTTCTTGGCAATTTACTCATTCTTTTAGCAGACAAAGGTTTTTCAGCATTCATTTCCAACGCTATTGACGAATCCTTGTTGTTTAACCATGTTGATTCCACTTTATACTCGTTATTATGGGAAAGTTTTATTTAGGGGGCGGAACATTTTATACTCTGCTTTCCTAAATCGAAGTCGCAGGACTAGGCTCAATGATCAGCTATTATCGATCGTATTTATGCACCAAATCCTTGGCTCCGGGGTTGTACAAGCAGCGCAATGATTTACAAACAGAATTTAATGATCTTTCAACAAAAGAAACAGGATGTATGTTGTTGGTATGACTGTGTATGTGTATGACTGTGTATCTGCAGTCTAAGCCCAGACCCAGATGTTTTTTAATTGAGTTTTATAAAACGTTTATTGATAAATTGGCAACGTTGTCTTCTTTAAGAGTTTTTTTTAACGTGTTTTCTTTATTAACATGACAGATTTTTTTTATTTAAACAATACAAATAGAATAGAAAACACATTAAACACATTAAACAATAACAACAGCAGCAATAATAACAACAAAAAAACATTAATTACAACAAATCAAACAAAGGACAAAGAACTATAAATTTGACAGTTCAAAAAAAGGATAAAATACATGAGAGGATCGAAGACACTTTACTTCAATTAAAAATAATATCATAATAATCTAGAAGTCTATTATTCTTATTATTAAGTTTAATTAGTTTAGGATAATTAAAAAGTGAGGTCATTTCTAGAATGAAAAGAGGGAAATACAATTGTTCCTTTTTAATTCTCTGCTTTTGTATAAAGTATTTTGCATGGAAAACAAAATTATTAACAAATTCAAGAAGTTTATTTTCCACATTCTCATAATAAAAGATTATATCTTTAATAGTAAAGGAGTGAGACACATTAAGGTGGTCCAATAGGTGGTCTTTTAAAAGAATTAAGATTTTTTTGTTGTTGTTTTCTCACATTCAAACAACAAATAAATCAGAGTTTCATTTAATGTGTCACAAAAAGAACAACTGTCGCCTTGCACCTCCAGGGTCTGGGTTCGATTCCCCGGCCAGGCTCGATTCCCATCTCTGTGTGCATGGAGTTTGCATGTTCTCCCCGTGCTTGGTGGGTTTCCTCCGGGTACTCCGGTTTCCTCCCACAGTCCAAAGATATGCAGGTTAGGCTAATTGGCGTTCCTAAATTGCCCGTAGTGTGTGATTGGGTGTGTGAGTGTGTGTATGTGTGTGTGCCCTGCGATGGATTGGCACCCTGTCCAGGGTGTACCCCGCCTAGTGCCCGAAGTCTCCTGGGATAGGCTCCAGGTCCCCCGCGACCCTGAACACAGGATTAAGCGGTATAGAAAATGAATGAATGAATGAACAAAAAGAACATTTATTATCTACTTCCAAATATTTATATAAAATTGAGTTTTGTTAAAGATGTAGTATTGATTAGGCAAAAGCCAGGCTCTATGCCATTTAATATCCTGAATGTAGGATCTCCAATAAAAGTTCCCTCTCGGAGAAATTCTTCTTTGAGTTTGAAACTTCCGGCGAATGTGTTTGTTATTGCATTTTTTATCAGTTACATCAATACCATCTAACATTAATTTAGATTGTCTGAGCTCATAAGAACCATAGGCTAGGTGACTCTTAATGAGGGCAATTAAACCGGGCGAATAGCTCTCATTAATAGATTAAATTCAGTCCATAGAGAGTCAGGAACAGCTTGTATGTCAACAGATTGCCAGATTTGTCAAACAAAGAAAGAATGTGAGAAATGTTATTGTCGAACCATGTGGGGAAAAAAAGAGATTTATTAAGAACCATAGTTAGTAATTTTGTTTTAGTTTTGTGAGGAGAGAAGTTGTGAGAAAAACATAGTTTCCAGGCAAGAAGACACTGCTGGTGAAATTTGGATGAATTAGAAGGGGAATAATTACATTTTAACACAAAGGGGAGACCACCTACTGTATCATGTTAAACATATTATTTCGAATAAAAAAACACAAACAATTATCATGTGTAAGACATCTTTTAATCCAGTTAACTTTAAAAGTATTGATGGTGTCAGCAAAGTCTAAGAAGTCAAGGCCCCCTTGAGTTTTGCAGCCAGAGAGCACATCCTTTTTAAGTTTATGTGGTTTATTTTCCCAAACAAAATCCAAGAAAAGCTTACTGATGTCTTTAATACATGTATCATTAATAAAAAGGGAAAGAGACGGGTAAACAAAACGAGAAAGTCCATCCACTTTGGATAAAAGGACTCTACCCACTAAACTCAGATCCCTTTGAAGCCAGCAGATGAAAATGAGTTTTGATTTAACGATATTTCCATTAAAATTAAGATTTTGCCTAGATACACTATTTTTTGTTAATTGAATACCTAAATATTTAATTGTATGTTTCACTGCAATATTATTGAAATGAGAATCATTACATCCATAAAGTGGCAATAATTCACATTTGGCAATATTTAATTTTAGACCAGACGCACCTGAGAATTGTTTTACTAACTTCAAAGCAAGAGTCAATTGTGTTTTGTCTTTTAAAAAATAAGGTAGTTTCATCTGCCAGTTGAGCGATCTTTACTTCCCTATCAAAAACAGTTATTCCTTTAAACTCTGGATCATGCAAGATACTTAATGATAAAAGTTCAGTGACCAGCAAAAATAAAAAAAGAGATATTGGGCAGCCCTGTCTCACTCGTCTATTAATTTCAAATCTATGGGATGTTTGCCAATTAATCATAACAGAACTATTTATTCCTTTGTAAAACATTCCAATAGTGTCAATAAAAGAATCACTAAAAACTAATAATAATTATTAATTAATTAAAAAAATTAATAATAATTTATTTGAGAGCTTGCAGAAGAAATGGATACTCAATAGTGTCAAACGCCTTATAGAAATCGAGGAATAGGATAAGAGCATCTGAGTGCACTAAATCAGAATAATCTAAAAGGTCAAGCACCAATCTTATGTTATTCGATATATGTAGATTTTTAAGGAAGCCTGATTGCGTCTCTGAAATAATATTGTCCAAAACGTTTTTTAACCTGTTAGCATAGATCAGCGCCAGAATTTTGTAATCAATGTCGCCAGTGTAATAGGTCGCCAGTTTTCAATTAAAAGTAAATTTTCTTCAGGTTTTGGAATAAGAGAGATTGTAAGAGACATATCGCATTTGTTATGAATTTGTTGTTGTGTTTATTTAATTTAATTTATTGCATTTTTATTGTACTTTAAGTTTATCAGTTATTCATTTAAGCATCCATTTATGACAACCGTATTGTGTGTAATATCTGTGATGTCATTCCACTGTCACACGTAATTGCATGTCTATGTCACTGTAAAAAGGTTCAGTTCTTGATGCGGAATTGTGGAGCCACAAGCTTTTGACCGTAAGTTAACTTAAGCTACAGATACAGCGATTGGGATGTTGTAACTACAGTGGATTTACTCAAGACAACTGTACGAAATGTTGAATCTTTGATGATGGAATAATAAAACAAGAGACAAAGAAATCATCTGACTTCTGTTGTGAGTGAATAATCAAACAAAAGAAACGCGTCAAAACATGTGTAATAATATGACCGCAACAGAGATAATCCCCTGTTTTATTGTAGTTATCATTTCTTTCTGTTCTATACATACCAAATAATGGGGGGGGGGGGGGGGGGGGTTAGTCCAAGTACTGGAGAAACAGATGCGTCTTGAGTCGTCGTTTAAAGATGGTCAAAGTCTCTGCTGTACGGACATCTAGAGGAAGTTCATTCCACCACCTAGGTGCCAGAACAGAAAAGAGCCTGGATGAATGCCGCCCTCGATCCCTGAGTGATGGTGGGATGAGGCGAGCAGTGCTGGAGGATCGGAGGGAACGTGGTGCAGTGCATGCAGTGGGTCATATTTGTAAAACAAAGAAACAAAGGAAAGAAAATTAAGACAAAACATATAAAACTATAAAGATAATATTTTAGCTGGTCGGGGGATCATCTTGATGCGGTGTAATATATACCACTCATCAGTGTAGCAGGGTCTCAGGTGATAACCAACACCTCTTCCCTTCTCTACGTGAGCCGAGTGAAAAGGATGGTTATCAAACTTAACAGGGAAGCTGCAAAATTAGCATCATAAGCATGTTACTACTGTACTTGCGCTAGTAAAAAAAAAAAAAAAAAGTACTAGCTGCTACTGTAAAGTTAAATAAGTGAAAAGGTGGAGCTGAAGTCACTCAACAAGGAACAACTGTGACATGTTCAGAGTGTGACATCACAGTATGCATCACCTCACAGTCACTAATGGAGCAAAGGTACAGACTCAACATACAAGCACCATGTGCAAGCATATGTGAGACAGGGTTAGAGGGTGAGAGATCGGCTGCTGGTCATCTCAGGGACACTGATGGTATGATAATACGCTCTTTACTCAGACTGATCACTTGAATCTTGATTGAGTTACTTGACATTTAATTTATTCACTATAGTGCTCATTACAAGAGCAAGACTTATATTATGCTGTGATTGTTGTTTAAGTGTTTAAATGTATTCACAAAAAATGTAGTATGACGTTTATATGTCTTTAAAGGGTTAATAGAATAGCATGTGTTAGTTAGTTGTGTTAGAAGCTTAGTTAAACAATTCTGTGTTTATTTAAATTTTATTTAACTGTTGTGTTTTAGAAGTACATTTAGGCATTTGGCAGACGCTCTTATCCAGAGTGACTTACATTTTTATCTCATTACACATCTGAGCAGTTGAGGGTAAAGGGCCTTGCTCAAGGGCCCAACAGTGGTAACTTGGTGGTTGTGGGGTTTGAACCTGGGATCTTCCGAACCGTAGTCCAATGCCTTAACCACTGAGCTACCCCTGACCCCAGAAGTAGTGATTTAACTTATTTATCAGGAATAGTGATGTACCCTTTTCCTGGTTTTCATTTAAGGTTATCGACCTTGCTCTCTCTCCCTCACTTAGTTGAGTTCACTTTGAACAATTGTTGTCTAACCCAGTGGTTCTCAAACTTTTTCTGTCATTCCCCACTTAAGGGGGTGAGCGAATTTTCAAGCCCCACTTGTCAACAAAATAATAACGAAATCGGTCAAGTTTACTGTTTATTGAAATATCAATTCCTAAACCAATAAGATCAAACACCACCAAGTTAAAAAAAAAGATAAAATACACGTTTAATTATTATAAAAGGCTTACGTTGTCACTTATCTTTGCATAATTGACCTCATGTTTATTAGCTGCTCAGCAATCGTTTGTAGTTTTTTTTGCACTGGCCAATTCTGTATGCAACTTTGAATGAAGCCATTTGTGCTTTGCTGTCCACTGATTCAGATTTTACCATGCGATTCTCCTGCCGTCTGTATTCTGCCAGCTTTCTTTGAAAGACGTCCAGTGTGTCATGCTTCCTTCCCTTACTGTGTCTGGGGTGTGTGCGTGGCATGAACGCGGAGGAGGCGAGCTGACGGTTTCACAAAAGTCCTTTATTTTGCTTCTCAAATCAAACATAAACAAACATAGGCACTCCACCACAAACTAAACGATGTTAACAGTTGCTAGACGCCTGACTGGAGTTCAGCCAGGCTATTTATAACAAACATAAACAATCATCAAATTAACTTCCCTCGGTTCAGGTGAGCTTCTACGTCACCTGACCGAGGTGTAAACTGGGAAATGAAGTCAAACTCAACAAAAACGAACTCCAACTCAAAAACATACACGGGCGTTAGGCGCCCTCTAGGGGTTAACCGTTACACAGTGGTTTATTAACGTGACTGGAGTGTGTTGTCTCTAAGTGTTTTCCTAATTTGTTGGGTCTCATGCGGTCTGCTGCCAGCAGTTTAAGACACAAAACACACACGGGTCTCTCTTCTGCCCCCACCATCCCCACCATGAATCCAAGCTCAAGTTAGGCTTCATTAGTGGTGGGTGATATAACCAAAATCTTTTAACACGGTAGAAGCAAATTTCTACCTCGATAACGATCACAATCACAACTACTTTATCACAATATAGCAATTTGTATCTGAAAATGCATAAATAAAAATGAAAACACAAAGAAATTGTTTTACATAATTTTATTTTTTTATGTAATTTTATTTAAACTGTGAATTGCTGAGGTTTGCCGCATTTTTTTACTTTGGCCATATTCGTTTGGATGTTTGGATTTGAGATGATGGAAAAGGTTTGACGTGTTTCCACCACTTGTTAAAACAGTGCACTTGTGTACCTTGTAAATCACGTTCATCTCATTCGTATCACTTTTCTTATTCCCAAACCACAACACAGACGAGGCAGCTTTTTTCTTTACAATCTCCTCGTTGTTGGTTTTGTCACATGTAAGTAAACTCACTGCTGCTGCAGCGTCTTCTTCCATTGTCGAAGTGTATGTGAAGCCAAACACATCAAAAGTGGGACGAAACCGCGGCACCCGATTGAACCGAATATCTGCGCAAATACAGCGCAGCGCGACTATCTGGATAGCGCAGTGATGATCTGGTTTATTCGCGCAGCCCGGTGGATCGCGCAGCGCCGCTCGAATCACAAACCTGCGCGACTCACTGTGTTTTTATTTAAAAACAATTTATTTAAAATGTCAGGACTGTTTAATATTGTTTCCGCCTTGCCATGCCTGGTTTGTACGTGCGCATCCCAGCGGGGTAAAATGTATTTTGAAGGTCGGCGCGGTTTATTTCTGTCAGAGTCGCGCAGTGCTGCCCAGTGGCTCGCGCAGGTTTGTGATTCGAGCAGCGCAGCTTAAGTTTGTCCGACGTTAAACCGTTATTGTTCCACTATGGTTCCACTTTTTCTCCCGGCCCACAACTGATATTATTTTAAATTTACTTGTATTAATGATCCATTTATTTGTGTGTGATTGTTTAGTTTTGAGCGTACGCTCTTCATTATCAATAAAGAAAAGCATGAATTAGGTACTTTCCTGTTATTTTCCACTAATTTCCTCCCGTTCATTGGCGCCCCACCTGTCATGTCTGTATTCCCCACTAGTGGGGCGCGCCCCACACTTTGAGAACCACTGGTCTAACCTGTCAGACACAAGAATTAAAAGTGATTCCAGAGTTGATTCCCATGTCCCCTGTAGTTGGCTATGGCTTGTTTGTGTTTGAAGCAAAGGCTGATGTGCAAATTCCCAGATAACTCGACAGCTACTGGTTTTATTTCAGCGTCCCTGTTCAGTTTGATTGCCGTTCTTTTAATTGTTCATTTAGCATCACTTGTCTGTCTCTGTTAATGCGCCTGCAGCTTACTAGCCTTTTTACCGTACTCAAATTCTTGCTGTTTCGATCTCTGTCTCTGTGGTCAGTGTATCTAAGTCTGACTAATATTCCTCTCATTGTCCTTCATTGTCTCACAAAGATTACAGTGAGACGTAGCTGACATGCGGTTGGTTTCAAGGAAATGTGATTAGATAGGAAATCAACAAACTTTTTTCGTCTGCCAGTAATCTAGATTTAAATCTCCACATACCTTGAGATGCCATACTATTAGGAAAGCAGAGAGTCATCAGTAATGGGCTATGGTCAGAAATTTCTATACCTGTATATTCACATGACTTAAGTAATGGTAACATTCTCTGGTGAAGTCAATCCTTGTCAAGGAACAAAGTTGAATTTTTATATTTTCATGCATCAACCAGATGGTCCAGATTATGCTTTTTAACACTGGGTGGAGTATACATGTAAAATAACCTCTTAAAAAAATCTGACTCTCCAGTTTTGGAATGGTTGTATTGAAATCTTTAAGAAAAGGTACATTGTCCCAATCAGGTGCATACAGTATGTGTTAGCAAGTTAGCAAACTTGCTAACACAAGTTTCCCTTGGACAATTATATAATGGCCCTCTTTATCACCTTAGATTTCTCAAATGCTACATCCCTAGCTACATACATAATAGGGCAGTACCTCGACTTTTCCCAGTAAACCTCAAATGACATTTTTTAAGCCCATCTATTTCAACTTATTAAGATCCTTAGGGATCAGGTGTGTTACCTGTAAATAAACAACAGACGGTATTTATGGGAGAAAACCTTACTTCGCTTTATTGTGTGACTAAGTCCCCGCCAATTCCAACTTAAAACTGCTGTACTACTTCTCTTTGTCATACGCGATGACTTTTTGTAACTTTTTATAATATGCTTCGTGGAAAAAAAGTGCCACATCCACAGTAATAAAATGAGCTGGCCTCTGAAGATGGTAGCTGCTAGTTCTACTAGTTAACATATCTCCTTAACTCACCTCTGACTTAAAGTACTTATAGCTGCAGGGTTTCATAACCAATAAGCAGCAATCAAAACAAAGTCCTAGCAATATCGGTTTAAACAAAAAGTATTTTAACACGCCTTGCGTTAATTATGAAATTGCTGCCGGTCATATCATTTACATAAAGATTTATGAGTATCTCTCACAAAGTTTGTAGCCTGCTTTAAATCTTTAAAGCTCCGCCTCACTTCATCCTTTGTGGCGATTCTCAGCTCGGCAGGATAGAGCAGAGCATCCGAGTTTCATGTGGTGGTGTTTTTTTCGTGCCTGCCTGGTCCATCACATCCCCGAACTCTTTTCTCAGTTGCTCGTATTGCAGCTTTATCTCAGCAGTCTGGGCCTCAGCTTTTTCATCCATTTTTAATAGTAACTCTGTTCTTAGAATTCATATCTCACGGAGAATGATCTTGATTAGTTTCCTTTGTCTTTTCCTCTGCTTCCACCACAGCGTTTTCGCCATCTTATCTGGTTTGCTGCATGTACCGGGCATATTGATTAAACCTTGAGCGAATGTCTGTATTAACTTTCTTTAGAACAATTTATTCTCCCTTAGTTATACGCAATCCTCTTTGGGCTGGTCGAGAATGCGATTGTGTTTTAAAAAATATGTACAGTATGGAGACCAGTCAAACACGTCTTCATATGTTGCCGTCCATGCCGGAAGCCAGAAATAAATGAATTCAACAGGATCATTGAGAATAATGTAAAAGTATTGTTTTGTATGTTTTGTGTTACTGAGTTTTATTATCATCTCTCCATAGATAAATAAAAAAAGGTGATGGCGACAAAAGAGTCCAGAAGGCAGAAAAAATATGACTTTCATGACCAGTGTGGGAGGAGTTTTTCTCGTCAGGCTTGTCTAAAACGTCACCAGCGCATTCACACTGGAGAGAAGGCTTATAAGTGCTCACAGTGTGGAAAGAGTTTTACCTGTCAGAGTACACTAACACAACACCAGCGCATTCACACTGGAGAGAAGCCTTATAAGTGCTCACAGTGTGGAAAGAGTTATACTCGTCAGAGTAAACTAAAACAACACCAGCGCATTCACACTGGAGAGAAGCCTTATAAGTGCTCACAGTGTGGAAGAGATTTTTCTCAGCTGTTTTATCTTCAATGTCACCAGCGCATTCACACTGGAGAGAAGCCTTATCGGTGCTCACAGTGTGGAAGAGATTATACCTCTCGGAGTACACTAACACAACACCAGCGCATTCACACTGGAGAGAAGCCTCATAAGTGCTCACAGTGTGGAAAGAGCTTTACCTGTCGGAGTACACTAACACAACACCAGCGCATTCACACTGGAGAGAAGCCGTATCGGTGCTCACAGTGTGGAAAGAGTTTTACCCAGCAGAGTTCACTAAGTCTGCACTATCGCACTCACACTGGAGTGAAACCCTATCCCTGCTTACAGTGTGAAAAGTTTTTTATCAATCAGCGTTCACTAACAAGACACGAGCGCGTCCATACTGGAGAGAAGCCTTACAACTGCTCACAGTGTGGGAGGAGCTTTAGCCAAAAACAATCTCTAAAATGTCACCGGTGCGTTCAAAACTAAAGAGAAACATCACCACTGCTCACAGTCTAGGAGGAATTCAGCGCATTCATAATGGAGACAAACTTTAGTCAACTTTGGGGTCAAGTCTAGCCTTTTTTTCCCCCATTAGCTTCACTGATAAGTGGATTTGTTAAAGCTGTACATCTGTTTATTCCTTGAGTTTTCTTTGTTTTATTTGGATGTGTGTGGAAATGCTCTTATTTCCAATATGAAACATTCTTTTTTTCTCTCTCTTTTCAGTTCTTAACACAATTTAAGTAATTTTAGCAATCTCCTTAGGTGTTTGCTTTGCTTGATGCAGGACAATAATTTACCCTTCTGAAACAGAGGAACATTATTGCCATGACCACTGGACATCTCTTCTGATATGTCTTTTTGTTGTTTAAGAAATGATGAGATACTTCCTGCATCAGTTCGTGTTAAATACCTTGTTGCTGCTGAATCATATTAATCACTGCAGTAAATATCCAATAGAAAGTAAATCATTTTGTGGAATATTACATTAAATTCATTAAAAGAAAAATACTCTTTTAGTAGTTTAATGGAATGTTTTGTTCATAATGGTTTCTGATGTCTTCTATATAAATAAAAAAGGTTTTGTCTGTAACTTGATCTTTCAATTACAGTTGAACCTTGGATTGTGAGCATAATGCGTTCCTGAAGCGTACTTGCATATCAAAACACTTGTATATTAAAATGAGTATCGTACGAGTGACACACGCGCACTGAGCATGGGAGATAATTACCCACAATCCCACAGCGCAAGAGAGAGAAGAATCATTGGCTCAGATCATGTGACACTTGGCAGGCAAAGCGCATACGTACTACAGTACTCGTACTGTATATTAATACCTTGCTCGTTCAACAAGTTAAACTTTATTTTAAAAATTTAGCAAAACGCTCGCAGACCAAGTTTCTCGCAATCCAACGTTCCACTGTATATCTTTACGTTTCATACATTAAAGGACCAGAAAACCAGAAAAAAAAATTGTCTGTTTGTCTGTACAGTATGTCTCAGTGGCGGCTGCTCTAAGACTGTAGATTGTTTGACGCGATTTTCTTGTCATATACAACCCCTGGCAAAAATTATGGAATCAGCCCTCTCAGAAGATGTTCATTCAAATGTTTAATTGTGTAGAAAAAAAAACAAGCACATACATGCCACAAAACTATTTTCACTCAACAATCCAAACTTCTGGCTGTATAAAACACTTAAAAAAACAAAAAACAAAGAAAGATAACTATAGTCAATGACAACTGTTTTGACAACTCAGAGGAAAAAAATATGGAATCACCATGCACTTTGCATTTCTAAAACAAATACCTGTATCTGATTACAACTGCTAATTAGTCTACAGTTAAAAAAGAGTGCTTGCACACATTAGGGATGTGTTGAACCAAGATGATTGACATAACTCATAGCTCCAACACGAGAGATGTTAGTTGAAACAAAGGAGAGAATTATCAAACTTCTTGAAGAAGGTAAATCTTCATGGAATGTTGCAAAAGATGTTGGTTGTTCCCAGTCAGCTGTGTCTAAAATCTGGACCAAGTACAAATC
The DNA here is from genome assembly GCA_030522415.1 of Channallabes apus. NCBI lineage: Eukaryota > Metazoa > Chordata > Actinopteri > Siluriformes > Clariidae > Channallabes > Channallabes apus. The sequence goes on from CM060106.1 coordinate 50,291,134, forward strand.
AAATGGAAAGGTTGTAAAAGGGAAGCGTACTGGTAGACCAAGAAAGACATCAAAGCGCCAAGACAGAAAACTTAAAGCAATATGCCTTGAAAACAGAAAATGCACAACAAAACAAATGAGGAACAAATGGGCAGAAAGTGGAGTCAATGTCTGTGACCGACAGTAAGAAATCGCCTAAAAGAAATGGGATTTACATACAGAAAAGCCAAAAGAAAACCATCATTAACATCTAAACAGAAAAAAACAAGGGTTCAGTGGGCTAAAGAAAGACAATCTTGGACTGCGGATGACTGGATGAGAGTTAGATTCAGTGATGAATCACGAATCTGCATTGCGCAAGGTGATGATGCTGGAACTTTTGTTTGGTGCCGTTCCAATGAAATTTATAAAGACAACTGCCTGAAGAAAACATGCAAATTTCCACAATCATTATTGATATGGGGTTGTATGTCAGGTAAAGGTATGGGAGACATGACGGTCATTACATCTTCCATAAATGCACAAGTTTATGTTGAGATTTTGGACACTTTTCTTATTCCATCAATTGAAAGGATGTTTGGTGATGGTAGCATCATTTTTCAGGATGATAATGCATCGTGCCATAGGGCAAAATCTGTGAAAACATTCCTACAGGAAATACATATAATGTCAATGGCATGGCCTGCAAATAGTCCGGACCTTAATCCAATTGAAAATCTGTTGTGGAAATTAAAGAAAATGGTCCACGACAAGGCTGCAACCTGCAGAGCTGATCTGGCAACTGCAATAAGACAAAGCTGGAGACAGACTGATGAAGTATACTGTACAGTTTGACATTAGTTAAATCCATGCCTCAGAGAATTCAAGCTGTTATAAAAGCCAGAGGTGGTGCAACAAAGTACAAGTAGTGTTTTTATTTGGTGATTCCATATTTTTTTCCTCTGTTTGAGCTGTCAAAACAGATGTCATTGACTATAGTTATCTTTCTTTGTTTTTTTTAAGTATTTTATACAGCCAGAAGTTTGGATTGTTGAGTGAAAATAGTTTTGTGGCATGTATGTGCTTGTTTTTTTTCTACACAATTAATCATTTGAATGAACATCTTCTGAGAGGGGTGATTCCATAATTTTTGCCAGGGGTTGTATTTCCGTGCCGCCCAGCGCATTAAACCCTCCCCCTGAAGCCCAGCTTCACTGAAGCTCTATGGGGAAGCACAGACTAGCTTTATATATATATATATATATAGCAAAAAAAAAATAACGCCCCTTTTTCAGGACTGTATTTCAACAATAATGTTGTAAAAATCCAAATAACTTTACAGATCTTCATTGTAAAGGGTTTAAACAATGTTTTCCATGCATGTTCAATTAACCATAATCAATTAATTAACGTGTGGAATGGTCGTTAAGACCTTAACAGCTTACAGGAAGTAGGCATTTAAGGTCACAGTTCTAAAAACGCAGGACACTAAAGAGACTTGTCTACCGACTGTGAAAAACACCCAAAGAAAGATGCCCAGGGTCTCTGCTCATCTGCGTGAACGTGCATTAGGCATGCTGCAGGGAGGCATGAGGACTGCTGATGTGGCTAGGGCAATAAATCGCCATGTCCGCACTGTGAGACGCCTAAGACAGCGCTACAGGGAGACAGGAAGGACAGCTGATCATCCTCGCAGTGGAAGACCACGTGTAACAACACCTGCACAGGATGGGTACATCCGAATATCACACCTGCGTGACAGGTATAGGTACATTACCTGTGAAACCTGGCACATTTGCATTCGTTAGCTTAAACCAAGGCAGGCCGAACCTTTGTGTGTGACATGGAAACCTTCAGAAATGCCTGCCGTATTTATACAAAAGACAGACATTCACAATATATGGATACACAAGTCTGTTTTATTTCAAAGTGTTTCAAACTTTACAGCGTTTGCAGACCCAGTGTCCATTGTCCCTGCATTTGGCACAGGTAAACCTGCTGCGATTCCTGTTGCACCTGGCACTGTGTTGTCTGTACAGTCCCTGGCACAGCAGCTGTAGCAGCTTCAGCAGCCCGCCTCTGTGCCAATATTTTCTTGTGCTGCATGAATCGGCAACAAAGTTCCTTAGCTAGAAGACTCAGAAACGATCTTCTTTTGCCTGTCCACCCTGTGCCTTGTACAAAATGTAGACATTCACCGCCGCCAGGTCCAGCATATTGTAAAAAAAAAAATGCTACTGGCCACCTGTGTGTTTGCCAAATACTCCTTTGGGAAACAAAATACTAAGTCTTATACCTGGAGATTTCATCCGTTCATTTTGGCAGATGATAATTTTATATCCTATTTTACAAAGGAATTTAACTCCTTCATGTCCATTAATCCATCTTTATTATGGGAAACAACCAAAACTTTTTCTAGAGGCCTTATTATAGCATATACATCAAGTAAAAGGCGCAGATAAGCTAAACAAAAAGAGATCTTAAAATCAAAGTTTAAGGAAGCTGAGCGGTTGTATATTAAAAAAAAACATTAAAAAAAACAGAAATCTCCACTATTAGATCTTCTCTAGATTCTCTCTTAACAAAACAGGCAGAGGTAAAAATTCGCTTTGCTAAACAGAAAATATATGAATATGGTGATAAAGTTGGGAAATATTTAGCATACCTTACAAAGAAAAAATTGTGGATAGTTGAGGTAAACAATTTCTAGACAGCTTATCTATTAATAATACATTTAAAGATTGATTCGATAATTTATATAAATCAGAATTAGAAGGGGATACAAAACAGTCCACGGGACTCTTCTTTTCCACCCTAACAGAGGATCAGACCATCTTCCTCAATGCCCCATATCTAAAAAGGAAGTTCTAGAGGCCATTAAGAGTTTACAATCTGGGAAAGCGCCTGGCCCAGATGGGCTGAGTAGCGAATTTTATAAAGAATTTTGAATTTTGCTAGATGATCCCTTACTCAATATGTTCAATGACTCATTCGTAAAAGGCCATTTGCCTCAACCTTAGGCTACGTTTACACTGCAGGTCTGAATGCTATTGTTGCCTATATCTGATTTTTTTGACCGTCTGTTTACACGTTCTTTTAACTATGACTCATATCCGATTCACGTGTTTACACTCGCCATACCATCTGAAACATTGCGCATACTTAAGGGAGGTTCTTGCGCTACACACTGGCCAAGAAAGATGAAGGTGAAATATGCTTAACGCTATCTCTGCTATATATGCAAAGTTCGCGCACCATGGTTTTAAAACTGAGGAGGAGAAAAAAAAGTGGCATAATTGCAGCCTGCACATATGCTTTATTCATCAAATACTGATTTAATGTTATTTAGCCCAAATAAGCATTAACACAAGGCGTGTGTGTGTTGGAGGGTGTTGTGTTTCACTTCTTTAGTGAGGTGCAGATAAAAGGCTCAGGACGCATGCATAACTTGTCTAACAAACGTGTTTTGCTTTACTCACAGTACTCAAGCACAGAACATGAGCACACTTGCCGTTAGCATCTGAAAAACTTATCAAAACAGCATGTCTAGAACTAACTTCCTCATATATGAACCAATAGCATTGAAGCATACATTTATTCAGTCATGTGACTGTTTACTGATGTAGAACACTACAGAGGGGAGGGGCTAGGGGCGTTGTTCTTTTCCTTTTCCATGTCACCTGCGATGTTGTAATTCAACACGCGCTTCCATAACATTACGTCATTAAACCGCGAAGAAGTCGCTGTTTTAATGACGTACAGAACACAATGCCTCAGGAAATCCGATCTGTCTGTTTACACGACAATCACATTAGCATATATCTGATTTATATCCGATTTATTTCCACATATGAAGGAGGCCTGAAACCGATCTCAAAATATCGGAACGCATGCGTTTTTTTCCTGTTTACACGGACATAGAACAGATCCGATATGTGTCACATATGAGCAAAAAAATCGCAATTGGGTCACATTCACCTGGCAGTGTAAACGTTTAGAGAGGCAAATATATCCCTAATTTTGAAAAAAGGTAAGCAAGCGGAAGATTGTTCATCTTATCGACCTATTTCGCTGCTGAATGTTGATTTGAAGATTCTTTCCAAAATACTAGCATTACGATTAGAATCCCTTCTCCCTGTTCTAGTAAAGGATGACCAAACAGGCTTCATTATAGGACGTAACTCTATTAACAACATGCGACGTTTGTTGAATGTAATACAGTTTGCTAAAAAACCGTCAATAGAGGGCCTCGTGATCTCCTTGGATGCGGAGAAGGCATTTGATCGCATCAAATGGCCCTATTTATTTTACACATTACATAAATTTAGTCTTGGTGAGCACTTTGGATCAAGTTATTGTAGAATGAGCCTCTTAGTGCCTTGCTGACTAACGGATGTTGCTGCACTACATTCAAAGTTGGGTGGGCAATGAGACAAGGCTGCATTCTCTCGCCTCTTTTATTTGATTTGTTAATTGAACCACTGGCAGAAGCTACCTGTATAGGACAGATAATAACATTAGTGGCTTAACAATAGGGAACAATCAACATAAGATTGCCTTATACGCTGACGATATTTTGATATTTATGGTGAATCCAGATATCTCTACCCCGGCTCTCTCGGACACGATTGATAAATTTGGTGCTTTTCGGGATATAGAATTAATTATCATAAATCAGTGGCAATGCCTATAGGTGGTTTAAAACAAATACCCCAAGCATTATCATCCTTCCCATTTAAATGGGCCCCTGAAGGTTACCTGGGAATTAATGCTACCCCCTCCTTTGAACAGATGTATAAAATAAATTTTCTTCCACTTTTTGATCGTATCAGGATGGACTTAGAGAGGTGGAATGTCCTCCCTATTTCTTGGTTGGGTTGGATCTCCCTCCTGAAGATGAATATTCTTCCAAGACTACTTTATCCCATTCAAATGATTCCAATAATTGGTTGGTTTAGTTCTTTTATATGGGCCAAAAAAAAAAGCATGAATAAAAATGTCAACCTTAATGCTTTTGTCTTCGGTGGGGGGTCTCGACCTACTGGACATCCGGAAATATCAGTTAGGTGTTCACCTACGTTATATCTCTGACTGGGTACATAGAGGACCTAAAACAGTATTGTTTGACGTTGAAAGTTCACTCAGCAAACTTCCTTTGGTAAATTAGCTTTTTCTTAAGAAGTTTAAATCTGTAAAAGCCGCCTGTAGTAACCCCATCACCATAAGTGCTATCAAGGCAATGGCAGGTCATCAGGCGTTTGGAGGGCCGACCCAGACTCACCTCAACTCTTACTCCCATTAGTGACAACTATGATTTTCTGCTGGGGATTATGGATGCAAGTTTTCGTGTTTGGGCAAATAAAGGTCTCATCAATCTGCATGATATGTTCGAGGGGAACACTAATGTCCTTCAACCAATTAGTGGTAAAGTACAGTATTCCACAACAAGATTTTTTTTGTTATCTACAAATAAGAGACTAATTAAGCACACTACTTTGCTCACAAACCAGGACATTTCGGCTGTGTAAAGACAGCTTTTTTCACAAATGAAAAGCTCTACAAGTTCTTTTTACAAGATTCTCAAGGAATGTGGTTTTCACAATGGGAACAGATACTTGATATACAAATCACAAATGATGAATGGGAGGAACCATGGAAAAATGCAGGGACCCTAAGCGTATGCAATAAAGTAAAAGCAATGCAATTAAAAATTTTGCACAGAGTTCACATCTCTCCATCGCGGAGGTACAAGTTTAAAAATGACTGCTCTCCAATGTGCTTGAAATGTAAAACAGAGGAGGGAGATCTTGCTCACTGTTTCTGGTTTTGCAGGGAAATCCAAAAATTTTGGATTTTGGATCATAGCGTTATTTTGTCCATAAATATTGGGTGTGACCCAAAACACTTGTTGCTTGGAACATGTGTCGATATGGTCTTGGACAAACATAAAAAGACACATGGTAAATTTCTAATATTTTGTGCAAGGAAATGTATTCTTCTGAACTGGTTATGGGATAATGCCCCTTCTAAGGTTATTCTGGAATATGTTTCACTGGATTTTTCATAGAAGATGGGACCTTTTCTTAAGATATATGGGTTTTGATGTATCCTATATTCTTGTTAGAGGTTTTGTTTAATAAGAGTTTACAAAAAAAGGGGAACAAAAAAATAGGGAAAAAAAGGAATTGTGTGGTATATTGAAGTACAAATACATAAAGCATTTTGATTGCGTGTTTTTTATTTCTCTCTTACATTTATTAAAGGAAGTGGTTAGTCAGAAGGTTTTTTTTTTCGTGTGTGTTTGGTTTGTAACTGTTTGTAAAATGTTTAAAAAAAATTAATAAACAAATTATTCAAAAAAAAAAAGAAAACATTGTAGCACTGGTGTAAAATTATACACACATTCACATAACCTTCATGTGGTTATAGTCTGTTATCGTATTGGGTTTCCTCTTTCTGTTTCTATGTGCAATATTTCTCAATATTATGCAATATTAGTTCTTGTCTTATTCCCTGTCAATAAATTGCGTGCCTGTCCATAAAGATATATCCACAGTGTTGTACATATATTTATATATCCACTCTGTACATAATATACATACACTCTATGTATACATACATATATCTATCTGTTTACATATACATTCATATATTTATATGTACATATACAATTTATATGTACTCTACAAACAATCTGGAGACATAAATATGGACATGTGTATTGAAAAATATTGGTGTGTGTGTATATACAGTACTCTTGGTACGGTTTTTATTTTTGCTGCTTTTGTCTTGCACTGTCCACTTTTCTGCAATGACAATGCAGATTTTCCACTTGTGGGACTAATAAAGAGAGATTTTCTGCGATCTCTGACATCTGGACACGCTTCACCAAGAACTGTGCTGAGAGTCAAGGAACTCCATTGCTGAATGCAGGGATGATGGTCACTGGGTCGGCAAATGAAAACAGACTGTGTGGTACAGTAACCACTGAGACAAAAGGCAGAAGGCTAAAGAGATGATGAACCCGGAACTGAGGGACAGAATTTTTAATGGGTTTTTTTTTTATGTTGTTGCTATTTTTACATGATCAAGCAGAGGAGAGAACATGCAAAGCTGGAGAGATCACACAAAAACAAAATTCACTTTTGGTGTTGTAATTCAGTGATGGCCAAAATGAAATGACATTATTTTATTCTATATGTGACGAACATTTCAAAAACCATGGACCATAACTTCTCTCAGCTTATGACATTTGTGTACAAAAAGACATTGGAGACTGAAGTGTTAGCAATTTTTCAGTTTATTCATGTCATTGTATTAGCAACTTTTCATTCTGTTTTCACACAATTTTTTATAAATAAAACAGACTTGTGTTTCCATATATTGTGAATGTGTGTCTTTAATATTTGCAGGTCAATCAATGTGTGGGATATTTTGTAATAATATGCCAGGCATTTCTGAAGGTTTCCATGTCACACACAGAGGCTTGGCCTGCCTTGGATCTGAGCTACTCTGAGTAAACAAATGCAAATGTGCCAGGCCTCGCAGGTAATGGGTGGTTTGCACAACAAAAGAATCGAGCTGAAGATCTGTGAAAATCTCAGCAGGGAACTCCTGTTGAGATTTTCACAGGCCTTCAGGTTCATTGTTCTCCTGCTTTTGTTGTGCCAACACACCCATTACCTGTGAGGCCTGGCACATTTGCATTTGTTAGCTTAAAGAGCTTCCAAACACAAAACCATAAAACTGATATGATCCTGATCTTCAAACATTTCAATCAGATGTGATCACTCAGCCAGTCATGCTCTCTTTATTCTCACACACACACACACACACATACACACTGTATCGTTGCATTTGCTAAACATTCCCTAATCACACACCCAAATGGGAAATATCTATCTGCAAAGGACGAACCATCACCTTTGTCAAATTCTGTAAAGGTCAGCACAAGAATCACCTTAGAAAGTGTCCTTGGAAATGTAGTCACCGGAATCGTCTGTTCTTGAACACAAAGAACTCACAGCTGCTGCACACTACTGGGGGTACTAACCTCGCAATGGGAGGCAGTCCTTTTATTATTTTATATTGCAATCAACTACAACTTCAGCAAAGAAAAGCAATACAGGTCCTTCTCAAAAAATTAGCATATTGTGATAAAGTTCATTATTTTCTGTAATGTACTGATAAACATTAGACTTTCATATATTTTAGATTCATTACACACAACTGAAGTAGTTCAAGCCTTTTATTGTTTTAATATTGATGATTGTGGCATACAGCTCATGAAAACCCAAAATCCCTATCTCAAACAATTTGCATATTTCATCCGACCAATAAAAGAAAAGTGTTTTTAATACAAAAAAAAGTCAACCTTCAAATAATTATGTTCAGTTCTGCACTCAATACTTGGTCGGGAATCCTTTTGCAGATTCTTGTGTCTTGTGTCTCACAACAAGACACCAGCAGCTGACATGGCACCCCAGACCATCACTGACTGTGGGTACTTGACACTGGACTTCAGGCATTTTGGCATTTCCCTCTCCCCAGTCTTCCTCCAGACTCTGGCACCTTGATTTCCGAATGACATACAAAATTTACAGCACTCTGGGAACAGCCTATTCGTTCAGAAATTTCTTTCTGTGTCTTACCCTCTTGCTTGAGGGTGTCAATGATGGCCTTCTGGACAGCAGTCAGGTCGGCAGTCTTACCCATGATTGCGGTTTTGAGTAATGAACCAGGCTGGGAGTTCAGGAATCTTTTGCAGGTGTTTAGAGTTAATTAGTTGATTCAGATGATTAGGTTAATAGCTTGTTTAGAGAACCTATTCATGATATGCTAATTTTTTGAGATAGGGATTTTGGGTTTTCATGAGCTGTATGCCACAATCATCAATATTAAAACAATAAAAGGCTTGAACTACTTCAGTTTGTGTGTAATGAATCTAAAATATATGAAAGTCTAATGTTTATCAGTACATTACAGAAAATAATGAACTTTATCACAATATGCAAATTTTTTTGAGAAGGACCTGTATATGGTCAAATAAGAATAACTAAGCAAAGGGTTAAAAGGAAAATAAAAGAACACAAAGTCTTGTGAACTTAAATTAACAATGCATGGTAACACTACCTAAGAACATTATCAAAGTACAACAGAACTCTTTTATACCCTGGTCCTGTGACTCATGTTCTAACAGCCTTTCTCCACTAACCAATTAGCAGGTTCTAACCTTATAAGGCAAATACTGATGGTGGTGTAGTGGTTAGCACTGTTGCCTTGCACCTCCAGGGTCCGGGTTCGATTCCCGGCCAGGCTCGATTCCCGTCTCTGTGTGCATGGAGTTTGCATGTTCTCCCCGTGCTTGGTGGGTTTCCTCCGGGTACTTCGGTTTCCTCCCACAGTCCAAAGATATGCAGATTAGGCTAATTGGTGTTCCCAAATTGACCATAGTGTATGAATGAGTGTGTGAGTGCTCTGCGATGGATTGGCACGCTGTCCAGGGTGTACCCTGCCTCGTGCCCTGAGTCTCCTGGGATAGGCTCCAGGTCACCGCGACCCTAAATACAGGATAAAGCGGTATAGATGATGAATGAATGAATGACATATTCTTATCATGTCTTGCTTACTGCCGGACATTATATCACATAGTTCACATCTTTAGGTGTGAAGAACATTGCTGATAACATCAGCCTTGCAAATGTCAACCAATTCTTTCTCCACACATGATGCAGCAATGTCAGCAAGACGGGTCTTTGCAGCATTTCCTCTCGCCAGAACTTTGTGCATATTCTTAAGACTCCGTCGTTCTCGTCAAGCTGTGACTCCCTGCTTTAATATCTGAAATATTTTCAGCTTCACACAATACATCTCCTATAGTGAGCTGGGACATATGACAAAACAGTAGCACATTCCATAACACACACACACACACACACACACACACACAATCGTTTCACAATGATTTGTATGTTATGTACAAATAAGTAACAGAATAGAGTGGCATTTTTAAATGAACAAATTAATTGTTTATTAATTAACATGGTTAGAAACTTCAAGAAACTGGACTTTATCTCGCACCGTTGGGAGACGGCGTAACCCACTCGGAGGACGGAGCTCACAGACGCCCTGATTGGCAGTAAGTACCTCTCATCCCACCCCTCTGAGAGAGCTCGGCCAATCAGCTCTCTCTAAGAGCTCCGGCTGCAAGAATCTAAAGGTGGATTCCTTTACCGGTACACCAATCAAGTCACCTCAGCTGCCTGTTCTTCGAAGCCGTATGATCTCTCACGTAAGTTACACAGCTCCTGTTATAGGTAAGTTCCTCTGCTAACTATCATATCTAGCGCTTTTATGCATTAATGTCTTTCTTCTCACCGTTCTTACATATAATTGGTGGGTAATATGGAAGCAAAACAGTCCCATTTATAATACCGCGGTGACGTTGGACGTTGCATATATACGAGCTCCGGCCTCCAGATCCCGTAGCGGAGATTCGCTGATATGTAGCGGAGATTCGGTAACAGAGTCCGGCGAAAGCACCTCGCCTACTGCACGAGTTAGGGACCGTCTGCAAATTACTTTCCGACTGAAATACGGATAATATTAATATTATAAACATAATATTAACATTTAAAATAAACTATTGCCTAAAAATCTATTCAAAAATGTGTGTCCACCTGTCCTGCAGAGGGCACAACCTTTTTAAATTCAATATTATCACTTTTCATATTTATCGATAATTAATATGTAATAATTCAATATTTTATTTCAATAACTTCCAGGTCATATTACCTATTGCCTCAAAATCTATTCTAAAATGCGAGTACACTTTTCCTGCAGAGGGCACAACCTTTTTTTATTCAATATTATACCTTTGCATATTTAATTAATATGTAATAATTCTACATTTTACTTAAATAACTTCCAGGTCATGTGACCTACTGTCTCAAAATCTATTCCCAAATGTGTGTCCACCTGTCCTGCAGAGTGCAAAACCTTTTTTATTGAATATTATCACTTTTCATATATATTAATAATATTTCATAGAATTTTCATTGATTTTACTTCAATAACTTCCAGGTCATGTGACCTATTGCCTCAAAATCTATTTCAAAATGTGTGTCCACCAAAACACATGACAAAAGAACAAACGACTAGGAGTAAAAGACTCATTGAGAAGAACCGTTCAATTCTGTTTTCTGTGCAGTGCACTGCATAGCGTCTATGGAAGTCAAGAGCAAGAGAGAAGAACCACCGGCTCAGTTGTGATCAAGTGACACTCAGCAGACAAAGCGCATACTTAGTACTCATATATAAACACCCCGCTCAGTTTATCAAATTTAAATTTATTAAAACTTTTTTCTCATCTTGCAGAACGTGCGCAGACCAAGGTATTTTTGCTCTATATCCCAAGTTACACTGTATAAACAGAAATAATCTGATATTACCCCATTGGTTCTTATACAAGCAGTAAATGATATGTGCATTAAGGGTGCTGAACTAAAACCAAACTTTTCCAGGGCTATGAATAAACAGTCATATTCAATGCGATCAAATGCTTTATGTGCATCTTATGCTAACAGCACCTCTGGCTGCCGTGCATTGTCTTGTGAATAGAGAATATTACAGTAAATAATCTTTGTTGATCACTTGAGAGCTGCCGTCCAGCTATGAATCCTGTCTGGTCTTGATGTATAATGGATTGCATGACAGGATTTAGCCTCAATGCCAAGACCTTAGCTAACATATTGTAATCATTTGGAAGCAAATTACAGGGCGACATGAGGCACATTTTCTGCAATATTTACCTTTTTATGTACAACTGTAATAATAGCCTGTGACATAGTTGGCAGTAATGTAACGTTGGCGGTAATGACATAATTTTTGCTGTATTATTTGCACTGCTTTAAAAATTTTATCCAGGTCCAGGTGCTTTTCCATTCCTCATTTGTTTAATAGTTTGTTCAATCTCCACTGTTTATATGGATTGTTTAAGTTTCACTTTATCTTGCTCGCTTAGATTAGGTATTTCTAGTGTAGCAGAAACATGCTATATTCACTCTATCACATGACTCTGATGTATATAACTCCTCATAGAATTTTTTTAACTGCTTATTTATGCTCAGCTGATTCGTGGTCTGCTTTATTTTAAAATCAGCTTAACTGGGGGGCGCTGTTGAGCTCGTAATGGAGTACGATGTAGTTTAGGAGTCTCTGGCGGGATTATTGTTATAATAGTGACAAGTACATAAAGAGCTATGTAGATGTAATTACGCTAATGGTGGAAAAAAACTGAAAAAGATTTAAACCGATGCCCTGATCACTGCTCCCTCATTCATTGACAGACAGAATTAACACAGTTAAGATATCTATTTTGCTAAGGTTTTTATTTTTATGCAAAAAATGTCCCATTGTTTATCCCCAAATCTTTCTTTAATTTGCGCTTTCCAGTTTAAATGTCACTGTTACTCTTCTCTCTTAACAGTTTTGTCAGTACAGTATTGCACTCCAGCTTGTAGGTCATCTTGGAAACCTAACATTTAATTTATGCCAAATATTTTTCATATATTTTATACATGTTTGGTCAATGTATGTGCGTGGTTCCTAGAAATATTCACCTTTAGGGTTTTTTTATCTTCAATGATATTAATCATTTATCTGTACATTCTTGTAAGCTGGGGGTGAGAAGATTTAAATAACCTTTGTTTTATTTAATCTGTGGGAGCTTTTCCCCCCTTTGTTTTTCAAGGTCAAAGTTACTGTGAGAGCATCTTTTGCTTCAGTTAGTTTATATTGCTGTCTCCTGGGATGTTAGGATGGAGACTCTAGATTTGTGTTTTGTGTGTGTGGTGGGGGGAGAGATTTATTCAAATCATTTTATACTCTGCTTTCCTAAATCGAAGTCGCAGGACTAGGCTCAATGATCAGCTATTATCGATCGTATTTATGTACCAAATCCGTCTCCTTACAAACAGAATTTAATCATCTTTCAACAAAAGAAACACGATGTATGTTGTTACAAACTCGTATTATGAATATGGTGATATATCAAGTAGCTTGTTAGCACATCAGCTAAAACGACTAATACCACAAATTAAAAACAACGTTTATTATTTTTATTGATCCCATAGAGATCAATGCAGATTTTCAATAATTTAATTCCTCCCTTTATAAGCCTGAATGCCCTACACATAGTATAAAATTGAAAGATTTCCTTAAAAGTATTGAAATTCCTGTTATTGATAAAGTATCTGTAAGGGGTTTGGACTCTCTGTTATCTCTTGAAGAAATCATAGTCTCAGTTAAGGCAATGCAGTCTAAGCCCCAGACCCAGATGTTTTTTTTAAATTGAGTTTTATAAAACGTTTATTGATAAATTGGCAACATTGTCTTACAGTATGTAGGAGGTTTTTATTTTATTTTATTTTACACGTTTTCTTTATTAACATGACAGAAAGAAGAAAAAAAGGATGGAACTGGTGTAACATACAACTGTTGTAACATACAGGTCCTTCTCAAAAAATTTGCATATTTCACTCGACCAATAAAAGAAGTGTTTTGAATACAAAAAAAGTCAACCTTCAAATAATTATGTTCAGTTCTGCACTCAATACTTGGTCGGGAATCCTTTTGCAGATTCTTGTGTCTTGCGTCTCTCAACTTTCTCTTCACAATATCCCACAGATTCTCTATGGGGTTCAGGTCAGGAGAGTTGGCAGGCCAATTGAGCACAGTAATACCATGGTCAGTAAACCATTTACCAGTGGTTTTGGCACTGTGAGCAGGCGCCAGGTCGTGCTGAAAAATGAAATCTTCATCTCCATAAAGCTTTTCAGCAGATGGAAGCATGAAGTGCTCCAAAATCTCCTGATAGCTAGCTGCATTGACCCTGCCCTTGATAAAACACAGTGGACCAACACCAGCAGCTGACATGGCACCCCAGACCATCACTGACTGTGGGTACTTGACACTGGACTTCAGGCATTTTGGCATTTCCCTCTCCCCAGTCTTCCTCCAGACTCTGGCACCTTGATTTCCGAATGACATGCAAAATTTGCAACCTGTAGCCCATTTCCTGCACACGCCTGTACACGGTGGCTCTGGATGTTTCTACTCCAGACTCAGTCCACTGCTTCCGCAGGTCCCCCAAGGTCTGGAATCGGTCCTTCTCCACAATCTTCCTCAGGGCCCGGTCACCTCTTCTCGTTGTGCAGAGTTTTCTGCCACCCTTTTTCCTTCCCACAGACTTCTCACTGAGGTGCCTTGATACAGCACTCTGGGAACAGCCTATTCGTTCAGAAATGTCTTTCTGTGTCTTACCCTCTTGCTTGAGGGTGTCAATGATGGCCTTCTGGACAGCAGTCAGGTCAGCAGTCTTACCCATGATTGCGGTTTTGAGTAATGAACCAGGCTGGGAGTTTTTAAAAGCCTCAGGAATCTTTTGCAGGTGTTTAGAGTTAATTAGTTGATTCAGATGATTAGGTTAATAGCTCGTTTAGAGAACCTTTTCATGATATGCTAATTTTTTGAGATAGGGATTTTGGGTTTTCATGAGCTGTATGCCACAATCATCAATATTAAAACAATAAAAGGCTTGAAGTACTTCAGTTGTGTGTAATGAATCTAAAATATATGAAAGTCTAATGTTTATCAGTACATTACAGAAAATAATGAACTTTATCACAATATGCAAATTTTTTGAGAAGGACCTGTAAAACAGTTGTACACACTTGCTGCAAAAGTACGAGAGTGACACCTAGTGGCACAATACTGTACTACAACAGCTTTTTGGTGTGTTCAATGAATCATTAGACCAGGGCTCTTTACCACCTACATTTAACCAAGCCTCAATTGCTCTTCTTCTTAAAAAAAGGGGAAAGAATCACATTCAGTGTGATAATCATTAATAAATGGCCATAATCCTTAATAAATGCTGATGTGAACATGCTGAGGAGCAGACCAGTTTCATGGAAGGATAGCATTTGTTTTTTAATACTCATACACTTTAATATAATTTACTCCAGACATCCCCTGGAAGTTGTCATTTCGGTGGATGCTGAGAAAACTTTTGATATGGTTGAGTGGGAATACTTGTTTGCAGTATTAAAGAAATTTGGGTTTTGTGATAAATTTATCTCCTAGGTTCATGTTCACACAAATATTAGCTTTTGATTTCACCCTTGGACAAGGTACCCAGCAGGGGGGCCCAATGTCGCCACTGCTTTTTTGCCTTTGCTAATGAACCATTATCCATTGGATAAGGCAGCTTAGATCTTCTCTTGCTTTTAAAGCTATTATTTGTAAATCTGGTGGAGCACAACTTATATCTATTTGTCGGTGACTTGTTGTTATATGTGACTAATTTTTAATTAGTCTAATTTTAAATAATTTAGGTTCTTTCTCAGGATATAAAAATTTTCATAAGAGTGACTATTACCTGCTCAATAATAGTGCTTTACAACTTAATAATAGTGCATCTAAACTTGCCTTTTAAACATAATTGTCCAGTCTTTAAATATCTTGGAATTACAGTGCCAGTTTCCATCCAACCTTTCCTCTCTTATTTCAGAGATGGAGCAATTTACCCCTTTTTTTAAACCGGAAAAATCAATGCAGTTGAAATGACCATTCTTCCTAAATTTCTTCATTTTGTCAATCCTTCCTTTATTTCTACTTAATACTATTTTGATTCCTTGGTTAAAATCATAATCTCTTTTCTTCGGGTTGGGAAAACTCGTAGAATCCGTAAGACCTTATTCCAGAGATGAAGACTTAGTGGTGGATTTCCTCTGTTTAATTTTCAAATATGCTGCTGGGCTGTACACAATATTTTTGGATGAACTCATCTGAATCCCGATGGACAGTAAGGAGGGTGAGGTAGATCTGTACAGGTTGGCGAGGCAGAAAGATAGAGATGGGAAGGATGTGCAGCAGGTTAGAGTGATTAAAGATAGAGATGGAAATATACTGACAGATGCCAGGAGGGTGATGGGAAGATGGAAGGGGTACTTTGAGGAGTTGATGAATGAGGAAAATGAAAGAGAACAAAGAGTAGAAGAGGTGACTGTTGTGGAGCAGGAAGTAGCAAATATTAGTAAAAGTGAGGCGAGAAGGGCGTTGAAGAGGATGAAGAGTGGAAAGGCTGTTGGTCCTGATGACATACCTGTGGAGGTATGGAAGTGCTTAGGAGAGGTGGCAGTCGAGTTACTGACTAGTTTTTTTAACAAGATCTTGGCCAGCGAGAGGATTCCAGAGGAATGGAGGAGAAGTGTATTGGTGCCGATTTTTAAGAACAAGGGAGATATGCAGAGCTGTGGCAATTACAGAGGCATAAAGCTAATGAGCCATACAATGAAGCTGTGGGAAAGAGTAGTGGAAGCTAGGTTAAGGGCAGAGGTGAGCATTTGTGAGCAGCAATATGGTTTCATGCCTAGAAAGAGTACATCAGATGCAGTATTTGCTTTGAGGATGCTGATGGAGAAGTACAGAGAAGGTAATAAAGAGTTGCATTGTGTCTTTGTAGATTTAGAGAAGGCGTACGACAGGGTGCCGAGAGAGGAGCTGTGGTGTTGTATGAGGAAGTCTGGAGTGGCAGAGAAGTATGTTAGAGTGGTGCAGGACATGTATGAGGGTGCTAAGACAGTGGTGAGATGTGCTGTAGGTGTGACAGAAGAGTTCAAGGTGGAGGTGGGTCTGCATCAAGGATCGGCTCTAAGCCCCTTTTTGTTTGCTCTGGTGATGGACAGGATGACAGATGAGGTTAGACCGGAGTCTCCATGGACTATGATGTTTGCAGATGACATTATGCTTTGTAGCGAGAGCAGGGAACAGGTGGAAGAAAACTTAGAGAGGTACGCTCTGGAAAGCAGAGGAATGAAGGTTAGCCGCAGCAAAACGGAATACATGTGTGTGAATGAGAGGAACCCAAGTGTAACGGTGAGGCTACAGGGAGCAGAGGTAAAGAAGGTGCAGGACTTTAAGTACTTAGGGTCAACGGTCCAGAGCAACGGAGAGTGTGGAAAGGAGGTGAAGAGGCGGGTACAGGCAGGTTGGAATGGGTGGAGAAAAGTTTCAGGTGTGTTGTGCGATAAGAGAGTATCGGCGAGAATGAAAGGAAAGGTGTACAGGACAGTGGTGAGACCAGCGATGCTCTACGGCTTAGAGACAGTGGCACTGAAGAAAAGACAGGAGGCAGAGTTGGAGGTAGCAGAGCTGAAGATGCTGAGGTTCTCCTTGGGAGTGACAAGGATGGATAGGATCAAGAATGAGTTCATCAGAGGGACAACCCATGTGAGATGTTTTGGAGATAAAGTCAGAGAGCCCAGATTGAAGTGGTTTGGACATGTTCAGAGGAGAGATGGTGAGCATATCGGTAGAAGGATGCTGAGGTTGGAACTGCCAGGCAGGAGGTCTAGAGGAAGACCAAAGAGGAGATTTATGGATGCAGTGAGAGAGGACATGAAGTTAGTTGGTGTGAGAGAAGAGGATGCAGAGGATAAGGTTAGATGGAGGCAGATGATTCGCTGTGGCGACCCCTGAAAGGGAACAGCCGAAAGACAAAGAAGAAGAAAGAAGACTCGGTCCACGACCGGCACTAGGACCCGGAAGTAAAGCGGTCGTGGTCCAGGAAGTATAAAAAGGTAAACAAAACCATAGCATATCGCTCAGTCATTGAGTTCACCAGATGCCCAGTCGGAATCGTTCGTCTAACTGTGAGTACTCACCCTTTTGGCTTTACTTTCTGATTGAGGGTGTGTTTTTAGGACGTGGGTTAGATTGTGTCTTTCCCTTGCTCCCCTTTTCGTGAGAGTCCTTAGATTAAAGAGCGTGATAATCCTGCCTATTCGTGCTCCTCCGCGTTGGGTTTACCATTCACGCAACAAAGGGCTAACCGCTAAGCTACGTCTTCTGGTCACCGAAGGTTAGTTCTGACAGTATATTCAAGTCTGACTGTAATATTCCTCTCTTCTTGTATAAGGCCTTCATTGTCTCACAAAGATTATAGTGAGACATAGCTGACATGCGGTTGGTTTCAAAGAAATGTGATTAGATAGGAAATCAACAAATTGTTCATCTGCCAGTAATCTAGAATTAAATCTCCACATACCCTGAGATGACATACTATTAGGAAAGCAGAGAGTCATCAGTATAGGGCTATGGTCAGAAATTACTATACTGTACCTGTATATTCACATGACTTACTGTAAGTAATGGTAACATTCTCTGGAGAAGTCAATCCTTGAATAAATCTGATGAGCTGTAGTAAAAAAGGAACATTGTCTCGAAGTTATATTTTCATGCATCAACCAAACCAAGAAACTCAGATGGTCCAGATTATGCTTTTGGTTAACACTGGTTGGAGTTTACAGGTAAAATAACCTCCTAAAATAAGCTGAAGACATACTGTCTTGTTAGCTAGCAGTATCTGTTGCTTAAAAAGTTTCCCTTGGACAATGATACAACGGCCCTCTTTATCACTGTAGATTTCTCAAATGCTACATCCCTGTGTATTAATATGGCAGTACCTCAACTTTTCCCAATAAATCTAGAATGAATTTTTTTTAAGCCCCCTCTTTTCAATTTATTAAGATTCTGTAATACTTCTCTTTGTCATACGTGATGACTTTTTATTCTCTTATTTACAGGGTAAATTCTAAAGATTATAAAACTAATAGGAAAAAAAGAACATTTCACTCAATATAATATGTCAGCTAACTTATCCTCTTATTGGAATCATAACCAATAAGCAGCAATCTAAACAAAAAAGTCTTAACAATATCGGTTGAAACAAAAAGTCTTTAACTCGCCTTGCGTTGTCAGAACTAACCTCGGATGACCAGAAGACGTAGCTTAGCGGTTAGCCCTTTGTTGCGTGAATGGTAAACCCAAACGTGGAGAAACACGAGTAGGCAGGATAATCACGCTCTTTTGTCTAAGGACTCTCACAACAGAGGAGCAAGGGAAAGACACAATCTAATCCGCGTCCTAGAAATACACACTCAATCAGGAAGCAAAGCCAAAAAGGTGAGTGAACTCATGGTTTGGTGAACAATTCTGACAGGGCATCTGGTGAACTCAATGACTGAGCGTTGTACTGTGGTTTGTTTACTCCTTTTATACTTCCTGGTTTATGACCGCATTACTTCCGGGTCCTAGTGCCGATCACGGACCGAGGGTGCATGACATGCGTTAATTAGGAATTTGCTGCTGGTCATATTATTTACATTACGACTTCAGAGTATCTGGAGGGGGCCCTCTGTCCGAGACGATGTCCTTTGGGAACCCATGCAGTCGGACTACGTGTTCCAGTATCAGCTCCACTGTGTTTTTTGCTGATGGGAGTCCGGTTAGGGCCACTAGGTGCACGGCCTTGGAGAACCGATCAACGATGGTTAGTATGGTGTTTTTTCCTTCTGATGCCGGCAGGCCCGTGATGAAATCCAGGGTGATGTGCGTCCAGGGCCGACGGGGAACTGGGAGTGGTTGGAGTTCTCCGGGTGTTGGTTGGTTTGTGTCCTTGGCCCTGGCGCACACCGGGCACGCCTGAATGAACTCGATGACCTCCTTCCGAATGGAGGGCCACCAGAATGCCCGTCTGATGAACGTGAGGGTTAGTCGGGCTCCAGGATGTCCGGCAATGGTGGACGAGTGGCCCCACTGGAGAACCTCTGTTCTTAGATGTTGGGGCATGTAGAGTCGTCCAGGCGGCATGCCTGCCGGTTCGGTCTCTGCAGCCTGTGCCTGGCGGACCCTAGTTTCCAAGTCCCAGTGGAGGGGTGCTATGATGCGAGATGAAGGAATGACAGATACGGGGTTCGCCCGGGGGAGGTCGTCCTCATGTTGGTGTGATAGGGCGTCGGCCTTGGTGTTCTTCGACCCCGGGCGATAAGACAGATGGAAATTATACTGTTAGAAAAATAACGCCCACCGTGCCTGTCCTGGGTTGAGCTGTTTTAGTTTCTTGATGGTGATCAGGTTCTGGTGATCGGTCCAGACGATGAACGGCTCACTGGCGCCCTGGAGCCAGTGACGCCATTCCTGGAAAGCCCACTATATGCCCAACAGCTCGCGGTCCCCTACCCCGTATCGCTGCTGAGTGGGATTTTTTGGAGAAGAAACTGCAGGGGTGCAGTTTCTGGTATGGACCTCGCTGAGAGAGAACGGCACCCACATCCGACACGTCCACCTCCACAACGAAGGGTTTGTTGCCATCAGGGTGTAGAAGGATGGGAGCGGTGGTGAATTGGTGGAGTTCTTTGAATGCGGACATGGCAGCTAGGGTGAGTAGAAATGGGTGAGATGAGGGCCTGGTCAATGTGGTTAGTGGAGCGGCAACTGTACTGTAACCCCAGATAAAGCAACGATAGAAATTCTCAAACCCGAGAAACCGTTGAAGCTGTTTGAGTGTCATGGGTAGGGGCCAGTGACGCACAACCTCTAGCTTCTGCGGGTCCATGGCCACACCCTGGGGTGAGATGACAAAATCCAGGAACGTGGTGGAGTGCTTGGGCAAAGCACATTTTTCCAGCTTGCAGTACAGTTGATGAGCGAGCAATCTCTTTAAAACAGCATGTACATGTTGGATGTGTTCTTCGACGTTGTGTGAGTAGATTAAGATGTCGTCCAGGTAGATGAACACCCATCGGCCCAGCATGTCCCTGAGGACGTTGTTTATAAACTGCTGGAAGGCCGAGGGTGCATTGCAGAGTACGAATGGTATAATAATGTCCCGTGGGTGTGATGAAAGCATTCTTCCACTCATCACCCTCTCTGATGCGCACCAAGTTTTAGGCGCTCCGGAGGTCCAACTTTGTGAACACAGTGGCACCAGAGAGGGCGTCCAGGGCTGAGCTGGTGAGTGGTAGCGGGTGTCGGTTTTTAATGGTGATGTTATGTAGCCCCCGATAGTCGACACATGGGCAAAGTTCACCCCCTTTCTTCTTGACGAAGAAGAACCCCGCGGCAGCAGGCGACATGGAGGGCCGGATGGTTCCATGACGGAGGGCATTGGTGACGTATTCTTCCATCGCCTGCGTCTCCGAGGTGGATAGAGAGTAGAGATGGCCACGGGGAGGGACGGAGCCCGACTGAAGTTCTATAGCCAGGTAATATGGGCGATGAGATGGGAGGTGGGTTTTCTTGCAGAAAGCTTCAGCCAGGTCCCGATAGGCGACGGTTGGTGTCGATGTCGGGAGCCTCGGACTTCTTGGAACACGTCCCAGCCGGTGCCCATAGACAAAGTTCGTTGCAAGTCGGCCCCCAGTGGAGGATCCGGTTTTGGGTCCACGAGATGAGGGGGTCGTGCCTGAGTAGCCATGGATAGCCGAGGATGATGGGAGGTGAGGCAGTGGGGGTGAGGTGCAGCTGGAGCTGTTCTTGATGCTGATCGATTTTGAGGGTGATGAGTTGGGTCAGGTGTGCGATGGGACTGGATGACAGGGTCCGACCGTCGACAGATGTGATACGAATCGGCTGGGATAACGCCTTGATTTTTACCCCCATTTCTTTGGCATAAGTCAATGAAGTTACCTGCGGCACCGGAATCGATAAATGCAGTACTTCGGACCCGTTTGTGGCCCGTTTGGAGGTTTACCTGAACCGTAAGTCGCGAGATGGTGGTGTTGGTGGTGGTGGAGATTTGGATATGCCCCAAACGTGGAGAAACACGAGTAGGCAGGATAATCACGCTCTTTAGTCTAAGGACTCTCACAACAGAGGAGCAAGGGAAAGACACAATCTAACCCGCGTCGTAGAAATACACACTAAATCAGGAAGCAAAGCCAAAAAGGTGAGTACTAACGGTTTGGTGAACGATTCCAACAGGGCATCTGGTGAATTCAATGACTGAGCGTTGTACTGTGGTTTGTTTACTCCTTTTATACTTCCTGGTTCATGACCGCATTCATTCCGGGTCCTAGTGTCCCTAGGATTTGCTGCTGGTCATATTATTTACATTAAGACTTCAGAGTATCGCTCACAAAGTTCATAGCCTGCTTTAGATCTTTAAAGCTCTGCCTCACTTCACCTTTTGTGATGATTTTCAGCTCGGCAGGATAGAGCAGATCATCCAAGTCTCATGTGGTGTTTTTTTCGTGCCTGCCTGGTCCATCACATCCCCGAACTCTTTTCTCAGTTGCTCGTATTGCAGCTTTATCTCAGCAGTCTGGGCCTCAGCTTTTTAATACTTTTTTAATAGTAACTCTGTTCTTAGAATTCATATCTCACGGAGAATGATCTTGATTAGTTTCCTTTGTCTTTTCCTCTGCTTCCACCACAGCGTTTTCACCATCTTATCTGGTTTGCTGCATGTACCGGGCATATTAAATAATCCTTTAAATTAAGCGAATGTTTATATAAACTTTCTTTAGAACAATTTATTCTCCCTTAGTTATACACAATCCTCTTTGGGCTGGTCCAGAATGCGATTGTGTTTTAAAAAATATGTAGTTCAGTTCAGTATGGAGACCAGTCAAACATGTCTTCACATGTTGCCGTCCATGCCGGGAAGCCACAAATAAATTAATTAAACAGTATCTTTGTGAATAGTGTAAAAGTATTGTTTTGTATGTTTTGTGTTACTGAGTTTTATTATTATCTCTCCATAGATAAATAAAAAAGATGATGGCGACAGAGTCCAGAAGGCAGAAGAAAGATGACTTTCTTGCCCAGTGTGGGAGGAGTTTTACTCATCAGGCTTATCTAAAACATCACCAGCACATTCACATTGGAGAGAAGCCTTATCGGTGCTCACAGTGTGGAAGAGATTTTTCTAAAATGAGTAATCTCCAGCGTCACCAGCGCATTCACACTGGAGAGAAGCCTTATCGGTGCTCACAGTGTGGAACAGATTTTAGAGATAAGCGTTCACTAAAACAGCACCAGAACATTCACACTGGAGAGAAGCCTTATAACTGCTCACAGTGTGGAAAGAGTTTTGCCCATCAGAGTTCACTAAGTAAACACCATCGCACTCACACTGGAGTTCAGTTCACCTGTTCACAGTGTGAAAAGTATTTTATCAATCAGAGTTCACTAACAAGACACGAGCGCGTCCACACTGGAGAGAAGCCTTATAAGTGCTCACAGTGTGGAACAGATTTTTCTCAACTGTGTCATTTCCAAAGTCACCAGCGCATTCATACTGGAGAGAAGCCTTATAAGTGCTCACAGTGTGGAAAGAGTTTTGCCCACGAGATTACACTAAAACGTCACCAGCTCATTCACACTGGAGAGAAGCCTTATAAGTGCTCACAGTGTGGGAAGAGTTTTGCCCAGGAGACTACACTAAAACAACACCAGCGCATTCACACTGGAGAGAAGCCTTATAAGTGCTCACAGTGTGGAAAGAGTTTTGCCCAGGAGAGTACACTAAAAAATCACCAGCACATTCACACTGGAGAGAAGCCTTATCGGTGCTCACAGTGTGGAACAGATTTTACCCAGCTGAGTACACTAAAACTTCACGAGCACATCCACACTGGAGAGAAGCCTTATAACTGCTCACAGTGTGGGAGGAGCTATAGCCAAAAACGATCACTAAAATGTCACCGGTGCATTCACAACTAAAGAGAAGCCTCATCACTGCTCACAGTCTGGGAAGAATTCAGTGCATTCATAATAGAGACAAACTTTAGTGAACTTTGGGGTCAAGTGGGGTCAAACTTTAGCCTTTTTTCTCTCCCATTAGCTTCACTGGTGGATTTGTTAAAGCTACAGTATACATCTGTTTATTCCTTGAGTTTGTTTTATTTGGATGTGTGTGGAAATGCTCTTATTTTCTTTATTAAACATTCTTTTTTTCTCTCTTTTTAGTTCTTAACAGAATTTAAGTAATTTTAGCAATCTCCTTAGTTGTTTTCTTTGCTTGATGCAGGACAATAATTTACTCTTCTGAAACAGGAACATTATTGCCATGACCACTGGACATCTCTTCTGATATGTCTTTTTGTTTTTTAAGAAATGAAAAGAAAGGCGACGCGGTGGTGTAGTGGTTAGCACTGTCGCCTTGCACCTCCAGGGTCTGGGTTCGATTCCCCGGCCAGGCTCGATTCCCGTCTTGGTGTGCATGGAGTTTGCATGTTCTCCCTGTGCTTGGTGGGTTTCCTCCGGGTACTCCGGTTTCCTCCCACAGTCCAAAGATATGCAGGTTAGGCTAATTGGCGTTCCTAAATTGCCCGTAGTGTGTGTGTGAGTATGTGTGTGTGCCCTGCGATGGATTGGCACCCTGTTCACTTGGTGTACCCCGCCAAGTGCCCGAAGTCTCCTGGGATAGGCTCCAGGTCCCCCGCGACCCTGAACACAGGATTAAGCGGTATAGAAAATGAATGAAAGAAATGAAAAGATACTTCCTGCACCAGTTCGTGTTAAATAACGTGTTACTGCTGAATCATATTAATCACGGCAATAAATATTCAATAGAAAGTAAATAATTTTGTGCATTAACAGAAAAATACTCCTTTAGTAGTGTAATGGAATCTTTTGTTCATAATGGTTTCTGATGTCTTCTATATAAATAACAAAGGTTTTGTCTGTACGTTGGCCATAACTTGATTTTTCAGTTACAGTTAAACCTTGGATTGTGATAATAATTCATTCCGGAAGCGTGCTTGTATATCAAAACGCTTGTATATTAAAATGCAGTATCATACGAGTCACGCATGCATACGAATCACGCACTGAGCATGGGAGACAATTACCCACAATCCCACAGCGCAAGAGAGAGAAGAATCAGAGAGTTGTTTCATATGTACTACAGTACTCGTACTGTATATTAATACCTTGCTCGTTCAACAAGTTAAAATTTATTTAAAAAAATTTTGCACAACGCTCGCAGACCAAGTTTCTCGCAATCCAACGTTCCACTGTATATCTTTACTGTGACAAAGCTGGCCTAGATGTCACCTCTGAGCAACCCTGGCACACACATTCATATTCTCTCTCCCTCTGCTCACACACGCACACATGCTTACCTCTGAAAAACATCACGTTCACTCCCCTCCCGCTGTTTCTGCCTGCCGTCGGCAGCGCGGGTGCACACACGCTTCCGATGGCACCTGGACATAATGTACATTACTCCCTCTGTTTATGCCTGTTCATAATCCCGGACATTTAATGTGTTGTGTTATTCTTGTGTGCTGTTAGGTGTTGTTTAAGCAGGCGTGCGACGGCCGGCACTCCGGTGTGTGATGCTGAATCGGCCAAACAGAGCGACCGGGCGGCGTGCAGTTATGATGTCACTGACTGCGCCGCGCCGGCACGGCTCACCGGAGTCCGGCCAAAACCATTGTGCAATGTCAGGAGGGGTGCCTGAAGTTGTGGTCATGAAAAATTTACCTGTTGAATGCATTGGTTCCGTAGAGGAATATTTTATTTTCATTTTCTTGTGTGGAACTTTGGCCAAGTGTTTTGAACATATCTTAAGCATGTGACAAGGGGAAAGTAATGGTTTCAGTGTGAACAATACTTACCTATTAATGAAAGAGTCCCAGGAAGGGGCGGAGTCTGGCCTATAAAAGAGGAGACCAGACTCCAACCTGGTTGCTTGTTAACCAAGTCAGAGCGAGAGTGCAACTTTGGTGCCTCGAGCTATTTTGTTCTAGTGTTATATTGTGGATACATGCTCTTTGGATTTATTTCCCCACCTTTATTTTTCTGTTTTGTTTTTTTCTTTGGTACTTTGGGTTTCTTTTTGTTTTTTCCCTCTCCCTTGTTTTTGTGTGGTCACCTGTAAATATCCTGCACCAGTGGACTGTACATTTCCTGAGCACTGTAAATAAATATCACTTTGCATTGAAGTGCTATTGCGGGTGGAGCCATCATTTTTGCCACCTTATACGAGCATTTACTACGTCCGTTAGCGAGTGGTGGTTCTCGCTTTATCACATTTACGTTTCATACATTGAATGACCAGAATTGTTTCTGTCTGTTTCTCTGTACAGTATGTCTGTATCTATATATGTGTGTCCAGTCAGATTTTGTCACAGCATCACGCAATACTGACTGGACAGAATTTATACATATATGTATACAGTATGGGCAGCTTGCATGTTTTGGAAGGCACTATGAATGCTGAAAAGTATATAAAGGTTTTAGACGACATCTATTTCAGGGAAGGCCTTGTGGATTTTAGCAAGACGATACAAAACCACATACTGCAGCTATTACAACAGCATGGCTTCACAGTTAAAGAGTCCGGGTGCTAAATTCGCCTGCCTACAGTCCAGGGGCCTCATGTATCAACGCTGCGTACGCACAAAAACTTTGCTTACGCCAGTTTTCACGCTCACGGTTGGATTTACTAACAGTGAAATTAATGTGAAATTTGGCGTGTTTGTACACACATGCTTCACAACCGCCGACATGACAACATGTTTCCCATAGCGTTTTCACGCAGCATCGAGTGTAGCCTTGAAAGGGAACATCCCCCACACCATTACGCCACCATCACCAGCCTGCACAGTGGTAACAAGGCATGATGGATCCATGTTCTCATTCTGTTTACGCCAAATTCTGACTCTACCATTTGAATGTTTCAACAGAAATCGAGACTCATCAGACCAGGCAACATTTTTCCAGTCTTCAACTGTCCAATTTTGGTGAGCTTGTGCAAATTGTAGCCTCTTTTTCCTATTTGTAATGGAGATGAGTGGTACTCGGTGGGGTCTTCTGCTGTTGTAGCCCATCCGCCTCAAGATTGTGCGTGTTGTGGCTTCACAAATGCTTTGCTGCATACCTCGGTTGTAACGAGTGGTTATTTCAGTCAAAGTTACTCTTCTATCAGCTTGAAACAGTCGGCCCATTCTCCTCTGACCTCTAGCATCAACGAAGCATTTTCGCCCACAGGACTGCCGCATAATGGATGTTTTTCCCTCTTCACACCATTCTTTGTAAACCCTAGAAATGGTTGTGCGTGAAAATCTCAGTAACTGAGCAGATTGTGAAATACTCAGACTGGCCCGTTTGGCACCAACAACCATGCCACGGTCAAAATTGCTTAAATCACCTTTCTTTCCCATTCTGATATTCAGTTTGGAGTTTAGGAGATTGTCTTGACCAGGACCACACCCCTAAATACATTGAAGCAACTGCCCTGTGATTGGTTGATTAATTCAATTCAATTCAATTTTATTTGTATAGCGCTTTTAGCAATTGCTCATATCTTCTGCTTCTAGTGAGGACTATTGTTGCTGCCTTCTGGACTAACTGAAGCTTGTTTATGCACCTAGCTGAACAACCAAACAGTAAGGCATTACAATAGTCCAACCTAGAGGTGATAAAAGCATGAACTAGTTTTTCTGCATCGTTTAGCGACAATATATTTCTTATCTTGGCAATATTTCTGAGGTGAAAGAATTCTATCCTGGTAATACTATCTACATGAGCTTCAAATGAAAGGATGGAATCTACAGTATAATCACACCAAGGTCTTTTACTGTTGCACTTAATGGAACAGAAAAGTCATCTAAAGTTACGGTGTGATCTAAAATTTTACTCCTAGCTGTATGCGGTCCTATGACTAGAACTTCTGTCTTATCCAGATTTAGCAGAAGGAAGTTAATTAGCATCCAATTTCTTATGTCCTGCACACATTGCTCAACTTTAGTAAACTGTTTTTTCTTATCAGGTTTTACTGAGACATATATCAGGTTTTACTGAGACAAATTAATACCATGCTTACGGATTATGTTGCCCAGAGGAAGCATGTAGAGGGGAAAAAAAGCAGTGGGCCTAAAACTGAACCCTGCGGAATGCTAAACTCGACTAGAGAACAAGCAGAATAATCACCATTTAAGTCTACATACTGATAACGATCGGTCAGATAGGATCTGAGCCAGGAGAGAGCTCTACCCTTAATTCCTACTACATTTTCTAATCTGTGAAGAAGAATAGCATGATCAATGGTGTCAAAAGCAGCACTGGGGTCGAGTAATACAAACATAGTTACACATCCCTGATCAGAGGCCAATAGGAGGTAATTTACTACTTTAATGAGTGCTGTTTCTGTGCTGTGATGAGGCCTAAATCCTGACTGATACAGTTCATGTATGCCGGTATATAATACATTAAATAAAAATCTAGGGTTATTTTTGTTATTTTCTATAAGAGTGGAGAGATATGTTGATCCAGCTACACTAAGAGCTATCCTATAGTTCAGGATGCTCTCCTTCCAAAAATAACTCGTTGAATGAACATAATTAAATTATGGAAAGAATTTCCACCTGATTTAATGGCTTTCATTCAGCATTAAGCAATTTTGTTGGCCCAACTTAATGTTTTTAGGTTCCGTTAAAGTAATGTTATTAGGTTCATTTAACTTATTTACTACAGCTGCGTCCAACATAATTTAATACTGTTAACATAAATGAATAGGGCTGGTACAACAAATTTTTCAGTTGTAAATTAAGTTGATCCAACTCAAGTAAATTTAAATTTCAAGCCCTGGTCAACAGAATTCTGTGAAGGAAGGAAACAGACAAACAGGATAAAACGGATATTTTTATTTTACACCAGGAGCAACTTACAAATGAGGTCACAATTTGAAAAGATGTACAAAACATAAAACACCACAAATAAGTATTAATAATAAAAAAACACCAACAGAAACGTTTTGTACTTTATAACTGTACGTTATGACTTTTAAATATGACCGTTAGATACGTTGGTCAGGAAACTCCTGAAGTCAGATGCAGGCAGGACACTTTCAGTAACAAACTCCTGTGAAAAAAAACAGAGATAGATATTCAATTAAAATTCATGATACTTAATTTAGCAAATGAACAATATTTATACTTTGTTCCTCTCGCTTCACAACTCATGAGAACAGACCGAAACCAGAACCGAACCGCAGATTAAGCACGCGCATATAACCGTCTGTATTTTAAGTGTGATTAAAAATACAAGAAATAGCTTAAACCAAAATAACGTGACTAAACATCAATAAACAACAGGTGACATTTATGTTCAGTATTTCGTTTCTATTTAGAAAGATGGGAATTAATTCCTGCTTACCTTTTCCACACGCCCGTCAACGTTTGTCTTCTCAAACTGTGTTCTCTTCTCGCAATGTCTTGTCACGATATTTCCGGTTTCGCTATTTCCAGTTTTCATATTGACAAGATCTCGTTAGTTTATCTCAACATGATTGAATCTAGCACATGTTAAGTTGTTGAATGTCATGCAAATACAACATAACTTACTCATGTTTAGCTTGGAAACATGAAATTATTAGGTACAAAACACATATTACATTTTAGTACATGTAACAGGTAGCCATGTTCAATTCAATAAAAAAAAAAAATAATAATAATAATAATAATTATAGAAATGAAAATAATTGGAAGTGTGGATGTGTGAGAAAAATGTGCAGATAATAATAATGAGACGAATGAATGAAATTTCTCTGATGAGCAAGCCAAGGGTGGTGGCGACGGTGGCAAGGAAAAACTCCCTGAGATGGCATTAGGAAGAAACCTTGAGAGGAACCAGACTCAACAGGGAACCCATCCTCATTTGGGCGATAACAGATAGAAATGATATAACATCTTGTGTGTTGTGCAGGTGAAAATTCAATATGACAGAAATTATTTAAATTGACATGAATACCAGTTCAGCATAGGGACGAGTCAGTAGGTGC
Source organism: Channallabes apus (assembly GCA_030522415.1). NCBI lineage: Eukaryota > Metazoa > Chordata > Actinopteri > Siluriformes > Clariidae > Channallabes > Channallabes apus. The sequence continues at coordinate 50,320,727 of CM060106.1, forward strand.
AGAGGGCAGATGAGGTCTGGATCACTGGAAGCACAGGAGCAGCATGTGTAGCTCCAACCATCATAAAGCTGAATCCAGCTGGAGCTGGTCCTTCTCTGGATGCCTCAGGAACCTCGCAGGGTCGGCCTTTGTCTACTGAAGCTGGCAAAATCTCCCGATGCCTCGGGATGGGTAGAGAAATACAGAACAGATGGGGAGAATTAGCGTAGTTGCCATTCGGTATAGGTGTACTGGAGTATGAGATTATGGGATGAGTTATGTGTATGCCAGATTAAAAAGATGCGTCTTGAGTCTACTTTTGAACTGAGAAACCGTGTCTGCTCCCCGAACACTGTCTGGAAGGCTATTCCAAAGCTTTGGAGCTAAATATAAAAAAGCCCTACCCCCTTTTGTAGATTTTGAAATTCTGGGAACTACCAGAAGTCCGGAGCTTTGTGATCTTAAGGCGCGTGGTGGATTGTAGCGCATCAGAAGACTGGTTAGGTATGTGGGAGCTAAACCATTTAAGGCCTTGTATGTAAGTAATACTATTTTGTAATTTATTCTAAACTGAACAGGTAGCCAGTGCAGGGATGATAATATTGGGGTTATATGATCATATTTTCTGGATCTAGTGAGAACCCTGGCAGCTGCATTTTGGATTAACTGAAGCTTGTTTATTGAGGATGCAGGACAACCACCTAGTAATGCATTACAATAGTCCAGTCTGGAAGTCATGAATGCATGAACTAGCTTTTCTGCATCAGATACGGATAAGATGTTCCTAAGTTTAGCAATATTTCGAAGATGGAAAAAGGCTGTTTTTGTGATATTTGAAATGTGATTTTCAAAAGACAAGTTACTGTCTAATATTACGCCCAGGTCTTTTACTGCTGAGCTGGTAGTAACAGTACATCCTTCTAAGCGCAGGCTGAATTGTGAAAGCTGTTGTGTGCTGGTTTTTGGGCCAATAAGTAATATCTCTGTCTTATCTGAATTTAATAAAAGAAAGTTATTGGTCATCCAATCTTTTATGTCCTGGACACACTCAGTTAATCTAGACAACTTAGGTATTTCGTCTGGTTTGGTTGAGATATATAATTGGGTATCATCAGCATAACAATGGAAACTAATCCCATGTCTTCTTATGATGTTACCCAAGGGAAGCATGTATATTGAGAACAACAGAGGTCCTAAAACTGACCCTTGTGGGACCCCATATTTCACTGGCATTACACCAGACGGTTCTCCATTTAGATCTACAAAATGGTAGCGATCAGACAGGTAAGATCTAAACCATTATAATGCCTGTCCCTGAATACCTATATAATTTTGTAAGCGATCTATGAGAATATTATGATCTATAGTGTCGAATGCAGCACTAAGATCGAGCAGGACTAGCAATGAGATGCAGCCTTGGTCTGAAGCTAAAAACAAGTCGTTTGTAATCTTAACTAGTGCAGTTTCTGTGCTATGATGGGGCCTGAAACCTGACTGAAATTCTTCAAGGATGTTGTTATCCTGCAAGAATGTGCAAATTTGAGCTGATACTACTTTTTCTAGTATTTTTGATATGAACGGAAGGTTTGAAACCGGTCTGTAATTTGTTATTTCATTCGCGTCCAAATTAGATTTTTTAAGAAGCGGCTTAATAACTGCTAACTTGAAAGGTTTAGGGACGTGACCTAGATGTAATGAAGAATTAATAATGTTTAGAAGTGGTTCTCCAACCGTAAGCATCACTTTTAAAAATCTGGTTGGGATTGGGTCTAACAGGCACGTTGTTGATTTAGCCGAGGTGATGAGTTTATACAGCTCTTCCTGTCCTATACCTGTAAAGCACTGAAAATCTAAATGTGAAGCTATAGGCTGAACTGGATCGTGAGATACTATTAGAGGCTGAACCTCCATTATTTTCTTCCTGATATTATTGATTTTTTCATTAAAGAAGTCCATAAAGTCTTCACTTCTAAACTGTGATGGGATACTCTCCGCGGGCATCTTAGGTTTTGTTAGGCGAGCCACTGTACTAAATAAGAACCTGGGATTGTTTTGGTTTCTTGCTATCAGTTGGCTAAGATGCTCAGTCCTAGCAGTTTTTAGAGCCTGTCTATAGTTGCACATACTGTCTTTATACGCAATTCGAAAAACTTCTAATTTAGTTTTCCTCCAATTTCGCTCGAGGTTACGGGTTGCTCTCTTTAGGGCGCGAGTATGACTGTTGTACCAAGGTGCAAATGTTTTATCTCTGACTTTTTTTAATCTGATGGGAGCAACAGTGTCTAATGTACTGGTAAGAATAGTGCCCATGCTGCTAGTCACTTCATCTAGATCATCTGCATTTAGGGGTCTAATAAGAAATTGGGACAGATCCGGCAGATTACTTGTGAATCTGTCTTTAGTAGTGGGATTCATATTTCTAACAGATTGATAACGTGGGGAGACACAGCTAATCTGTTCTACGGGTAGAGTATATGTCAGGAGGTGATGATCTGTGATATCATCAATTTGAGGTATGATCTCTATATTAGAGACATCTATACCATGGGATATAATTAAATCTAGCGTATGATTAAAGCGGTGAGTTGCTCCAATTATATTTTGCTTAACCCCAAAGGAATTTAGTAAATCCATAAATGTGAGTGCTAAAGCGTCGTTAGCATCATCTACATGAATGTTAAAGTCTCCTATTATCAACACTTTGTCAGAGTTAACCAATAGGTCTGATAGCAGATGTCCAAATTCTTTAAGAAAATCGCCATATGGCCCCGGGGGTCTGTACACGGTGGCCAGGGTAAAATATAGCAAGGGTTTATTACGTATTTCATTTAGTGCAACATTAATGATAAGCACTTCAAATGAATTAAACCTGGGCCTTATTTTCTGGGTAACAGTGAGTACATCATTGTAGATAGTGGCGACACCACCACCGCGACCAATTAGACGGGGCTCGTGCTTATAGAAATATCCTGACAGAGTAGACTCATTCAGACCAAAATATTCATTTGGTTTAAGCCAGGTTTCGGTGAGACAGAGTGCATCAAGGCAATAATCTGAGATAATTTCATTAACAATAAGTGCTTTAGGCGCAAGGGATCTAATGTTGAGTAGTCCAAACTTTAGAGGTGGATTTTGACTACTTATTTTGCCTTTTTCTGGTTTTCTGGTTATCAGATTGTTTCGGGCAAATTTAACAAATTTATTATTTTTTCTCAGTATTCGGGGAACAGACACAGTTTCTATAGGACAAGCTATGTGTGTGCGTCTATCACTACGGTGAGTTGTGATGTGGCTAATATGTTTGGAATCTACAGTATGACTTACCGCCAGTCAGATGGTTCGTAGTGTTCTGGAGAGGAGTGTCAGAGAGGACCGCTGCTCCAGCTCTGCTAGGGTGTAGGCCATCGGTGTGATAGAGCCTAGGACGCTCCCAGAAAACATTCCAGTTATCAACAAAGCGTAATTTCTGTTGTTGACACCAAGATTGTAACCATTCATTAAAGGCAAATAATCTACTGAACTTCTCGATTCCTCGCTGAAATGTGGGAAGCGGTCCAGATACGATGATCCTTGTCGTGGGTGATGTGCTGCGGACCTTCTCGACCAGGCTCCTGAAGTCCTTCTTTAGGATCTCCGTCTGCCTCAGCCTGGTGTCGTTCGTGCCGGCATGAAGAACCACAGCTCCAATGTTCCTCCTCAGGGCAGCAGGCACCTGTGCAGCAACATCAAGAACACGTGCACCAGGTAAACAGCGTGTGTGCACCTTACCTTTAGCTGTGGTAGCACGCACGTGACGAACGATGGAGTCTCCGATGACCAGGACGTCGTGTACCGTCTCGCGGAGAGGAGCGAAGCGGTTTCGGGTCGAGATGTCGAAGACGGTTGGTGGCGGAGGGGGAGAGGTCCTTGCCCGGGGCTTGGCGTGCTTCTTCCGCTGCTGCTGTATCCAGGGTCCGTGGTATCCCGGCGCCGGGGTGAAGGAAAACTGGGCGGGCTGCGTCATTGGTGTGTTGGACCTGGGCAGAGAAACACGCGGGGTTGAGGTTGTCAGAGAGATTGTGTCACGCCGAGAATTTACCTGGGACAGGTGAGCGTCGGTCCGTGACGATTCCAGCGTGGCTTTCCGCTGCTGTAGCCGGGCCAGCTTCACCTGTAGCTCACGGATCAGCTTCTCCACGGCCTCCAGCTCCAAATCCACCGAGTGCAGCTCCAATGGCTCCTCACCTGCACTCAGAGGCAGAATCACAACCGACATGGTGTCTAAACAGGGAAAATAATCAGTGTGAAGAAGCGAAAACAAACTTTACAAACAAACGTGATAGCCGGGCTAACGGGCTAGCGATGCTAATGCTAATTAGCGATGCTAATGCCGGCTAAAAGCGGTGTGCTGCAAAACAATTAAAACTTAACGATATAACACGCGTTTCGAGTAAATATATTATAAGATACTTATTCGTTTTATGTACACTCTTCGTAAGGGGACGAAAAAGTTTAAAAGTTGGTCAGTATGGCGGAGCCCATGTTAATTTTTTTGAAGTACTAACAATTTAGTTTGACGCTACTTACGTTCTACTTTCCGAGCTGTCTGTTTTAAAGTGCGCGTGTGATCGTTATACCAGGGAGCGAGTTTCTTATCTCTAATAATTTTTCTTTTAGCTGGAGCTACATTATCTAAGGTACAAAGAAATGTCGACTCTAAATATTCAGTCGCCTGATCGAGTTCTGTGGGGTCAGACGGTGATCTAATCGAAGTTGGTAACTCTGGGAGATTACTGATAAAACTCTGTGTGGTAGTTGATGTGAATGTACGTTTAATACGGTAGCGCGGTGCTGTGCGTACATTATTACTGTGACACACTTGAATTGAGACAAGATAGTGATCTGAGATAACTTCAGACAGTGGAATTGTGAATAAATTTCTTATACTTAATCCGAAGAATATTATTAAATCTAAAGTGTGACCTGCTTTATGAGTGGGTCCTACTACACACTGATTTACTCCTACTGAGTCCAGTATGGACATAAATGCTGTTCTCAGAGGGTCTTCTGGATTCTCAAAATGAATATTAAAATCTCCAGCAATTAATGCTTTGTCTACAGAAACTACTAGGTTTGAAAGGAAATCTGCAAATTCACTAAGAAATTCAGAATACGGCCCTGCAGGTCTGTAAATGACAATTAGTGGAATCGACTGAGCTGACTGAATATACTTAAATACACTTATGTTACTATAAAGAATTTCAAATGAATTTAATTTGTGTCCGTGCTTTTGTATGATAGACAGATTATCGTTGTAAATAACTGCGACGCCTCCTCCTCTACCAGTTAACCGAGGCTGGTGTATGTAGATGAATCCAGGAGGACTAGCTTCATTTAGAGCTACATACTCGTCCTGTTTAATCCAGGTTTCAGTTAAACAGAGTATATCTAATTCCTGATGTGGTCCGAGTTTGTGGTCTTTATGTTAATTAAATTGTTAAAACAGACTTTCTGAGTGTTTCTATATTTTTGCTTAGCTCGGGGAACAGACACAGTCTCAATATGGTGAACCCTGAGCAGAGGTGTCAAGTAACGAAGTACAAATACTTCGTTACCTTACTTAAGTAGAAATTTTGGGTATCTATACTTTACTGGAGTAATTATTTTTCAGCTGACTTTTTACTTCTACTCATTACATTTTCACGCAATTATCTGTACTTTCTACTCCTTACATTTTAAAAATAGCCTCGTTACTCCTATTTTATTTCTGTCATGATTCACGCCTTGCCTGCCGTCTTTTTCCCATGCTGTCACTTCTCCTCACGTGCTCATGTTTTCCCCTAGCCCGTCATGTGCATTTCCCACACTCCCGTTTCTGCCCCGTCTGCTCACCTGGTTCTCATTCCCTCCGCTGATTACTCCAGTGATATAAGCACGCGCTGCGCGCTGCTCAGATCGCTGGATTATTGTTTGTTTTCGTACCTCGATTTTCTCACGTTTATTTTCTCTTCGGATTTCACGTTGCCAAGCTCGCTTTGCTTTTCGTTTTTGCTTTCGGTTTCTCGTCCCGGATTTGTTTGCCTCGCTCTTTGGTCTCCCGGTTTTGACTTCACGCTTCCTCTTCTGGTTTTCGGCTCCTTGCCTACGTTTTTGGATTAAACGCATCGCTCTTTGATCTCCCGGTTCCCGAATCTCCGCTCTCCCTTTTGACTACGCCTCCCGCCTTACGTTTTTGTTCTGATGCTTTGCCACCTGACTTTTTGTTCCGACTCCGCTTTCGCTGCCCGACCACGCCCCCTCTGCCATCATCTTCCGCATTTGGACCCATCACGTTCTGCATCATCCCGTGACAGAATAATCCAGCCACACCATGGATCCAGCGGATTTTGACCGCATGACATCAGCACTGAAGAGCCAGGGCGCTCTGCTCGGAGCACATCAACAGGAACTGCTCACTACTAAGCAGTCGCTCGCTGACGTCACAAGCCAGCTTCAAAGTCTCCGACTCTCTACAGCAAAAGGCGAAGCCTCTAGTAAGCAATGAGAGCCATGCCTCCCCGCCACCCCCCCCCCCCCCACCTATGAAGGAGATCCAGGTACCTGTCGCTCCTTTCTTGCCCAGTGCTCACTGATCTTCGAACTCCAGTCCTCCACTTTCACCACTGAATGCTCCAAAGTGGCATACGTCATCACGCTTCTCTCAGGACGTGCCCGGGAATGGAGTACTGCGCTCTGGGATGCCCACGACCCTTGCTGCTCTAATTATCAGAGCTTCGCCCAGGAAATGACGACGGTGTTCGACCGTTCATGTCATGGAAGAGAGACTGGACGTAAGCTGCTGAGACTCAAACAAGGCACGCGAATGGCCAACGACTACGCTATCGAATTCCAGACCCTGGCGCTGTCCAGCGGGTGGAATGACCGAGCCCTGTGTGACGTGTTCCTGGAAGGCCTAACAGAGACACTCAAAGATGAGCTGGTCTCCCAAGAGCTACCTTCATTTCTCCAGGGTCTTATAGACTCTGCCTACCCGGGGTTCTCCACCCAGATTTCTCCCTCAACCCTCCTCTCCACGAGCCAACACCCAGGACAAACCCATGCATTTGGACAAGAGTGGAAGGGGCCTGTTTCTACTGCGGAAGGTCGAAACATCTACTCAAGTTCTGTCCAGTAAAGAGGAGGAACCCTCAAGTTCGACTGGGAACACTAGAAGGTGCTACTTCAAGAGGTTCCCCAGACCAGCATCGACTACTCCCGGTATTTCTTATCCATGAACAGCAGTCTCACCTGCTGAAGGCATTAATCGATTCAGGCTCTGACCATAATCTAATCAATGCAGCCTCATCCAAGGCCCTGGGAATCCCCTTCCTGCTCTTGGAGACCCACCTCAAGGTCCAAGCCATTGACGGGAGCCACCTTCACGTTATCACCCATAAAACACCTGTTCTAGGCCTGTGGACCTCGGGGAATCACTCCGAGCAGATCCCCCTGTTCATCATGGAAGGATCCCATGCCACAGTCGTCCTTGGTCTGCCTTGGTTGATCCGCCATAACCCACATGTTGACTGGGCCAGGAACGCCATCACCGCCTGGAGCCCTTCATGTTCCATGACCTGCTTGCGAGCCGCCTCCACACCACGCCTCAATCCTGTCGCCTCGGAGCAGCTGCCGGACCTCACCAATGTGCTCACTGACTATCACGACCTCAAGATGGTTTTTAGCAAATCCCGCGCCACTTCTCTTCCCCCCCCACTGACCTTATGATTGCGCCATAGACCTTCTTCCGGGAACCACTCCTCCCAAGGGCCGCCTTTATTCCCTGTCACCCAAGGAACGCGAGTCCATGGAACACTATATCACGGAGGCCCTCGCGGCAGGGATTATTCGTCCGTCCTCCTCCCCGGCAGGGGCTGGGTTCTTCTTCGTGGGTGAAAAAGATGGGTCCCTCCGCCCCTGCATTGATTATAGGGGCCTAAACGAGATCACGATTAAGAATCGGTACCCCCTTCCACTGATGACCACCGCCTTCGAACTTCTCCAAGGAGCCAGGCTATTCACCAAGCTGGATCTACGCAACGCATACCACCTTATCCGTATTCGAGAAGGTGATGAATGGAAGACGGCCTTCAACACCCCAACGGGCCACTACGAGTATTTAGTGGTCCCGTTTGGCCTAACTAATGCCCCAGCAGTCTTCCAGGTCCTAATCAATGATGTCCTCAGGGATTTCCTAAACTCATTTGTGTTCGTCTATCTGGATGACATCTTGGTATTCTCCAGAGATTTGGAAGAACACCAGTGTCATGTGCGACAGGTGCTACAAAGACTCTTGGAGAACAACTTGTTCGTCAAAGCTGAGAAATGTGATTTCCACACCACATCAACCACATTTCTTGGGTTCGTCATAGGCCCTTCAGGCATCCAGATGGAGGCCGCCAAGCTCCGAGCAGTTATAGACTGGCCCACGCCCATCTCACGACGGGAACTTCAAAGGTTCCTAGGATTTGCTAACTTTTACCGCCGCTTCATCCGTGGCTATAGCTCCATCGCTACTCCCCTAACAACCCTGACCTCCATGGAGACACCATTCTGTTGGAATCAGGAGAATGAGAAAGCCTTCTTGGAGCTCAAGAGACGGTTCATGTCAGCCCCTATCCTCATTACGCCCGATCCGTCACGTCAATTTGTCGTTGAGGTTGATGCCTCCAGCTCTGGGGTAGGACGTGTACTCTCCCAGAGGTCGGCCCACGACAATAAGCTGCATCCCTGTTCCTTTTTTTCACACCGCTTAACCCCTGCCGAAGCAAACTATGGCATCGGTGACCGAGAGCTCCTAGCCATCAAGCTGGCCCTGGAGGAATGGAGACATTGGTTAGAGGGATCTGAGGTCCCGTTCCTGGTTTGGACCGACCACAAGAACCTTGAGTACCTACGAGGTGCCAAGAGACTCAACTCCCGCCAGGCGCGGTGGTCGCTATTTTTCGCCAGGTTTAACTTCACCCTCTCCTATCGCCCTGGGTCCAAGAATTCCAAACCTGATGCCCTTTCCAGACAGTTTTCGCCTACCCAAGATTTCACTGCCTGTGCCACTATTCTCCCTTCTCCCTGCTTGCTTGCAGCTGTCGAGTTGGACATAGAAACCGAGGTCAAGCAGGTCCTGTCCCATGAACTAGGGCCCAGTAATGTACCCACAAATCACCTCTTTGTACCCCGTACCCTACGATTCCTACCCTGGGTCGAATATGCCCACAACTCCCTAGTCTCGTCTTCTACCGTGCTGTCTCCCTTCCAGTGTTGCCTGGGTTACCAGCCACCCTTGTTCCCATCTCAGGAGGAGGAGGTCAGCATCCCTTCTGTCCAAGCCTTCATCCGCCGTTGCAGGAGGACTTGGGCTCAAGCCAGGAAAATGCTGCTACGACAAAGCAGAGCCTACAAGAGACAAGCGGATCATAGACGCTCTCAGGCCCCCAAATACAGGATAGGGCAGAGAGTCATGCTCTCCACCAAAGACCTTCCTCTAAGGACCCTCTCTCGCAAGCTTTCCCCTCATTAAAATGTTTGTAAAAAATGTTTGGAATCATGTATGATTTTCGTTCCACTTCTCACGTGTACACCACTTTGTATTGGTCTTTCACGTGAAATTCCAATAAAATTCATGTTTTCATGTATTCATGATTCATGTTTGTGGCTGTAATGTGACAAAATGTGGAAAAGTTCATGGGGGCCGAATACTTTTGCAAGCCACTGTGTATATATATATATATATATACAGATGTCGCCATTAAAAACGCGCGTTTCGAGAAAAGGGATCCCGTGACTTGCCGCGGCTTTGCGCGGCTGCGTGCGGGAAGCTGTGAACATGCCCTTCATTACCTGTAGGGGGCAGTCGTGTTTCAGTCTGAAGTATTGTGTGTCTACTGAAGCCGAAAATGTGTGCAAATTAAACTGCGCATGCGTGTTTGGAGACGCTGTGCCCGCGCTGTGTATCAGTCGGTTGGGAATCATCACGGAGGTTACAACACGGCGTGGCTGGAGCTGGAGTTTGTCGTGTTCGAGGTAAGTTTAGCTTTCTTTTTTGGATGTGATTCTCGCTTTCATGACTCCCAATTAATGTTCATCTTAATCTCAGGACGTACAATTAGCAATATTTCAGTTTTTAATAGTGTGGAGATTCACAAAACACGTTTTCGTGTAAAAACCTGAACCTACGGAGCCCCCCAGGGGTCCTGTGGTAAATAAATAAATACATAAATAAATAACGAACCGAGTGCGGATTAATACACCGAGATGTGTATTTCTTACCCCCACACCTCGTGAAAACGGCGTGTTCAGACAAAGGCTCGCCAGTTAGATGCCATTTCTGAACAAACTGAGTCGTGTATGTTAAAGCATTAAATGGTAAAAGAGCACTAGCAATAAACGTTTTTTTTCTGAAGCCGAACTTTATTAATGAGTTACGAGTAAAGAACCTGTACATATGTTCATACAGTATTGACAGCAGCTCTAATTTGTCTAAATCGCATTGCAGACAATAAAAATAAGTCGGGTCATCCTGAGACCCTGCATGCTTAATCTTTCCACACATGATTCTTGCTTCTCACTTTTTCCTTAATCCCTCGCTGATCTATCTTGTATTTTTCTAACGGTGTCAGAAACTTTGTGTTAGTAGCGCTGCTTGACATGATTGATGCCTTCCTCTTTTGTAATTTGCTTTGGATAAAGGCAAACTTACAAAAGATGAAGAAATGCCTAAATGTAGTTGTACGAATAAAAGATTATGTAATGATACAATGTAAATATTTTCACAGAAACAAAGCGTAAAGATGAGACATGAATCTGAAGAGGATCTCTTTGATGATTGCCTGGTAAAGCATTGTTTTCTTATTAATTATACAATTTATTAATACCTTGAATATAGTGTTTGTTGTATTGGACAGAAGCATATAAATGCAAATGAATATATAAATATGAGTAATTATTGAACGAATTTTCATGTTTGGACTAACCCTTTAAATACAAACTCAGCATTCATCATAGGATTTCCTGACACTGTAAAGGTGCAGAGTAATCTATGGAGTGTAGCCATCTCATTCCATGTTTTACAATGTTTTAGTGATGCAAGATTATTGCTAAAGCAATTTAACCCAAGTTTAACAATCTGAAGTATATGAAGTGATGGGCATTTTTTATTATCAATTATCTTTATTTTTTCCTCTGTGAAATGAAGTCAGCACAGGTTGAAGCAATTCAGATTTTTTTTTTGTTTCTCAAAATAAATTATTTATTTTCTTGTACATTTTATGCAGGGGGACAGACGAAGTGATGCCAGTATGCACCTTCTTAAAATCCTCGTCGTCTGTGCTGTTGAAGGGGAAGAACCGGTTGGTGTATCCATAATCCTTGAAGGAGAGGAAATTTTGCAAGTATGTGGCAATAGCTCCGAGCACTGCGCTACACATTTGAGCTATTTTCAGAAAGTTCTTCTAGAACTTGATGGGATTAAGCTCTCACCAAAAGTGCAAGCTTTAAAGATGAAGTTATCTTAAAACATTTGATTTGGCTTGACTACAAGTCTTTACATGTTGTGTTTACATGTTCAGCTTAATGTTTTAATGCGTTATGGTTTCAATGGCATACTTTTAAGTGCACTAGTCCAGAGTGCTGATTTGAATGTTGCAACTTCACTGCTTCCGAGGGCTATTAAGTTTTAACGTTTATTCTACAGTTTGTTTAATGTATTTTCTGCTGTATTTTATTTCTAAATGAATGCTGTATTTTATTTATTATTATTTTACACAATTTTGTTTAAAACAAGTATTTCAGGCCCTGGTGCCGTGCAGTTTTTTCTATGGATGCAAAATGTATTGGTGAATAAACTGTTTAATTATATTTTAGTTGTGTGATTTATGAAAGATATAGATGAATTAGCAATGTTTTCATTATTATAGGGAGTAATATAAATTGATAAAACCAAGTTAAGGGAAAATTTCACAAAACAAAATGATAGTAATTTCATAAAATTAAGGTTCCTGCTGATACAATAATGAATTAACTTTACTTGATTATTTTAAATAAATCTAATTTGTGCATTAAATATAATTGTGTAACTTTTACTTGATTTCTTTTATTGTTAATTTAATTAAGTACATTTTACCTGACAATTACGGGTGAGTTTTACTTAGGCTGAATCACAATTCTATTTTCTTCCCCTTGTCCCTTGAAACGAAGTGGAAAGGGGAAGGGTATAAATATTTCCCCTAAGAAATGGGACAGCACTGTTATACGTCATCATACGTTGTCGCTGGTTCCTAATGTTACGTCAGAGGACATGCGCCGATGTTTATCACACATTCCAATAAGAGAGATTACTCACTCCCAAAGGTTTTTTGCGCCGTATTTCGATTTTTAAAACAAGTTGCTCATTTTCACCACGAACACGGATGAGTCTTCGGGTGTCCTCAGCCGTCCATATACAGAATATAAATTACAAAACTGTGGTCACGTTGCAATAAGTAAGAATAGTGTAAGCACCGTTCATTTACATGTACACATATGGCCGTAAGCAAAACAAACAATGCGTTATCAAATGCTCGGCAAACTGCCATGCTACTGAACTTTCATATTTGTTTGTAGCATGCAGTAAAGTGTATGTGACATAAAAATATATATGTAATATATATTTGTAATATTGTGCAATATGTGCTATCCGCTAGCAAACTTTAGCGATTTTTTTTGCAAACGTTTCTTTACAGAACATCACCATAAACACAAACACAAGACTAAAGGTAATATACATATAATGAAAACTTGTCATAAAAATCTTTATTAATGGCAAAAATGACAACATTTATGGGTCTGCTTGCTCGAGTGAGCAGCCATGTTGAAAACTTCGCTTAGCCCTTCGTTTGAAGTGAGGTCCTGAAAAATCTTCGTTTGGAGGGCTATCTGGCCCTTCCCCCCTCCCCCTACACCTCCAACCAAAAGAGAAATGAGACACCACTACCCCTGCACGTGAACGCGCCAAATGGAAGGGTAGGGGGAAGGGGTAGAAATGGTATTCAGCCTTAATATTGGAGCAATAAAATTTACTTCTATGTGTCCAAATTGTTATGAGGATTTTATCAAGTAAATCTTACAAGTTCTTTTTTTCAGTGCATGGGTGAACACGATGTTTTAAGAATTTAATTATATATATATATTTATTTATTGTGTGTGTGTGTGTGTGTGTGTGTGTGAGACTGGTGCAACTCAAACGTCCTATTCCATTGTCACTCATACTGCCGTAGTTTTTAGAGCCCTAAAAAAGCATTCGCTAGTAAGTAAGTAAATAAAAGACAAATGAATAAATAGTTTTAAATTATATATATACAGGGGCGTAGATTTAGGGTGGATGGAGGGGATGTGTCCCCACCAATATCCTCTGACCATTGAAATGTCCCCACCAATAATTTAATCCACTTTTTTTTTTATCGTTCTGTCAACATTAACCTAGACACGCAGAAAGGGATAAATCACGTTCTCTCCTTGAGTCCTCCCGCCCCCAAAACACATATGAACATTTTGATTGGCTGTGCCTTTCCCTGCCATCATGTGATTGACTATGGCTGCGTTCAGACACAAGCAGCGCCAAATGCAGTGGACTCACATTCATTACAGCAGGCCAGGTTATAGTCTGTGAATACGGACTTAAAACTAACAGCAGATTAAACAGCTAAATGTAAAAGTATAAATATGATCCCTGTCAGTCTCCTAATCTAATGACTGTTTGTCAGAAATCAGTATTGTGAAAGAAATTGATAAGCTAATATACTAATATTGCCATATGGCTAGAATTTTGTTGACACCAATAGAAAATCCTCTTCAGAAAAATAGTTTTTAAAATGCATTAACTTACTTGGCGAACATTAATGATTTGATTCGAGGTTTGCACACTAAGACTCAGAAAAAGTGAAATAAAATGATTGCTGTTTAAATGCCATGTGTTTATCCTGTTTTGTCAGGTAACAGAACCTAAACACCTGTGCTGTATATCAGACAGCGATGGAGAGAGTGTAGATTACACACAGGTGCTCTCTAGTCATTAGCACTCATCAGGCAATGTCTATGGCCAACTGACTGCACTCAGACCAAAGGGGGCTGAATAATTACACACACCTCACTTTTCAGTTATTTATTTGTAAAAAAAAAAAATGTTTTAAATCATGTATGATTTTCGTTCCACTTCTCGCGTGTACACTACTTTGTATTGGTCTTTCACGTGGAATTCCAATAAAATTGATTCATGTTTGTGGCTGTAATGTGACAAAATGTGGAAAAGTTCACGGGGGGGGAATACTTTTGCAAGCCACTGTAGTTGTCCTGAGATTTAACATTGTTACCAATAATAGGCTGAGGCATTCTCTGTCCATGCTCATAAGGAATCCCTCAATGTTTTTCAATTAGGGGACAGAAGCAGATCAGCCATGTTGTAGTTCAGGTGAAGAGGCGAGGTCACAGGAGGTCAATCTGAATGTTGATTTTATATATATAACATATAATATGTGTGCGTGTATTATACATGTTGATTATACTAATATTTAGCATTATGAGGAGTGATAGGCTGAGGATGTAAGTGATTCATTAGTGTTTTTGGCAAAAGTTTTGAACTGACATTTCACTTTTTTGTCACGCTATTTCATCAGGTGGCAATGCTGTCCGGTCCTAGTGCAGTCAGAGGGGAAGAGTTAGGGTCAAAGCCATTGTTCACCCCCCAAAAAACTTTACTCACTATTTTCTCCTTAAGTGGTTCCAAACTTTAATGATTTTCTTTATTTTGTTGAATACAAAATAAGATATTGGGGAAAAAAGCTGAAAACATTGACTTCCGTAGCAGGAAAAACAAATACTATGTAAATCAATGATTACAGGTTTTCAGCATTCTACAAAATATCATCTTTAGTGTTTATCAGAAGAAAAAAAGAACAGCCTGGACAATATTGATGTCAAACAAATATGCCAGCAGTTTATTTCTGTTAACGAGAGGCGAAGGCATGTTTTTGTCTCCTTCATATAGGAGCAATAGGCATTGAGCTGTTGTGTGGTACTCTACCTAGTAGTTCATGTTTAGATGTAATCTACTTTTATATATATATATACAGATGATTGAGATGTTTCATTTGCACTAGGGCTCAATAAAGAATAGTTTTTATTTTATTAAAGACTATCTTTTTGTCAGTTATGAAACATTCCTTTAACTTTACACTATTCCTTAATTTAACTTAATGAATTGCATTTCGAGTGGATTAATATCAATCGAAGCATTGCTAGTATTAATGTAAAGTGATTTCGCACCATATTAAGAAAAACATGTATTCAGTGGACATAGTTGGGGTGGGAGGTTGGTGGGTGGAAAAGGGGATTGGGGGATGGGGTATTAGTTGGAGTCATAGGTAGCAAACCTACGCCCTTGTGTGTGTGTGTGTGTATATATATATATATATATATATATATATATATATATATATATATATATATATATGGAAATATAATTAATATTTTGTTTTCGTGTTTAATTACAAAAAAAAATAAAAAATTTTAATGGTCAGTGATTGTTGCAGACATTTACACTATTAAGTTCTCCTTCAACGTGTCATAGCCGATAACTGCCCCTTTGATGTGCTGGGTACGGCGGGGCGTCAACTGCTGATCAGTGTGTGTAAAGTACGCTACTTTACACTGATCAGCCGTCGACGCCCCGCCATACCCAGCACATCAAAGGGGCACACTCATAAACTCTTCGTGTGCACACACATAAACTCTCCGTACACACACACACACACGATTTATAGATAAAATGCAGACATAAAAACGCCACCCCCCCCCCCCCCCCCAGGAAAACAACAAACACAAATATATAGACTACAGTACTCGCTCCGTGCGCTCCGATGTGAGCCGATTTATTCAAGTCATAATTAGAGAATAGAGAGATTAATAACAGAGGAAGACCAAAGAGGAGATTTATGGATGCAGTGAGAGAGAAGTTAGTTGGTGTGAGAGAAGAGGATGCAGAGGATAGGGTTAGATGGAGGCAGATGATTCGCTGTGGCGACCCCTGAAAGGGAACAGCCGAAAGACAAAGAAGAAGAAGAAGAGATTAATAACAGATAAAGCATAATAAGATGTCTATACAGTAAATAAAAATAAAAGTATCAAATCCAACTATTAAAGTCTGATTTTATTGCTATCATTAACCATTTATGTTATATATTTATTTATTTTATATTATTTTATTTTACATTATGTTTTATATATTATAAACTATTATATATATAATTATATATTATATACTATTATTTTAATCTTAAATAAAGTTGGCCTAATACAATATTGTTTCCAATGCTGAAGCAAACATGATTTTGTTTTAGTTTATTCGCTGAATACAACGCGACCCACATCACCTCTTGGTGAAGACCCACAGAAACCGTTACTGTAATCCCCCTTCTCACCTACTGTATCCTTGGTGTGAAGTTATCAAACCGGTTTCGCTGATGGGGTAATTCTGCTTCAAGCACTTTCCGATGCTGTTGCGAGGAAATTCCACCCCACAGCCCACAACAACAAGCAAATAAGAGACATAATTAACGAACTTCTTAGAAAGAAAAGATTGAGTTTTCCTCTTTTCTAAAAAAAAAAAAAAATTAATGAATACTCTTACTTTTGTAAAGATTTTGAGTGACCATTTGCCATATACAGTACTGCCTGCTTTATTATAAATTTAATAAAACTTTATTGCAACTAAATTGTGTGTGTGCCTTATTGAATATTTAATAATGCTTCCGGAACATTGTTGTCCATACGTTTTACAGTATGTACAGTATATTGAAAACAGTGAAGCATAAAACACAAACCGAAAGGACAAATTAAGGAATGTACGAAACATTAACACCTTTACCGTGTTCAAATAAATACTGTAGAGTTACTGCATTATGTTTCAAGACATCCTTAATTAAAAAAAAAATTCCCTAATTATGTCCACAAATACTTTGACAACATACACTTATCAACTTATCCACAAACTTATCCACACAAACTCTCCATGCACACACACACAATCTCTAAAAAATGTATATTAATAACATACATATACAAATAAACAAAAATATAAACGTCTATATTGAAGTTTACGGTGAACGCAGAGTCGGCTAAGCAGACGTGATGACGCGCGCGCCCTCACCTCTGTTACGGCTGCCTACAGTATTTGGCCAAAAGAATTATAATAATTGAACGATATGCCTGGTCCTGGAAAGAGACATCAACAGTCCGGCGCTGAGAAACGAAAGAACCGAAAGAAAAAAAAGGCCTAAGATGAAGCCTGTGCATCAATTCCAGAAATAAATGAGTTGGCTATATTACTTAATGTAAATATTCTACTAAATCTAACCTGAAATTATAAACTTGATATAAACCACTTTTGAATGGTTGAGCAAATTACCTTTTTTTTAAGTTGCATCAAAAAGATTTAACGCATTCATAATTTAAATATAAAAGCATAAAAAACTTAATTACATATTGATTTACACTCAAAACACATTTCTTTATATAAACATTTATTGTGGAATGAACATATTTTCATCCAAAATGTTAACAATAAGATTTTTTTTTTCAAAATGTATAAACACCAACAGTCATTCAACACTGTTAACTGAACTTGAAATTGAGAGGAAAAAAAAAGATGTCTGCATTTATCCACAAATTTAATTTTGCAATGGGTACATTTTGTCCTTGTCAAACCTGCTGAAGAAGAACCAAACTAAATACTCTGCGACTAAAATAAATTACTCCATAAATGTATGTGTGCCCTGCGATGGATTGGCACCCTGTCCAGGGTGTACCCCGCCTAGTGCCCGAAGTCTCCGATAGGCTCCAGGTCCCCCGCGACCCTGAACACAGGATTAAGCGGTATAGAAAATGAATGAATGAATAAAATTACAAATAGTAACACTCAACTTTGCAACATACATTTATTAATTGGACTGAAAAGAAAATTAGAAAATGTTCCTGAAACAAAATCAGCAGAGGTAAAACATGGAACATTCATGTGCGACTGATGGAAACTCAATAAGTCACAATCCCGATTTCCTGTGGAGGCTGAAGACAGTCCTCTTCCTACCTGAGGACAAACAAATTGTAATTAGCAAATCTTAATTACAGTGTGTATAAAGTATAGAAAGCAGTACACTACAAACAGCACTCACTCCAAATTAGCTTGTTCTATGTTTACGTCACTTTCCTATTAATTTTTACATCGTTAACCAACGGTACTTAAATATAATTATTTTCTTCGGCGCCGCTGACTTACTGTAGAAATTCTGGTGTTTTTGAAAATCACCACGTTAGTTAGCTAATGCTAATGCAGGTAATATAGGTGGTTTTAGCTACAATAGCAAACACGGACACAAAACTCAATCTACAAAGTAGTTGTTCCTGACATAAATCATGAATTTGCTCATATAAGAGATACATTTAACATAGAAATGACACGAGTTTGCTTTCTTACCTGGTTTAAAGGAGTTTTCTTTGAGAATCTCCGCCCGCAGCAGAAGGTGACTCAGTCCGTGATAATGCTGCGTCATGAGGTCATGTGACACGGTTTGAAGCAGAAATGTCCTTTGTGAATGGATTAGATTTAAGTTTAATCAGGGGCTTTAACTAACAGTAACTGAAATACAGGTTCTGATATCCTTCCTTGTTTCAACGTCATGCTCCGGTTTGAGGCGGAAATAAAATTATACCGGCAAAACTATGGTCTAAAGACTGTGCATGCGCAAATCACACTCAACCTAATAAGAGTACCTTGATCAAAATGAAATATTTCACTGCTGTAAACAGAATTATACTAAAGTAAAAAAAAAAAAAAAAAGATTCACCCATAAGCATAAATTAGACACTTTAGTTAAAAAGAGCAAATTATTTTTTTTACTAATAGAATGAGGAAAAAAAACACATTAAACGAACAATAGCTAGGTTTACTTTTTTCAGAGGATCCCTCAATAATTTCTGTCTCCTTTGCCTGTGTTTGATAATGTGAAGCACATATACACTCATTCATCATGAAAGATCTATTATAAAACAAAATAAAATTCATGTTCGCTTCAGCACTGTTTATCTGCGTCCTTACATTCATTGTTGTACTTGGTCCGGCTTTTAGATAAAGTCCTTCCATGCGCCATCTGGCGGATATTCAGTGAAGCGCAACACATTTATTTAAAATTCCCGAATGTTGCCTCCGGCAAGTCGCGGCACGCCGCGCGCTAAATTGCGGCATCCCACGGGAAAACTTAAAGACAGTCTTAAAGGCAACATCTGTATATACACACACACTACCGTTCAAAAGTTTTAGAACACTTGCAAATTTCTTTGTTTTTCATTCATTCATTCATTCATCTTCTATACCGCTTAATCCTGTGTTCAGGGTTGCGGGGGACCTGGAGCCTATCCCAGGAGACTTCGGGCACTAGGCGGGGTACACCCTGGACAGCGTGCCAATCCATCGCAGGGCACACACACATACACACACTCACACACCCAATCACACACTATGGGCAATTTAGGAATGCCAATTAGCCTAACCTGCATATCTTTGGACTGTGGGAGGAAACCGGAGTACCCGGAGGAAACCCACCAAGCACGGGGAGAACATGCAAACTCCATGCACACAGAGATGGGAATCGAACCTAGACCCTGGAGGTGCAAGGCGACAGTGCTAACCACTACACCACCGTGCCGCCCTTCTTTGTTTTTGTTTAGTGATTTAGTTTCTACATTCTACAACAATACTGGGGATTTCAAAACTATAAAATAACACATATGGGATTAGGTAATTACGTAACAACAAGAAAAACAACAGTTAGTTGTTATTTTAAGACACAGAGGTCAGCCTTTCTGTAATAGTTCTTGCAAGAACTGTATTGTCAAGTGCATTTGCAAAATCCGTCAAGCACCATAATGAAACTGGCTCTCATGAAGGCCATCCCAGGATGGCGAGACCAAAACCTACCTCTCCGCAGACAAGAAGTTCATTTAGAGTTATCAGCCTGAAAAATGACCAATTAACAGCACCTCAGATTAGAGGCGCTATGAAGTCTTTACAGAGCATAAGTAGCAGACACATCTCAATATCAACTGTTCAAAGGAGATTAATGCATTTCTTGGACATCTTCAGCATTCTTTTACAATGTAGAAAGAAATAAAAATCAGGAACCACCATGGAGTTAGAAAGTGTTCTAAAACATTTTAATTGTATATTTATGTGTGTATGTGTGTGTGTGTGTATACACACACACACACTACTCACAATAAGTTAGGGATATTGTGAGAGACTTAGTGGATGTCATACATACGGTGTTTGTTTCACTTCAGACATTTTTGGGATAGGGAAGAAATTGTATTGGGGTGATAGACACACCTCATTTTGTGTTTTCCATGTAATGGTCTCATTGTGCACCGATGTGCCTTATATTGGGGCCACTCCCAAAAGACAACCTTTTTCAATGTGGCATCAATTTCAACATTCTGTAGGTATAAAAAGCTGCTATTGTCAGTAAGTCATTCCAAGTTCATCATTCAAACAGCCATGAACACACAACGTCACTTAACAGACGAGCAGCGCCATTGAATCAATGTTGAAATTTAGCATTGATTTTTCATCAGGTTTGCACCTTGAAATAATGTTATTTCGATGATGAAAAATAGATCATGATGGGCATAAAATCAATATTTGTTCACATATTTTACATTGAATCAACATTGAAGCAATTATAGTTTAGTCTTGCTTTATGTACAGCAAGATTCTATGACGGCAAATCATGTCCGTTTTGATTTATTTCTTTAAATCAGAGACCATGTAGGGCTGAAAAGCTTTTTTTTTTCAAAAACAAAAAGTCAGTAACTCAACATCCTTCAGTTTACATGTAAACATATTTATTTTCATCTTATATCAGCTCAGCAGTAAAAGACCTGGGCGTAATATTAGACAGTAACTTGTCTTTTGAAAATCACATTTCAAATATCACAAAAACAGCCTTTTTCCATCTTCGAAATATTGCTAAACTTAGGAACATCTTATCCGTATCTGATGCAGAAAAGCTAGTTCATGCATTCATGACCTCCAGACTGGACTATTGTAATGCATTACTAGATGGTTGTCCTGCATCCTAAATAAACAAGCTTCAGTTAATCCAAAATGCAGCCGCCAGGGTTCTCACTAGATCCAGAAAATATGATCATATAACCCCAATATTATCATCCCTGCACTGGCTACCTGTTCAGTTAGAAAATTTTAATTTAATTTAAATTTAATTTAAATTACAAAATAGTATTACTTACATACAAGGCCTTAAATGGTTTAGCTCCCACATACCTAACCAGTCTTCTGATACGCTACAATCCACCATGCGCCTTAAGATCACAAAGCTCCGGACTTCTGGGAGTTCCCAGAATTTCAAAATCTACAAAAGGGGGTAGGGCTTTTTCATATTTAGCTCCAAAGCTTTGGAATAGCCTTCCAGACAGTGTTCAGGGAGCACACACGGTTTCTCAGTTCAAAAGTAGACTCAAGACGCATCTTTTTAATCTGGCATACACATAACTCATCCCATAATCTCATACTCCAGTACACCTATACCGAATGGCAACTACGCTAATTCTCCCCATCTGTTCTGTATTTCTCTACCCATCCCGAGGCATCGGGAGATTTTGCCAGCTTCTGTAGACAAAGGCCGACCCTGCGAGGTTCCTGAGGCGTCCAGAGAAGGACCAGCTCCAGCTGGATTCAGCTTTATGATGGTTGGAGCTACACATGCTCCTCCTGTGCTTCCAGTGATCCAGACCTCATCTGCCCTCTGCACCTACTGACTCGTCCCTATGCTGAACTGGTCTTCATGTCAATTTAAATAATTTCTGTCATATTGAATTTTCACCTGCACAACACACAAGATGTTATATCATTTCTATCTGTTATCACCCAAATGAGGATGGGTTCCCTGTTGAGTCTGGTTCCTCTCAAGGTTTCTTCCTAATGCCATCGCAGGGAGTTTTTCCTTGCCACCGTCGCCGCCACCCTTGGCTTGCTCATCAGAGAAATTTCATTCATTCGTCTCATTATTATTATCTGCACATTTTTCTCACACATCCACACTTCCAATTATTTTATTTTCTACAATAATAATAATTATTATTATTTATTTTTTTTATTATTATTATTATTATTATTATTATTTTTTGTTAAATTTCTTTAATTTTTGTGAAGCTGCTTTGAGACAATGACCATTGTTAAAAGCGCTATATAAATAAAGTTGAATTGAATTGAACCCATTTAAAACAGGAAGTAACATCACAATTAGAATAAAACACACTACAACTTACATACAAATTATTATAAACTGGATGACAAAATGTCTTTAACTATTAGAAGAGATTGTTTATTCTGAATTTAAAAAACAGAATCTAACTGCCAAGAGAAGAGACTGGAAAACCATAACATAAATATAAAAATTTTATAACATAAATATAAAAATTGCAACCTGCCTCAGCAAAATTCAGTGAAATGCAAATAGAAACAACCAAGGCAGAAACACAACAGATGACTGAAACATTATTAGTACAGTTGAAATGTATTTACTCAGCAAAACAGATTATAAGACATAAGTCTGAACTTATGGTTTTCCACCACGAGCAATTCCCCCCCAGCCGTTCTGGGGCATAACGAAGCCATTTGAAGCAAACTGGTGAAGCAAAGACAAACTCTGAGGCCTCCTTTTTCAGCTTTCAGCTGTTGTTGTTGTAGTGCATCTAAAGAATGAAAAACAAACAAAAAGTTAGAACTGTACAATGCTCTAAAAAGTGGTACAGTAGTTGTTTATGAATGACAGAAGGTGGGTCCTAAATTTGTGGAAATGTGACTTTTACAAATGTACAGAAATGCAACATACGTTTTGAAATTTCCTACAATCTTCCATAGATACAATGCACACATTAGATTTCTTTTAATATATATGTGTTATGTCACAATCTGCAAATGTTGTTCTCCAATGTACATATTCAATGCTATGAAAACAAATATAAGAACAAAACTTAATGTAACAATGTATTCTGTTATATTATGTGCAAAAAATAAGTAAATAAATAAAAATCAATCCGTGGCGACGGTTTTGCAATTTGTCCCCTCAGTTTATAAACTGCCCTCACAAATACTTAAACTGTTCCCTCAGTTTAACAAATCGTGGCCACGGATTAACAAACCATACCCACGAATTTCCAATCCGTACGCTCAGATACCGTACTGTTTGCATATTTATTCTTAACATGAAGACTTATTTTGGTGATTTTATTATAAGCTTTTTACCCAGAGTTAGATGCATGCTGCACTATTAATGTTATTATTAAATAACGCCTATTATTACATTGCATTTAGTTTGAGAGCAAAGTAATGACAACATAAACTGTACATTATTTGTTTTGTATTGCTTTTTACCTTCTCCTCAAACTCACACTGCATGATTTTCAAAGTCATCGGATCACCATTGTTTTCACACTGTACTATCTGTGGTAGCATTTAGTTGCTGCTGTGTTCACACTGCACAATGAATTGGTGACAGGAGACTACACACTGCATGACTTTACAATAGGAAGAATCGCCAACAACTCTGCCTGGTGTTCCAGCTACTGCCAAACGCACACAAGAAGTGATAAGGAAACAACCCAAGATCATGCTGACATTGTGGTCTATAATTCGTCCCCGAACAAACAATAATTAAAAATGATGACGTCCTTTTTTAAGGTCCCATATGGTCATAACTGAAATTTCATGACTTTTTTCATGGTAACTGAGGGCTAAGGGCTATGTAACTACCATATAAGTTTCAAAACAGTCAATCCACAGTAAAATGCACACAGCCTGCATAAAGTAGCTCTGCCTTTTCACGAGCTGCTGTGACGTCCAATCTACTCAGTCACCGCTTTCAGTCACCACCTCGAGCACCAACCACCAATCCACCCTTCTTTTGCCAAAACATCACTTCCATGACATTGCTGAACAACAATATCATGAAAACAAGTCGAAAAAACGCTGTTCAGTTGATACATGTCGAAACTACATCATTACACAGGCTTCCGAACAACATTAATATAAAAGACCAGTGGCACGTCAGCTTCAGCATCTTTCACACAGCCATTCCATTAAACTTAAAAATTTTAAATTTTAAATTTAATTTAGTTAATAGAAGTTAATTGATAAAGAAAATCTATTTATGACCTTATTTTTGACAGCATCCTCATTTTACAGGATTTTTTTTACAACAGCCCAAAACACCTAAAAACACTAATTTAAACACCTCTGTAAAGTTTTTGTATCGTTGCCGCGAAAGTTTTGCGTTTGTATCAGCGTTTAAATTACATAGCTTTTTCATTCATACAATAATAATATTAATAGCAACTAGCTTTTACATCTCCATACTATTCGGCTTCGCCTTTTTTCTGTAATTTTTGGAGAACGCGCGAGTTTCCTCGTCTAAAAACAACAAACGGAATTCATCTCCAAACAACTAAAACTCCGACACAGAGGTACGTTATAATGTCTACCGTTCAGCTTGTTCAGTGTGTGGAGTGCAGGATGTTTAGACATTCTTCCTCCGTCATTAGCGATAATTTTATTTGTGATAGGTGTGTGTTAGTGAGCACTCTGACGGAGACTATCAGCGTTAGAGGAGCGCATCCAGACTTTAGAGAGGGTTAGAGTGAGTGAGAGTGAGTAGCGGACAGTCTGGGTGCCACAGGCGGAGATAAACAGCCCCCGACTCCGGCATTAGAGCCCTCACAGCGGGGCGAGTGGGTGATGACTCGGCGGCATACTCGTTCAGCCAAAGCTAACGCTAAGGCTAGCCCACCGGAGCACACCTCCTCTGCGCGTCACGTGTCCAACAGGTTTGCTCTCCTCAGTGATGCACCCGCTGAGAAACCTGAAAGAGCTCTGGTTATAGGAGACTCTATACTGAGACAAGTGACATTAGCTAGACCTTTAGGGGCGCCAGCGGCAGTGGTTAGGTGTATCCCGGGAGCCAGAGCACCGGACATAGCAGGTAATCTTAGGGCTCTAGGACAGCACAGGTTCTCTAAGATAGTGGTACATGCTGGAGCTAATGATATACGCCTTCGTCAGACAGAGGTTAGTAAGAGTAACTTTACGTGTTTAAATTAGCGAAGGCGATGTCCGATGAAGTAGTATGCTCTGGTCCCATCCCAATGAGACGTGGTGACATAACTTACAGCAGGTTATGGTCGCTAAACCGCTGGATGTCCAGGTGGTGCTCCGAAAATAATGGCTACATAGACAATTGGAAGACCTTTGAGGGCAAAGCTGGCCTGTTAGGGCGGGACGGTATCCATCCCACTCGGGAAGGTGCTGCTCTCATTTCCTGTAGTATAGCTCATAGTCTCAGTAGAGGTCTAGTTAATCGGTGACAATCCAGAGCCCAGGCCAGGGAGCAGACAGACAGGCTAAACCAACCATCTGCTAGCTGCATAGAGTCGTCACTCAGGGTTCACCATATTGAGACTGTGTCTGTTCCCCGATCTAAGCAAAAATGTAGAAAGACTCAGTAAGTCTGTTACAATAATTTAATTAACATAAAGACCACAAATTCGGATCATACTGAATGCGCAGCCGGCACCTCTGATCTGAAGCTAGGATTGTTAAATATTAGATCTCTCGCATCAAAAGCGGTTATTGTTAATGAAATTATCACAGATCAGGCGTTTGATATACTCTGTTTAACTGAAACATGGGTTAAACAGGACGAGTATGTAGCTCTAAATGAAGCTAGTCCTCCTGGATACAGCTACATACACCAGCCTCGGTTAACTGGTAGAGGAGGAGGCGTCGCAGTTATTCATAATGATAATCTGTCTATCGTACAAAAACACGGACACAAATTTAATTCATTTGAAATTCTTTATTGTAACATAAGTGTATTTAAGTATATTAAATCAGCTCAGTCGATTCCACTAATTATAATTTACAGACCTCCAGGGCCGTATTCTGAATTTCTTAGTGAATTTGCAGATTTCATCTCAGACCTGGTCGTTTCTGTAGACAAAGTGTTAATTGCTGGAGATTTTAATATTCATTTTGAGAATCCAGAAGACCCTCTGAGAACAGCATTTATATCCATACTGGACTCCGTAGGCGTAAATCAGTGTGTAGTAGGACCCACTCATAAAGCAGGTCACATATTAAGTATAAGAAATGTATTCACAATTCCACTGTCTGAAATTATCTCAGATCACTATCTTGTCTCCATTCAAGTGTGTCACAGTGATAATGTACGCACAACACCGCGCTGTCACCGTCTGACCCCACAGAACTTGATCAGGCGACTGAATATTTAGAGTCGACATTTCGTTGTACCTTAGATAATGTAGCTCCAGCTAAAAGAAAAATTATTAGAGATAAGAAACTCGCTCTCTGGTATAACGATCACACGCGCACTTTAAAACAGACCGCTCGGAAATTAGAGCGTAAATGGCATCAAACTAAATTGTTAGTATCTCAAATAGCATGGAAAGAGAGCATCCTGAACTATAGGAAAGCTCTTAGTGTAGCTAGATCAACGTATCTCTCCACTCTTATAGAAGAAAATAAAACTAATCTTAGATTTTTATTTAATACCGTAGCCAAATTAACCAGAAATAAGACCACTACAGAAATCTCCACAACAACATCAAAAAAGCGCTATACAAATAAAATTGAATTGAATTGAATGGAATCACCAGTCAGCACAAAACAGATTTGGTTATTGTACATGGCTCAGTCACTGCACGTTCTTACCTCAGAGACATCATAGAACCCATCATCATCCCCCAATTCCGCCAGCACACCCCCAAATTTTGGTTCATGGATGATAATGCTCCACCACATCGTGGAAGAATTGTCACAGCTAGACTTCAGGAAGTTGGAGTGCCTCATTGGCCATCCATGTATACAGTGGAACCTCGGATTACGAGTAACGTGGTTTGCGAGTGTTCCGCAAGACAAGCAAAGATCTTTAATAAATTTTGACTTCAAAAACGAACATTGTCTTGGTTTACGAGCACCGAGTATCATGTATCACGCATGCGCCTCTTGTTTTGACGCCGAGCTTCACGTGATCACCACTGAACGGTTTTTTCTCTCTCTTGCGCTGCAGAATTGTAGGAATCTTAGTGCTTGCAGAGTTTCTGTGTAAGGCAGAGAGTGTGTGTGTTTGTTTGCGAAGCCGAGAGGAGGGGGGCTGTAAAGGTGTGTGTGTGTGTGTGTGTGTGTGTGTGCGCGCACGTCTGTAATTTGAGACTGTGCTCATTCACTTACACCAACACATACACACACACACACACACACACTCTCTCTCTCGGCTTTACACCCCACCTCCCGGCTTCAAACACACACACACACACACACACACACACACACACTCTCTGCCTTACACAGAAACTCTGCTCTGTCGTGATTCTTTTAAAAGTAAGGTGCTGGTTCATTTATTTATTTTTTGTTGTTGTTTTTTTACTTTACAGCAGTGATTACGTTAGTATGCACTCACGAGAGTGTGACAAGCGATGTTCCTTGCTAATTTTTAAATGGTTAATTTTTAAACGGTCCCTCCGTTAATGTGTGTGTGTGTGCACGTACATTACACACACACACACACACACACACACACACACACACACACACACACACAGCGCCTGCGTGCACAAACGGAAACACTTGTCGGGATTTATTTTTACTTTTTTTAAAGGTAAAGTGCAGGTTAATTTGTTATATTTTTACTTTATATTTTGTATTAATTATTTTTATGTATTTATTTTTTTGATTATACATAATCATGCTCTCTTTGTTCACACACACACACACACACACACACAAAATAGTTCCACAATGATTTGTATATTTGTATGTTATGTAAAAATAAATAACAGAACAGGATGGCATTTTTAAATGAACAAATTAATTGTTTATTAATTAACATGGTTAGGAACTTCAACAAACTGGACTTTACGTCAAATAAAACACAGTCCAGTTGCACTGCAGCATACAGTTACGAAAGGATGAGTTCTTCCTCTTGTTTTCACATGCAGTTTTCCTTCCCATCATCACCGCTGGCTTATTCATTAAAAATATGACATATACTGTACATTTTAACATATCAACTAAAATTATTTTCTTTACATTTTTACATTTAAATTTAAATCCCAGAAATGCAGCATCCTAAACAATATCTCAAGGCAACATGGACATTAACTTCTTTGAACCAAACATCTTTTAGATTTTCTTTTAGAATTTGAGATACAGCTGCCTTAAGGTGTGCAAGGTCGTTAGCGAAGATATTTTCATGTAAATTAATAACATTATTGCACGGCATGATTTACAAAAGTGCTTTCAAGTTTCCGTCATTGGATAGGTCCTTACACTAGACTATTACTAACTAAATACCACCATTTAAACACTGTTGGGAAGGTTGTTGTTTTTTAAACTGCCCACAAACACTTTGGGTAACTCTGAACAATCAACTGTCATTTTCCCCAGCTTGTTTAGTCCCTTGTTATTTCAAGACTGGACGACTGCAACTCGCTCTCTCCACTATTCGTCCTCTGCAGCTGATACAGAATGTAGCTGAACGTCTTGTTTTCAACCTTTCCAAAATCTCCCACATCATCCCACTTCTCTGCTCCCTGCACTGGCTTCCTGTAGCTGCTCACATCAAATTCAGAACCCTTGCCTTGCCTACAAAGCTTAAAAAAATGCCCAGCACCCACATAACTCTCTGGTCTAATCACACCACGCACTACATCACGCACCCTCCAGCACTGCTTGGCTGGTCCCACCATCTCTGAGGGACAGAGGAAGACATGCATCTAGACTCTTTTCTGTTCTGGCACCTAGGTGATGGAATGGACTTTCTTTAGACGTTCGTACAGCTAAGTCTTTGACAATCTGTAAACAACGACTCTCAGGGACAGAGGAAGATATGCATCTAGACTCTTTTCTGTTCCCTTTCAAAAGCTACACTCGATGCTGCGTGAAAACGCTATGGGAACACTCTTCGCGCGACCGGTTGTTGAAGCATGTGTCAAACACGCCAAAATTTTTAGCATATATAACCTTGGTCAGGTGACGTCATTTGATTAGGTGCACCTGGAGATTATACATAGGCATGAACCTGAAATGTCCTCAGGTCTTTTTGTCTTCAAGGACTGCATTGTGTGTGCGTGTGTGCAAGCACTTTTTCAAAGCAAAAAGAAAACGAAAATAGAAAGTCTTATTACTCACCAGAAAGATGGCAGAGTTAGACAGGAGTGCCGTCCCTCCGGGTAAAAGATATCTCGCTGAGGGCGATCTCCACGCTTTCTGTTTTCAGTGTTTGGGGGAAGAGCATGTTATCCTTGGGCTTAAGGGAGCATGTGAACATTGCGATCTAGGTCTGCACGGGATTGTTTTTTTAGTCCCGCTCCCGCAAGGTTTTATCCCGCACCCACCCGCTCCCGCTGTACATAGAATAATAATTAGAATAATTTTCTTCCCGACCCGACTGCTCCCGCTAAATGACTTTCTGTTACCAGAATCTCACATTTAAACCAAAAGAGAGGGATAACAAAAAACTGTAGGTTGTACAATAATATATTTTATTTTTATTCTTCTTGTCAAGAATGGTTAATACGGAAAATGTGTTGCAGGGGGAAAAATGTAGAAACAATGTACAAAATTGTAGCATATTTATTATTTTTATTCAAAATATAAAGGTGCCATTTTTTGTCAACACGGTAGCTTAGGAAAGGTGTAGCTGAAAACAAAAATTACATCTGCCAGATGTAATTCTGCTGTTCAGAAAGGACGTCGGGAACGGTATATTATTAGACCGCCCGCTCCCATCCAAATTACACCAGTTTCCGACCGCTACCGCGTTTTGTTTGTAAATTTATTCTTCCACCTGTTGAAGTTGCCTCTAATTTAAAATATCACAAACAGTTAACAAATTACTTACAAAGAGAATTAAAGAAGAAATAAAAAAGATAGCAAACGCCAAACAGAGCTGGATGAAGTAAGTCAGGTTTTTATTGCAGCAATAAGAACCCAGGTGAGTCAGCCTAGCAAAGCTTTGGATCAGAACCCGAGCAGTTCCAGAGTCAGACTGAATTTTACAGCGAAAACCACGCTCCTTTTATACATTTCAAGAGAGGGGGGGGGCCCGGGGAATTTCCCAAACTCCTCCTCTGTACATTCCATCTGCTGATCACATCAATATTTTATTCCATTATAATACAGTTATTTTATTCCAGTTTCTATCAATTAAT
Organism: Channallabes apus; assembly: GCA_030522415.1. Classification (NCBI taxonomy): domain Eukaryota; kingdom Metazoa; phylum Chordata; class Actinopteri; order Siluriformes; family Clariidae; genus Channallabes; species Channallabes apus. The sequence continues at coordinate 50,351,045 of CM060106.1, forward strand.
TTTTCCATTATAATTACACCTCGTTATTTGCGCTTATCTGACTCCTCCCTACACTTATTTAACTCCTCCTATGCTTATAATTTTCTCCATTAAAATTCATTTTCATTAATAATAATTTTTCCATTATCTTTATACTTTTCGTATCTTTTTATAAAAAAATATAGGGGTGGCACTTGTTTTCAGGGCTTTATCCTTTATACTACTTAATTTATTTGCCTTTTTCAATTTTTTTTATACTTTTATTCTATTTTATAGCTAACGGCAACTTCTCCATTGATGATTTCATTCCTTTGGATGACTCGGACAGAGTCAGAGCAGTTCAGATTGTGTTCCTTCTGAGGACTACAACCCGACTGAGCCCACTATGGAGCCGGTCTCCGTGAGTCCTGACCGAGCTGATTCTGAGTTGTCTGGATCTCTGATGCAGTATCTGCGAGATAAAGGGCTTACTTATTTTAAAAAGAGTGAGTCCAAGCCTGCTCCTTCTAAGAGACGGCGTTTGGGTTTTGAGAGTCCTCATTGTTCTTTCCATACGAGTCCAGCACACCAGCTCCATCCGACAGAAAGTGTTGGAACTCAAACTGATTTAAGAGTGTCTGTTGGTACACAGACTAATGAGTCCATTTCTGTTGGTGTTCAAACAGATTTTCCTCAGGCTTCCGTGCCTATGTTAAATCGTGAGGTTTCTGTATTTATTCCCCTCACTGACCTTCCCCTAGGAGTCATCCTAGGCCAGAGAAGGCTTGATATGTAACTTTATTTCTGTTGATGCTTACCCTGGCTCTCTATGTTTTGTATTTTACGTTGGGCCTTTTATACTTTTGTATTTTTATATTATTACCATGTAGATACGTATTTTTATTCTGTGTCTACTCTTATTAAATATGTTATTCACAAGACTTTCTGTGGCTCTGTGTCTCTGATCTATTACTTGTCCGCCCATCCAGTCTGCGCCCATGGCTTACTTGCACACACTGTCATGAACCTGCACAGCCAACCCAGCACATCCAGGTCTTAACTCCATCCAAGGTTTTTCCACACTCCCTGAGCTGATTACCTGAGCACACCTGCATCTAATCCGGCACTCTACTCTCGGCTTTAAAAGAACGGCAAGAGCTCCACTCTTCGCCGATGTATCTCACTTGCGTGCCTATTTCTCCCGTCTCTCCTGTTACCCTAGTGTTTTTCTTCCGTGCTCGACCTTGCCTGCATTCTTTGGATTTCGTCTCTTGCCTTGCCCTTCGGATTGTCGCTATCGTTTTGGACTACTCCCCGTGTATGACCCTCGCCTGTTTATCGACTCTGTCTACGGATCTCTCCTGTGACGCTCTACCCAGCCTTTCTCTCTCACCGTACTCACAAGCTCCGGTAACGTGTGTGTGTTTTGGACTTACGTGTGCTTGTGTGCACTTCCGCGATCGCGGACAACAGCGCTTCACCAGCGCGCTTGCCTGTCACTCTCACTTCCGGATTCGCGGAGATTCCGCCTCGTCATTTGACACGCCTCCACCCTCGTCATCGGGGATTCCCCACACAACCTGTCACTCTCACTTCCGGATTCGCGGTGATTCCGCCTCGTCATTGACACGCCTCCACCCTCGTCATCGAGGATTCCCCACACAGCCTGTTTCATAAGCACAGCTTTCTCCCCTCGGCTCTGACTAAGCCTTTTGACCTGCAATACTTCTTCCAAGGAGATCATCTATCTGCTATTGGGTTCTTCCCTGTTTAACCACAACCCGGACAGTATACATCGGCCATGGCTAACCCAGCAGACTTGGATCAATTAAGACAGGCGCTTTCACAACAAGGGGTGCTACTGGGCACTCACCAACAAAGTATTCAGCAGGTTACCCAGACACTTTCTACGATCACCACACAACTTCAACAGCTACAGATCCGTTCTCCTTCAGTCCCAGCACACACTCCCCATCATGAACCCCGGCTCCCTAACCCACAGCCTTACAATGGTGAACCAGGGACCTGCCGCTCCTTCCTATCACAGTGTTCTCTGCTGTTGGAGCTCCAAGCCTCTTCCTTCCCCACTGAACGCTCAAGGGTGGCCTTTGTGATCACACTCCTCACCGACCGGGCCCGTGAATGGGGAACCGCAGTTTGGGATGCTAATGACCCTTGCTGCTCTTCTTTTAAATCATTTACTGACGAGATGAGGAGGGTATTCGACCGCTCCCACTCGGGTCGAGAGGCAGCCAGACATCTACTGGAGCTTCGCCAAGGCTCCCGTTCCGCCTATGATTATGCAATCGAGTTTCGGACTCTCGCGGCCTCCGCAAACTGGGACACACAAGCCCTTTATGACGCCTTCCTCCACGGTCTCTCTGAGGATGTTAAGGATCACTTAATCAGCCAAGAACTCCCCAGCGATCTTAATGGTCTCATGGATTTAGCCGGACGCATGGACGCCCGATTGACACAGAGACGTCGTCCGCGAACCATCTCGACACCCAGGTACCCTGCTCCGTCCGGGCAGTTCCCCAGGCCTGCCTCTCCACAAAGCCCCGGACCAGCCCCGGAACCCATGCAGGTGGGGCGTGCCCGGATCTCCCCCGAGGAGCGTCAACGTAGAGTCCAATCAGGTTCCTGCCTCTACTGTGGCCAAACGGGCCATTATCGCCTCCTATGCCCTTTAAAAGCCAATCCCCTCCGGTGAATCTAGGGGCCCTGGAGGGGCCGACCATCAACTGTTCCCCTAGCACACGCCCACTCCTCTCTGCATTTATTATAGCACACGGCAAAGCTCACGCTATTCCTGTACTGATTGACTCTGGATCAGATCAGAACCTGATCTCCACCGCAAAGGTAAAGGAACTAAACCTCTCGACGCTAGCACTGGAGAGCCCCTTGGCCGTTCGGGCCCTCGATGGAACCTCCCTGCCTGTCATCACCCGACGGACGGTCCCGATAACCCTCCAAGTGTCTGGCAATCACACAGAGGAAACGTCCTTCTTAATCATGCAGAACGCCCATTCCCCTATAGTTCTCGGACGCCCATGGCTGACCCGTCACAATCCTCACATAGACTGGTCCAAGAACACCATTCTGGAATGGAGTCCTCTGTGTTTGTCTACCTGTCTTAAGTCAGCTCACTACTCTCCGGCCATACCCTCTGACAATGAGGAATTTCCCAACCTCTCAGCTGTTCCTTCCGACTATTCGGACCTCAAGCAGGTGTTCAGTAAGTCACGGGCTCTCTCTCTACCGCCCCACAGGCCATATGACTGTGCTATTGACCTCTTTCCGGGCTCAACGCCTCCCAAGGGGAGACTGTATTCATTGTCGTCACTAGAGAGGGAGGCCATGGATAGATATATATCAGAATCTCTGGCTGCCGGAATCATCCGTCCTTCGTCGTCCCCTGCTGGAGCTGGGTTCTTCTTTGTGGCAAAGAGGGACAAGACCCTACGGCCGTGCATAGACTACCGAGGTTTAAACGAGATAACAGTTAAGAACCGTTACCCTCTTCCACTAATGTCGACTGCCTTCGACCTTCTCCAGGGAGCTAATGTTTTTACTAAGCTCGACCTCCGTAATGCTTATCACCTAGTCAGGATCAAGGAAGGGGATGAGTGGAAAACGGCGTTTAACACCCCATCGGGACATTATGAGTACCTGGTGGTGCCGTTCGGCCTCGCCAACGCTCCGGCAGTCTTTCAGTCTTTGGTCAATGACGTTCTCAGGGATTTCTTGAACACGTTCGTATTCGTTTATCTGGATGACATCCTGATTTTCTCCCGCTCCTTGGAGGAACACAGAGTGCACGTTCGTCAAGTCCTTCAAAGACTTCTGGAGAACCAGCTATTCGTGAAAGCAGAGAAATGCGAGTTCCATTGTCGGACGACCTCTTTTCTTGGCTTCATCATCGCCCCGTCTAAGGTCCAGATGGACCCAGCTAAGGTGAAAGCAGTGGCCGACTGGCCTAGACCAGCCACTCGAAAGGATCTCCAGCGCTTTCTTGGGTTCGCGAATTTTTATCGTCGGTTTATCCGAAATTACAGTTCAGTGGCTGCCCCGCTCATCGCCCTCACGTCCATCAAGAACCCTTTTCTGTGGTCTGATCAAGCGGCGGAAGCATTCACCAAACTCAAGGGTCGCTTCACCTCAGCACCCATCCTCACCCAGCCGGATCCCACTCTTCAATTCGTGGTGGAGGTAGACGCGTCAGACTCCGGAGTCGGGGCAGTTCTTTCCCAGAGATCCCCAACCGACGACAAGCTACACCCCTGCTGCTATTTTTCTCGCCGTCTTTCCACCGCAGAGAGAAACTATGGAATCGGCGACCGGGAGCTACTCGCAATAAAACTGGCACTAGAGGAATGGAGACACTGGCTCGAGGGGACTGAGGTCCCATTTCTCATTTGGACGGATCACAAGAACTTGGAGTATCTCAGATCGGCCAAACGTCTGAATGCCCGCCAAGCGAGATGGTCATTATTCTTTTCCCGCTTTAACTTCTCGCTGTCCTTCCGACCAGGGAGCAAGAACACCAAGCCCGATTCCCTCTCCCGTCAGTTCACCTCAGTCACAGATGAGGCTCCAGTTTCCACCATCCTGCCTTCACAAAGCCTCATTGGGGCCACCTCCCTTGATATAGAGTCCCTGGTTAAGCGGAGCCTCGAACAAGAGCCTGACACCCCTTTTGGTGGCCTTCAATCAGAGAAGACACCCGCCGATTTGTCGCCGCCTGCGACATCTGCACTCGCAACAAGACAGGTAATAAGCCACCGGCAGGTCTCCTCAGACCACTTCCTGTGCCCCACAGACCCTGGTCCCACATTGCCCTGGACTTCGTCACGGGGCTCCCAGACTCTGAGGGCAACACCTGCATTCTAACCGTTGTCGACCGCTTTTCCAAAGCCGCCCACTTTGTTCCCCTCGTCAAACTTCCCTCTGCCAAAGAGACGGCCGAATTGCTCATTCTGCACGTCTTCCGCCTTCATGGCATCCCGGTGGACATCGTCTCCGATCGCGGACCCCAGTTTTCTGCCCAGTTCTGGACTGCATTCTGCAAACTGGTGGGAGCTACTCCCAGCCTTTCCTCCGGTTATCACCCCCAGACCAATGGGCAGACCGAAAGAGCCAATCAGGACCTGGAGACAGCGCTTCGTTGCATGACCTCCAAGGACCCCCGCTCCTGGAGCCGAATGCTTCCTTGGGTAGAATATGCACACAACTCCCTACCCACGGCATCTACAGGCCTCTCCCCATTCCACTGCTGTCTGGGATACCAACCTCCCTTATTTCCATCCCAAGAAGAGGAGGTGGCAGTTCCCTCTGCCCAAGCGTTTGTACGACGTTGCAAGAGGACCTGGCTGCGGGCGAGAGCTAGACTTCGCCAGTCAATTACACTTTTCAAACGTCAGGCCGATCGTCACTGTTCTACCGCCCCTGCCTATCGTGTTGGACAGAGGGTCATGCTCTCCACCCGCAACATCCCTATAAAGACACTCTCCCGCAAGATCTCTCCTAGATTCATTGGTCCATTTACCATAGTCAGGATCATTAACCCTTGCACAGTCAGACTGCTCTTACCATCCACGATGCGACGCATTCACCCCTCATTCCATGTTTCCCAGATAAGACCCATTGTATCCAGTCCACTGAGTCCACCCACCCACCCTCCTCCTCCCCCACGGCTCATCGATGGTGGTGAAGCTTTCACGATTCGCAGGCTCTTGAGGTCACGGCGCCGTGGTAGGGGGCTCCAGTATCTCGTGGATTGGGAGGGTTATGGCCCTGAGGAGAGGAGCTGGATACCATCTAGGTTCATCTTAGATCCCTCACTCATCGCTGACTTCCACCGTCAACATCCGGAGGAGCCATCTCTGACGCCAGGTGGCGTCCGTAGGAGGGGGAGTACTGTCATGAACCTGCACAGCCAACCCAGCACATCCAGGTCTTAACTCCATCCAAGGTTTTTCCACACTCCCTGAGCTGATTACCTGAGCACACCTGCATCTAATCCGGCACTCTACTCTCGGCTTTAAAAGAACGGCAAGAGCTCCACTCTTCGCCGATGTATCTCACTTGCGTGCTTATTTCTCCCGTCTCTCCTGTTACCCTAGTGTTTTTCTTCCGTGCTCGACCTTGCCTGCATTCTTTGGATTTCGTCTCTTGCCTTGCCCTTCGGATTGTCGCTATCGTTTTGGACTACTCCCCGTGTATGACCCTCGCCTGTTTATCGACTCTGTCTACGGATCTCTCCTGTGACGCTCTACCCAGCCTTTCTCTCTCACCGTACTCACAAGCTCCGGTAACGTGTGTGTGTTTTGGACTTACGTGTGCTTGTGTGCACTTCCGCGATCGCGGACAACAGCGCTTCACCAGCGCGCTTGCCTGTCACTCTCACTTCCGGATTCGCGGAGATTCCGCCTCGTCATTTGACACGCCTCCACCCTCGTCATCGGGGATTCCCCACACAACCTGTCACTCTCACTTCCGGATTCGCGGTGATTCCGCCTCGTCATTGACACGCCTCCACCCTCGTCATCGAGGATTCCCCACACAGCCTGTTTCATAAGCACAGCTTTCTCCCCTCGGCTCTGACTAAGCCTTTTGACCTGCAATACTTCTTCCAAGGAGATCATCTATCTGCTATTGGGTTCTTCCCTGTTTAACCACAACCCTGACACACACACACACATAGGGGACACCCCTGCTCTGTATCTCTTCCTTATCAGCTCGTACCACTTTACGCGCAGACATACAAACTGTCCTGCATGGAAATTCTCCATCTCACACATACATATGTCAGGTATTAGTTTTGGGTGTACGATTTATTACGTTATTTTTAGTGATCAGCAACAGCATATGCTCCTGTGACAGGTCATGTGAACGATATGGAAATTGCTGTCCAGATTATTATGACTATTGTTACTACACCACTTCAGCTTCTGTACCAGGTGAGCTCTGTACCTTTGGATGGATGGATAGATGGATAGAATGAAAGAAACAATGGATCTTGTGTTTAAAATTAATTCACAATACATATATTTTTTATTATATCTTTTATTTATTTATTTTACTCATGAAATAGTAGGGCACTGGTGGCTCAGTGGTAGGTGTTTCGCCTGCCATGCGGAAGGCCCGGGTTCGATTCCAGCCAGTGCCCACACCCCAGCCACTGGATACAGTGCCGGTCCCAAGCCCGGATAAAATGGGAGGGTTGCGTCAGGAAGGGCATCCGGCGTAAAACCTGTGCCAAGTTGTAGTGTGGACTGGATATTCCGCTGTGGCGACCCCTTGTCGGGAGCAGCCGAAAGACCAACAACAACAACATTTTTAGTGATCATCCGTTCTTCTCCTCATTATTTTTTAGTGGCGTCCAATTATTTTTAGTTTCTGGTCTTTCTATGTTTCATTACCTCATCTAGTTAGTTTTAGTTTCTTCCAATTATTTTAGTTTCCGGCCCTTTTATGTTTCATTACCCCATCTAGTATCTGTTAGTTGCTTCCGATCTTTCCCTCATTCCTTCATTAAGTGTGTGTGCTCAGTTTCTGCTAAGTCCGGCACCTGGTGCCTTATCTTGTCTATGTTTTACGACCTGTCATGCTCCTCGGTTTCAGCTGCATAGGTTTCGGATACCTGCTATCTGTTTTTCTGACTTTCTCCTGTCTGGTAATGCTATAATGGTGCATTTGTAATTCTTATTTATATTTCTACCTACTTAAATATATGTTGATTAAAACATGCTTACACTATCTCCTCCCTATTAAAGGACTTCATGACGAGTTAACTCATTTATGGAATAAGCTGATGCAAAAAGCACGGTTCTATATGATGATACCCATTTACATTTACATTTAGGCATTTGGCAGATGCTCTTATCCAGAGCGACTTACATTTTTATCTCATTACACATATGAGCAGTTTAGGGTTAAGGGCCTTGCTCAAGGGCCCAACAGTGGCAACTTGGTGGTTGTGGGGTTTGAACCTGGGATCTTCTGAACCATAGTCCAATGCCTTAACCACTGAGCTACCCCTGGCCCACATTACCCCAGATTGAAGAGACACTTGCAGGTTATCTCTCTCTCCTGGGAGCTCATCCTCCCTGAAAAAGTCCACACTCCCCACCAAGCCGTGTAGACTAACATCTTCGTTGGTGGGAAAAGCTTTTTCAGGCAGCGGGTCAAGCTGGTGCTGCCCTTTGCAGGCATACCAGGCTGACCTATAGAGAGATCTGAGCACTGGCGGGTATATCGATGACATGGCGTTTGCGGAGCTACGCCTAGCCACAAAATTATTTCCTGGTGCCACCAGACAGAGACAGCTGTGGCTTAACCTCATGGGCATCAAGGACAGGGATCGCGCTTTCCTCCTTGATGCCCCAATCTCGCCTTCCGGCCTTTTTTGCGATGCCATAAAAAATTCCAATAAGGAATATAAACTCCTTCCTGGCACCCTCAGGAGGCCGTGGTTCAATCCCTGCCATCACTGGTGTTTCGGGGAGCAGTGGTCTCCAGCGAAATGTTAGGTGTTCGGTTCCATCCTGCCATGTTTTAGGATGCCGAACATCTAACGCCTGGGCAGATTGTGCTCGCGCTGCTGGGAAAAGCTAGCACACCAGATTCCGCGTTGGGGCACAGGACCAGTTCCTGTCCCTCAGGAAGATTTACATTCCAGGGCATATGAATATGGGAGCAGACTTTGCTGTCCAGGCAAGCTGTGACACACGGGGTTTTAAAACCCCACCCCAAAGTAGTCAGGCGATGGCCCACACATGGCCCAGACTGTGTCTTATGCATTTCCTCCCGTAGCTCTGCTCTCAGGAGTCCTGGCGAAGGTCTGTCAACAAGGCTTGCGCCTCATATTTATAGAGCCCCTGTTGGCCGACCAGTGTGTGGTGTTCAGCTTCTGTCTCAGGCGCAGGGGATGACATTCCATCCTCAGCCTGAGCTCTTCTACCTTCACATCTGGCCCCAGATGGGGACCAGTGAAGAGAGGCTGGTATTCCAGCCAGTGTAATTGAAACTATACTAAGTGCTAGGACTCCCTCCACTAGAAGAACTTATGCCCTCAAATGGAGTGTATTGAAAATTGGTGCATAGTAAAACATATAGACCCAGTCCACTGCCAAATTGTTTCAGTGCTAGAGTTTCTACAAGAAAATTTACCTTGTGCTTATGCCCTAGTATTCTCAGAACGTACGTAGCCGCTATTTCGGCTTGTCATGTTCTGACTGATAGGGTTTCTGTGGAAAGCACCCTTTAGTTGCCCGCTTTATTTGTGGAACTAAACGGTTGAGGCCTGACACCCCTTTTGAACCACTAGAGTCAGTGCCTGTCAGCGCCTTCTCACCCTTAAGATGGATTTCTCATGGCCATTACTTCTCTGAAGAGAATTGGAGATTTGCAGCCTCCCCATCTTGCTTAGACTTTGCCCCTGGGCTAGTCAAAGCTATTCTGCATCCTCACCCTAACTATCTTCCGAAGGTTCCATTCTCAACTATGCACCCAGTTGTTCTCGAAGCCTCTGTCCTCTGCCATTTACAGCTCAGAAGCAGGAAAGACTTCACTTACTGTGTTCAGTTCGTACTCTTCAGATTTACAGTACATCCACCGCGCTAGCCTGTGGCGTAAATCAGAGCAGGTTCATATATGTTATGGTGGCTGCAGCCAAAGGGCGGCTGCCACTAGACAAACATTGTCACATTGGGTGAGAGATGCTATTGCCCCTACAGTACGTACGAGGCGCGTGGGCACACCAGGGGGATTGCCTCATCAATTGCACTGGCAAGCGGTGTCCCCTTGCAGCAAGTGTGTAATGTGGCAGGTTGGTCCTCTCCGCACACATTTGTCAGATATTATAGTTTGGATGTCCATGCTACTCAGCATCCCAAAGTTATGTCTGAGACCTCCTTGGCTATTGTGCGCACACTACACAACCCTGGGGATCCAGACACTTGCAGTGCGGCGGTGTTGGTATTCTCGTTTCCATAGCGTTTTCATGCAGCATCGAGTGTAGCTTTTGAAAGGGTACATCTCGGGTTACTTTGCTGTAACCCTGTTCCCTGAAAAAGCAGGAACGAGATGCTGCGCTTTAATGCACACTGTATGCGTGACTGGACGTCCTTTCAGTCAAAAATTGACGTGAGGATTTTTCGGGTTCATGCCTATTTATAACCTCAAGGTATACCTAATCAAATGACGCCACCTGACCGAGGTTATTTATGCCAAAATGTTTGCCGTGCTTGACACATGCTTTAAAAACTGGTCGTGTGAAGAGCGTTCCCATAGCATTTTCACGCAGCATCTCGTTCCCGCTTTTTCAGGGAACAGGGTTGCAGCACAGTAACCCGAGACGTTCTGGTACCTAGGTGGTGGAATGGATTTTCCGTAGACGTTTGTACAGCTAAGTCTTTGACAATCTTTAAACAATGGCTCAAGATGTATTTGTTCCTTCAGTACTTGGACTTATACTCTGCGATGTAACGGCGTTTGCTCTCCTCATCCGTAACCTCTGATGGATACCTGCTCACTACTTCTTTTCCAAACTCTTCTGATCAGCACTCTTCTGTTTTAAATGCCAAACATCTGTGATTTCGGTTAAGACGTAACCCTTGCCTAATGCAGGACAAAACTCTGCCGTTATCCATACCCCTGTCAACGCTCGTTCCTCATCAGTGTGCATAAACCTTTTCAAATCAGTTCAGTGCAGAGAGTAAAAAACTATCTGCCTTTTGCTGAGCTGTAAGGTAAAACAGGGGAAAATGAGCCCTTGGGAGGGTAAACACAGGCTCTAATTAAGCTGAAATATTCTAGAGGGTTACCAAAGTCCTTATATACATCACAAAATTATTTTGTGATGGCTTACCGGCTTATTATGAATACCTTATGCTTTTAGTGGGCTCCTGTAAAGCTCAATCTTACAGGACACATCATGTTTCCGTACAAAGTGTTACGGGATGACAGCATTTGGGGAGGATTGTAACTTTTTAGAAAATTCTGCAAGCCCGGATGGGTTTGTTATAGCTACGAGTTTCACCCCATACAAGGGCTGTAAGCGCCTCACTTCCATCTCACTCTCTTGTGTTTATATGTTTTATCCGTTAAGAACAAACATAAGATGTGTAAGATAGATAAGATTTTTAGCTAAAATATACTACATGTTTTTTGAACACAGACTCCATGGTTTTAACTTACATTCTGACTCCTTGTCGATAATAACTACAATCATAACAAACTGGCCACTTAAACATTTGCAAGCTTAGAGCATGTGTGGAGGAATTGTAAGAAATTATGTCTTTATTGGAATCTACAGTGGTGTGAAAAACTATTTGCCCCCCTCCTGATTTCTTATTCTTTTGCATGTTTGGCACACAAAATGTTTCTGATCATCAAACACATTTAACTATTAGTCAAAGATAACACAAGTAAACACAAAATGCAGTTTTTAAATGAGGGGTTTTATTATTTAGGGAGAAAAAAAATCCAAACCAACATGGCCCTGTGTGAAAAAAGTAATTGCCCCCTGAACCTAATAACTGGTTGGGCCACCCTTAGCAGCAATAACTGCAATCAAGCGTTTGCGATAACTTGCAACGAGTCTTTTACAGCGCTCTGGAGGAATTTTGGCCCACTCATCTTTGCAGAATTGTTGTAATTCAGCTTATTTGAGGGTTTTCTAGCATGAACCGCCTTTTTAAGGTCATGCCACAACATCTCAATAGGATTCAGGTCAGGACTTTGACTAGGCCACTCCAAAGTCTTCATTTTGTTTTTCTTCAGCCATTCAGAGGTGGATTTGCTGGTGTGTTTTGAGTCATTGTCCTGCTGCAGCACCCAAGATCGCTTCAGCTTGAGTTGACGAACAGATGGCCGGACATTCTCCTTCAGGATTTTTTGGTAGACAGATGGAACCATGAATTCTACTATCACAGCAAGCCTTCCAGGTCCTGAAGCAGCAAAACAACACCAGACCATCACACTACCACCACCATATTTTACTGTTGGTATGATGTTCTTTTTCTGAAATGCTGCGTTACTTTTACGCCAGATGTAACGGGACACGCACCTTCCAAAAAGTTCAACTTTTGTCTCGTCGGTCCACAAGGTATTTTCCCAAAAGTCTTGGCAATCATTGAGATGTTTTTTAGCAAAATTGAGACGAGCTTTAATGTTCTTTTTGCTTAAAAGTGGTTTGCGCCTTGGAAATCTGCCATGCAGGCCGTTTTTGGCCAGTCTCTTTCTTATGGTGGAGTCGTGAACACTGACCTTAATTGAGGCAAGTGAGGCCTGCAGTTCTTTAGATGTTATCCTGGGGTCTTTTGTGGCCTCTCGGATGAGTTGTCTCTGCGCTCTTGGGGTAATTTTGGTTGGCCGGCCACTCCTGGGAAGGTTCACCACTGTTCCATGTTTTTGCCATTTGTGGATAATGGCTCTCACTGTGGTTCGCTGGAGTCCCAAAGCTTTAGAAATGGCTTTATAACCTTTACCAGACTGATAGATCTCAATTACTTTTGTTCTCATTTATTCCTGAATTTCTTTGGATCTTGGCATGATGTCTAGCTTTTGAGGTGCTTTTGGTCTACTTCTCTGTGTCAGGTAGCTCCTATTTAAGTGATTTCTTGATTGAAACAGGTGTGGCAGTAATCAGGCCTGGGGGTGACTACAGAAATTGAACTCAGGTGTGATAAACCACAGTTAAGTTATTTTTTAACAAGGGGGGCAATCACTTTTTCACACAGGGCCATGTAGATTTGGAGTTTTTTTCTCCCTTAATAACGTAAACCTTCGTTTAAAAACTGCATTTTGTGTTCAATTACAGTATGTTATCTTCAGAGGTGGAAAGAGTAATAAAATTTTGTACTCAAGTACAAGTACTGTTACTTCAGTGAAATTTTACTTAAGTACAAGTAAAGTTACCATAATAAAAATCTACTCAAGTAAAAGTAAAAAGTAGCTCATTAAAAAATTTACTCAGAGTAAAAGTTACCGAGTTACCGGGCTGCTGGCTCTCCGGCTGCTAGCTCTCTGGCCCTCCGGCTGCTAGCTCTCTGGCTCTCCGGCTGCTGGCTCTCCGGCTGCTAGCTCTCTGGCTCTCCGGCTGCTAGCTCTCTGGCTCTCCGGCTGCTGGCTCTCCGGCTGCTAGCTCTCTGGCTCTCCGGCTGCTGGCTCTCCGGCTGCTGGCTCTCCGGCTGCTAGCTCTCTGGCCCTCCGGCTGCTAGCTCTCTGGCTCTCCGGCTGCTGGCTCTCTGGCTGCTAGCTCTCTGGCTCTCCGGCTGCTAGCATTCTGGCTCTCCGGCTGCTGGCTCTCCGGCTGCTAGCTCTCTGGCCCTCCGGCTGCTAGCTCTCTGGCTCTCCGGCTGCTAGCTCTCTGGCTCTCCGGCTGCTGGCTCTCTGGCTGCTAGCATTCTGGCTCTCCGGCTGCTGGCTCTCCGGCTGCTGGCTCTCTGGCTGCTAGCTCTCTGGCTCTCCGGCTGCTGGCTCTCTGGCTGCTAGCTCTCTGGATCTCCGGCTGCTAGCTCTCTGGATCTCTAGCTCTCCGGCTGCTAATTCTCTGGCTCCCTGGTCGCAAGTTTTTCAATCTTTCTATTTTTCTCATTACACCATTGTTAGTTTTTATTAAGGGCTCAGCTACAATTCTGACGTTAACTGTGGTTATCATTTGCATCGATATATTTTTATTCAATGGCAAGAACAATACAGCTTTTACCATTTTTATTGTTTTTATGCTCCTTTAGCATTATATTAAATTTAATTTCTCACTTTCGTGATCACGATATACCTAGTGAGATGTTTACATGTTATTCCATCACTACTCCTGTTCATTGTAGTCCTTCAGTAAGGAGACATATTGACTTGTTTTTATTTACACAAGTTATGTTCTCTTCTCGGCACTTTGTCCCTCAGAGGTTGTACTCCTGTTATTTTATGAAAATTTTGTGTCTGTCTGTTGAGTTACCATCTTGTGTGCAAAGATCAAGGGGTAAGAGTCGACAATGTGGTCTTTTAAAAGCTTTAGGCCGGACTCTAATTGTTCTTTTACTCATGATTTCAGGTAATGTCCATGTTAATCCTGGTCCCGACCCAGCCTTAAATGACCTGTCCTTTAATGACTTTTGTGCCAGAAAGAGCCTGGGGTTTCTTCATATAAATTCGAGAAGCCTCTTACCAAAGATGGCAAACTTAAAAATTTGGGTTGAGAGCTCAAATCCTGAATTTCTGGTAATAACTGAAACCTGGTTAAAAAAGTCTATCTCCTACCCTGATTTAAATTTATCTGGTTACAATCTGTTTAGACAGGACAGGTCCTCCAAAGGTGGTGGCGTGGCAATTTACACCAAAGAACATCTGAAGTGCTCAATTGCCTTATCAAAATCAGTTCCCAAGCAATTTGACTTGCTTGTTCTAAACATTAAACTCACTAATAATTTTACTTTGTCAGTGGCTGGCTGCTATCGCCCTCCATCAGCCCCGGCCTGTACCTTGACGACATTGTCCAGTGTTTTGGCCCCCTTGATTAAAACTGAATTTGTGCTTCTTGGTGATCTAAACTGGGATATGACTAAACCACCCGATAAAGTCATTCAACAATTTGATGCACTAAATTTACATCAAATTATCTGCTCCCCCACTAGGTATGATGCCAAATCTATAGACAAGGCTACATTGATTGATATCATTTTAACAAACTCTCCTCATAAGTATTACTCTGGGGTATTTTGTTCTGATATTAGTGATCACTGTTTTACTGCATGTGTTCGAAATGGCTGCTCCATCAAGAAACCGACTCGATTCTGTTGTAAACGGGTTTTTTAAAATTTTGATCATCAAGCTTTTCTTCACGACATGGCAGATGTTAACTGGTCTCGAATCAGTCTGGTTCCAACTGTAGACGAGGCTTGGTATTTATTTTATAAGTTTTTTAGGGCTGTTGTTGACAAACATGCCCCGATGAAAAGATTCAGAGTAAAGGATCGACATAGTCCTTGGTTTACCCCGGAGCTTACTATGCTTTTACAACAAAAAAACAGTCTTTGGCACAAGGCTCGACAATCTAGATCCCCAGCAGATATTTTGGTTTTCAAGCAACTCAGAAATAAATCTTTACAAGCCGTTCGTAAGGCTAAAACAGACTATTTTAAGAAGCAGTTTTCTCTTAGTAGCTCTGATCCTAAAAAATTCTGGAATACAGTAAAGGAGATGGAAAATAAACCATCTTGTAAGCTACCTCCTTCACTCTATTTAGAGAACACTGTGGTATCTGACAAGAAGCATATGTTAGAGCTTCTCAATAAGCATTTTATAACTTCTGGTTTAACCCTTGATTCTTCTAATTCTACTTCATCACCTATAAATCCTATTAATTGCTCTACTGCATCTCCTCCAACTCTCCCTCATCCTACACTACCTCCTTCCACCTCCTATAGTTTCATTTTGCGGTCCTTTTCAGAGGAGGAGGTTCTGGATGAACTCCTCAGGCTAGATTCCAATAAATCTGCTGGGTCTGATGAGGTGGATCCTGTCTTTTATAAAATTGCTGCCTCTATTATTGCCGTCCCCATCACAGATATATTCAATCTATCTTTATACACAGGGCAAATCCCTTGCGCTTGGAAGTCAGCATTAGTGTTTCCTCTTTTTAAGGGTGGCGATCGGTCAGATCCCAATTGTTACAGGCCTATTTCTGTTTTGCCATGTATCTCTAAGGTTTTGGAAAAACTTGTAAAGGGTCAACTCACTGAATACTTGGAAGCTCACAACATCTTATCACCTGCTCAATCAGGATTTAGAACAGGGTTTGGGTGTCTAACAGCAACTCTTAAAGTGTTAAATGATATATATTCTGCATTGGACTCTAAATTGTACTGTGCTGCTATTTTTATTGATTTGGCCAAGGCCTTTGATTCTGTCAATCATAAACGTCTTATTGATAGGCTTTATGATACTGGCTTCTCTGACCAATCCTTGTCTTGGTTTTCTAGTTATCTAAGTGATAGAGTGCAGTCTGTGAAATCTGAACAACTTCTTTCCCAGCCTCTCCCAGTCACCAATGGTGTCCCACAGGGATCAATACTTGGACCTATACTTTTTTCTATTTATATTAATAATGTAGCTAATTCTGTTACAGACTCATTTATCCATCTTTATGCCGATGATACAATTCTTTACTCTACAGGTCCTTCTCCAGCTGCAGTTTTGCAGCAACTTCAACTCAATTTTAATAGATTGCAAAAGACCTTTTCCAATTTGCATCTTCAGCTAAATACTTCCAAAACTAAAGTCATGTGGTTTGGAAAAAAAGGTCACATTTCATCTAGCTTTCCAAGTATCTGCTCCCTTGATGGGACACCATTGGAACAGACTACTGAATACAAATATCTGGGTATTTGGCTAGATAACACCCTGTCTTTTTCAAAGCATATTGATAATTTGAAGACCAAAATCAAATCAAAACTTGGGTTCCTTTATAGAATGCGTTCTGCATTTACATTATCTGCTAGGAAAACTCTGGTGCAAATGACCATTCTCCCCATGTTTGATTATGGGGACGTTATTTATAGATCTGCATCCAAAGGCCTGCTTCAAAAGCTTGATGTTCTCTACCACTCTGCCATCCGGTTTATATTGAATGCTCCCTTCAAAACACATCACTGTACTCTGTATTCTTCTCTCAACTGGTCTTCATTGTATACCCGTCGTAAGATCCATTGGTATATGGTCATTTACAATACTCTCATCGGCTTATACCCTTCTTACCTACAAGAACTGTTACACTTCTTTTCTTCTGGGTATAACACCCGTTCTGCTAACCTGATTCAGCTGACAGTTCCTAAGGCTTCTTCTGCTTTTGGCCTGTCATCTTTTCAGAACGCTGCTGCTAGAGATTGGAATGATCTGCAAAAAACGTTAAAATTGGACAATCTCATTCCTAAGTCTGTTTTTCATTCACGGATTTCAGCCCACTTCAAAGACGTCTGTAGCTGTTATTTTGACTAGCTGCTCTTATTTATTGCTGCTCCACTCTTCACATGTCTATATGTGTATGTATGTATGTATGTATGTGTGTATATGTATGTATATGCATATGCTTGTACATATGTGTGTATATATATGTGCATGTGTGCCTATGTATCTGTGTGTGTGTATATATATGTATTTAAATTATTATTATTATTTTTTCGTAATTTCATTTATATTTCTTAAAATGTTTTATTTTTTATCAGTTCCCCTACGTCCCCCAAAAGGCTCTGCCTTTGCCAGGCCACAGTTGTAAATAAGAAACCTGTTCTTAATCTGTCTTGCCTGGTTAAATAAAGGTAAATAAAAAAAAAAAAATAAAATACTTTTTTATTTTTTTTAACAGCGGGGTGGGATGAGGCATTCTAGCGTAGTTCAAAAAAGATGAGCAGATGTAAATCTCAAACTAGTTGTTTTTAACTGAAGGAACACCTTTGCATAATAAAGCTGTTGTCTTTCTTGTGCTTGAAAATCAAAGTGGTCACTTAAATACGGTGTTACGTCCCAGTCTAGGGCCATAGAGCAAAAGAATGGTTCAGGGTTCTATTTTAAACTGTATGGAAATGGTGGCATATAGCAGAAAGAACTAGATCCAATCATTACCTGATGAAATAATGAGGTTTGTATATACACACACACACACACAAAACAGGAGGAGGATCAGATTGAGGGTGGACCCAGGCCAAAATAATAAACAAAATGGTATTTATATTTAGTAGCTAGATTACCTGCAAAAAAAAAAAAAAAAACACACACAAACAAAAATAACAGGTACCTTCCCGGACTCCCTAAACCAAAAACAATGAAATTATCTACAAATATATACAAAGACCAACCAAACCAAAGGGACAAAGCAATAATCAAAGTCAATTGGAGGCAAAAAGTCAAACCAGAATACACAACCAAATACCAAAACGCCAAAATCACAACCTCTTGTAACACGGCCACACATGCGACGGGTGGTTGCTAGGCAACCCCGCAGCATTGGCAATCAACAGAGACGAGCTACACCTGGCCAGTAGGATATTTAAGTTCCCAGAAACCAGCGCACGCTGTGCGAACATTAGATAGCACCAAGTACGAGAGCGTGGCTCTGGTATAGGGAACAAAAGAAAAGAAAGATAGAAAAGAGAAGAAATAGAAAGATAGAAAAGAAAATAAATAGAAAGATAGAAAATAAATAGAAAGATAGAAAAGAAAGAGAAGAGAGAAGGTGAAAAGAAAAGTGAATCATAAAGCACTAAACATAATTTACCTACCTTTAAGTACGAGAAGTACGGTGGCACGCGCCGACATAAGCGGGCCTTCATTCCCTTCATAACGCTGCGTGGTGTTCACGCGAACCAACCAGTCCCCAGTGAAAATAAACAATCCACGGCCCAACGCCCACTCCGAGTCCTGCGTTGGGGCTCCCATATACGTAGTATACCGAGGGGCGCCATATTGAAGCTAACCCTCATAACAGAGGAACCCAGGGCGATTTAAATGGACAGAGGAGGCTCAAGGGGCCTTCCAGGCTGTAAAAGCAAAGCTCACCACAGTCCCAGTCTTACGGATGCTGGACCCAGGGACCCAGTACATAGTGGAGGTAGATGCATCTGATGTGGGGGTGGGCGCTGTCCTCTCCCAGCCTTCCGGGGAGGACCAGAAACTACATCCCTGCGCCTACTTCTCACACCGCCTGACCCCGGCGGAGAGAAATTATGGCATTGGAGATCGGGAGCTCCTTGCCATAAAGCTGGCTTTAGAAGAGTGGAGACACTGGCTGGAGGGGGCCAAACAGCAAATACTAATCTGGACTGACCACAAGAACTTAGAATATATCCGGTCGGCCAAACGCTTAAACCCCCGACAGGCCAGATGGTCCCACTTCTTCTCCCGGTTTGACTATGTGCTCTCGTTCCGTCCGGGCTCGAAAAATCTCAAGCCAGACGCCCTCTCGCGCCAATGGGACCCTCCAATAGAGGAGCCTGGAACCGAGAGCATCATCCCAGCACCACGCATCCTTGCCCCCGTACGCTGGGCCATTGAACAAAAGATCAAGCAGTCACAGCGACAGGAACCAGATCCGGGAGGACGACCCCCCGGAAAGCTATATGTTCCTGCCAACACCCGTGCCCAAACTCTTGCATGGGGTCACACATCCCCATTTACGGCACACCCGGGCACCACTAGAACACTTGAGTTTCTTCGCCGGCGCCTTTGGTGGCCTAGCATGGAGAGGGATGTTCGGGCATATGTGGCAGCCTGTCCGACCTGTGCACAGAACAAGGAACCCCGTACACGGCCTGCCGGACTGCTGCGCCCATTAACTATACCGTCGCGTCCGTGGTCTCATCTCTCCTTGGACTTTGTTACGGGTCTGCCCTCCTCCAAGGGGAACACGGTCATTCTGGTGGTCGTAGATCGGTTCTCCAAAGCCTGTAAGTGTATTCCCTTGCCAAAACTTCCATCGGCCAAGGAGACAGCTCAGTTGGTCCTCCATCAGGTGGCCCGGGTACATGGCCTCCCAACCGACCTGGTCTCTGACCGGGGCCCGCAGTTTGCTAGCCGGTTTTGGGGGGCGTTCTGTAAACTTATTGGGGCCACAGCCAGCTTGACATCGGGCTTTCACCCCGAGTCAAACGGGCAAACAGAGAGGGTGAATCAGGACTTAGAGCGCGCCCTTAGGTGCGTAACCTCCTCCAACCCGTCATGTTGGTCGGACCACCTGATGTGGGTCGAGTATGCCCATAACACCCTGTGGCACTCCTCCCTGGGCATGTCACCCTTTGAGTGCCAATTTGGGTATCCCCCCCGGCCCATGTTCCCAGAGGAGGAACCTGAGGTAGGGGTCCCCGCTGCACGGACCTTAGTACAGCGGTGCCGTCGGACCTGGAGGAAAGCCCGAGCCGCCCTACAAGTGTCCAGACGCAGGGCAACCCTCACGGCAAATCGAAAGCGACAGGCAGGACCCTCCTTACGTATAGGGCAACGGGTCTGGTTGTCCACCAAGGACCTCCAACTAAAACTCGAGTCACGGAAGCTGGCCCCCCGGTACATTGGGCCGTTTAAAATCATGAGAAGAATTAATCCTGTGGCATACCGCTTGGCTCTCCCCCGGTCAATGAAGATCAACCCTACATTTCATGTGTCACGACTGAAACCAGTACTCTGCAGCACCTTGGCCCCCAAACCTCCTCCACCTCCACCTCCACCGCGTATGATTGACGGGTCCACAGCCTTCGCAGTTCGACGCATCCTGGATTCTAGACAGGTCCAGAGCGCCACACAATACCTAGTGGACTGGGAGGGGTATGGTCCCGAGGAGCGCTCTTGGGTGCCAGCCCGGCACATACTAGACCCCAAACTTATTAGGGAATTCCGGGCTAGCCGTAGGGCTGGCACAGGAATGTCAGGGGCCGTCCCTAGACAGGGGGGTACTGTAACACGGCCACACATGCGACGGATGGTTGCTAGGCAACCCCGCAACATTGGCAATCAACAGAGACGAGCTACACCTGGCCAGTAGGATATTTAAGTTCCCAGAAACCAGCGCACGCGTGCGAACATTAGATAGCACCAAGTACAAGAGCGTGGCTCTGGTATAGGGAACAAAAGAAAAGAAAGATAGAAAAGAGAAGAAATAGAAAGATAGAAAAGAAAAGAAATAGAAAGATAGAAAAGAAAGAGAAGAGAGAAGGTGAAAAGAAAAGTGAATCATAAAGCACTAAACATAATTTACCTACCTTTAAGTACGAGAAGTACGGTGGCACGCGCCGACATAAGCGGGCCTTCATTCCCTTCATAATGCTGCGTGGTGTTCACGCGAACCAACCAGTCCCCAGCGAAAATAAACAATCCACGGCCCAACGCCCACTCCGAGTCCTGCGTTGGGGCTCCCATATACGTAGTATACCGAGGGGCGCCATATTGAATCTAACCCTCATAACACCTCTTTCATCTTTCCCGCGTCTCTCTCCGGCTTATATCGCGCTAGTCGATGACGTCACTCTCAGGACGGAAGCGACCGTGTGGAAGGTCAGGTAGCTGCCGATGTGGAGACAGTTAGAAAACCTGGAGTGGAGTCTGGAGCGGTGCGCGACCAGGACATGATACACACACGCGGCGCAACGGAGCATTTATAAAGCATAATATCTTTTATTATTTTAGCATTTTCATTCATTTATTTTTTACTCAGTAGCGAATACGATTTAAAATGTAGCGAATTACAATACTTCAAACAAAATGTACTTGAGTAAAAGTAAAATTACAGATTTTTAAAACTACTTTAAAAAGTAGAAATACACAAAAAAGCTACTCAATTACAGTAACGCGAGTAAATGTAATTCGTTACTTTCCACCTCTGGTTATCTTTGACTAATAGTTAACGGTTTTTGATGAGCAGAAACATTTAAGTGTGACAAACATGCAAAAGAATAAGAAATCAGGAAGGGGGCAAATAGTTTTTCACACCACTGTACATGTACTGTAGGCTTAATTGGGTTGGCCATGAGAAAATGTTCAACATTGAGTCATAAATGTATAATCAAAAATAGGTTTTCCCTTAAATGATGAATGTAGACAGAAACCACTGAATACTAAAATTATCTTATTGCTTTGTTTCTTGATAATATATATTCTGTTATTATATTATATTATATAAATTACAATGAACAACTACATTTTAAATTAGGTCATCGGAAGCCCATTGTACATGTACTTTGTACAAAAGTAAGAGGAATTTCTAAACAGTTCACAACCGCAGCACTTGGCTGCTAGTACCTACAGTATTTGACACAAAAGCCAGGATATAGCACGTTCACAAGAGATAAACTAGAGCCAATATCTTACCTTTCATCTTAGAGCCAATATCTTACCTTTAATCAATCCACCATTCTCTCTTCTTGGCTCTTTCTTGTTTCTTCTTGGTTCCTGATGACCTCCTTTTGCTAGCAATTATTCTGAGTAGCTCAGGGGTTTAAAAAGGTTTTTATGCCAGTGATCATGTTAGATGTGTAATTTTTAGCTAAAATATACTACATGTTTTTTGAACACAGACTACATGGTTTTAACTCCTTGTCAATAATAACCACGTTCATAATATTAAATTCGCGCTAAAAAGTAAAAACCCATCCTAACTGTCTGCGTTGTCTTTTGGCTGGAAAGCCTCGACACATAAATGAGGCTTCATTTCACCATGACTACTGGATGAATGATGCTTGGTAAAGTGTTTTTATTGACTTAACACCGAGGCCTGGCGGTACTTTTGCTGCAAATTTCCCCACCTAAACATTTGCAGGCTTAGAGCATGTGTGGGAGAAATTGTGAGAAATTATGTCTTTATTAGATTCAACATGTACTGTAGGCTTAATTGGGTTGGCCATGAGAAAATGTCAGAAGTAGGTTTGGCCTTAAATGTAGACAGAAACCACTGAATACTAAAATTCTTATTAAAAATCTTATTGCTTCGTTTCTTGATAAAAAAAAAAAAAAACAACAACAACATATTCTGTTATTATATTATATTATATTATATTATATTATATTATATTATTCATTCATTCATTCATTTTCTATACCGCTTAATCCTGTGTTCAGGGTCGCGGGTGACCTGGAGCCTATCCCAGGAGACTTCGGGCACTAGGCAGGGTACACCCTGGACAGGGTGCCATTCCATCGTAGGGCACACACACATACACACACATATTATATTATATTATATTATATTATATTATATTATATTATATTATATTATATTATATTATATTATATAAATTACAATGAACAAATACATTTTAAATTAGGTCATCGGAAGCCCAAAGCTACAAAAGTAGGAGGAATTTCTAAACAGTTCACGACCCGGAGCACTTGGCTGCTACTACCTATTTGACACAAAAGCCAGGATATAGCACGTTCATGCAAGATAAACTAGAGCCAATATCTTACCTTTTAACGGTAATCAATCCACCATTCTCTCTTCTTGTCACTTTCTTGTTTCTTCCTGGTTCCTGATGACCTCCTTTTGCTAGCAATTATTCTGAGTAGCTCAGGGGTTTAAAAAGGTTTTTATGCCAGTGCTCGTGTTACTCTGAGTTTACGGCATGATGAATGCTCTTTCCTTAACCAACAACATCTTATCTTACCATACAACTTACCATTTATTGGTGAGAGCTAGTAAATGGGTGGCTTCCATTGTTCATTAATGCAAGACAGAAACACTGATATCAAAAACACAGAAGGATCTGTTTACTTTCCTTGATCCAAAATCTAAGTCTGTAAACGCCCCTAGTTTTTCATTGATGATGGAAGTTACTGTCATGTGTACAAGTTAGTAAGAAAATAATCATAATAATAGTAGTAATAGTAATAATAATAATATTATAGCCATATTATACAATAATATTATATAATAGCCATTCTAATGTAGATTTACTGGTGTGCTTCTGATCATTATCCTTTTGCGTGATCCAATTTCAACCAATCTTATGCTGTCAGACAGATGGCATATTTTTAGACAAAAGATGTTTCTCCTGGCAACCCTTTCAAGCAAACCATACTTTTCTGTCCTCTTCTAATTGTGCTTTCATGGACTTTAACATGCTCAGTGAGACCTGTAAGGTCTGAGATGTATTTTTTTTTTTGAATTTCTTTTTTTATTTTTGTATTTCTATGACCACTGCATGGGCTGACCTCGGGGTTATTTTACAAAATTGTCTAAATAACTGATTACATTTTAGAAAGTATAACTAAATAACTGAGTACTTAAATGGCAGACCTAACGCTTTAGATTACTCGTTACATCAAAAAAGTAATCCAAGTATTCTAACGCATTACTTTGTAACGTGTTACAGTACACAGAACTCTGATGAAGACCAAGGAGCTCTCCAAATAAGTCAGGGACAAGGTTGTTGAGAAGTCAGGGTTGGGTTATAAAAAAATATCCAAATGTTTGATGATCCCTAGGAGCACCATCAAATCCATCATCTTCAACAAAGAAAATGCTATGTCTGGCGCAATCCCAACCCATCCCATCACCCCAAGAACACCACATCCACACAGTAAAACATGGTGGTGGCAGCATTATGCTGGGGGGATGTTTTTCAGCAGCAGGGACTGGGAAACAAGTCGAGGGAAAGATGGTTGGTGATAAATACATGGATATTCTTGAGGAAAATCAAGAATAGTTTCAGACTGCCTGTGTTTTGAGACTGGGACAGAGCTTCACCTTCCAGCAGGACAATGACCCAAAGCATACTGCTAAGGCAACAATCGAGTGGTTTAAGGGGAAACATTTAAATGTGGTGGAATGGCCTAGTCAAAGCCCAGACCTCAATCCAATTGAGAATCTGTGGTCAGACTTGAAGATTGCTGTTCACAATAACCATACAACATGAATGAGCTGAAGCAGTTTTCCTTGAGGAATGGGCAAAAATCCCAGTGGCAAAATGTGGCAAGCTCATAGAGAATTATTCAAAGTGAATTGTAGCTGTAATTGTAAAAAAAAAAAAAAAGAAAAGAAAAAAAAAAGGTGGTTCTTCAAAGTAGGGGAGTGCAAAGTTGTTCTATTTGTTGTTTGCTTCACAATAAAAAAACAAAAAGAAATCACATCTTCAAAGTTGTAGGCATGTTCTGTAAATGAAATGATGAAAACTTTCAAATAATCCATTTTATTTCCAGTTTGTGAGGCAACAAAACATGAAAAATGCCGAATTTTGCAAGGCACTGTATGCTTGAATTTTGCCAAGATATGCCATGTGATGCCTGAAACATGCCCTGTTCTAAGCTATGTTATGCCTAACATATGCTCTGTTCTGTCCGAGATATGTAGCATTGTGTTTGTTGATATGTATTGATATATGGTGATATATAAACTCCAATTTAGTGCCCATGCCAATCTTTAGATTTGACCCAATACTCTAACCAACTTCAAGCTCTATGACATTTTCTGATCCAGTGACCATGCAAAGCTCTACATAGACCCAGTGCCCTTTTCAAGCTCCAGTTCTGTGCCAAGCTCCAACCATGTGTACGTGCGAAGTTCCAGCCTTATGCCCATAACAACCCGATCAAGTCACACTGCCAAGCTCTGACCTACAGTAACAACCATGGCAAGTTCCCAAGGTCCTCATGTTTAGCTACTGTAGGCCAGAGCTTATATCTTGCTCTCCCCACCAAGTCTTATGTTGAACTTAGCTCCATCTAGCCACAGCTTTAGAGGAGTCAGGGTAGGGTGACTTCCCTGGACAACTTGCCTTAAAAGGGAGGTTCTGTCATGGTTTCCTCTGAGTGTTTTCAGATTTGTGCTTGGTAGGACTCTTATGTTAACATTTGTTTACTTGGACATTTGTTTATTGGAATTCGCACTGTTTATTCCCTACATTTGTTTGGTCCGCTGCCATTCTTCTTCTTCTTCTTCGTCTTTATTTGGGTTCCTGTATGACTGTATGACTATTAACTATAGTTCATATCCGTAGTCATACAGTACATGTAGTTTACATGTTCCTGTTTATATTATGTGATTTTGTTTTGTTTATAATATTAACACTCCACATTTGCATCCTGCCTCAACTCCCACCATGACAACATCTATTGCGCACATGGCTTTACTTTACTTGTAACTTGGGAGTTTTTCTTTTTTCTCCCCTACACACACAGGCAGACATGTACACAGTATTTTCTTACACCAGTTAAATATGAATGAATGAATGAATGAATGAATGAAGAAACGGAGACCCTAGTATGATATGTTTTTGGACAGGTAATTTTTTTTAATGGTTGCAATAAAAGCAAAAACCTGGCTTACTGGTTAGCACTTTCGCCTGGCACCTCCAGGATCCAGGTTCAATTCCCGCCTCAGCCCTGTGTGCATTGCTCTGTGAGCATGCATATTCTTCCCGTGATAGGTGGGTTTCCTCCAGGTACTCCGGTTTCCTCCCACAGTCTAAAGACATTTAGATTAGGCTAATTGGCATTCCCAAATTGTCTTGTGCCTAATATTCTTGGGATATGCTCCAGGCCCCCCGCAACCATGTATAAAGGATAAAGCGGTATAGACGATGAGTAAGTGAGTGAAAGAGTGAGTAAATCTCGACATCTCGAGTAAATAAAAATCTCCCACTATGATTATTCCACAGACACAGATGAATGAATATTACAGGATTTGATAAACATTTGACAAACCTTTATTTGTTCTAAATTCTTGATGCAAACTTTTATGAGGACCCTTATGTGGTTTTACAAGCATTAGTCAGAGGGTGGATGTCAGTTAAAATCAAATTAAAATTAAGGTTGACAGAGAATTTTCCCTGTCAAAAGAAAAAATTTTGCTTCTGGTGTAAGGGTTAACCCCTAGAGGGTGCCAATGCGCCAAAGACTATTTCTGTTGTAGTTTGTTTTCTGTTCAGTTTAATTGTTAAAACTTCAGTTCCCAGACTGCACCTCGGTCAGGTGACGTATGCGGCACCTGAACCGAGGAAGGTAATTAAGAAGACTATAAATAGCCAGTATAAGTTGAAGACTGTATTAATCGTCATATGATTTGTGTTGGTGTTTTGTTTATTTTAAGTTCATTAAAGAGTCCTGGTTGCTCTCTACGAAGAGCTTATGTTTTGTTTTACCTTGGACTTAAATAAACAAGTATTGAACCGCCAGCTCGCCTCCTGCATTTATGCCACGACAACGCCGACACATACCCGTGCACCGTGACAGAATACAACACCGCAAATGTGGCATAGCGGAGGGCTTCCCCCTAGATAATTTCTGTGGGGGGGGGGCTATCACCATCTCAAACGAGCTGGCGGACTGGCTGGAGCACAGCGAGGCTGAGATGTACCAGAGCTGGGAGCTTCCTCGAGGAACAGGAGCACTTGCTGGAGAGCAGCGAGGAGCGGAGAGAGAGGGAAGCACGACAGAGCTGGGAGGGCTGCAGGCTCGCCATTAGGTGGACGCCATTTGGGGGCGACGCAACAAGGGGTGACAAGGTTCCCCGCACCGGCCGGAAGGGAAGGGCCAGGAAGGCCAAGTACGGCGGTGAGGTGAGGGAAGTAAAACCCCAGGCGGAGCAGCAGTGGAGAGAGGAGAGCGATCTAATCAGGTTGTGTTCAGAACGGAATCGGGAGAGAGTACGAGACCTGCGGGAGCAGGTGGAAGAGCTCCAACACCTGATCCTCCAGTTCCGGGAGAGCCATGAAGCAGGCTCTGAGCTTCCTCTTCCCCCGCCCGCGTTCTTCTCTGCGTCTCGACATGGAGCAAGACGCGGCTCCTCCACAGCCGCCGCTCGTCTGCACTGAAGAAGACGCGTTTCCTCCACCTCCTCCACCCGCGATTGTCGAGGAGGAATACGAGCAGTGGCTGCGCAGCCAGGACGAGGCGTTTTCTCTTCCGCCGCCTCCCAGCTTCGAGGAGGCATCAGCGCTTCCGCCGCCTCCCGGCTTCGAGGAAGCATCAGCGCTGCCGCCGCCTCCCGGCTTCGAGGAGGCACCAGCACTGCCGCCGCCTCCTGGCTTCGAGGACGCATCAGCGCTACCGCCGCCTCCCGGCTTCGAGGACGCATCAGTTCAGTCTCCGCCGTCGAGCTATGCTCCAGCTCCGCCTCTGCCGCCGTCGAGCTACGCTCCAGCTCCGCCTCGGCCACCGTCGAGCTACGCTCCAGCTCCGCCGCTGCCGCCGTCGAGCTTCACTCCGGCGCTTCAGTTGCTCAGTTCTGCGGACAACCTGCCCGCTCCTCAGCACGGCGCCGAGATCGTCGCGCCCGCTCCTCAGCACGGCGCCGAGATCGTCGCGCCCGCTCCTCAGCCAGGCGCCGAGATCGTCGCGCCCGCTCCTCAGCCAGGCGCCGAGATCGTCGCGCCCGCTCCCCAGCCAGGTGCCGAGATCGTCGCGCTTGCTCCTCAACCATCAAGCGCTGCGGACTTCGCGTCAGCTCCTTCGGCGCCAAGCGCCGCGAAACTCGTGCCAGCTGGGATGCCAGGCACGAAGGTCCCAAGGCCAGCTCCATCATCCAGCCTCTGGGTAAAGAGGCCAAGGTTGGAACAGTGGGGTGGGAGTCTGGGACCACCGTAAATGCTCCGGAGGAGCATTTTTAAAGGGGGGGTATTGTAAGGGTTAACCCCTAGAGAGCGCCAATGCGCCAAAGACTATTTCTGTTTTAGTTTGTTTTCTGTTCAGTTTAATTGTTAAAACTTCAGTTCCCAGACTGCACCTCGGTCAGGTGACGCATGCCGGCACCTGAACCGAGGAAGGTAATTAAGAAGACTATAAATAGCCAGTATAAGTTGAAGACTTTGTGTTGTATTAATCGTCATATGATTTGTGTTGGTGTTTTGTTCATTTTAAGTTCATTAAAGAGTCCTGGTTGCTCTCTACGAAGAGCTTATGTTTTGTTTTACCTTGGACTTAAATAAACATAAGTATTGAACCGCCAGGTCGCCTCCTGCATTTATGCCACGACAACGCCGACACACACCCATGCACCGTGACATCTGGAAGATGATTCAAGACAATTTTGCATGATACAAAACAGTTCATTGGTCCACTGAGGGATCTTTGAATTGTCCTTAAAGTCTTAAGCTAACTTTGAAATTAAACTAACTTGTTAGATGTTCTAACAAGAAAAATGCAGAGTATCTTTAAAATTGATTAAATTTTTTTAATTATTAATCAAGGCAATGCTTTGAAGCCATAACCGGACCCTAAATGAGTTTCAAATGCATACTACATATGAATGCTACATTTAAGCTATAAAATATGTTTATGAGTATAATGTTTATAATATGTTTATTGTAGTAAAATGCAATAGTAAAATGTAGTATGTGCTGGAAGCATACAGTACAGTAGGTATTGTATCAAATGAAACAAATTCAACATAAGAATGAGAACTCGTGAAGTTGCACATGTTACTGTATGTCACACAAGTTGTTCTGTCACTTCATAAGGAAATTAAGAAATTACTGATGAATATACAGGTGAAGATACACAGGATCAATATTAAGTGTCCTACTTCACTCTACATCTGGTTTTTCCTTACCATGAATTAACACATTGGCACACACCCTAGCAATCATCATCCTACACCAAAACAAAACAGCACTTTCCAAGAGCCGAGCTTGAAACCAGAGATGCTCAGGTACCAATGAAGGGTTGATTTTCAGCTCCCCCTCTTACTTATTTTCCTCCCGTGCTTGCTCCTCTTCATTTCTCATGCTGACAGCAGTGGGGACCAGGTGTTAGGGCATACATTAATATACAATAGTGATGCCTTTCTCAGGTATTATATAAAACGTAGAAGAAAAGTCAAAAACTTATAGCCTTGGAGATGAAAGACCCGGTATCTGTGCAGCGGGGTGCTTTTTTTTCCTTCTCCTTTTGCACAAGATTCTTATGTGTTAATCTAACAGGTGGAAAACTGTCCCATGAGGTACCAGCTATTTGAAATCACAGGACTGCATACTCCTATTTTTGGAATTACATTATTTGTTTTGTAAGGGGAAAGAAAAATTCTGCAATTTGTATCGAAGGTATGTTTTTCCTCCTAATGATCTTGTCATAGCTATTGCAAGTTTTTTCATTTTTGCTTATGTGTTTGTTGGAGGAAGGAGGAAGCTCTTTAGATTAACTAAAATTTTACATTTAATAGAATGTGTGTGTGTGTGTGTGTGTGTGTGTGTGTGTGTGTGTGTGTGTGTGTGTGTGTGATTTCTGATTACAATGTTTGCTAATGTGGAAGCTTCAATCTGGAAATGAAAGCAAGTTTTGTGTTCTTTGGGAATGTGTTCGCCTCATCCATAGTATTGATGGATACCATACAGTAGTATTGGCATTTTTATTACATACAGTAAAGACTTCCTATTTGTTGTTCAGGTTTAACTAATCACATTAAAATCTTACATGTCATGCTGGCAGATGTAAGGAAACGGTAAGCATTTATAAACTTCCTGCAAAATTTCCAAAATCTTGCCTCACTCTTTTTTGTTCCAGGAGTTTATTTCTGACTTGTTTTAATGGCCAGTTTTTGTGTGCACCTGAGATCTTTCAGCTCAGAGATGGGAAGAAGAAGAAAGAAATGGGAGGGGAAGCATGAGCGACACAAAAGGCAACATTATTCCCCTGCGAATCCATGAATGGTGTATTGAAAAACATAACACTGGAGACTAGTTTATTTTTCATGCTTCATAACTGGAGTGTTTGTTCGCTGGCTTAGAGTGCTCTGTGAGAGCAGCACTACAAAAAAAAAAGGTAAATTAGTGCATGGCTGTGTTGAAAAAAAAATTAGCAGGCCCTAATTGCAGGAAAGGGAACCACGTGATTGGGATTTACAAACAGTTTAAAATGTCCACAGTTGAGAAGCGACACAGAGAAGTGAGATTCACTAGGAGGAAGTGGGTAGGATTCAAAAAAGCCTCAAAGGAGATTGGCTTGAGTTTCAATGACAGATGCATGTAGCTTGATGCTAAAAGTATGGTATCGTTTCCTGTTTGCAATCTCGTAGTATTTAGGATTTTTCATTTTCATTCTGTCAAATGCCTACATGTAAATGTAACACCATCTGATTCAGTTCATCACCTAATCACCTAATGATCATCATACAAGCTGGTCACTCCGTAACTTAACATGAATGTTGAGTGACCAAATCACCGGACTGTCAGCTATAGCTAAAGAGAAGCACTGGTGAAATTAAACTACTAATGTAATAAAAATTATTATTCTAAAATACTATTTTTAAAAAAAAACTATATTTCCTGGTGAAATATTATAATTTATACATAATCTCCCCGTGGCATCTGGAGATTATGCCAGCTTCAATAGACAATGGCCAATCCTGCAAGGATCCTGAGGCATCCAGAGAATGACCAGCTCCAGCTGGATTCTGCTTCATGATCGTTTGGAGCTACACATGCTGCTCCTGTGCTCCCAGTGATCCAGACCCCATCTGCCCTCAGCATCTGCTCACTCATCCCTGTGTTAAACTGGACTTCTTATTAATTTAAATAACTTCTGTTATATTGAACTTTCAGCGGCACAACACACATGATGTTATATCATTTCTATCCGTTATCACCCAAATGAGGATGGGTTCCCTGTTGAGTCTGGTTCCTCTCAAGGTTTCTTCCTATTACCATCTCAGGGAGTTTTTCCTTGCCACTGTCGCCATCACCCTTGGCTGGCTCATCAGGGACAATCTCATTTTTCTCACACATACACACTTCCATAAATTTTCTTTTCAAATTTTCTTTTCATTTTTGTGAAGCTGCTTTTGATGCCCATTGTTGAAAGCGTTATATAAATAAAATTGAATAATCTACTGTATAAGGCGGTACAGTGTCTTAATGGTGTTGCCTAGCACCTCCTGGGCTAATTGCGTGTTCTTCCTGTGCTTGGTGGGTTTGCTTTGTTTCTTCCCACGGTCTAAAGATATGCGTTGTAGGTTGATTGCTATTTCCAAATTACCTGAAGTGTGTTATTGAGTGTGCGTGCACTTGTATAGCAGGTTGCAAAAAGTTTGGGGTACTCAGCAACATAATTTGCTTTTATGGCAAAAACAGAAGGAAGTCAGAGGTCATTATAGACAACCATTGTTTGAAATGATGTCTTGAACTGGTCATACTGTACAGTATATGGTATATTTGTGCTCTCTTGAAAAGTCCTTGGTGAGTGTTGGCTCTGATGCCTACCCCAGGAAAACTTGGCATGAGGCAGAAGTAGACCCTTTGCGAGGGTTCCTGTCCAATTACACACATATTCATAAATAGAGAGAATAAAGGGTCACCAGTTCGCCTATTTAAAAGGAACGAAATAAGATAACCCAAAGAAGAACGCCCACAGAAATAACCCAAGCTGAGAAATAAAATGTGGATGCTGGATACACAGTGTGTGTATGTGAGTATGTGTGTCTACCCTGCGATAGATTGGCACCCTGTCCAGGGTGTACCCCGCCTTGTGCCCTAAGTTTCCTGGGATAGGATCCAGGCCCCCGCGACCCTGTATATAAGGATAAAGCGGTACAGAAAATGAATGAAAATGAATGAATGAATGCTGGATACACGTGATGTCAATGTCCACCATGCCACTAATTTCTACTAATTTCTAACAAAGTACTGTAGATGTGTAGTGAGTAGCAGCTTTTCTACCGTGAGTTATTTTCATGGATGCTTTCAGCAAAGTACAGCGGTTCAGGTATAATTATACACAATGGTTTTTGTGTTGCAAAATAGCCATTGTGTGCCTTATACTCTGTTTAATAACTAGTATAATTATTCTTGACATTATTACTGTTATTGTTGGGAAGCAAAAGTATAAAAGCAACTTCCCCAAACCAGATGTAGACCTGCATTATTGAATACTTAGTACTTAAAAGAGCATGATTGACACCCCTGTGGTTGAGTAAAATAACTATAGAAGAAAACAAAAAGCAAAATCAATGAGCATGCATGTACTGTATAGAGATCGGTATTTGTATATTTTCCCACACAGACTCTTGTGCAGCCTTTTCTGCTTCCTTTAAGCCATCACACCCTCCAATCACATATTATTCCCCCTTGATTACATCCATAACTGGATAGAGGGAGACGAGAGGCGCCCGGCTGGTGTCATCAGCTGCCTAAGCATTTTGGAGAGCCCCAGTGAAAGATTCACAGGAAGCAGTCCTTAGGTCCCAGAAACAGCCAGCAGAAACAGCTTTTTGTGCCCTCGGCCCCGGAATGTCCACTATCTGCCTGGGCCCAATATCAAATTCTCTGCTCGTCCTGGGATCCTGTGCCCCTGCTTGCTTCTTGCTCACATTCCAATGGAAGGTCAGGAAGGATTTGGGAAAAACAAAATGGAAAACAAAAAAGGAAGGGGAAAAAATCATGTGGACTCATCTTCAGCGTATATGGGTTGTGTAACAGCAGGGTTAGAGGATGTTCTTTATAAAAGCTTTCGGTGTCCAGAAATGTATTCTTTTATGGAAAAAAAGGTACAATAAACATTTGTGCACACGGTCTAGGAGTGCATAAGTTTTCATGTTGCAAATAGATAAACCTAGAACAACTGATCTTTATTAGGTATATGTACAATATATGTAAAACATGTGAGAGGTTTGTTTCTCAGTTGCTTGCAACACTTACTGTAGATGTGGAAATAAGAATATTATAAATGCATCTATTCAAATAGAAACTCTTCCATTTTTTTGTTGTTGTTGAAATGGTCTTAACATTATGTCTTATTAATCTAGGAAATTATTAATTAAGTGATTGGTTTATCTTTATTCGGTACAAAGCAAGTGCCATTAGCTTCCATCTAGCATGTAATATATTGTATTTATTTATATATTATTAAAAAGAATTATAAGACCACACCACAATAGCAGAGTGTGCAGTGTTGCCCCCTCAGCCAAAGTTATATTGTGTTTAAATATAAAATATGGGTTATTTTCAGCATTTGTTACTGTAGCAAAAAGCTTTCATCCAGCCACACTGCCCTGTTTTTTCTTCTAAGGTATCTTGGTGGTTCCTTCCTCAGACTGTCATGCGGAGCCAGGGTGTGTTCAGTAGTCTGTGCAGGAGCTGGAAAGCCTCCACATGTGTTCTCATCTCTCTACTGGCTTCACTGCTGCTGCTGGATTTTAACATGCACCTACCACTTGGTAACTACACAGGGCATGTGTGTGGGTGTGGGTGTGGGTGTGTGCATGTGTGCGTGGGTGGGTTTGAGTATAAGCTGAAAAGCAACCCATTTCATACTTTACAAAATTAAATGATTGTTCAGCATTAAGAGATTCTCAAAGAGTGGAAATAGCCTTACTATCTTTCATAGCTTTTCAATTGTGGACCCTAAAGAGCTTAATATTTTTAGAGATCTTTGTCTTCAGCTGCTTTGTTGATTCTACACCAAGAATGTCTCCTTGTAGTAAACTGTCTGTAGTTAAAAACAGTCAGCATCTGTACTTTATGTTTCTCCTCGGATACAAAGGAACACAAACATAAATGCTAGATGCATTCATTAGAAAGCTGAGAATCAATGATGGAGACATATGAACATATTTTGTGTATGTGAGAGAGAGAATGCTAATGTTGATGTTCATAGTATGTTTGACTAATGGCTCTCATGGTGTTCTTTTTTCCTTCCAGAGCACAAAGTGATGAGACGATCAGTTCATAGTGAGTCATTAACAAAATCTTACTACACATCAAATATTAAAGAAGCTTAAATTTACACTGTCTGGCCAAAACAAATAACAATTTCACAAGGGTTTAATTACTGTATTGTGTCAAGTAAATAAAACATAAAAAATGCAGGAATTGGCTTAAGGGCTGTCCAATAGTTTGGGACTGAACAGCGTGTCAATATGAAAACCACTTGTTATTGAAACTAGTCAGGTATAAAGATTTCATTTTGATGAGGGAGCACAATGATTGGAAAAAGGCTCATGTGGTCTGATGAGTCCGGATTGACCCTATTCCAGAACGCTGGGTGTGTCAGGGTAAAAATGCATGAATCGATGCACACATCATGCATAGTCCCCACTGTATAAGTCTCCGGACGACCTAAATGTATTGAATGACCAGGGTGTCATATCTGTCGATGTCGTTTTTCTGCCCTGATGGAACAGGCGTGTTCCAGCACTCAAATTAAAAAAGAGTTTCAATTGGTTCTCTCAGCATGAGGAATCATTTTTAAACAAGAATTGTCCACCATGATGGACATCATAATCAAATTTCAAGGCAATCCAACAAAATAAAACATGTTCACCTGTTTTTGTTTTGGATTTTGACCAGACAGTGTAGTTGTGGAATTACTGTAGATATTCGAAATGTTATTGTTAGCATTTATGGTAAAATAAAAAATCTATTCCAAATTTTGATTTGCAGACCAGCAGCCTTCATAATAGTCTAACGTTTTTTTTTTTGTTTGTTTAACAGTTGTACATGCAGGTATATATTTTAATATAATCTGTGCTGATGTCATGGTGTCCTTTGCTATGTACAGTACCGTATGTGTCTGCTCTGTACTAGAGTCTAGCCACTAATACAGGATTTGCTACATTAGCTTCCCGTTTCATCAGGTCTAAAATTACAGGAAAATAGATATAGTAGATAGCGAGTACTGTAACTATGTAGGGCCAAGAACCTCCTTTCAACAAATAATTTGACTAAAACCGCTCTCCCTCTCTCTCTCTCTCTCTCTCTCTCTCTCTCCCCCTCTCAGGCAATAACAACAGGACAGTCTACACCCAGAGTCTATGTGAGTCTATTCTCACACCTTAATTTCCTCTTCTGTAACACACTTCAGGCGAAGAATCCATTTATTAAAAAAGAAAGGCACACACGTACACACATGAAAAAGAAAGGGAGGTAGAGAAAGATAAGGAGGAAGGCTCACATAAAGATCCAAGGCACAAAAAAAACAAGTCACTTCCCCTTGTTCTCAATTTACATAATCCCTTTTTCCATCACTGTGCTCACCTCTCTCTCTCTCTCTCTCTCTCTCTCTCTCTCTCTCACCCACCGCCTTCCATCTTATTCATTTCTGGGAGTCATATTTCATGTTTAGCCGTATTTTGCGCCTTAAATCAATGAGGATTAGAAGCATTCTTGTGATGATCGTTATATCAAATGCACATAGCTTCCCTCTTGTGTTATTAGTAGCAGACAGTAAGGCACTAGAGCATTCGTGCCTATAGTATGTGGAGTTCGAATATAGACATATGCAAGACACAACCAGGATTGTATGATTGATGGGTAGTTTAACGCAAGGTTCCCCGGGTTGCTAGAGAGAGGAATAGCTATAAGCAGGTCACAGCAGACTCACTAGCCGGAGTCAGAGAGGAATATGTACTATACAGCATCTATTATATCTAATATTCTGTACTAACCGAATGAAGTCGCCAGTGACGATCCTGAATAATAATTCAGCTTAAAATGCTTTAAATCAGTATTATGAAACAAAACATGAGTGAGAAATCTAGGTCTAGTCTCAAGTGTAATAACATAAAATGGCCTGTACTCTGGTAGAGCTCAAAATTGTGTGTTCAAATCAGAGTGATGAATGTCACAACCATTTATGGCCCAGAGTCCGAAAAAGCAAAATTGGCTAAACGTTCTTAGAAGGAGAGCTTCATTACATTTTACTTTCAAAATAAATCAAAACAATATTTCTTTCTCCAAAAGTTATTCTTTTCAGAAGAAGGCATCTCCTTCTTAAATACCCACATTACAATAGCTTTTCCCTTTCAATAAAAATATTTGTTTATCTGTCTTTACCACGTACCATTTCATTCCCCTTCAGTGCGGCTGGTGAATGGTAAAAGCCGATGTGAGGGCCGTGTCGAGGTTCAGTATAATGGTACATGGGGCACGGTGTGTGATGATGACTGGGACATGGTGGATGCCAATGTGGTGTGCCGACAGCTGGAGTGCGGTCTGGCTGTGGCAGTAGGATCA
Source organism: Channallabes apus (assembly GCA_030522415.1). Lineage (NCBI taxonomy): Eukaryota > Metazoa > Chordata > Actinopteri > Siluriformes > Clariidae > Channallabes > Channallabes apus. The sequence goes on from CM060106.1 coordinate 50,387,425, forward strand.
AGCTCCCGCTTTGGACAGGGTTCTGGGCCCATCCTGCTCGATAACGTGGACTGCAAAGGGGGAGAGACGGACCTGAGCCAGTGTGGCAATCAAGGCTGGGGCATCCACAACTGCTACCATTATGAGGATATAGCTGTCACCTGCAAAGGTAAAGCCAAATCAATGGAATTCTTACTTTTCTACTTTTCAGTGGAAGTATTCAGGCAAAATCTGTATGCAGTCTGTATACTGACTTACCTTGCTAACAAATCTATCTATCTATCTATCTATCTATCTATCTATCTATCTATCTATCTATCTATCTATCTATCTATCTATCTATCTATCTATCTATCTATCTATCTATCTATCTATCTATCTATCTATCTATCTATCTATCTATCTATCTATCTATCTATCAGGCAACGATGTGTTGGGGCCTCAAGGACTGCCTGAGGAGCCCAGCACTCCAGCTCGCAGGAACTCTGGTTTATGTAAGTCAACAACAGTCATAGTACAGTGTCTTCATGTTGTGAAGGATGAAAATGACCATATATTGAAAAAAAATGGAAACGCCTCCATTTATAAATGACTGGCTGGATGCGTCAGCGATTTCTGTTTTTAAAATGATTATCGTTAAACTTATTCAGCATGTTCATGATTTACATCCAGATTTTTAAGTCATTCCACCAGACTCTAAGGTTGTACTTTAGAAATTAACTTTTGTCTAACAAACTTTTTTTTTTCTTACTGCCTTTTGACAGCAGGGGACGGTTCAATCCGGTTGGTGGGCGGCTTGGACCGCTGCCAGGGCCGGGTGGAAATCTACTACCGGGGCAGTTGGGGAACAGTGTGTGATGACGACTGGGGCATGCGAGATGCAGCTGTGGTGTGCCAGCAGGTTGGTTGTGGCCCTGTCGTCACTTATACCACCAACGCCTACTTTGGCTATGGCAAAGGACTCATCCTGCTGGACAACGTACACTGCAGTGGCTCAGAGAACCAACTGGCTGCATGCTATAGCCTTGGATGGGGAATTCACAACTGTGGTCATCATGAGGACGCTGGAGTCATCTGCACAAGTATGTTTAAATATGCAGTTCTCAAAGACTGGGCTAACAGACTTATGCAAAAGACAAAAGATGATATGTTGGAGTCCTCCGGGTACTCCGGTCTCCAAAGACTTCCAAAGACTTGCAGGTTCAGCTAATTGGCATTCCCAAATGGACTGTAGTGTGTGTGTGTGTGTGTGTGTGTGTGTGTGTGTGTGTGTGTGTGTGTGTGTGTGTGTGTGTGCGTGCCCTGCGATGGATTGGCACCCTCTCCATGGTGTACCCTGCCTTGTGCCCCAAGTCTCAAAAATCTTCTTTCCATTTTGTGAAGCTGCTTTGAAACAATGACCATTGTTAAAAGAACTATATAAATAAAATTGAATTGAATTGAATTGAAAGTCTCCTGGGAAAGGCTCCAGGTCCCCCGCGACCCTGAACACAGAATAAAGCAGTATAGATGATGATGAGTGAGTGATATGTTGAAGCCAAACATACTAACAACCTTGAAGCTAGAAGCAAGGAGATTAAGTAAATGTTTATAATGAAACACAAAAGAGCATCTGCTGGTGACTTCGGAACTTCTACAGTTATATTTATTGGTTACATCAAACCTCCCTTCTCTCTCTCTCTCTCTCTCTCTCTGTAGGACTGACCACCACCACTGCTCCTCCAGTGAATACAGAGACTATAGACAATACATTCATCCATACTGAAATCTCAGCAGGTATAAATGCCATTTATGTGATATGTTCACCTGCTGGGACATATGGTGGGGTCCAAAAGTCTGACATCACACTTGAAATCTGAGAAAGTCTTGGGATTTTAGAAATACAAATTTCTCTCCTATACAAATTTTTTTTTCTATATTTTTGCACTATACAGTATCTACGGCACCATTTAAACTGAATTCAAATGCTTTTCTTATCTCTTCCACTGACATTCATCTGATGGATTTGATGCCACATGAATTAAATCAAATTGGCCACATACCAGTAAAATAAAATTTGGATATTCATGTTAGTATATAATCTAACTAAAATAAAAAAATTATAAATTAACAGAGAATACTTTTTAGTGAGTTTAGACTTTTGATTTCACTGTGTCCAAAAAGTCAGATTATTGTAGCAGTGGATTAAATTAAATGGTCAATCTGCTAGCATACACAACCATATAAATATGTACCATATAAATATGTAACAGAGGCATGCACAGTACAGCACATGTGCATTCACACATCAGTAGCAGTCAGCAAGAGGAGTAACCCTTGCAGTACCGCGATTGGCTCACAAGTGGACGTTGTTTAGCAGAATTGATATGAGACTGATCCTACACCACACTGTGGCCTTTTTCTTTTTTGCTGTCTATCTTTGGAATTAGCTTTTTTCTTCTGCTTTCTTCAGAGACAGGAATGACTATTCCAGTTACAGAGACAACATCAGCTAATCCAACCACATCCTTGACCACGAAAGGTAACAAACTGCACGGTCACAAAATCAAAATGCTCTATATTTAACTCCTTCATATCTAAAGTCTGCAGAGTGGCAGTGGTCCAGCCTGATTGACATGGCCATCTTCAGCAGTGACTCAACATTTGTTTTGATATTGAGGTTTCGCTGAGACGTTTCACCAATACTGTACCACACTGCACATGTATTACAGTGAAGATGATATATATTGTAGAGCAAAAGAACAGATTTAATTCTCTCTTGACTGCTCTTTACAACTCCATCCAGAGCAGCCCAGCGTCCGTGTGGTGAATGGGAACAGCAGCTGTCAGGGCCGTGTGGAGGTCTTCTATGAAAACATCTGGGGCACAGTGTGTGATGATGAGTGGGATATGGAGAATGCTCAGGTGGTCTGCAGGCAGCTGGGGTGTGGCCCGGCCATGGCAGCCATCTCGCTGGCTTTCTTTGGCTATGGCTCTGGTCCAATCCTTCTGGACAATGTGGACTGTGATGGCAATGAGAGGCTGCTTGCTGACTGTTTCAACTTGGGTTGGGGACAGCATAACTGTGGACATCATGAAGATGCTGGAGTCATCTGCTCGAGTAAGTGAGAGACCGTATAGGCTATAAGTAATCGACCAAAAAATCTAAAAGGAAACAAATACTATTACTAAAAGAAATAAGGATTTCTTTTCTTTATTTCCCAGTGTAGTTTCAATTATTACCAAAATATATTTGTGTATATATATACTTTTTGTAAATAATTTAAGCTAAATTGGGCACAGGCTCCCCAAAAACAAGTCAGTTGAAGGACAGTTGAAAAACATGGTCTTTTTCCAGTTTTCAAATGCACAATTTCAGTGAGCCTGTGCCCACTGTAGCGACAGATTCCTCTTTTTGGCTGACAGGAGTGAAACCTGATGTGGTTTTTTGCTGTTGTAGCCAATCTGCCTCAAGGTTCAACACGTTGGGCATTCTGAGATGCTTTCCAGCTCACCAGAGTTGTTTTTAAAAAAATGGTAATTTGTTTTACTCAAAACAGTCTAGCCATTCTTATCTGACCGCTGTCATCAACCTTGTGTATCCACCTGCAGAACTGCTGCCCAGTTTTTTCCACACCATTTTTCCCCACAACTATAGAGACTGTTGTGCGTTCAAATCCCAGGATCTCAGCACTTCCTAAAATATTCATTCGAGCCTGTCTGGCGCAAGTAACCATTCCATGGTCATACTTACTGAGATCACATTTTCGTCTACAGCAGTGGTTCCCAAACTTTCAAGCCCGCGACCCCTAATTGAAGATCGACAAGGTCTTGCGACCCCCACTATCAAAAACAAGCAATAAACAGAACAAGCTGTTCACAGTATTTTGACTACATTTACTAAACATCAAAATAATTTTGGCGTACCTTTCAATGGGAAGGGTGTACTTGTTTTTGGCAGCACAAAAGCTTCATTCGTGGCCTGATGGTGGATACAGCTACCCGCAGATCATCTTCCACATCATGACGTTATCGGTATTTATTTTTTATATGTAACAGCGAAAAAAAAACAGCTCACACAAATATGTAGATCCAAATTGAAGCAGTACATCCATTGCTGCACGGGACAACTCGTGTAATCGGTTGCTACCGCAACTTAGTGAATACTGATACTGCACTTCATGAATTCTTCCTCATATTTCTGACATTTCCTACTTTGGTCTGACGGGGTCTTGCTCTTTTGCTTGGTCGATGTACATGGTTCCGATGACTCAGGCAAACAATTTCCTTAACATTTTTAGATTTGCGAATAACAAATGTATCCATCTCGGCAGTTGCGGTTTTCACGTGCAGTTGTGCGCTGTAGCAATAACTAGTGAGTCAGTCTCACTCAATCAGTAATATCTTTACAAATCAGAAAATATTTATTTATAGCATTTACTTGTAATACTGAAAAGTGTGTATTATAATCACAAAAAAAAAAAAAAAAAAATTTTAATCCCCCTCGCGACCCCTTGAAATTATTCCATGACCCCAAGAGGGGTCGCGACCCCCAGTTTGGGAACCACTGGTCTACAGATAGATAAATTAGGGTTAGTTACTAATCTCATAGACTTGTTAACCCTATTTAAATTTTAAATTGTAATTAAACCTCTCTGTGCCACGGTGAGTAAGAGTGAATTCCTCCATTCTGCATTATATTATATAACTTTATTCTACTTAACAAAAACCACAGTGGCATTTAGCATAAACATGTGCATTAATAAAATATATATTTTTGTGTTTCCTCCTTTTTCTTTTTCCACTGATATGACTCTGGTGGTGTATTTTTGGCAACACCTGCTAATCCACTCTAACGGTCATCTCAGTTCAAGAAATGGAAAATCATATTTCATTTAGTAACTGCACTCTAAACATGCACTCAGAACAGACTCAACTCTTAGCACACAAGATGGTAGTATAACATTTTCTTTTTTTTCTGTTCAGCTTCTCCAGCCTGGGCTGAAACATCGAGAAGCTTTGGGGTGACTGATAGGATCTTCACCACTCCCCCACCAGTGGATGGTAAGAGTGGAACCACATCATGCACATTATGCATCTTTTTAGCATGTTATCCAGTAACTACTAGGAATTATTTACTTGCTCCAATGTGACCACAACACAAGGGGTGTAGTTAGATTTAAATTTTATTTGCTTGTTTTTACATTTCTGTAACCTGTCTCTCTCCGTAGGTGTGTTGAGGCTATCAGGTGGTCGGCACCGCTGTGAAGGACGAATAGAGCTGTATCAAAACGGTGCATGGGGCACTGTGTGTGACGATGCCTGGGATCTCCTCGATGCCCAGGTGGTGTGCAGGCTGCTAGGCTGCGGTGATGCCATAGCCGCAAAGAAGGAATCCTTCTTCGGACCAGGCACTGGCACCATTCTCCTGGACAATGTGAAGTGCACAGGCACAGAGATGTCACTCCAGCAATGCTCTCACATACCCTGGGACGTGCACAACTGTGACCACTCGGAGGATGCTGGTGTCACCTGCACACTCACATGACTCCCACCATACACAGAAACCACTAGCTTCCTATCTGTAGTCTGTAGAGGGGCAGGGAATGGCATATGAAGACAACAGGACATGTACATTTTGTAAATATCCACTCTCATTGATATGCTGAAGATATAAAAAGCTACCGGATGATCGGAAACCAAAAGGAATGACGAATTATGCGTAAATACAGAAATTGGTCGATTTGATTTTATTTATGCACTTTATGAATGTATGAATACCAAATACGTATAAACTGTACATAGAAATATGACACACCGATTTTTTCCCATATTTTTTTAAGTAATACATAAAGCGCCCTATTTTTTTCTAGATACAATATTAAGATATTAGTATGCAAGTACGTTGTACAAGTCATGCTTGCCATTGCATTGTGGAGCCGCTGGGATTTTTATTATTCACATGTCACTATAAAAGTTTTGACTAAACCCTAAAATACTCAAGATACCAATAAATGAGCAATTAGATATGGCTGTCATATTCTATTAAATAAAAAGCTATAAATTTTACATTTAGAAAAAGATAACCTGAAAACATACACTATATTGCCAAAAGTATTCACTCGTCCGCCTTCACATGCATATGAACTTGAGTAACATCCAATTCTCAATTCATAGGGTTTACCCTTTGCAGCTATAACAGATTCAACTCTTCTGGGAAGGCTTTCCACAAGGTTTAAGAGTGTGTTGATGGGAATTTTTGACCATTCTTCCAGAAGCACGTTTGTGAGATTAGACACTGATGTTGGACGAGAAGGCCTGTCTTGCGTTCTCCACTCTAATTCATCCCAAAGGTGTTCTATCAGGTTGAGGTCAGGACTCTGTGGAGGCCAGTCAAGTTCTTCCGCGGTCCTCAAACTCTCTCATCCATGTATTTATGGATCTTGCTTTGTGTACTGGTGTGCAGTGATGTTGGAACAGAAAGGGGCCTTCCACAAACTATTGCCACAAAGTAGGGAGCATGAAATTGTCCACACTTTCTTGGTATGCGAAGCATTAAAGTTCCTTCCACTAGAAGGGGTTAGCCCAGTGACTGAAAACCAACCCCACATCATAATCCCCCTCTTCATCAAACTAAACATTTGGCACAATGCAGTCAGACAAGTACCATTCTCCCGGCAACCGCCAAACCCAGACTTCCAGACAGTCCATCAGATTGCCAGACAGAGAAGCGTCATTCATCATGGAGAACATGTCTCCACTGAACTCCAGAGCAGTTGCATTGCACTTTGGAAACTCGTTCCATGAAGCTCTCTACCCACTGTTCTTAAGCTAATCTGAAGGCCACATGAGGTCCTATCACATGGAGGTCCTATCATGGTACCACGTTGGAATTTACTGAGCTCCAGAGACCTCAGTAAATGATCAGAGATACATTCTTTCACAAATGTTTGTGGAAGCGGTTTCCAGGCCTAGGTGCTTGATTTTGTACACTTTGTAACCATGGAAGTGATTGGAACACCTGAATTCAATTATTTGGATTGGACCTGGATATTCTCAGGTTAATTTTTTTTTAATACAGTAGGTAAGCATGATGTAAAAATTCCACACATTGATAGCTAAAGTCCACATAAACATTTTTATCCTTACACTCAGAACTGACAGTCGAATTGGACAGATCTTGATTTAATACAGAATGTGATGCAATGTATGAAACTGGACATTATTTTGTTGTACAGATTTTTTTTAAATTGTTGGGAAATCTTAAATAAGTCATCTCTGAAATAATTTAGATAGATATGAAGCCTATAATAAGAGGTTTATTCTGCAAAACTGGTGCTTAAAGACATTAAACATTTTCAGATTTTCAGCACTAACTTCATGAGTATGTGTTTCTATTTCTTTCAACTGTCTTCCTTCCTTTCTTCCTTTTGTTTGGTCCTTGGTGATAACAACTATGTGGAATAAAGAAGAGGGAGGTCCTGATTTTCAAAGAGATTTCGCAATGAACTTCTTTACTGGCATTGGATTACTGTACAGTATATGACACTCTCTCTAAAATGGTCCATTGGTTTATGTATCTAAAAGGTATGACGTTGCATGAATAAAGAGTCAGTCTGGCCACAAATAGAATGTCATTGTATTGATATTGTGTATTGGCCAATACTCAAAGCTATAATATCAGTATTGTTACAAAAATGGGGGAAGAGTCGTGCATCACACAAATGCATGGCTAGCTGCAAGGATAGCAAAACTGTGTGTGTGTGTGTGTGTGTGTGTGTGTGTGTGTGTGTGTGTGTGTGTGTGTGTGTGTGTGTGTGTGTGTTGATAATTACTGCTCTGGTGGTCTGATCGATTCTTGGCTCAGTCTCTCCTCCTCCTTTTTCTAAGCATAAAGCGGCTGAGAATGGATTCTTCTGGATTACTGAGCTCCTGCAGCCATTTGGCACTTTATTTCAATACAGCGAATAAAATGAAGCATCTCATCCTCAAAACAGCTGCTCACTGGTGCATCATGGTGTGGTGAGATGGGACAAAGAGATTGTGTGGGAGAGACAGACAGATGGAGTGAGAGGCAGGGTGTGTGTGTGTGTGTGTGTTTGTATGTGTGTAAGAGAAAACGAGAGAGAGAGAGAGAGAGAGAGAGAGAGAGAGAAGGGTGTAGACTAGACAGAAAAAGGCAGGGAAGAAGATGGCAGAGAGAACGGATCTCCCAGCATTCCCACTGCAATGCAATAAACCAAAAATGGACAGCAAGATAGTTTTTACAAAATGTCACCTATGTTCAGGAAAGAAATATGGCATTTCCTTTACATATGCATATTGAATATATATGCACATAACCACACCCTATTTACTATATAGTGCTCAAGATTTGGCGTTTCATATATGTCTGGAATGATCTGTACTGAAATAACAGTAGTTGAGGGGATGAAAAGCCCTTATACTGCAATTCCATGTAAAATAAATAAATAAAACCCAGTGCACAATAACTATAGAATGCATCTCATACTCAAGATTATATATATATATATATATATATATTAGACTTTAAGGATGAGGGGGGCAGGGGTCTATCAAAATGTTGACACTTCATTTCCCTACATTCCCTGCTCCTAATTTTACGCTTAACATCGATTCGCCAAAAACTCCTAAACGCACACGCCCACTTGCCCATACATGGATTGTTACCTCACCGAACAGGACCACGCCCCGTTTGTTCTGTGATGACGCAACCGGGAGAAAGTGTAAGGAGGGGGAGGAGCGTCCTGTCGGCACGCGCAGAGAGCACGGAGCAGCTGCAGCGGCGAGAAGGAGCGCGGCGCTTTCCAGACCGCATATTCAGTCTTTAGAGAGAGCAAAAATTCACACACCCGTCAAGTACCGTCTTCTAACCGAGACATTCATTTAAAGCCAAAAAAATGGTGGACCGCGAGCAGCTGGTTCAGAAAGCCAGGTTGGCTGAGCAGGCTGAGCGATATGACGATATGGCAGCTGCCATGAAATCGGTAAGTTGGAGAGTCGACATGCTTTGATCACTGATGTTACTGATACACATGACCGAGAGCTGTGCGCTTTTACGCACGGATCATGTTGCGCCTGTTCTCTATAGTGAATCACTGACGAGTAACAGACGCCTGAACATGCAGAATGATTTCTTTAAAATGTAGATAAATCATACATCTTTTCAACTGATTTTGACGGTTGATTTCAGCAACATTATTTTATTAGTATAGTTTTTTTTTTATTTCTAGACATTTACATTTTGTAGTGAGATGACAGGTGAGGATTTTGACAGCTTTTACGCAACCAGCTCAGTATTCTTGAATGCCTTCTACATTAAATCCATACCTCGAGTTTGACATAGCACGTAGATATTACTGTATTTTATGGATATGGAGTGATCAGGGCGGTGTGTCTGTCGTGATCGAGTGCGGTGTGTTTGATTTTGGGGCGGTGCCTTTTGCCACATCCCTGTGCACAACGGACCATAGAAGGACCGAGCTTCACAATGCATATAGCACAAATGTATGCTCGTTCATTTATAACGTGCGTCGTTGTGTTATAACGTCAGACAAATAATCCCACCCAGGCAGACAAAGAAACGGTGGTTTCTTTCAGACAGACCGGTTTACACGCGTGCCAGTTACTCCTTGTGGGACCCCCGCATCTGGTGTTGCTCAGTGACAGCCGGGAAAATCCATTCTAAGGCACGTTATAAGCCGGATTGATCGTGGAGAAGGGGATGCGGCGTTGCCCCACGTCGTCTCGCTTTGTGTCTGTCTGAAGGCGCATAATGAGACAGCGCGCGCGTCATGGCTCTGATTCATAAAGTGCTATCTGAATCGTGCGATCGAGACATTGTAACTGGTAAAACTATTATCTCGACCTCCTGTACCCCGGTCTAGCGACGACAGCATCACCCCCCCCCCACCCCATCTAAAAAAAAAAAAAAAAAAAAAGGCGTGTGCAGGTTTTCTCCCACTAGGCGTGTCGCAGCGCGTGCCAAGGTGCAGAGTCCGTACTGCAGCATTTCGAGTGATCCATCAACCCTCACCCGGAAACGACCACATCCGAGCAGAGCACAGAAATCTTATGCATGGAAATATTTCTAGAGATGTGTTCCATGTACCCCAGACTATGTGTTCCATGTACCCAAGGTATTACCTTGACATGTCATGCAGTGTCTGATCATTTAAAATAATATTAAATAGTAAAAAACGTAGGCATGTCAAGGTAATGCCACCACCCCACACTGAATGCATTACCTCTGGCATGCCTACATGTTTACTATTTAACATGATCTGGCATTACATTACATTACATGTTCCCATATTGGAGGCTACACCCTTTATCACCTACCTCCATAAGCACTGTGATGGGCTGGCCACATGGGTGGCAAATTATCCAAGCTGCCCCACTCAAACATCATCTCTCTAAGAGGTCATTTAGGTTACTCCTGTGCAAACGCAATGAATCATATGTACCTCGTGCCAGTTTAAATATTTGCAGTAGAGTGTTACCGTGATCAGGAACCCGTAGAACAGCACTTCTGTATGCTGTTGATATTATTTAGTGCAGTCATCTATCAGTGCATGACTATGGATTAGTCGTCATTTATTTTGCACCAAGCAGCAACTCGGATGTATTGCATGTGCATAATTGGGTAGTACTCCTTAATGTGTGTGTGATGTTGCATCTGTTTTTTGCTGTCTCATCTCATCTACAAAACCCTGAATATACTGTAGAGTTTTTAGAGCTAGCCTTACAGTATATTCACGTATTGCATAAAGGCGAGATCTTCATGGGGAAGATCTTATCATGATTAAATATTTTTTCTCAGAACAGAACAACAGAATATTTGACATGGTGAAAAACATTCTAAATGTAAAAAGTAAATTCTAAATTTCACTTGTACAGTATATATAAATCCTAATATTATTTTTTTTATCAACCTTTAATGTAGCGTGTGCTTATTACAGCCATTTAGGGTGCTTTATGGGCTGCTGAAGTCCTGCCTCAGGCTGATGAATCTCTCACTGCTGGCGTTTTGAGCGGAAAGAGCATTGGTCCATTAGGAAGCGAACGGGAAACCATCCGGTGATGAAAAATGCTCTGTCATGGTTCGATTGTGTCTTCACTTCAGGAAGGGGCGGGAGGCATTGCCCAGTGTGTCTTATCTTTGGGTTGTGACTAAGGGAACATGACGAATCATGCTGCTCTCTGGGGTATCATCTGATATGTTGCGCTGTGGTTAGATCATTTAGATACAGATTAATGTCATCTATTTTAACCTTTTCAACCATGAAGTATTGGACGGTTGATCGCACAAGGATTAAGCTGTGTTCTTCGTTATCCCCCTGCTGTCAGTACCACCATGTTTCAGAGGAGTTTATCGGGACGTTTCTAAGACACAACGTTCTGACATTTGATTTAAAAAGATTCTTAGATATAGAATACAATATTTGTTGAAATTTCTTACCAATCTTAGAGTCATCGAATGAATTCATCAGGGACAGAGACCTAGCAAGATTTGTCTGAAACCGCACCCACTTTTCAATCGAGAATCCCTCATTTCCCCCTGACCTAATAAACCATCTTAATCCCCTCCCATGGTGACTCAGCAAAATGGCGCAATCCTAATCTCAGCCATGTAATAAATTAATCAGAGTGATGGAACAGGCTTTAAAAATTATTAAGTACATAATGATCAACATGCTTACTACTGTTACAGATGACTAACGTTTCTACCTTTCTTTCAGTGTGAGTATTTAGAAAATATCCTATATTTAACACTTTGCTATCCGAGTTTAATAAGGCAAGGACATTGGTTTCCATAAAATAGATCAAATCAGGTTTCTGTTCTTTTCTTTGTCTGGGGATGACAGGACCTTGTGTGCACCTTGTTGTGGTAGCAAAACAATTTATTCTTGTGCACCAGAGGTCAATTATATTTATCCAGCAAATTAAAAATTTTATCTCTCTCACAAATCAAGGCATTAATGATTACAGGAAATTGCAGTCCCCACCTCCCAGGCATGAAATGAATAGTGAATAATGAATCCGGAAAATTCCCGGGCGTCTTCAGATTGACAGATTTAATTGCCTGTCCCGAGCATAGAGACACCATTTTGAACTGACTAATGAATGTAATCAACTCTCAAGGCTTATTACATAGTTAAAAAAAAATGTCCACATGCCTTTATAATTTTTAATACAGATAAATAAAATGTCCTTATTCAACCCATCAGTTCATCCAAATACATACATATCCATATCCAAACATACAAATGGGGTTTTGTCATCCATCATCAGTCCGATTGTGAGGCTCATTGTCATGATGTCATGTTGCCCATAGCAACCCACCATCATTTGTTGTTCCTCAGTGGATTCCAGGAAAAAACAAGTCGACAAATTCAGTGTTCATTTGAAATGAACCAAATGTGATGACTTGTGACACCTTTCATCGCTACTTTTTCGCCGTTCCAGTCACCTTATGGTTATATAACAATGATCTACTTCATACAGGAATGATTTATTTCCCTTTCCTTCATTCATCCATCCGTTCTCTTCTCTTGTATTTTTAGTGCCCTAGTGTCAGAATTTGATAGTATATACTATATACAGTATCACGCTAGATCGGTGATCCTTTTGCCATAAAGATTAAATGGCTGAATGCTTCAAGGAGACTGAGAAAAGAGAGAGAAGCTGAAAAATATAAGAACACAGAAAGTAGAACCAGATATAGACATTGAAATAGATAACTGAATATATAGAGAGTAACCTTTAACACCCAATATAATTTGATCACATATGGGTAAAACAGATGTGTACACGCGCACACCATGCACTGTGATCAGAATGGGGGATAAAAACCACTAGAACACATATGGCAGTGTAAATGCAATCTGTACAGTGTAACTGCATGAGCTTAACAGTACTTGTTATTTTCTCTTTTAAATACCTTAAATGATTTAAAATAACCACAGCTGGCAAAAGTGTTGCCTTCTAGCAGGTACTGTACCTGTTGAAGATGACCCCTTTCATTCTGCTCCATATCTAGATAAGATGTTTGTACATTACAAGCAGAAATAAGAAGGAGAAGAAGAAAAAATGAGAGGAATTACAGTATACTGAAAGTCTCCGTTCTGTTGTTTCAACTCCCACTACCTATTTATTTCCATTGAATGGCTCTGTCAAAAAGATTTTCTTGTAAACATTACCACTCTCCTAATCTAAGGAAAAATCCTTAAAAAAATCTATACGTACCACCGTTAGTGTTAGAGATATGGCTTAATGGACAAAACTCTATTGATTGTTATTGCTAGCATCTCTTGTACAAGAAACGAGAAACACTCATCAAAGAGCACTGCATTATCGTTATTGCCCTGACATGGATAACTTCACTTTAAAATAAAGATATACAGTATTATAGACAATGGATGGTAGGTAAAGGTTAATTCATAGTGAGAGAGATGAACATAGCTTGCATAAAGATTTAACTAATCCTATTAGTGATTAAGGAGTTGGACGCTTTCACCTTTTTCATTTGGGTGGTATTATGGATACATCCTGTAGCTGATAGGTCTATGTAACAATTTAAATAGTCTGATGTGAGATTATATTTTCTTTCTCATATTGTCTTTCTTTTTGTTTCTTGTTCATTGGCTTCCAGTCAAGAAAGTAAAGAGATAGCACTCGTAGCAAGAACTAGTAATCTTCCATTCCAAACATTATACTTTGAGTGCCTGAAGAGGTTTATATGACTCTGGATACCCGTATGAAGATAATTTCATGTACTATGTAGCATTACATTTCGAATGCAAAATACATTTTCTCTGTGTAAAATGGCAGTGATCTCCCTGGACATGATTAAACTGATCAGATCATTATTAAGTTTTTGGAAGAAAGCTATAATTTCTGGCAAGGTAAAGGGAGAAAGTACATCAAGTAATCAGAACCACTTAAACAATCTACATCCATCTCATGTTATTTACACAGAATTATTTATCCTTTACTACTGTTTCCCCTCCTTATCTTCAGTTATTTCCTTCTTTCTCAACTTGCTCTGTCACAACAAATACAAAGGTCCAAAGCTTGCTCATTTAACAAGAAAGAGCTTAGGTGTTTAAAAAAAAAATAAAAATCTTAGCACGACTTTAAAGAGTTCATAGACAGTGCATGGATAAAGCAGTGCACTATGTCGCAACGCTGGTTGTGAAACACTGCTGACTATGTGAGTCTGTGCCTCCGGTTTCTGTTCACATTCAGCATTCATTATGCCTTTTCTTTAAAGAAGACTTTGCAGCCATTTTAGGGCTTACACTCAAACCGGTCACATGATGAACAAAGCACGAAAGCCTAGGATTTTTGGGCATAGTGGTCAATTATTTTTTCTCTCTCAAAATTTAGGGACTTCATAGAGACAGTTTGCATTTAGAGCTGAAAATGAAATTGAAATAGCAACATCCAGGTCTTTACTTCACCTTTTGCTTTAAATAGGAAAAGGGCTAGGTGAACTAGGTTACAATTGTAGATGTACTTATTCACTAACACTTATACATGGGCATCCATTGCTTGCGGGAGATTATCTGCAATATCCTCGTATTACAAGAGCAAACAACGTACATCGAACATGTCTTGCCTGATGGACTACGTATGAGGAAATCTATGTTAAAAAGCAAAATGACACAATCTTTGATTATTTTTTACAATATAGGAAGGGCTACAGTAAGTAAGAGCAAATGTCATGCGGCTCTAGCTGGTGCAAAGTGGTTGATGGAGTAAAGGATAATCTTCTCCAACATGCACAGCTGCTACTATGAGCAAGCAGGCTAGCTGCAGCTTCGCTTCATGCCCAACCCCCACACTGCACTCCCACACACTCACTACTGCACTTGTGCCCTGTGCTCTCTCGCGCGCACACACACACACTTAATCACATATGTAGAAGCACTTTAACACATACACACCCACACATATAATTGCTCCTTTTACTCTTTCTCCACTTTATAGACACACACATTTCACTACCATTACATACACATGCATATACCGTCACCCACACATATACTGTCGTGTGCATCACTGCAAATGCACTGTCAGTGTATCCAGGGCTGCAGCAAAGAGAGAGAGAGAGAGAGAGAGAGTCCTCTGCAGCCAAACAAAAACGATCGCCTTGTTTCTATGGAAACTGAAGATTGTGTGTGATATAGCACATTATGCTTACATTTTCAGTCTGAAAAAAAAAAACGGCATATGTGATTCGAAGGGACAGGGATATTTTGCCAAACACCGTATTGATTACAGTAAATTGTATTTAAACTTAAGACGAACGAACTACATTATGCCACAGTGATCCTTAAGTCATCTGAATGGCATGTAAAGCTGTAGAAAATGTAAAGGTGTGGTTCTGCTACAGAATCTTTTCCATTCCATTTTGTTCACGATTCTAGTTATTGAATTACAAAGTGATGGTTTTAGTTTTTTCAACATTGGTAGGTCACATACTCAATCTCAATTAGTATGTCATACTCGGAAGTGTGAAATCCTGCAGTGTGCTGTGAACTCCAGAAGTATTTGGTACCTTTTAAAAAAGTGAAATTAATGAAATAATGCATCAAATTTTTAATGATTTGAGAACACTTTATTATTATTATTATTATTATTATTATTATTACTATTTGTTTTTAGTTTAAATAAATAAAAAAATAATGGCCTTTTGTTGCTTTGCGCTCCTATTCCCTGTGGTATAAAATGAGGTTGCAGACATTTAAAATCCCTTCAACAACATCATAGGAAAAGAAAAATAAATAAAATTAGTTAAGAATGTTTAAAAAAAAAAAAGTTTAAAAAAATTCTGAAACTCAAAATATAATTAGTTTTGCATAAAAAAAATAACTGAATTAATTTTATATTAAAAGTTTCATGAAGTGCCAATAATTCTGGAGTTAACTGTACTGTATTGGTTTTGGAAAAATGCGAAATAGTGATAGCGCCTTCTGACTGACTTTTCATGATATACATTACTGTGCAAAAGTATTGAGCCACCCCTTCTTTTTTTCATGTTAAATTAAATTATTAAATATAATTATATAGATCAAATTAAAGAAATGGGAACTTTTCTTTTTTTTTTTTGCGACAGGCTGAAAAGTGGCTATGACAGTCCAATTTAAAAACGGTCTGAACAACTTCTTTTGGCAGCAACCTCATTGTCCCTCTCGTCTGTTCCATACTCAGCGTTCAGCATCACCAGTATACTAATCACCGGCCTGATTATCGGCCATTATCTGTTTCTCCTGTTTCTCACTGTTTTAATGCTTTTAAAAGATCTACTGTATAGGTCACTGTGTGGAAACAGCAGACAGAAAACATTCCTCAGAAACTGGTCAGGTACAGGGACTGGACTAAAACGTAGAGAGAAAAAAGTACTTTAGGAAGCCTGGAAGACTGTTCCTCAAGATTAAATTAAAGATAAAAAACAGAATATAAAGAAACAAAGGGTTTGCTGTAGTTTGAAGTTTCAAGGCCGCAACACTGAAGACTGAAGGCGTTCTTTTGGTAGAAGGATAAAACAGCAGGAAGCAGCGAGTTATTTGTCTTGCTTTGGTGATGAGAACTTATCACTTTCTTGTCTACATATTAGTTCCGGAAATAACAAGCCTATCAAGCTGTTAAGCTTTTCTTAATTGCAGCACAGGAGCTGGTTATTGTTATAGTCACCGTGACTGCTCCGTCTGCCTGAAATACAGCACAAGAAATCTCTGGCATAGTAGCGCACAGTACTTAATCATGACTGAACAATATCCTATTTTCACTGTTTTGTAAACAAATGTTGAAACGATGGTCATGAGGTGACTAATACACCAACAACTTAATTTCATAAACTAACCCAAGTAACCCAGCATTGCTAAGATAACAAATCTAAAATAAATGGATTCGTTTGTATTTTGGGCAAAAAAAGACAAATATTAAAACGAAACTTTAGGGGGAAAAAAGTTGGAAAACAAAAGATCATTTTAAAATTAATTTGGATTAGCATCTTGATTAGTTAGTTTAATAAAATAAATTAATAAAACCATTAAGCTAAGATAATATTGATGTATCTATTATTGCAAATATGACAATAAAAATGGTCAGCATGTCTTCTTGAAGCAACTAAATTGAAACGACTGTACTTTTGTTAAAATGTAGTTTTAAATATTTGTAATTATGTACAGTGGTGTGAAAAACTATTTGCCCCCCTCCTGATTTCTTATTCTTTTGCATGTTTGTCATAAAAAATGTTTCTGATCATCAAACACATTTAACTATTAGTCAAAGATAACACAAGTAAACACAAAATACAGTTTTTAAATGAGGGGTTTTATTATTTAGGGAGAAAAAAATCCAAACCTACATGGCCCTGTGTGAAAAAGTAATTGCCCCCTGAACCTAATAACAGGTTGTGCCACCCTTAGCAGCAATAACTGCAATCAAGCGTTTGCGATAACTTGCAACGAGTCTTTTACAGCGCTCTGGAGGAATTTTGGCCCACTCAGCTTTGCAGAATTGTTGTAATTCAGCTTTATTTGAGGGTTTTCTAGTATGAACCGCCTTTTTAAGGTCATGCCACAACATCTCAATAGGATTGAGGTCAGGACTTTGACTAGGGCACTCCAAAGTCTTCATTTTGTTTTTCTTCAGCCATTCAAAGGTGGATTTGCTGGTGTGTTTTGGGTCATTGTCCTGCTGCAGCACCCAAGATCGCTTCAGCTTGAGTTGACGAACAGATGGCCGGACAATCTCCTTCAGGATTTTTTGGTAGACAGTAGAATTCATGGTTCCATCTATCACAGCAAGCCTTCCAGGTCCTGAAGCAACAAAACAACCCCAGACCATCACACTACCACCACCATATTTTACTGTTGGTATGATGTTCTTTTTCTGAAATGCTGTGTTACTTTTACGCCAGATGTAACGGGACACGCACCTTCCAAAAAGTTCAACTTTTGTCTCGTCGGTCCACAAGGTATTTTCCCAAAAGTCTTGGCAATCATTGAGATGTTTTTTTTAGCAAAATTGAGACGAGCCTTAATGTTCTTTTTGCTTAAAAGTGGTTTGCGCCTTGGAAATCTGCCATGCAGGCCGTTTTTGCCCAGTCTCTTTCTTATGGTGGAGTCGTGAACACTGACCTTAATTGAGGCAAGTGAGGCCTGCAGTTCTTTAGATGTTGTCCTGGGGTCTTTTGTGGCCTCTCGGATGAGTCGTCTCTGCGCTCTTGGGGTAATTTTGGTCGGCCGGCCACTCCTGGGAAGGTTCACCACTGTTCCATGTTTTTGCCATTTGTGGATAATGGCTCTCACTGTGGTTCGCTGGAGTCCCAAAGCTTTAGAAATGGCTTTATAACCTTTACCAGACTGATGGATCTCAATTACTTTTGTTCTCATTTGTTCCTGAATTTCTTTGGATCTTGGCATGATGTCTAGCTTTTGAGGTGCTTTTGGTCTACTTCTCTGTGTCAGGTAGCTCCTATTTAAGTGATTTCTTGATTGAAACAGGTGTGGCAGTAATGAGGCCTGGGGGTTACTACAGAAATTGAACTCAGGTGTGATAAACCACAGTTAAGTAATTTTTTAACAAGGGGGGCAATCACTTTTTCATGCAGGGCCATGTAGATTTTGAGTTTTTTATCTCCCTTAATAACGTAAACCTTCATTTAAAAACTGCATTTTGTGTTCAATTATGTTATCTTTGACTAATAGTTAACGGTTTTTGATGAGCAGAAACATTTAAGTGTGACAAACATGCAAAAGAATAAGAAATCAGGAAGGGGGCAAATAGTTTTTCACACCACTGTATATGTATGATTTTCGTTCCACTTCTCACGTGTACACCACTTTGTATTGGTCTTTCACGTTGAATTCCAATAAAATTGATTCATTTTTGTGGCTGTAATGTGACAAAATGTGGAAAAGTTCAAGGGGGCCGAATACTTTTGCAAGCCACTGTATCATCTTTACAAATCCTTACAGCAATTTTTATCAGTGGCTTTTAAAAACATACATAAACACACGCATACACACACACACACACACACACACACATGCAAGAAAAAACAGCCGCTTCATTTACAATGAGGCAGTTTATCCTTTTACTTCCTTCATGTGATTTTGTTCTGATCCAGGAACAGTGTGTACTATCTGTAATCATTTTGCATTACATATGCCAGTGCAAAATTGCTCTCAGGTCAGTGTATGTGGTCAGACAGTTGTCTCCATTCAGAGTTTTTCATTAGTCGTCAGAGCAAAGGCACAGGGGATTACACAGGAGATGACCCCAATGCTTTAGCTCAGATTCTAAATCATGTGATGAAGTGAAGTTAGCGTGCCTTTGGGCTTCATTCAAAAACTCAGAGCAACTTTAAAGAGAAGGGTTCTCTACATAAACTAGGTCTGGTTAACACTTTATTTAATTTGTTGATTTAGTATTAAAATCCTGTAATTGTTGTCAAAAGGCTACAGATTTCCAAAACACAACACATACTGTAGGTGTGTTTCTCATCTTAATTGACATCAAATAAGCACAAGGATCCTTTTTTTTTTTTTTTTTTTTGCTTTTTCCAGTAAAATTAGTGAATTAAAGGGATACACTAATGGCGGACTTGAAAGACTTTTGGTTTCTGAAAGCAAAATGCTGATATACAATAGTAGCTATATTTGTATATACATTCACATTTTTTATTTCATTAAGTTCTTAGCTTGTAGTGATTAAAACTACCATATGAATTATGTTCTTTGGCGCATTCTAACATTACCAACTATTAGTAATAAAACAGCTATTCACTATACTTCGTTATTACCTGATGTTAAATTGCAGGAAGAAATGAAAATAAAAATTATTGGATTATCTAAAGGTTATCTGAAATTCCACATCTTTCTGTTCTACAGGTGACAGAGCTTAATGAGGCACTGTCCAATGAAGAGCGCAATCTGCTCTCTGTGGCCTACAAGAATGTAGTAGGTGCACGACGCTCATCATGGCGTGTCGTCTCCAGCATCGAGCAGAAAACCTCAGCCGATGGCAATGAAAAGAAGATTGAGATGGTGCGTGCCTATCGTGAGAAGATCGAGAAAGAGCTTGAGGCCGTTTGCCAAGATGTGCTCAACCTGCTTGACAACTTCCTGATCAAGAACTGCAGCGAGACCCAGCACGAGAGTAAGGTCTTTTACCTGAAGATGAAGGGCGACTATTACCGCTACCTGGCTGAAGTAGCTACTGGAGAGAAACGTGCCGCCGTGGTTGAGTCGTCTGAGAAGGCATACAGTGAGGCACATGAGATCAGCAAGGAGCACATGCAGCCCACGCACCCCATCCGTCTTGGGCTGGCGCTTAACTACTCCGTGTTCTACTACGAGATCCAGAACGCGCCCGAGCAGGCATGCCATCTGGCCAAGACGGCTTTCGACGACGCCATCGCTGAGCTGGACACGCTCAACGAGGACTCCTACAAAGACTCAACCCTCATCATGCAGCTGCTGCGAGACAACTTGACACTCTGGACAAGCGACCAGCAGGACGACGAAGGCGGCGAGGGCAACAATTAAAAACGGAGAGAGAGGGAGAGAGAGATGGAGAGGCAGAAGAGGAGAAGACCCTCAAGAATTACCCGTTTCCTAGCCGTAACACACAAGAAAACACGCGTGCTCACAAAAACAAAATAAAAAGATAAATAAAAGCGTAAGTGAAAACGTTTTGCGAAAAGGAGGGCCTGGTGGAATGCTAGCAGCCATGTTCGCTGATGGTACAAACGCAACTGCAGGTTTGAAAATTAAATGGATAAATATACCATAGACAAAAAAAAATCTGAATAGAAATGTTAAGTTCAACAACAGGTTGTCTCCAGTTAAAAAGCTGGTTTAGATTAAAATGATCACAATAAAGGTAAAAATTCCCTTTCCTTCGTTCACGTCTGCAACATTTGGCATAACAACACTTTATTAAAGAAAAGATTGTCAGCAAGTCAGTAAGTACAAGATGACTAGGGTTGAAATCCACCCCAAACACTGGCATAGGGACTGTTTCCTAAGTGAAACATGATGTCAAGCTGCTTATTTATATGTGTGGAGAAAGGGTATAGGAACTGTCAGGGGAAGACGTGTTAAAGCTTGAGCAAGAAAAAATAATAATAAAAAAAAAGACAAAAAAATAATAAAGTAAAAAAACTTGAATGTCATAGCCTCGCAAAAGTAAGAGTTTGCAAACAGGCTCCAGAGAGTGTGAAAGGATGTTTTTTGTGTCTCTGTTAAACATATTTGTGGATACTGATGTGCGCTTAACAGTCAGTTAGCCATTTCTTTACAGCCGACATGGCGATTCAAAACGCTCCACAATAAAAACGAAACGTCACTGTGGTCACAGGCTGCAGGTCTATGATCAAGGAACAGTAGTTTAGGTATTCAGTAATCAATTCCAGTTTCCACCCATTAAATATAATGCTATTCCCATTGATAACTAAAACAAATTGTTGTCCTTGAAGTGAAAAATTATTATCATTATTATTATTGTTGATATCGTTTGGACGTTTAGGGTGTCAAGGGTGACCCGCACTATAAAAACATAGATTTTATTCAATATCGCTACAGTATAGTACCATAAACCACAACATACTCTATATATACATAACCTAACTTGTTAAGTGATATTACCCTAAAATGCGATCTGTCTTAGCAAAGTAATATAAAAAAAAATCCCTGCGCTTTAATCCTGAAAAATTTAATTCTCCAAAGTAATCCTTAATCACTTGGATCCCTGTCATAATACACTGAATGGAGTCAACTGGAACCATTGGCTGTTTTTCATTTGTCCATGGACTGAAAGAACAATTAAAGACAGAGCACTGGCAATGTCAAAATGGGAGATGATCTTAAAGCAGCTTTGAGGTTTGTGGTATTTTTATTTATTTTTTTCTTATCTTTTTTTGTTTTGGTTTCCTTTTTTATAAAAAAAAAATGCACTTGCCTATTATACTGTTTCTCAGTGTAAGATGATTATTGCTACAATATTCTCAATAATACAATATTGTGCATGCTGGTGATGTATTTATATACTGTAGCTTGACTTCATTAACTTAAAAAGGAAAAAAAACCTGTAGATGTTATGTATTCATAGAAACAAGAAATGACAAGAATTCAATCTGATTATTATTTTCTATTTATTACTTTATATTGAATTGTTTAAATTTAATGATTTTAATTTTCCATCGATATTTGTTTTTCCTTTGCTGAAGTATGCGCCACCAAAATGGTGAACCATAAACCGATGCTATAGTGACATGCAATTCTTGTATTTGGGTTTTATTAAACAAAGAAGTGGAAAGATAAAAAGGACAGAACCACCACTGTTAGCTTAACGCTCTCTGGCCGGTGTTCCGTCGTGGCGAAAAAAATCAAAGATCACATTGTAAATCTATTTGTTGTTCTTACAATGGCCTTTCCTTTTGTTCTTTCTCTGTCACATTCTGCAGTAAGATGTTAAACACACACATACATACATACACAAATACACATACACAGTGTCTATCAGTTTTTCAGAAAACTGTTTCAGAAAATTTCTGTAAGGAACTTACTCATGGACGATAATTTCCTATTTCCGTCTTTTTTTTTTTTTTTTTTTACTTTTAGCTGTCTCTCCTGATATCGTAAATGTGAGTCGTGTAGAGGATGCACACGAGAAAAATAACAATAATAATAATGATGATGATGATAATAAAAATGAATTAAAACATCACAACATCCTTCTAACCACATTTCAGTGCAGCAGTTGTTGTATTGTAGATTAATTGTATCCATAAGGTCATTAATGGAAATGTCTATGAATGTGTTGCTGCTTTGTTTAAAAAATGATGGCATAATGTAAATTTTTTATGGTCTAAAAAATTTTTTAACTGAAAATACATTAATGTATAAATATATAAACGATGGTATTGTATAGATGGAATGAAAGCACCTAACAAAAATCATGAGATGTGTACAGGCCAGCTGTAATTAATGACTTGGATAGAGGCACTCTGTTTGATTCCCAGTGTCTCATTCTGTGCCATCCAGTGCCATCATCCAGGCTGCTAAAAACCTCGTTTGCTGAAACTGAATGTAATTCTACCATCTGGCTTATAGTTTCTGCCAATAGTTTCGGTTTGTGGTTTTCTTTGGAGAGCACTCAACAAAATTGTATATTAGGTAAACATGTCAAGACTCTTTAACAAAAAAGAAAAAAAAAGAAAGGCATAAATGACTTTCTCTTCGTGGTAGATATCCTGAATTATTTTACATTCATTATTTGCTATGTACACTATGGCAAAAGGTATTTGGGCACCTGACAATTATACACATATGTGACTTCCCATACTGTACTGTACATTCCCTTTTACATTTTCTTCTGGGAAGGCTTTCCACTAGGTTGTGCAGTATGGCTGAGGGGATCTTTCCACTTAGCTCAAGCATTTGTGAGGACTGTAGTGCAAATGGTGTTCCACTCGATCCACAAGGTGTTCAGGTCAAAGGGATTGAGGTCAAGGCTGTGTGACACTTGCGTTCCACTCCAATCTTGCTCACTTTGTGGATAGGAGCATTATCATGTTCGGGCCCCTTAGGGAAGGTAAGTTGTAACAAGTATGTATTTGTGTATTTCTAACTTGGCAAAAGCCTAAGTAATCACCACATATGAGCATTATGGTGGTTTGATGTCCCCAAACTTGATTACTTTCCTATACCATTTCCCTTATCATTTCCCTTTCTACCAGAGCAGATTGGCCAACAATTAAATATGCATATTTATATTTACTTTTGATGTTTGATTAATCTACTTAACAGGAGCTCTTCTATGTTTATACCGGTCATCCATAATTTTAACTCCCTAAGTAATATTGTGTAGATCCCCTTGAGCCATCAATACAGCCCTGGATCGGACTTGTTTGTCCAGCACTTCCCACAGATCTCAATCCGATTGAAATCTGGGACTTAACACTAGAAGCGCAGAGTACCGGTCATTTGACCGCAGTGGGAAAAAAAAAAAAAAAACTTCACACTCAATCAAATTCCAGGGGCCTCATGTATAAAACTTTGCGTAGATTTGATCCTTAAAGTGTGCGTACGAGGCAGAATTTGCGTACGCACAGAAGTTTTCAGATTTATAAAACCGTACGTACGTCAGAACCTGCGCAAGGTTCACTTTATAAATCACAATTATCTGAATATTGTGCGCAGGTGCATGTGCTTATAGCTTACCCCAATCTCCTCCCGAAATAACCATATTTAGAGGTTAAGACCGCCTATTTTGAATATGTATGATCTTCCTGCATATTAATACAACCGATAATTGTCATTGATCTGTTTGGCTAAAAATGGAAGAACAGAAACGAAAAGCAAAAAAAAAGAAACTTCACAGACTGGAAGATGGAGGTAAAAAAAAGTTTTATTTGGTGGGCTCTCTGCGGGCATTTCAAATAAAAGAAAGTTATTAGAATGGGAGCAAGTAACAGAAGCAGTCAATGCTGTTACCTCGGTGCCTCGCACAGTCCAAGTGACAAAAAAAAATGGTCTGACTTAAAAGTAGTCGTAAAAAAAAGGATATGTGCACACAGGCGCAGTGTCGTAACAACTGGTGGTGGTCAAGGAATCACTGACCTCTCAGCCTTTGATGCAAGGGTGGGTGCGATTATAGGGGAAACAGGATTAAATGGAGTTCTTCCAGAATTCCAAGGTGATACAGATGTGATTTGCGGTGACGATGGTAAGTAATTGATTTATCTACACATTATAAGTTTTTGTCTGTTTAAAATTCTGCTTTTTTATTGTGGATAATTTAAATCAACCTATTCAAATTCCATGGAAGTGGAAAGTCCTAAAATATCCAAGTGACAAATCTAGCAGTAGAAGCAGCTGCCCTTAGGATATACGTTTATTAAAATAGTCGAGTTTCCTGTTTATTCATATGCAAAAAATTTTACTTAAAAAGACAAAAGCAAGTCATCAAGTGCACATTTTATTTCACACATTTACAGATACAGTATGCAATACAACCTTTTATGTAATTAAATGTTTTTATAATGATTAAAGGAAAAGTTAATCCTGGAATGCCTTCAAGCCGGGTGAGTGGTCCAAGTGGGGTAGACAAGGGATGTAGGCTTAGATCCTACGTGCCACCGCCATCCTGTGTGCCTCCACCACCATCCTGTGTGCCACCACCGGCATCTTGTGTGCCTCTACCAACGTCCAGTGTGCCGCCATCATCAAATGCCCAAGCAACCCCATCCTGTGCGCAATCCAGTACATCATCATCCCTTGTGCCACCACTGAGCGCTGGTAACTCAAGGCGTGTACTGACGGAAGAAGTAATGCAGACCCAGCGTCACATGGTTCATGCTGTTAATGCGGTGTGTTCCGAACTGAAAGAAATAAAAACTATTGTCACAAATAAGTGGTTCACTTAAAGAAAAAATAAAAAGTTTGAATTCACTTGCCTTTTTACATTCCATTTATTACATTTATATGCCGCTGTATTGCCATAGCATTATGCACTTCATTAGGAGGGCCAGGGTCGGGTTCATTATCTTCAGTATGGGCGTTTGATGGAACAGGTATACCATTCTTTTGAGCAATGTTGTGCAACACTGCGCAAGCCACCACTATGCGGCAAACCTTTGTAGGGCTATACAATACTGTGCCACCAGAGGTATCCAAGCACCTCCAGCGTCATTTTTGCAGACGAATAGTGCGTTCGACCACTGAACGCGTCCGGCAATGCTTCTCATTATAACGCCGTTCTTGTTTGGTTTGGGGTCTAGTTAGTGGAGTTAGTAGCCACGTTCTAAGGGGATAACCATGGTCTCCTGAGAGGTAAAACATTTTAAAAACAATTTTAAGAAATTATAACAAAACAATGAATGTAAATACAATGGGACAATTATAACATTTCAAGTGCTAGGCAGAGGTAACAATTATAAACAATATTATAAGAATACTTTAAAGAAAGTACATGCTTGTAAAATAGCCTACAGATAGCATTTAGTTTTTTCCAGGGCAATATTGATTCAATATAACATTTCACTTAATTGTTAATTGCTATAAAACATGTTTTGTTTCCTGAAAATTTGCATGGATTAATGTGAAATTTTGTTTTAAAAAAATATAAAAATAAGTGTGGGTTTGTTTATCATTGGAGATTATAATTATACCTAAAAGACAAAACATTTTAAAAGGTATGCTTTAAACACATTTGCATCATTACTCAATTACAATTTCATGCGCATTCCTGCCGACTTACCAAGAAGCCATCCATCACGCACAGCTCCTATTTGCAGTCTGTTCCCTACACTGCTGTTGGACAAAATGTAGGAATCATGAGTTGACCCAGGCCATCTCGCAACTACATTTGTCAGAGACATATGCGCATCACATATGATCTGCACGTTCAAAGAATGAAAATGTTTTCGGTTAACAAAAGCAAATTCATTCTCAAATGGTGCCTTTATTGCAACATGAGTGCAGTCAATAGCACCGATTACATTGGGAAAACCAGCGATTGCTGCAAATTGCATTTTGATGTTGGCCTGTTCAGCTTGCGTATGAGGAAAACGGATGTATTGGGGTGCCATCCCCACTATGGCATCCCATACATATGGCATGACACGGCTCAGGGATGACTGCGACATACCCGATCGGTCTGCCAACTCTCGCTGGAAAGTACCAGTGGCCAAGTGGCCTAATGTGGTCAATACTTGTACAGGAACACACAGCGAGTGGTTTCTCCGCGAGGATCTTTCCAATACTGACCGTAATTCAGAACACAATTCCAAGAGGATGGCTCTTGGGAATCAAAATTTGCTCATGAGCCAATCATCATCATGAGCAAGGAAATCTTCACGGTCTCTGAAAACACGCTCCCTCCGTAGAGCGTCATTAGCAAGGTACGCACATACCTTTTTATAGCCCACTAATTTAAAAAAAATAGTAAATTCAAAGTATTTGCACCTTGTTAAGAATGCTGATAATGATAATTCAGGTTGATGCAATTTGATTTATTGGGTGATGTAATAGGATAATTTAGAAGTTTTTCATTTTAAATAGTTATTGGATTTTGGGCCAGTTGGTGTTGCCAAAACACATACTCTTCTAAAAGAGTGCGTACGCACAGTCAAGAGCATCCTTACGGTGCGCACTTGTTTACGGCAAGTTTATTTTTTATAAATCCCGATATGTGCGTGGAAAAATGCGTACGCATATTTCTATGCCCATTTGGGCGTACGCATCATTTATACATCAGGCCCCAGGACCTAATTCCAGGATCTAAAGCACTGTCACACTAAAAAAACATCCGAGAAGTTCAGAAGCTTCAAATAGAATGAACTAACGTTTTTGTTATAGTACGAAGCCCCTAGATGTATAAAGGAGGAGAAAAAAATGGCAGAAAAAAAAGTCATGTTTTGCGTTATAACCCCAAACTTTTGCGATATAACCCAAAAAACAAAAGCTTTGGGTTATAGCGCAAATGATTTGGGTTATATCGCAAATGTTTTGGGTTTTAACGCAAAAGCTTTGGGTTATATCACAAAAGTTTTGTGTTATAATGCAAAATATGACTTTTTTTCTGCCATTTTTTTCTCTTCCATTGTCCCCTTAGAGACCCTTTAGTAGGTTTTCTCAGTTGAATATGAAAAAAAAATATCACTGATTATCAATGCGGGAATGAATGGCGCATTGTCCAAGTGCAAGTTGATCTGTAGCTAAACTATTTACTTTGGGTGAAAGCGCCATTTAGCGATCATTGTGTGTCAGCGACAGCTTCCCATTCAAAACAATAGGCGGTCATATGACCGGTGAATCACGTTAAAAGTAGGTGACACTGGCACAGCGCTTCTAGTGTTAACGCCAAGCCATGTTACTCAAACATTCCTTTTACAATGTTTGTAGTGTGACAGGGGACCTTATGCTGCTGAAATAGATCACTGCCATTAGGGAATAAAGTTGCCATGTAAAGGTGTACTTGATCTGCAACAATGGTAGGTGACATTAGGTACAGTAGGTCATCCACATGAATGTCAAGACCCAAGGTTTCCCAGCAAACATTACGGACAGGATCTCACTGGGTCTGCTGGTTTGCCTTCCTACCATAGTGCTTCCTGGGGCTAGCTCTTTATCCATGTACAGTGACGTATCCACATGATTTAAAATCAAATGTGATTGATCCGTCCAGGCCACCTTCTTTCATTGCTCTATGGTCCACATCTGAAGTGCCAATTTTGCCCGCTTTTGGTTGCGGACAGGGTCAGCATGGGATCTGTTACTGTACCAGTCTGCAGTTAAGCAGTGACCAGCTGTTTTGGAGATACACTGACCCTGTTGTCTCTTTTGACAACCTTTGTTGTCAAAGTTGCTCAGACGCTTACCCCTAGTCATTTTTCCTGCAGCAACACAAAAACTGACTTTACTGTTATTTACAGTACTTTACCTGTCATTGGGTTTAATGTTATGGTTTATTCATTATCTACAAGTATACTGTTTATCCTGAGTAGGGTGAAATGGAGGATCCTATGGGTATTAATGAACAATTAATGTCTTCGCGAGGAAGGAAACCCACCAAGCAATGGAAAAACATGCAGTTGAAGGTGAGAATCAAACCCAGTTATCCTGCTGCCTAAAGAAATTGTAATTCTTTATAATTTTAGAACTAATCTGATTATATTGTGTAGTTCTTTAACTTTAGAAGAAAATTTTAATTAAGTAAATTAATCTTGAATTAAGGAGCAGATGTATACTGTAGAGAAACTAAATCTGACTGGACTCCATTGATATCTCTTTTCTATCCTAAAACCAATATGGAAAAATTACATCACTTATTTTAATTTGTATTATTGCCTGATCAAATCGCTAAGTAAGGTAAGCTAGTTAATATCATCATCTAGATAGCTAGTTAATGTGATAAAAATCCTCAAATCTACAACTGCCTACTACAACTGCAATATATCATTCGCATTACTATTACCTTCTTCTTCTTTGTCTTTCGGCTGTTCCCTTTCAGGGGTCGCCACAGCGAATCATCTGCCTCCATCAAACCCTATCCTCTGCATCCTCTTCTCTCACACCAACTAACTTCATGTCCTCTCTCACTGCATCCAATCTCCTCTTTGGTCTTCCTCTAGACCTCCTGCCTGGCAGTTCCAACCTCAGCATCCTTCTACCGATATGCTCACCATCTCTCCTCTGAACATGTCCAAACCACCTCAATCTGGCCTCTCTGACTTTATCTCCAAAACATCTCACATGGGTTGTCCCTCTGATGAACTCATTCTTGATCCTATCCATCCTTGTCACTCCCAAGGAGAACCTCAACATCTTCAGCTCTGCTACCTCCAACTCTGCCTCCTGTCTTTTCTTCAGTGCCACAGTCTCTAAGCCATAGAGCATCGCCGGTCTCACCACTGTCCTGTACACCTTTCCTTTCATTCTCGCCGATACTCTTTTATCGAACAACACACCTGAAACTTTTCTCCACCCATTCCAACCTGCCTGTACCCGCCTCTTCACCTCCTTTCCACACTCTCCGTTGCTCTGGACCATTGACCCTAAGTACTTAAAGTCCTGCACCTTCTTTACCTCTGCTCCCTGCAGCCTCACCGTTCCTCTTGGGTTCCTCTCATTCACACACATGTATTCCGTCTTGCTGCAGCTAACCTTCATTCCTCTGCTTTCCGGAGCGTACCTCCACCTCTCCAAATTTTCTTCCATCTGTTCCCTGCTCTCGCTACAAAGTACAATGTCCTCTGCAAACATCATAGTCCATGGAGACTCCTGTCTAACCTCATCTGTCATCCTGTCCATCACCAGAACAAACAAAAAGGGGCTTAGGGCCGATCCTTGATGCAAACCCACCTCCACCTTGAACTCTTCTGTCACACCTACAGCACATCTCACCACTGTCTTAGCACCACTCTAACATACTTCTCTGCCACTCCAGACTTCCTCATACAACACCACAACTCCTCTCTCGGCACCCTGTCATACGCCTTCTCTAAATCTACAGTACAAGGACACAATGCAACTCTTTATTACCTTGTCTGTACTTCTCCACCAGCATCCTCAAAGCAAAT
The DNA here is from genome assembly GCA_030522415.1 of Channallabes apus. NCBI lineage: Eukaryota > Metazoa > Chordata > Actinopteri > Siluriformes > Clariidae > Channallabes > Channallabes apus. The sequence goes on from CM060106.1 coordinate 50,417,507, forward strand.
ACTGCATCTGATGTACTCTTTCTAGGCATGAAACCATATTGCTGCTCACAAATGCTCACCTCTGCCCTTAACCTAGCTTCCACTACTCTTTCCCACAGCTTCATTGTATGGCTCATTAGCTTTATGCCTCTGTAATTGCCACAGCTCTGCACATCTCCCTTGTTCTTAAAAATCGGCACCAATACACTTCTCCTCCATTCCTCTGGAATCCTCTCGCTGTCCAAGATCTTGTTAAACAAACTAGTCAGTAACTCGACTGCCACCTCTCCTAAGCACTTCCATACCTCCACAGGTATTTCATCCGGACCAACAGCCTTTCCACTCTTCATCCTCTTCAACGCCCTTCTCACCTCACTTTTACTAATATTTGCTACTTCCTGCTCCACAACAGTCACCTCTTCTACTCTTTGTTCTCTTTCATTTTCCTCATTCATCAACTCCTCAAAGTACCCCTTCCATCTTCCCATCACCCTCCTGGCATCTGTCAGTATATTTCCATCTCTATCTTTAATCACTCTAACCTGCTGCACATCCTTCCCATCTCTAACTTTCTGCCTCGCCAACCTGTACAGATCTACCTCACCCTCCTTACTGTCCAGCCTAGCATACAAGTCCTCATATGCTCTTTGTTTCGCCTTTGCCACCTCTACCTTCACCTTACGCTGCATATCCCTGTACTCCTGTCTACTCTCTTCAGTCCTCTCAGAGTCCCACTTCTTCTTAGCTAGCCTCTTTCCCTGTGTACACTCCTTGGACTTCCTCGTTCCACCACCAAGTCTCCTTGTCCACTTTTCCCTTACCTGATTGTAACGCTCAGATTTAATTTTAGAGCTAATTACACTAAATCGGGGTCTTAAGTCTATATACAGGCTGATAACTTTTACTTCCGGTATTGCGCAACCTTCGCGGAGCAAGGAAAGACGCACGACAACAACAACAACAATTGAACCAAACCACAGTGTATTATGTACAAAAGAAATTATATACAAACAAACAAAAAAATGCAACTACAAAATAATATATACAGTGGTGTGAAAAACTATTTGCCCCCCTCCTGATTTCTTATTCTTTTGCGTTTGTCACACAAAATGTTTCTGATCATCAAACACATTTAACTATTAGTCAAAGATAATACAAGTAAACACAAAATGCAGTTTTTAAATGAGGGGTTTTATTATTTAGGGAGAAAAAAAATCCAAACCTACAGTACATGGCCCTGTGTGAAAAAGTAATAGCCCCCTGAACCTAATAACTGGTTGGGCCACCGTTAGCAGCAATAACTGCAATCAAGCGTTTGCGATAACTTGCAACGAGTCTTTTACAGCGCTCTGGAGGAATTTTGGCCCACTCATCTTTGCAGAATTGTTGTAATTCAGCTTTATTTGAGGGTTTTCTAGCATGAACCGCCTTTTTAAGGTCATGCCACAACATCTCAATAGGATTCAGGTCAGGACTTTGACTAGGCCACTAAAAAGTCTTCATTTTGTTTTTCTTCAGCCATTCAGAGGTGGATTTGCTGGTGTGTTTTGGGTCATTGATCTGCTGCAGCACCCAAGATCGCTTCAGCTTGAGTTGACGAACAGATGGCAGGACATTCTCCTTCAGGATTTTTTGGTAGACAGTAGAATTCATGGTTCCATCTATCACAGCAAGCCTTCCAGGTCCTGAAGCAGCAAAACAACCCCAGACCATCACACTACCACCACCATATTTTACTGTTGGTATGATGTTCTTTTTCTGAAATGCTGTGTTACTTTTACGCCAGATGTAACGGGACACGCACCTTCCAAAAAGTTCAACTTTTGTCTCGTCGGTTCACAAGGTATTTTCCCAAAAGTCTTTGCAATCACTGAGATGTTTTTTAGCAAAATTGAGACGAGCCTTAATGTTCTTTTTGCTTAAAAGTGGTTTGCGCCTTGGAAATCTGCCATGCAGGCCGTTTTTGCTCAGTCTCTTTCTTACGGTGGAGTCGTGAACACTGACCTTAATTGAGGCAAGTGAGGCCTGCAGTTCTTTAGATGTTGTCCTGGGGTCTTTTGTGGCCTCTCGGATGAGTTGTCTCTGCGCTCTTGGGGTAATTTTGGTCGGCCGGCCACTCCTGGGAAGGTTCACCACTGTTCCATGTTTTTGCTATTTGTGGATAATGGCTCTCACTGTGGTTCACTGGAGTCCAAAAGCTTTAGAAATGGCTTTATAACCTTTACCAGACTGATAGATCTCAATTACTTTTGTTCTCATTTGTTCCTGAATTTCTTTGGATCTTGGCATGATGTCTAGCTTTTGAGGTGCTTTTGGTCTACTTCTCTGTGTCAGGTAGCTCCTATTTAAGTGATTTCTTGATTGAAACAGGTGTGGCAGTAATCAGGCCTGGGGGTGACTACAGAAATTGAACTCAGGTGTGATAAACCACAGTTAAGTTATTTTTTAACAAGGGGGGCAATCACTTTTTCACACAGGGCCATGTAGATTTGGAGTTTTTTTTCTCCCTTAATAACGTAAACCTTCATTTAAAAACTGCATTTTGTGTTCAATTATGTTATCTTTGACTAATAGTTAACGGTTTTTGATGAGCAGAAACATTTAAGTGTGACAAACATGCAAAAGAATAATCAAATAGTTTTTCACACCACTGTATATAAACTATCTACAACTATAAATAATGTCAGTAGTGTATGCGAGTGTGTGAGTGCGTATGTATGATTGTCCAAGTCCGTGCTATTATAGGAGTGAGATGGTTTACGGGAGAGATGGCTCACTCTCACCAAGAAATGATGGTAAATCCGTGAGAACGAGGAAACGGGATGAGAAGGGTACATTAGGGAATATGTACATGATGATACACCAAGTACCCTCCTACCTGTCTCCCTGATCACATTGGCTGTAGTTGTCCAGTCAACTGAAAGCACCTCCTGACCACCCAGAGCCTGTCTCAACTCCTCCCTAAAGACATCACAACATTTTTCCTTTCTCAGCTTCCACCACTTTGTCCTCTGCTCTGCCTTTGTCCTCTTCACCTTCCTCACCACCAGGGTTATTTTACACACCATTCTGTGTTGTCTGGCTACACTCTCCCCTACTAACACTTTGCAGTCACTAATCTCTTTCAGATTACAACGTCGACATAGGATGTAGTCTACCTGAGTGCTTCTGCCTCCACTCTTATATGTCACCCTATGTTCCTGCCTCTTCTGGAAGAAAGTATTTACTACTGCCATTTCACTCCTCTTTGCAAAGTCCACCACCATCTGTCCTTCTACAGTACATTCCTGTCCTGAAGACCAAACCTGCCCATCACATTTTCATCAGCTCTGTTCCCTTCCCCAACATGTCCATTGAAGTCTGCACCAATCACCACTCTCTCACCTCTGGGGATGCTCTGCATCACTTCATCTAACTCACTCCAGAATGTCTCCTTCTCTTCTAACTCACATCCTACCTGTGGGGCATAACCACTAACAACATTGAACATTACTCCCTCAATTTCCAGCTTTAGACTCATCAACCTGTCTGATACTCTCTTCACCTCTAGAACATTCCTTACAAACTCCTCTTTCAGAATAACTCCTACTCCATTTCTTTTCCTATCCACACCATGGTAAAACAATTTGAACCCTGATCCTAAGCTTCTAGCCTTGCTACCTTTCCACCTGGTCTCTTGAACACACAGGATATCTACCTTCCTTCTCTGCATCATATCAACCAACTCTCTTCCCTTCCCTGTCATGGTCCCAACATTCAAAGTCCCTACTTTCACTCCTAAACTCTTGCCTTTCCTCTTCTCTCTCTGCTTTCGAACACGCCTTCCTCCTCTCCGTCTTCGACCAACAGTAGCCCAATTTCCACTGGCACCCTGTAGGTCAACAGCACCGGTGGCGGTCGTTGTTAACTCGGGCCGCGACCGATCCGGTATGGAAATTATATTTCTGATTCGCATCATTGATTTGGCAAATGTTTTTACATCGGATGCCCTTCCTGACACAACCCTCTGCATTTATCCAGACTTGGGACTGGCACAAGAAGACACTGGATTGCGCCCCCCCCCCATGGTTGCATTATTCGCATTACTATTACCATTATCCTCTTTATTTTTGAGTCAATATGAATTTGTATGTAGGAATTTGTCACCTTCATATCTTGCCCTTTAAGATCAAATAGTATTGGGACCCCATAGAAGCCCAATATCTCTTTATAGCTGTACTTCAACTAGGACATCTTTTTTGGCTTTTGTTGGCCTTTAAAAACTGTAACAGACCATGTAACAGATTTTAGCATGTGTGTGATTTTAGTTTTAAGACTATGAAGAGTACTGTGCAATGCAAATCCATCTGAAGTGCATTATTGTTTTTTTTCACTGCATGTGCAAGGCTGCATGAAACTACCTGTAGGAAGATGTTTGTTTATTTACTGTTTTTACAAGTTCTTAGTTTTTTACTGTTTTTACAAGTTTTTAGGACAGATGATTTTGCAATTTCTTGTTGTCATTGTTGTTGTTAACAACATGCTGCAGTTTTTTTTCTTGGGGGGGGGGGTGGTCTTAATATTATGATATTCTGCTATACTGATCAGTGCTGAAAAAAAAAACTGACTATAACAAAGCACTGGCAGCAACAACTTAGATTATTATTTTTTTCTTAAAACAAACATTAAGAAAAATCACTTAATAATTATTTTTATTACGTATTACTAAATACTATATGTTTTATGTCTGTAATGCATTAAACCCTTAATTGTGCTCATCATGTTGAGCCTGTAACAGTTTTCATCTACACATAGTGAAGCATCAGTGAAATGCATTTTACACTTACAGTACTTACAGTAAGTGATATAAGATTACTTTAGTGACAGAGAGACAAAAATATTTCATTCAGTCACCTTTAGCTTTGATTACAGTCTGGTGGTCAATTCATACTATGAGTCCATCAGGGAAGAAAAACTCCACTGATTCTGACTTCATTTTATTATGACATAACTTTGCTTAGCCTAGACCTGAACAACTGATGCAACCCCAGATCATAACCCAGTTCATATCTTGATAACAGCACACAATATTTATCATATAGGTGTGACAGAGGAAAGCATCAATCAAACACATGACCATTTCATTGTCGGTCTTGAATAATAAGAGTTTCTATAGTAATTTAACAAACGAATATCAATAATATTTAGACTTTCCTTGCTGCAGTGGACAGGGCTGGACTGGCACCAAAAAACGGCCCTGGCATTTTTGGCCATAGCGGCCTACCATGATTATTTAAACAATATGCTGAGGCATATGACACATCAAAGGATATATTCGCTCACTGTTTTGTTTCAAACATTAAACCACAGTAACCTGCATGGAAGCGAATAACCTTGGTAAAAAATTATTCTTAATTATTAATAGGGCGGCGCGGTGGTGTAGTGGTTAGCACTGTCGCCTTGCACCGCCAGGGTCTGGGTTCGATTCCCCGGCCAGGCTCGATTCCCGTCTCTGTGTGCATGGAGTTTGCATGTTCTCCTCCGTGCTTGGTGGGTTTCCTCCGGGTACTCCAGTTTCCTCCCACAGTCCAAAGATATGCAGGTTAGGCTAATTGGCGTTCCTAAATTGCCCGTTGTGTGTGATTGGGTGTGTGAGTGTGTGTATGTCTGTGTGCCCTGCGATGGATTGCTCTGGACCCTGTCCAGAGTGTACCCCGCCTAGTGCCCGAAGTCTCCTGGGATAGGCTCCAGGTCCCCCGTGACCCTAAACACAGGATTAAGCGGTATAGAAAATGAATGAATGAATGAATGAATAATTATTATTATTGTTATTATACAGTCTTTTATTACTCTCATTACAATACTCAGACTTAATAAATAAATAAATAAATAAATGTACTGTTCACAAACACAAATAAGATAAGTCGATAATAGTAAGTGAGTGACCTCCAACCTAGCAAGGATGAAGTTCTGCACAAAACTCATAGTCTACTATTAAATGTTTTTAAGTCTGACTGCAATAATTTGAGCATTTGCACAGTGTTAGCCTACAAATCCTCCAGATAGCTTACTATTTAGTGAAGATGTAGGCTACACTTAACATTTTCATTGTCAATTCCATGGGCTATCATCATTCTGCGTGTGTACAGTACGTGTGTCTACCTAGAAATCCGATAGTCAGCCATGTCATTTATATAACTCTGGGGGTTTATTTATTGTACTGCGTGAAGACTGACAACAATTTTGATCAATCGTGACAGACGTAAGAACACTCGTTAATTTGATGTGGATGGCAATGTACCTAATTGGCAGACGGTTCATTTGCGAATAGCAGCTAGGTACAGTAGGCTAGTGGTGCAGGTTGTCGACAAACAGTCAAATGCACACACACACACACCACAAAAAAGCCCTCTGTCTTCCCTACATAAATGTCCCTCCCTTCACTCTGCCAACATTTTGGCTACTTCTTACCGAACTCGTAGCTATTCTGAAGCCTTCCTCAATCTGTCGCTGCTGGGTCACGTCTCTCACCACCTCCTCCTCCTCCGAATCAATTTTAATAGCTACTCCTTCTTCATCTGTGTAACTAACGTTAACATTACTCTTTTCTACACCCCCTTGTACCGGTCCGGCAGCCTGAGCACTCTGGACTGCCTTTGCACTGTTGATAGATGTTGATGGCCCTACACCAGCAGCTGCAATTAAACGTGTGGTGGTGGCAAATCTGTGATTTTCGCACATTTTGCTGCTTCCACTTGAAGGCTTTTGCGTCTTTTCTCCCGCAGCTTCTCTGCACCCCCTTGCTCTTTTCTGGTTTATCGATTGTTATAATGGACTCATATGAAACTCTGGTTGAACTCTAAATAGCAGACTTTGTCAGGGGGAGCTGAGGGCTGGCCAGGAGGGAGGCAGGGCATGGCCTGAGATTTCATTGGACTAACTCAATATATGGAATATGTCCTTTAAGACAGTCAACCAATGGGCTGGGATTCATGTCCCAGATACTCAAATAAATAAATTGGCCTAATAAACTTTTTAAAAAATATTAAATTATGACTGACAGCCCTTAGCCCAAAAATGTGCATCTGCCCGGTGGGCATTGCCTGGTATGCCCTATGGTCAGTCCAGGCCTGGCAGTGGATGATGTTATTTGTAGGTCTAGTTTAAAAAAACAATAAAAATAAACTAATATGTTTGTGTTTGTAAGTGTCAAACCATGTCATTGTGCTGATTCGAGGCAAGTGCTCCCCTGGGCCTTGCAAAACAGCAGAATCTTCCAGTACACAGCAATCTGAAGTCAAGCATGTAATTTCCCTAAGAGGATGAGAGTCAGTAGGGCAGGTGTAAACAAATGAAGCACCTGAGTTTTTTTCTAGCAGAAGCAGAACATTTTGCCCAGTCAAAGAAAAATCCTTCATTAACCTTTAGACAAATACAGGAGCCAATGATGTAATAGACTCACACTAGTATAACATTTTTAGACAGCCTAACCCCACATAGTTGTTTTCTATACAAGAAACTAAATATGAAGATTATTTTTTATAGTTAGGGATGTAGGGATATAGTTAGGGATGATGCGAATCAGAAATATAATTTCCATAGTTAGGGATTGGTGATAATAATTTTTTTGCCTCTTTACAGCTTAATCGTCGCCAGTTCATTCCTGAGTTCTGTATGGGTTCCTTTGCATGTTTTCTTATTGGACTGGTTTTCTCTAGGGTCTCTGGTTATCATGCACCAAGTCAATTCAGATCAGGGAAGGAAACAAAGGAAGGATGATCTGGAAAATGGATGGGAAGATGAAGGAGAATGAGACCTACAGTAGACGTAATGTACCCAACCTACTGGATTCCTACTAATGTTAAACAATAAAGAAGAAGAAGAAAAATATATCTTCATTTGATAACGAGATCACCATTAGGTGGGTGAATGCACACAAGCAGACCCCCGGTTAACCTTTAGTTGTTAATATCTTTGACTGCTCAGGAAGACAATACAGTGTATATCCTATTTGCATGATGATAAATATAGGTATAGTGATTTTAATTAGTTTTGTTTAGGCTCTGGGTCACTTTTTTCATCATAACATGTTTTAAAGCTTTAGAGCAGTACTGTATTTATTAATATTAATAATAATAATAATAATAATAATAATAATAATAATAATATCAAATATTATATTTCCTAAATAACGTTATTACACCAATAAAATAATAACGCTGGGGAGAACAACTTACCTGTGTGGGGGTGCGTGTGTGTGCGCGTGCTCGCACGCCTGCTGGGGCGGGGCGGGGCGTGCTCGTGAGTGAGTGCGTGCGTGCGTCGCGCGCTCGGTATTGTCAAACTTCAACGTGATCAGAAAATCATTTTCAAGTCCATCCGGTTCGCGTCTGTCTCGATCCCGGTGACCAATAGGAACAGCGCACGTGCGGCAGCAGGATCCAATAGGATCTCTGTATCTAGGGTTGCGGGGAAGATTTGATATGTTCACCATCATTAGTCAGTGGGCCAGTGTTCAGGTAAGGTAAGTGCAGGAGACGTTATGTATATGTAGAGAGGAAGCAAACCAGACGAACGGTCATGTACAGTAAAATAAGAAAAAACTTTTATTTTTAAATCATGGAAAAATTGAGAATGAAATAAAGTAACTGTAGAAGCAAGTAAATATAATATTTTGACAATATTTTGCTATTATACTTTTAAAAAATCATGCAGGATCCTGTTGCCCTGCAATGAGTAAGCTGTCAGCATGGAAGCTTAGTGATTAGTCACCTTGCATATACAGGTTCTGGGTTCGATTCCCACCTTGGGTCTGTGTGCATGGAGTTTGCATGTTCTCCCTGTGCATAGGGGTTTCCTCCAGTTTCAACATATAGTCCAAATACGTACATGCAGATTAGGTATCTGTGTGCCCTGCAATGGATTGGCATCCCGTTGAGCATGTACCCCCGCGACCCTGTACAGGATAAAGTGGTATAGGCAATGAGTGATGATAAGCTGTCTTGTTACATTAAAAAGTTAATAAAAATAAATAAATAAACAATGATGCAATGATATAGCAGTGATACTGCGGAGGTGCAAATGGTCCACCATTCAAATAATGGCGGCACAGTGGATTAGTGGTTAGCCTCGCGGGTCTGTGTGCATGGAGTTTTCATGTTCTCCCCATGCTTAGTGAGTTTCCTCTGGGTGCTCCAGTTTCCTCTAAAAAATGTCTCCAGTTTCATACCAAATTGCCCATCGTGTGTGAATGACAATCAGGTGTCGAGCTGGCAACCAGATCCCTTAAGTAACTGCCACAGCAAAAACACATTTATCTCCAGGATGGGGAGTATTCGTCACCCAATGTGCACGATGGCATGCAGAAGGACCAATAAATAAATAAAATAATAATAATAATGATAATAAAATAATACAGTATGTGATTATTGGGTAGTGCTTGCTCGTCCCTTACCTCTAATGGATGCGAGTCTGAAACATGTGCAGCAATACCTGCACAACTATTTGTAAATGTATCCCAACAAAGTGGTGGTGTGCCGGATAAAATCGAAGGTAGGTATACCTAATAAACTGACAGCTCAGTATATGTGCAGTGTGTCATAAGCTGTGTGTGCATGACTTGAAAATCTTCAATGGAGAGATGCTGGAGATGTTCAGTCTCTCACAGATACAAACACACACACACACTCACAGACTGCCAGCACCATGATCAGATGCTCTACATATGCTACAAGTCTGAATCGGTTTTGTAAATGTAATGTCTATAAGGAATTATTCATTAATTCTCCATGCTTGAAAACAAGACACTGAAGAAACAAGTGCTGCTGATGCAAGTACCAATCAGATTTTAGACAAAGCTCCCTCTATTATTTAAGTCTTAGTCTACCACATATTAAGTGCTTCTGAATTCTTGAATCCGATTGCTTAGTTCAGTTTTTAGTTTATTTTACATAATGGTAGCTCTGAAAATAGTGGCAGCCCAAACACCTATTACAGATATGCTGCATATTCAGGTGTTATCTTTTCTATTGTAGCAACTCATTCACTCAGACTTGAATGAAGGCCATTTTACATAATCAAATTAAAATAAGAAATTGATATGTATAATTGTTGATAAGTTTATTTCCAAGGAAATGTTTGTGTAATATTTATGGACGAAGTCTTCATTATCAGTAAGCAATTGGACAGGGAAGAGTTTACAGGCCACATCACTTCCTGCACTTTCTTTAACATGGCATGCATTTTTTTTTCTTTTTTTTCTTTTTCTTTGAACTAGAGAATCCACACATCCTATCATGTTACTGATTTTTGTTTAACAACAAAAGTACCTGGGATCTACTGTATGCACATTGTTTTACAGTTCCAGAATGAGGTTCATTGTCATGGACATATGAAAAGATATGTATCCTGTAGCTGTAAATTGTTCAGGGCATGGTGACTTAGTGGTTACCAATTGTCACCTCATACCATAGGGCTGGGAGTTTAAATCATATTTTTAGTCTCTGTGTGTATGGAGTCTGCATGTCCTCACCATGTTTGGTGGGTTTGCTTCAGTTTTCATCCAGGGTGCGCTACGCCTTGTGCCCCTTAGCTAGGCACCAGGCCATAAAAAGGTTACACATTGCAGATAACAGTTGGATGGTTATTAATTTTGTAGCGCAGCCACACAAAAGGGACATTTTCAATAACAGGGAAATGGTTGAAGAGCTAATGCTGCTCACCTGTGGCCCGAAGATGTGCCCTAGCGGTTTCAGTTTACCCTTGTGACAGTGTTTTGGTCACTGGGTAAGCTCGCACGCATGCGCGATCGCAGCGTGATGGAACCCGGAAGTGATGTGGGTCACATGAGCCGGCATAAAGCCGGAACCGGCGAGGAAGAGATGTACTGTACCACAGCGCGCTGCCTAGAGAGTCATTGTGTGTTAGCCACGACTGCTTTCCACTGCAGGGATTCAGTTTTCTGGACACTCACAATCCACCTCTCATTCCGTTTCTCGACCTCCCGGACTTAACATCTTTTACCGGTGAGATCGAACCATCTCTCCAGCTCATCACTTTCATACTCCCGGCAATATATCAGACACTGGACTACCATACACACACTCACACACCCGCCTACACCACACACTGATTATCTATATTTGTATATATTTTGTATATATTGGTTTGTGGTGCACCTTGTTTGTTTGTTTATTTATTTGTTTTGTATAATACACTTTGGTTTAATTTATTACCATTCTTGTGTCGCGTCGTATATTGTCCCGCCGCGATTGCGCAATACCGGAAGTGTGGTTTACAAGCCCCTATTTAGATTCCCGAATCCGTTTTCTTGTAACTAAGCGGTTTTATAAATCCAAGCGTTACAATTTGACCGGAGGTCCTATCACAGTCATAAAAATAGGAATAAATACAATGGTCACCATTAGCCTCAACGATTCATACAGAGGTTTCTAGATGGATGGATGGATGGATATCAATTTACCCTTTATACCCTCGGAAGGTATAAGGCCTCTACAAGTGATGAAATAAACAGCTACAAAACAGACGGCCTGTCCTCCATCACACTCCAAACTCTTTACAAAATCACAGTGAATATTGAAGTAATAATGTAGGAACCTCCAGTGAGCAATGTGCAACAAAATTTTTAAAGACCCTTAGTATTTTGAATCTTTTTAGTATTGCAGACATAGTATTACATACTGTACAAGATAGCCAAATTTTACGGAGCATTTTACCATACAGCAGAATAAAACATTACCAAAAGTACTGTTTTTATCTGTTCTTCTTTTCTAACACCTTATAAGCTTATAAGAATAATTAGGAATTTTCTTGCTGTTTTTATTACACAGGTAGAGTACTTTATTAATCCCAAAGGGAAATTCCCATTGAGTGTAAATATTTATCAGAATCACCTCTCCTGCTGTATGTCTCATGAACTACTGAGAGAATGTGGACATCCTCATCTTAACACACACAGGTCTTCATGCAGTCAGGAATCACTTGATTGAGTCCTGAATACTATTATTTTGCCAAACCAAGAGATGGCGAGACAGAGATGAGTAAGGAGCCATAGTTTAGTTCTTACATGCAACTGTAAGCCTTCTGAGAGCTGACCTTCTTTATGTCTGACAGCTGTGTACTGTAAGTGTGTTTATGGCTCAGCACTGGTCAGCTGGTGAAAAGGGGAAGGTCTCAACAGATGGATGGGTGGAAGAGTGAAAAAAGGCCTGAGTGGATAAATAATTTAAATAAGCATTTGAAGTGGGGACAAAATGTGACTCGTGGAATTTTTGGACCCGGAGGACTTGAAGTGCTCTAGAGTAACTTGCATATGATGAGACTGAACAGGAAGTTATGCAACAACATTTAGGATGCTGAAACTAGAAAAATTGTTTGCAGTGTAAATTGTTAAACACATAGCAACAAATAGTGAATTCAAAAACAATTTCAGCACTATTTTAAAAGATAAAAAATGTACCCTCAGCTCAGGTTACTGTCTGGATGGAATGTCGCATGTCATTCTGCATGGGTTTCATCAGGGTTTTCTTGGTTTCTTCTACCTCTGAAAAACAAACATGCCTGTAGGCGAAAGTTTACTCTAAATCGTCCCTAGGTATGAATAAGGTTGTTGTTTGTCTTTTGATTGCGCCAGTCGAGGAGTCGCCACAGCAGACCTTCTGATCCACACGCACAACTTGGCACAGGTTTTATGCCAGATCCCTTCCTGACTCAACCCTCCCATTTTATCCGGGCTTGGAACAAGCACTGCATCCAGTGGATTGGGTTTGGGCATTGGGTTGGAATTGGACCTGCATGGCAGGTGAGAAACTTACCACCAATGCCCTAGGTATGAATACCGTATATGTGTGTATTTTTCTATGATGATCATTCATCCAGTGTGTATTTCGAGGACAGGGGTAGCTCAGTGGTTAAGGCATTGGACTACGGTTCGGAAGATCCCAGGTTCAAACCCCACAACCACCAAGTTGCCACTGTTGGGCCCTTGAGCAAGGCCCTTAACCCTCAACTGCTCAGATGTGTAATGAGATAAAAAATGTAAGTCGCTCTGGATAAGAGCGTCTGCCAAATGCCTAAATGTAAATGTATTCCCACCTTGAACCCAGTGCTCCCAGGATAGGCTCAAGCTCCACAGTGACCCTGACAAGGTTGAAGCAGTTGCTGAAAATAAATGAAGGATTGTTTCTGGATTTAACTATTAGTGTAATATAAATTTTGAAAAAGTCAACTCAAGGTGACATTTTAACCTTGATACAAAATCAGAATAGTGGTTTATGTGCCAAAATAGCCCCGTGGTGGGAAGTGGATCTAAATGAATACAATTCTTTCAAATGTAAAGTGAAGTGTGTAATGCAGTGTATCATTTAAAGTGGACCTTTAATGCAAAATTCACTTTTTAGTAATTATTAGATTAGATATTCAGATGTGTCTCCACAGTGCATCATCAAACTTAAAACATATACAGTATATTTGTCAATTTTCCCATTTTTGTGTTGACGAAGCTTTAAACAAGCCAATTTGATTTTCCACCTTGTTGTAACTTCATATAAGAAGACCCCCCCCCCCCCAAATGGGCTGAAAAAATATACGTCCTTCAACCCTTACCTGTATAAGACTAAGAATTAGACACAATACAGTAATGATTTCAACATCATTAAAATTCAGATTTCCATGGAATATTATATCCCACTTTAAAACACATGCACACATACTGTATAGTGCTCATCAGATTTCCACTACTGCCATGGAACATGCCGGAAATGCAGGACATCGTATCCCTTTCTATAAATAGCAGGCTTATTCAGCCAGAGCCAGATACAGAATGAGTGTACATTAGTGCTGGGCTGTAGTACGGTGAGGAAAACACATATACACATATATACAAACACACACACAAACACACATATAGAACACACGTTTGCCCACCCATACAGCTAATGGATGTTGTCTCTCTAAAGTACATTAGCTTGTCCACATGTTTTAACAGAAACATTGTTTTCTTTTGTATGTTACATTTATTGATTTCTAGGTTTAATTAAAAGCTTAAGAATAGAACTTTACACACCTGCTTCAGCCAAGCTTGCAACTTAACAATGTTTGACCTTCTTCTTCTGAAAAAATTATAATTGTACTATGATATTTTTTTGTCAGTGCTGTGGGTAAATCCTGACTGTTCATTTTCATATGAATATGGAATTCCATCCCAATATGAAGGATCACATAATTGTCATGCAGTAAAAGTAATCCTGCACTTGTGTTTCGTTCGGTTTCATAGCACCGCCATGTCAGGTGAGTCAGAGGAAGAAAAATTACAAAATGTACAGAGTAAATTACAAGTGATTAGGTATAATTAGGTCATCTCAATGTTCTCAATGTTCCCAATGTTCTCAATGGCATGATTGCTTTGGTATTTACACAGTACAGTACAGTCCACTCTAAATCGGTATTGTTGAGATTCTGTAATGTTGGTGGTTATGTGTTATCCTCCTTGTCACTCATGGATACCACAAATGTTCCTGAGAATATATCACTGTTACTTTTTATGTACTGCTATGGTGTTCGGGGACAACTGGAAACAAAACAAAACTGCATATGACTTACTTTTCTCATATTACAGTACTTTTCTTCATCTTAATGACCAATTAATCTTAGTCAGAATGGCTCTGGTGTCTCTCCCAGGAACTCTAGTTAAGTGAAGGGAATTATACCTTGGATATGATTGCCAGACTATTTACACACATTCACAACATTGCATCCCTCCTACCAGTAGAGGTTGCAGCTCCTGAGGGCTAGTCTATGTGCACTGACTATGTATCTATGACTACTTCCTACCTGATTTATGTTTAAGATGTTTTTTTGCATGTTCCTTTAATAACCTAAGCATCACATGGATCCAAGCTCCTCCATGATCTATTGTGACATTAATATACAAGGGGCTTTCCAGTCAAACTGGGATTTTTTTATTTGCGATTTGTCCCCGATTTCCTACCTAATTTAGTCGTATCCAATTCCTCACCGTCACTAGGGGCGCACACACATTAAGCTACTACTACCACTCAGTTGGGCGGGCCGAAGACTATCACGTTTCCTCCAAACCACATGACACCAGCCGACCATATCTTTTAGAACTGCTCAGTCACTCACTGTTGGCGGCGGCGTAACACACACGGAGGACAACCTATCCGCTCCTTCTGCTTGCGTGAGCTCACAGATGCCCCTGATTGACTGTAAAGCCGCGATTAATGTAGGAGCATCAAGTACCCTTCATCCCTCCCTTCTGAGAGAGCTCAACCAATCAGATCTCTCTAGATATCCGGCAGCGAGAGGTTACAGCATTACACAGGAATCAAACTCACTATCTCCGGATGATAGGGCGAGGGCTTTACCACAATAAATAAAGTGGTCTCTTCTGCAAGTTGGTGACAAGTTACAGTATCTGTCAGTTTTCAACAGTCAGGGATTCCACTCACTGGATGTTCATTGGAACGACTGCAGTGGGCTCCAAGCCACCTCGGCCAGGATCGTTGTTCACAGATGTACAGCCTTCTTTAAAACGTTTGCACCATTCAAATGTTTTCCTGTGGCTAAGAATCTCATCACTGTATTGTGCTTTAAGTTTTATGCCTTCAATCACAAGGAAGCACTGATTTGATTTGAACATCCCTAATAGTTGCATATTTTTTTCCTTCATTCATTCATCTTATTCCTGTGCAAGGGTCATATAAAGACTTTATGTTGTATGAGAAAATGTGTGGGTTTTTTTTGTAAGTGTTTCTTTTACCCCATACACAGCATACTTCCACTGACATGTTCATATATTATTGGTGTAGTTCAATAATGTAAACTATCGTGTGGAATATTGCGACAACTCATAACATAGCAAAATTTAAGGTTAAAAAGTTTATTGGAGAGTTCATAGCATTGTATTCTGCTCAGTGGTGTTCCTTTAAATCATTCTAAGAACCACAAACATCCTTAACTCCCATAAAGCCTTTTCATGCAGTTTGTTCTCTTGAGTCAGAGGGAGGAAAGTAACTGCTCTGTTGGGGATCAGAGGTGTGTGAATGGCGTCAAGAGTGTCTCTCAGTGTGTAGTGCTACATGTGTGTTTTTGTGTCAAAGAAACCAACACCCCTCTATTAACAAGTGTGCACACTGCTTTCAGTTCTCGCCAACAAACGGTACTCTGTGTGTGTGTGTGTGTGTGTGTGTGTGTGTAAGGGTTCATTGTTCATTATTCAGGTGAAGTGTGTAATTAGCATCAAACTAAAATATGGTTGCAGTGTACACGGCAATAGTGACAAAAAAAGAAACACAAAGAGGAACTTAAGAAGTGAGTAAATCTCATGTCATACACTAAAGCGTGCATTGAAAAGGCAGAGACTAGAGCATGCTGTATGTAAAACAGTATCTTGTCTATCTCAAATGTCATGCTCGAAACCATTTTTTCTCTTCTTCTTCTTCACTTTTTTCCTTCCTGCTTTTGCACGGCGCTGCCGGCCGTGTTTACAGGGATGGTGATCTCAGAGGACTGGATGGCGGGTTTGGGGAGCGGCGCCTCCACAGTCAGGACACCCTCAGGGGAGAGTGAGGAGGTGATTTTCTCTGCATCAGCACCAGGGGGCAGTCTGGAGAAAGCAAGAGGAGAAACAGTGGATACACTGTAACTAAGGAGCAATATATTTAAAAATGAGGTTCTACTGGACAAGGAAAAGTCAGTAAAATACAGTACAAGGCTACAAGAGTGTATAATACAGTACAAGGCTACAAGATTTACTGTGAATGTTATTAAAATAAGGAGTGATGTCAAATTATGTACTGTAGTTCAGTAGCTAGAGGACTAACAAAAAAGTGAATTACTGTAACAAACACTAAGTTAAATTAAGCTTTCAGTTGTCGCATATCCCAGCCTGGGGGCCGGGGTCAGAGTGCATGGTCAGCCATGATATGGAGCAGACAGGTTTAAGGGCCTTCTTAACTTTAAGTATAAAAGATATAAGATGTCGCTTATTAATACATATTAAATGATTGTTAATAAATTGTTGCATTGTAAAACGATTAACGCATCTCAGAATGTGTTGTTACAGTATAGGAAAATAATCAGCTTCAGGGTAGTAGTGGTGTACTTGTCAGCCAGCATTCATTCCACTAAATCCTTGAATATTTTATTAGAGATTTATTTAGTTTTGCCTTCAACATTTCTTAATATGTTTTTATTTAACTGTTTAAAGTAAGCAATATTGCTAAGAACCAATGCTGATAGGTCGAGATTAGATTGACCACAAGTCAATGTCCAGTCTACAAATCATGTACAGGGCTTTTGAATATTTAGTCTGATTGCATTATTAGTGAACAAGGAGCTAGTGAAGCACGAAGTAATGCAGACCAAATGACGCTTAATGTGGTAATAGCATGCTTGAGCAGATAAGATCAACCTCTTTGTTCACTATTGCTGAGTTCTAATGGTAGTTGATCAATAGTGCTAGAGTCGAATTATTCTTGAAGTGGGAGAACTGGATTGGTTCAAATCAACTTATCTAACTGCATTATGCAAAAAATGCATTTACAGTAAATAACTCACTGTGAAAGGCCCATCGGACAAGCAAAGACGTAAGCAATCCCTCAAACTGCTCAAATTTGCTATATTCTCTGTATCTCACTACATGTTATAAGCGCTGTTGTACTAAGTATTCGTATGCGCATGTGCAAATATGAAATCTGGAAGAATTTGCGAATCATTGCATGAGTTGCTAAAAGGAAAGATTTAAGTCAGTGATGTAAGTGATAAACCACAACACGGTGTGCTATTATAGAAAAATAATCAACAACATGCTTGTGTAATGCTGCCTAATGCAAAGCCAAAAAAATGGCTTTGTGCAGTCACTGGAAATTACTTTTGCTGCATCCAATTTAGTGCATCAGGGCAGTAACACGTAAAAATAACAAAAAAAAGCAGAGTGCAAGCAGAGGCGTCCTCTTGATGGCAAAAAAACTACATACACTGTATGAGGGAATGCGAGAAAGACAAAGAAACAGGGTGCAAGACAAAGACAGCTGAGGCACATGAATGGCTATTTTCAGAAAGCCAGAGATGCTATTATCGACATTTGAGTTTGTATAGATTTGCGTTACTTTGTGAGCTGATCTTTTTGCCCATTTCATGAGATGTACTTTAGCTGCGACTGAGATAAGAAAAAACAAAGCTGCGGTATGCAGATTGGGAAGCGATTGGGATGTTCTGGCTTACATCCCAGACAAGAGAATCAACACACATACAGTAGTGTAAAAGAATGAAGATAAGACCAAAAAAAATGATGGTCTATGTCAGCGCTGACATATTTTATGGTACTCTTATCATTTGAACTGATACTGTAGAAATGTAAAGAGAATTTGCATCTACGTATGATTTGGTGTTTTTTTTTATTTATTTTTTTTATCCTAACCCTAGTCAATGTAAATCAGTACCTCACATACAGTTCAGCTCTATTTTAGCACATTATTCAAAAAAACATCAAACTGCATGATACTGTATGTAAGTGCCATATCGCACTTTTTATGAATTTGTTGTTGTGTTTATTTTATTTTATTTTACTTGCTGTTATTTCATTTATTCTACCTTGTTCTATTCATTAGTAAAGCATTAAGCATTAAGTTTGTTACATAAGCCATAAGCTTTAAATTTCTTAGTCATGCATCATAAGTTGATAATCGTAGGTTGGTCTGTGATGTCATTCTACTATTACATGCATTTGTGTGACTGTGATATGCTAGAAAGCTCAGTATAGATTTGGAAGGCTACGGAAACACAAGCTTTAGACCGTCAGCTAGTGAGAGCTCCCGGTAAGCTAGAAATGTAAAATACAGCAACGAGGTTGTTGTAACCGTAAGCTAACGTAAGCTGGGAAAGTAAGAAACAACAAGAGTGTTGTTAGATACCCAAGCCAAGATTGTAATCTACAAGATACAGCAAACAGGTTGTTGTAAAACTCAGAGATTTGCAAGATGCAGCATCTGGTGTCTGTAATAACAGTGGATTTACTCAAGACGACTGTATGAAGTGTTGATTCTTTGATGCTGACAAATAAACGACAAAAGACAAAGAGATCGGACTTCTGTCATGTGAGCGAAACTTTAAGACATTAGCTACGCGTCAAAACTAGTGAAATAAGCCATCCGCATCTACAAAAGTCTAAAGCTTTTCCGCTGTTTGAACGAAAACAAGTGAACACTGAAATGGAAAGTGAAAGAGAATAGCCGTCGAACTTCACCATGCCGAACAACGAGGACAACGCTCCCAGCACTTGGCTGGGGAGCCTAACGGCGCTCCACGAGACAAACAGAAAGAACCTCAACGAGGCGCTGGATGCAAGAAAAGGCAAGCGAATTCGACTGAATGCAACGTCTACTGCATTAAAGACACCCATGAACTATGCACGTAAGTTAGACATCCTTGAAACTGAGTACAGACCCAAATACGGGAAGCTGAGAGAGGCCTTCATGAGAAGTAACGTTGATGTGCTTATGTACAATCATAAAGACGAACACAGACGCGATCAGGTCGCTTGCGGCGCACCTGAGGCTCAAGGCCGCACAGAATTCATATCTACGGTGGGTCGCTGGAAAGCGGACACCAAGGACACTAAGAGCCACTCTGTGACGTCGCGAATACGCGAAGATGTCTCGCCGGGCGTCAGCGTGTCACAGACAACGGCAGCATCCAAAAGGTCTGTAACTTCTACATCATCCTCAGCCCTAATAAAGAAAGCGGAAGCCAACAGAGCAGCCTTGTTGATTAAAGCAGCAGCCTTAGCAGAACGGCGGGCGTTAGAACAGAAGGAAGCACAATTAAAGGCAAAAGAAGCAGAATTAAAGGCAAAAGAAGCAGAATTAAAGGCTGAGGCAGAGCAACTAAAAGCTGATAAAGAAAAGTTGGAATTAGAAACTGCGCTCGCAATTGTCGACGCTGAATTACAGGTTTATCAGTGTTGTAAAAAACGACAGCCTGCATCAAAGAGCGGAGTCATCGACCCGAGCTGCACACGCTCGAGCAGCCCGCCTTGGACGGGCCACAAACCTGAATACGACAGCTGCCGAAAGCCGGTAAAAGAGAGCACAGTCAACGAACCAAGTAGCGCATGCGCTCCCAGACTGGAAACCAAAACGGTGCTTGCTATGCATGATGCCAAATTAAGAGTGCTTCAACGTCAAGATCGCAAATACGACAGCCGATCGCCCAAGAGCAAGAGTGCACTCATTGAATCGAGCAGCGCGCGCCCGAGCAGCGCGCACTTTCACCTCTCCAACTCAACATGCAACAGCCGAGCGCAGCCTGCGAACGAGAGCGCGGTCACTGAATTGAGCAACGCGCACCTGAGCAGCGCACACTCTACGGACTTGGACGCCGCAATCAGCGACGGAAAACCCTGTCACACATCCCTTCAAGGACCCAAACAAACGGGCCAAGGAAAACCCAGGGTCAGCGTCGCAACCGAGGACGGACAGGTTGGTAAAATTCACAAAGAATTGATTACAATGAAGAATGCCGGTACATCACCTGTCAGCGCTTTTACTAACCCGTGCGCACACTGCAAAGGGGAGCATATCTTAGACGATTGCTTCCAATTTAATGATAAGACACACAAAGACAAAGTAGAATTCTTAAAAAGAAACGGATTCTGTTTCGGATGTTTAAGAACGGGTCATTTGTGGAAAGACTGTACCAGAAAAATTGTATGTTCATTGTGTTCAAAGTCACATCCAAGCATGTTACACAGCGCAGTGCAAGTCACGGCGCAGCCAGTTACACGCGCTGACGAGAATGAAACCGAAAGTGACACAAAAAATACACCACCGGCAGAGAGTCACGAATCAAATGCGCTCACTGGGGCTGGAGGTAATTGCATCCTCCCCATTGTGCCCGTTAAAATAAAGTCCAAGAAAAAGGACACAGTAGAAGCCATGTACTATCACGTGAAAGTCCCCGAGAAGGACACTGATCTGCTGCGCTTCCTATGGTGGCCGAATGGAGATGTGAACCAAGACTTAGTTGAAAATAAAATGGTAGTTCATCTGTTCGGTGTAAAATTGTTGCCTAGTGGTGCTAACTTCGCCCTCAGAAAGACAGCAGAAGAAAACCGCAGCAATGCATCTGCTGTGGCAGTTAACACAGTGCTTAAAAACTTTCATGTAGACGACTGCCTGAAATCTGTTTCGAGTCATGACCAAGCAGTCGCCCTATACAATGATCTCACAAGTCTCTGTACAAGTGGAGGGTCTAACCTCACTAAATGGGCAAGCAACAGCCGTGCCCTACTGACTGTCGTTCCCGAGAGTGAAAGGATCAAAGACATGAGAGACTTAGACTTGAGTAACGATGCACTGCCCATAGAGAGAGCTCTGGGGGTGCTGTGGTGCATTAACTCAGACATGTTCAAGTTTAAGATTAGCTTAAAGGAACGACCTGTGACAAGAAGAGGAATTCTGTCAATCACTAGCTCAACATACGACCCGTTAGGCTTTCTCCCACCTGCCATACTGCCAGCTACAATCCTAATGCAACAGTCATGTAAAGAAAAACTTGCCTGGGATGATGACATTCCCGAGCAGTTTGCAACGGCGTGGAAAACCTGGCTGCAAGAGCTGCACAGACTGTCCAAGTTCAGCATAGCAAGGTCCATAAAACCAGCCGACTTCGGAGTTACAGCTACAGCACAACTCCATCACTTCTCGGATGCAAGTGAAATGGGATACGGAGCTGTCTCATACCTCAGGTTAGTAAACGCTGATGGACTTACACATTGTGCATTCATGATGGGGAATTCCCGTGTAGCACCCCTGAAACAAACCACCATTCCACGAATGGAACTGACTGCGGCAGTGGTCGCTGTAAAAAATGACAAAATGTTGAAAGAACAGCTAGAATTGAAATTGCTGGACTCTATGTTCTGGACTGACAGTACAACTGTTTTGAGATACATTGATAACGAAACACTTCGTTTTAAAACCTTCGTGGCCAACAGAATCGCCATTATAAGAGAGTCAACCAAGTCACAGCATTGGAGGTACGTTAATACCTCACAAAACCCAGCTGATTCTGCCTCCAGGGGGGTATCCTGTGAAAAGTTCATGAAAAATGTCAACTGGATCCAAGGTCCCTCCCTCCTCAAAGAAGCAGAGTGCAAATGGCCTAAAAATATTCATGACACATCAATAAAAGAAAAATTTGATGAAAATGCTGATGAAGTTAAGCTCTCAGCGTTAGTGAATATTGTGAGCATTACAAAATGCACAGACACAGACGCAGTGAGTAAACTGATTAATCATCACTCTGACTGGCACAAGTTAAAAAGATCCGTTGCCTGGATCCTTCGCACCAGAGACATGCTGAAACAAAAAACAAAAAGGGTTAAAACACAAGTAGATAACCCAAAGACAGAAAATCACAAGTCTCTAAAAGCGCAAGACCTAACAAGAGCAGAAAACGACATCATTAAGTTCACTCAAAGACAAAATTTTAAGGAAGAACTTCTCACGTTGCAAAAGGGTAAAGCAGCAGCAGAATTCAAACAGGGAATTCGCACACAGCAAAAACGAAAGGCATCTGTGAAAAGAAACAGCTGCTCGCCTAAAATGGAACCTCTGACACCAAACCACCTGCTGCTGATGAAAAAACAGCCAAACCTGCCCTCTGGATTCTTCAAAAAGGAAGACATCTATGCACGTCGCAGGGAGAAGCAGATCCAGCATCGATCAGACCTGCTCTGGAAGCGATGGGTTCGTGAATACTTGCCCTTGCTCCAGGGGCGGCAAAAGTGGTTTCAAAACAAAAAAAACCTTTCGATTGGAGACATAGTTTTAATAACTGATGAGTCTTCTCCAAGAAATTCATGGGTCATGAGAAGAATCACGAAAGTGTTCCCCAACAAAGGGGGACTGGTGAAACGTGTGTTAGTTAAAACTAAGACCAACACTCTGGAAAGACCCATCGACAAGCTGTGCCTCACATGTGAAATGGACTGTTAAATGTGTGGTAATATGTTATGAAATTTGATATGCAAATGTAAACACCTGAGATAAATATTACACACTTAAAAGATTTAAAACGTTTTAGAAGGTTAAGAATGTTTGATTTCATTGCTTTATCAAAAAAAAAAAAAAAACACAAAATTGTAATTGTCAGTCTCCATGCCTGTCAATTAGGGGCTGGAATGTAAGTGCCATATCGCACTTTTTATGAATTTGTTGTTGTGTTTATTTTATTTTATTTTACTTGCTGTTATTTCATTTATTCTACCTTGTTCTATTCATTAGTAAAGCATTAAGCATTAAGTTTGTTACATAAGCCATAAGCTTTAAATTTCTTAGTCATGCATCATAAGTTGATAATCGTAGGTTGGTCTGTGATGTCATTCTACTATTACATGCATTTGTGTGACTGTGATATGCTAGAAAGCTCAGTATAGATTTGGAAGGCTACGGAAACACAAGCTTTAGACCGTCAGCTAGTGAGAGCTCCCGGTAAGCTAGAAATGTAAAATACAGCAACGAGGTTGTTGTAACCGTAAGCTAACGTAAGCTGGGAAAGTAAGAAACAACAAGAGTGTTGTTAGATACCCAAGCCAAGATTGTAATCTACAAGATACAGCAAACAGGTTGTTGTAAAACTCAGAGATTTGCAAGATGCAGCATCTGGTGTCTGTAATAACAGTGGATTTACTCAAGACGACTGTATGAAGTGTTGATTCTTTGATGCTGACAAATAAACGACAAAAGACAAAGAGATCGGACTTCTGTCATGTGAGCGAAACTTTAAGACATTAGCTACGCGTCAAAACTAGTGAAATAAGCCATCCGCATCTACACTGTACCACTGATGCATTTCGAATAACTCAATTAGAATATTCCTCTCTCTGTGTTACACAAGGTAAGGACTTCAATCCCCAGCGCAAGGGGATTCAAGCCCCCTTAAGCAAGGCCTTTGACCTTATCTGCTTCAGGGGCTTTAACCCCAGCTCCCTCAGGCCATGACTGCACAAGACGTCTGGTGGTCTGGCATCCGAATGTTGGCAGTAGATCTTTGTGTGCTGTGGGTTGTGGGATGTGGCCTCTATGGATCAGACTTGTTTGTCTGGTGCATTCCCTGGATGGAATTTAGAAGTTGGGTCAACAATTTTGAGCTTTTTGCCTGGTAATCCCCAAACATGGCAGGGTGTTCTGATACAGTAGCTCTCTATAGTAGCCAGTATTAACTTTTTTTCAGCAATCTGTGCTAAATTAGTTTTTCGGTCGTGTTGTACCAGACAGGCTCACCTTTGGTCCCTACAGGCATGAATATGCCTTGGGTGCCCACAATCCTGTTACTAGTTTATTGTTATATAATGGATAATCAATGTTATTCAATTCACCTAGCAGTGGTGCTAGTGTTATAGCTGATTGGTGTCAGTATGAATAGCAATATTCAATCTAATAATAATAATATATTCAGGTTGAAATTAATGACCAGGAAGTGGCCTTATCCACGGGTTGTTTAATAATTCCTCTGATATTTTATTTATATAAAGCACTTCTGGGTTTCACACTTATTATATTAACACTTATGTTCTACTCACGTGTACTTCCTAGTGAAGGATCTAGATATGAATCCATGCTCGTCTCTCCTCTCCTCATGGTTTCCTGTAAAACAGAGCACAAACGTTAAAAGAACCTCACATGTTATCAGTTTGCTTTTGGATGCGAGCACAATGCTACAGTACAAGCAGTACATCCATATTGGACCGTACTACTGTATTTTAGTGTGTTTGAATTCCAAAAATGGATTTACCTAACACCTAATGATATTTGACAACTAGCATCTCCATGTTCTTTGTCATTCAGGATATATATATAGATACAGTAAATCTTCTCAGGTTTTTATTTTATTAGTTTTCTAGGACTTTCTTTATAAAAAATAAAAGGTGGTGTTTCACTGTGCTGTGGCAACCGGTTTGCCTGTTTTGACAACGACTCTAATAAAAGAAAGAAGGCCTCTGTGAAACCCATGGAATAACCAACAGCTGTAGTTACTACCATACATGTCCATAACTGTGTATCAGTTACACAAGAAACCTGTGGAACCTTAATAAACTTTAATAATGTTTGTCCAAGTTTTAAGGGTTCTGTACGAATAAAAGTCAATCATGTGATAGTAAAGAATTTTTAGATATAAAAAAAGATATAAAAAAGTTAACACCCAGTCGTGCCTCAAAATGGTGCAGTTGAGAATGATCTCATCCTTTATTTCTCATGAAATCAGTCATAACTGCGATTTTTTAAAAGAAAAACATTAATCCGCTTTGATCATTACGAAGAAATCTATGCATGTCCATGACCTCTGAGTATTTGAGCTCAGTTTATCCTACAATGGTATGAGTCCTTCTCTGGGCTGTGTTCCAAACTGACCTCCCAAAGGCTAGATTTGGGTGGTTCACTTCCTGATGTCTGTTTTTTTTTTTAACTCTATCTTGTAACTGTTCTTAAGAAATGTCAAAGTACAAGAGGAAACTTGATTATCTTTCCATCATTCTCTGATTGATCTATATCAAAATTCACTTTACTTCTCAAAGACTGCATATGATATGCTGATTGATTTTCATCACCAACAAGATGCCTGAGCTACTGTATATAAATTTGAATTAGCAAGACTGACAAAATCTCTAACTAACATTGGGCTCTCTGTTGTTGTTGTTGTCTTTTTTTTTTTTTTTTTTTTAAAGCCTGTTTTCTATTTTAAAGCATGCAGCAAAGTGGAAAAACTACTCAATAAGCTAAAACTAAGGTAATAGCATGTTTGGTAGCTTAACATGTTAATAGCTTTTTTTTCATGTTTGTTAATAGCTTAACAAAATGCTACATGATCCAGTAGAAGCACTGAACTGGAATCAACAGGTGGAAAAACAACCATCTCTGAAAACAATCAAATCCAAATAAAATGTTTCATGTTTCATTGAAAAAATGACACTTAAACTTACCGATAATCTCCACCACACCATCCTTCGTCTTGACCGTGAGCTCCTCAGGAGCGAAATGCTTGACATCCAAGTTCACCTTCCAGTTATCCTGTGTGTGTTTGATCTCAGACATCCCGGTACTGAGCTGACGTGACAAGGCTTGAGCATATGCCGCTGGATGAGCCACAACGGGCGTGTGTATGGAGGGTGAGGGTACCTGAGCGCTCTGCATCAGGGAGGCCAGCTCAGCACCTATGGGAGGGCGCATATAGCCAGGCCAGTGGCTGCTGGGAAAAACATGCATCTCCTCTGGAAATGCTGGCATCCCAAAGGTCTGGTCAAAGAGTCTACTGCCCTGGTACCAGTCACGGAACGGGTCCCAGGATGGAGTACGGAGGAAAGTGAAAGGGATGCGCCTTTCGGTCATGGCTGAAGAGGAGTAAGTTCTTCTGTCGCTTGAGGCTTCGAGTTGTTTATCAGAAACCCTTCTTGAAGGTGCTATCTGTTTGCAGGCTACAGGCTTTTATAATCCTCCACGGCACGCCCAATTTCTTTCTCACACTCTCTCAAACTTTCTACCCCCCTCCCCTCGACACAAATATTTATAGAACTGACTAGAAGGTCTATTCACGGCAGACGTAGCAGAAGAATGGAATCCCGACCTAAGCCTGTCCGCAGTACAGCTGACTAGTGGTCTGTTTAACCTCGTCATGAGTCTAATGACGTACAAACTCACACACTCATGTAATCCCTCCTGCCCCGCATTACAGAATTACACAGGAATCTATGAAAAGATCACAGAAATCTATGAAGATCTTGTCTCAAATGAGTTGTCTCCTATAGTGACAGATAGATGGATAGGGGGAGGAACAAAGAAAATGCACACCAGGACAAAGTTTAAACAGAGCAATGATCAAAAACAGAGTTAAAGATATATACATGACTTTTTAAATATTAGTCATTTTTAACGGGTTCAGGAAAAAAGTTGCTTCTATGTTGCTTCTACTGTATCTCTTGTGAGTGAAGAAAAAAATGATAGGTGTTAAAAAGAACTTTTATATATTTTTTATATATTGGCTGTATACAGGTACTGTATATATACTGTATATATAAGAATTTAGAGAAATGTACAGAAAAACTACTACAAGTTATTTTGTAAAAGTCAATCTATCACCATTTGGTTACAGAAAATTTGGCTTTAATTGTTGTGAATATTTCCTATTCTTCATCCACATTGCATTGCACCACATTGACATGTCTCTGTCTGTTCTAACTAATTTTATCACACAACAAAATAAGTACATATAAAACATATATATCGCATAGGTGTGGCTGGTTATAATTCTGATAAATAATAAAAAATAAAATAAACTAATATAATTTAGATTGTCTAGCCTACATTTTAGTATCATTTGTACTTATCAGTATTACGTTACTTGCTTCTGTGGAAACAGTAAGAGTCGATTAAAAGGTCAGAAACCTTGAACAATTCAAATTTAAGGTAAACACTTATTTAAGTTCATCATTAGTGCACGTATCTCAAATTACATACAAACTGGTTATTTTTTAAGTATTCAAGGGAGAATATTTGAATATGTTAGAAGTGATACTTTGGAAAACTGTTGTTTTTCTATGTGTTTGAATTATCTCAGGGTATACAGTTTACAGTGTGTGTGATTAGAGATGTGTTTATTGTTTAGGTAAGTGTTAGATACTGGAGCTTTGTGGAGCTACGACTGTGATTCTGCACTCTGTCAGTCAGCACTCACAGGAGCTATGTCTGTGTGTGTGTGTGTGGGGGGGGGGGGGGGGCAAAAATTAATATAGGTCAATAATATTTTATATTATACAGAGTGACTGCCATTCATTACATTACACATACAGAATGAGCAGCCTTATCTCATTACACATACAGTTTAAGGGCCTTGCTTAAAAGCTGAACAATGGCAAGTTGGTGGTGCTGGATTCTGGAACCTTCCCCATTTGCCCCTTTGAGTCAAAGTGAGTAAATTACCAAACTTCAGAAGTAACCAGAATGCACAGGAGTGTGAAAAAAAAAGCTAGCAAAA
Organism: Channallabes apus; assembly: GCA_030522415.1. Lineage (NCBI taxonomy): Eukaryota > Metazoa > Chordata > Actinopteri > Siluriformes > Clariidae > Channallabes > Channallabes apus. The sequence continues at coordinate 50,445,536 of CM060106.1, forward strand.
AACAATTTATTTAATTGAACTGAAGAAAACCTGTACATTATTAAATTGTATTAAAATATTTAAATTAAAGCAAATATTATATAACTTACAATATATAACCTCAGGTCAAAGGTAGAAATAATACAGGATGACGTTTGTATGCCAGTTTAAGTCACTGAGCCTGATGGCACTCGAACATTCTAGAAACTTCTCAAATGTCATACGGTATCTGAATGAAACCAAAATAGAACTCAGTGTACACGGGCGCCCCCTGTGGTTTAATGTGAGAACTGCTACACTAAAGACTTGTTTTTTCCCCCCCATTTAGTCACCGCACACCTACAGTACATGACACGTTTTTGTAAAAAGAGCAACAACAAAAAAAAGAGAGCAAAAAAAAAAATCTATTGTGAAATTCTGCACAATCAAAAGTCCAGGTTTGGCTTCTCATACAATAAGTGTTATTCTAAATGACATGCTATTAATCAACAACAAACCATTTAAATATTATATTGTGCCAAATTCTGGAGTTCTATCAGTAATATAAAGTTGTATTTGCAATTGTGATCATAGTATTTATTCCAATTTGGTTGGTTTGAACCGTGGTAGGACATCCGGTTACCATTCACAAACTACAGGCAATTTGGGAACGCCAATAAGCCTAATCAGGGACTATCTGACCATTTTGATTCATACACATTCACATTCAGGGATTAAAGTTCTCCGTCGTTACGACGGATTTCCGTCAATCACACTGTTCCGCCTGTCCTTAATGTTTAAAATTCACTTTTCATAATGTTAATGCTGTGTATATATATAGGCTTACATGGGTGTTAAATTAAGGAAAGACAGTGTATTCGGCCTGCTGAGGAGGATGTGATCAAAGCCTGGAGTGGAGCGACTGCACGTTCCTCTCTCCACTCTAAGCGTTTTGTTCACTCCGGTATGGATCCACTCCGGGTTTTGGTTTAGTTTTGAAGAACAACATGTCAGGCTGAGGTATAACTATATTTAAGATAGCATGGACACACTTAATGCAGGAAGGCTCCGATGTTTCGGAGATTGATAAAAGTGTAAAAACATAAATGGAGATGGGCTTGGCTTAGCGAAATTGGGGAGAATGGCAAGCCTTTTAGTTCGTGGACTAAAAAAAAATCAAACATCCAGGTAGGTGTCTCTGCACAGTATGCCACAGGAAACTTCAATATGGCAATAATGGCAAAACAAAGTGCGAGTTCGCCATCAGTCAGCAGCTCGTCACAATGCTGCGGTTCGTGCTCTAACAGTACACATGCTCCCTGTCTGCTGCGACAAGAACCACAACGGAGATTCACACATCTGTGGCCGACCGTGTGCGCGATGTAAAAGTGCGCCTATGTTCTTTCATAGCGGAGCATGACCTGTCGCTCACAGTCAGTGGCGGTTTTAGGGTAGGGCGAAGTGAGCAGCCGCCAGGGCGGCATTTTTTTTATGTCACGTGGGGGGCTGCACACGAACCTGGAGTAAAAAATAATAATCTGTGCCGCTAAGCGGTTTTCTATTATCTGTGATACCTGCGCTCGCGCCGCCCCTGAATGAGCAGCATAGGAGCTGAGAGGGGGGGGGGGGGTTGAGCGGAGAGGAGAGTGGATGGTGGGGGTGGGGGGGCGGGGAGCGCAGAGTACAGTGTACAGTTCACCTCTCCCAAATGAAGCGGACAAGAAGGGGGCTAAATTATGTCTACCTGACTTTCTTACAAATAACGCACATTTCATTCAAAATATTATAAACACACACCAGTAATTTGCACTTTTTTCATTTATTTAATTGTGTGAAATGGCTAATAACAATAGATAATAAAGCGATGATGATGTGGAGGTGAATTGGTTTAGTCTTGACTTCTGGTCGTGAGTGACAGCGTTGGGGGAAATCTGCTGATTGTCGAATCGTCGATTATAAAGTATAAACACAGCGATGGAGAGAAAAAGGCCAAAACTGTCAGGGGCCCAATTTAGAAACAAAAGAAAAGAAGATGAGGAGAAACGGGCAAAAGATAAAGGTATATAACAATGTTCTCTCTGTATGATTAAGTTATTCATGTCATCATGTTAATTAGTGGTATAACATTAACTCTTAGGTTTGTTAGCCTTCTTGCTTATAATGCTTGCTATGCTTACCTTGCTAAACACACACACGCACACACACACACACACACACACACACACACACACACACACACACACAATAAAAGCCTAGTTTACAAACCATCACAGAAATTCTAATGGTTTCTATTAAATACCACAAAATGATGCTTTGCAGCAAGACTACAGCAAGTACAGTTATTTATTTCCATTGTTTATTATGTTAATGTTGGCTATAACCAATATATTTACGATATATTTACAGTATAAGTTTAATTTACATATGTGTAGATAGTTTAAAAGACATTTTCCATTTGCTATAACTCTGTTACGTGACAAAGCATATAATTTGAGGCAGTAAATTAACCAAAGAGCTAATTGTTCCTCCCTTAGATTAGATTAGATTATATTAGATTAATAAAGTGTCTAATGACTGCCATCAAAAACCATGAGCCTCTTTGAGCTTATCACTTTTCTGCACGATAAGGATCTATCTGAGATCTACCCCAACTTTTGGACTGCTCTCAGGATTGCACTTACATTGCCAGTGACTGTAGCTCAAGCAGAGAGGAGCTTTTCCAAACTCAGGTTAATCAAGACATACCTGAGGTCCACCATGTCTCAGGAACGTCTCACTGGCCTCGCTGTCATAAGCAGAAATCATGCAATAGCGGAGCAGATCTCATATGATGTCATTTAGGGCTGCACGATATATCGAAAAAATATCGTTATCGCAATAATGGCATGCGCGATAACCATATCGCAAGGAGTTGCGATAAATACTTTATTTGCCAAGCATTTGTGTGTCCAAATTTGACCAATCAGATGGGCCATTACTATGTTTGTACCCGCTTATATCTTGGCCTGTATAGCTTGGCCTGAAAAAAGTTCAGTCAGAAGATTTTTTTTCACTTTAATCCCTGCACATTCCATACAACTTAAATAATTCTTTTGATCGTGTAAAGCTGTTTTGAGACAATGTCAATTGTTAAAAGCGCTATACAAATAAAATTGAATTGAATTAATCTGCATGTCCTTGGACTGTGGGAGGAAATCAGAGTATTTCCCAAATTCCCTAAGGAAACGCACCAAGCACAGGAAGAACATGCAAACTTTGTGCAAACTTCGTGCACATAGACAAAAAAAAAAATCATATAGCTATTTATAACCGCTATGAAATGGCTCATATGAAATTAAGGCAACTTATACCACTATGAGTATAACTTTCACAAATAATGCAACTTATTTAGAGCTTTACAAATGTACAAAAAGAGAAAAAAAAACACCAGACAAATATTCAGATTTCCACTGGAATATACTTTATTTTTTGTAGAATAATAACTAGTACACTACATCTACTGATGTCTATACAGTCCCATGATAAGCGCTGTATAATCGTACAGAAGAGGGTATTGATCCACACGAATGAAGGATGACTTCAAGAACACTGACAAAAGTGTGAGCAAGAGAGGAGAGGAAGACTGTGAGCATGTTGTTCCCTGATTGCATCATCAACTCATTTGTCAATTTCAGTAAAAGTCCTACAGGGAGATAAATGTGAGCATGTTGGATTCAGGGGAAATCTGATTTCAGTTAGTTAATCAAAGGTATGAGAGGAAGAAACTGTTCTGAGATCAGCAGTGTTTTTATTGAAGATTTCTGGGTAAAGGTATGTGCAAAATATTTTAAGGGGAAAAATACAGCAAGTCTGTATGCTTATGCTTATGGCAAGTCCCTATGCACTGATGCTTAGGGTTCAAACTTAGGGAAAATTAGACCTCATTTTCAATTATTTTTTGCTTCTTCGCTAGGACTTCAGAAAATCCAAACATAATTTCTTGTTTCATTTCAAGCTAAATTATTATTTTTTTCCCAATAATGTTTCAGAAGGAATAAATAATGACTGAATAAATACATAATAAATAATTTAATAAATAATGAATAAATAAGAACAATTAGGTAAATAAATAATATGCAATTAAATACATACAACATGATCAAACAGATGTGGGTTTTTGCAGCCTGGTTTCAATAGGCAGGTACTGACAAAAGCAATGATTATAATAATAATAATAATAATAACTGTACAGAACTAAATTACACTAAATTAGTCAAAGCTCTAAATAGCGATACAACCATGTATGCAATCCCCATAGCCAAGGAAAGTGGCATAGTGCCCGAAATGATACATTTCTACATACAGGTGTATCCGATATGAAACAGTCAAGGAGAGCAGAGAATAAACAAGGAGAGAAATTTACATTTGTATATGCATTACGTTTGTATATGCATGTGTGTGTGAGTTGGCCAGATGCTCGTAATATGAAAGTCTCCTCTGCTGCATCATGCTAACTTTTCCACATACAAAGCCTTATATCGTATAGGTTTGGATATACAGTGCATAGTTTACAGCCAGAGCTTGCAGTTTACACCTTTACACATCAACATCCCGGTGTATACGTACTGTATAATTCATCTTATAGAAAAGCACACAGTTCTGTTTTCCACTAGTGAAAAACATGAGATAAATATCATGAATATTATTAATATTATTAATACAGTCTGTGTTTGTTCTCGCGTTTGTTCGTTTGTATGTCTGTCTTTGGAAAGGGGTGGGGAAGAATATTATAGAATGTCTTCGCCGTCCATGGAGTCGCTGTTCAGTCCCTGTTGGCTTACGTTCGATGTTGATCTTGTCACTTCTGCTGACCTTTGTTGTTTGTTATTTATGCAATTTGGAAGAGTTTCAGGTCATAAAAAGTGCTTTGTTTTGATCTCCTGGCTTTAAGTGTCTGTTTCGTTTTTTGTTTGTAACGCACAGGTCGTGAGAATTTCTCACGATTGTTAGACAGGTTCCTTTGCTCTTCTTTTTTTTGGCTGCTTTGTTTCATTTAATTATGTTTTACCGATATCTGTGTGATGTTTTGTAATCATCATCATCTGATCTGATGTGCTGGAAAAATTGTGAATGATGGTCAAATCTCGGTGCTCCATCGGTGAATGCTGTAAGGAAAGGCTCTGCTGCTAAGAACCCTAACCTTCTTGCAATCTACAGGCACATAAACACTCACACATCCACTCAAATACTACGGGCGAATTGAAAACGCCAATCAGCCTACAATGCATGTCATTGGACTCTGGGGGGAAACCGGAGAGCCTGGAGGAAACCCACCAAGTCCTCCGGGAGAACATGCAACATCCACGCACACAGACCAGGGGCTAGATTCAAAACACCCAACCTCGCGGAGGTGTGCGGCAAAATTGCTAATCTTGGCTATGATAACACCTTGTTAGTTATAATAATTACTTTTTTACCACAGATATGAGAAGTCTGAAGTGTCGTCTTAATTGGTCTTTTCTTTGATTTTCCATCCATCCTTTAATTGATCTGTTACTGTTCCCATCACTCATCAGAAGCCAGGGCTCTCATAGCTGCTGTGACTGTAGTAGCTGTGCGCTTGACTTGGGCTTCGTGAGTGACTGCTGCTCCTGCCCCTGCTCCTGCTCCGACTTTTACTCCTGCTTTTGCTCCGGCTTCGGCTCCTGCTCCGACTGTAGCTGCTGTAGCTGTCGTAGCTCCGGCTTCGACTCCAGCTTCGGCTTGAGCTACTGTAGCTGCTCAGAGAGCTAGAGGAAGATGGACTAGGCCTGTAGTACGGTATGGGCCTCTTGCGTGCACTATAGAGAGATAAACATTAGGCATGTTAGGCGATGCCACATTATAGTAAGTATCTTTAATACCACTGGCATGAACTATACATGCAACTATAACGTAATCCATGATTTCAAAAAGTTATCAATGATAGTTCTAATTCTCAGAAAAGCTGGGTAAAGGATATAACATGTTTGGAGCCAGATAAAGTTTGAGTGGGTTACTATACTATTAATATGGTGGTAATAAGGCATATCTGTGAAACCAACATGTATGCAGTGGATATTGGTGTAAACTGATAAAAAAAATACAATGAAATTGACTTAATCACTGTATGAAAGTACTACTAATACTATTGGATTTGAGTCTTACAGAAATGTTGGAAATTAATTATATAGATATACTGGACACTCCTTCGGTAAATAAACGTGGTCTTACTAGAATAATCTCTCTGTAAAAATGAATACATCCAGAATAATTACATTATATTTGCATGTATAGTTCATGTGTCAGTGCACAATTATTAAAGACATTTAAAATGAAATTTCATATGTACTTTAAACAGAGATAATGATTTTAGGTAATGCTGTCAGCGGAAGCCGTAATGCTGTGATTAGAATAAAAAAGCCTGAGTGGCTGCATGTGTTAATCCGGGTTAATACATTCGCCCCTAATTGTATAGTTATATAAAAAGACAGACAAAGATGCATAATTTGTTAATATCGTACATTCACACACATAATCATTTATAAGCAGTAGGTCACCTCGAAGCACCCACACTGCTTGTGCTGCTGCCAAGCAAAGTGCTGTTAACTGGTACAGATACGGATATTATAAATTCTAATTAGAAGTGAGGAAGAAACAGACTCAAGGGTTTGTCAAGAGGTTTGTACAGAATGGAAATCTTTTAGAATTTAGATTATTATAAACACACCAAATTAAAAACAAAAAAACATCCCATAGACTTTTGTTTTAAGTTATTATTATTATTGCTATTTAGAATTACTTTGCAGGGTTGCTGCATTATGCTTTGTTGCATATTGATCCAACTCATAGATTTAAATTTCAAAACCTCTAGACATCCCCTTTATCTGTTAATCGTGTGGTAGAGTTAGTATTCATCAGATGGCAGTAAACACTGAAGCAACTTTGATTAAAGAAAAAAAAGACACAGTTAGGATGTTGGTTTTGGTACTGTAAAGACATCGTGTGTCGCAGCTTCACCAAACTGATTCACAAGGAGATGAGGCCTAGCAGAGTCCTGCTGCTGGGAAACAGTTACCACGGTAACCCTGCCTCCACATTCCGATACCAAGGTCTGCTGAACACCTTCGTACAGAAGTGAAAATGTGAGCTGGCCTGATTCAGGCATGTTGATCCAGAAACACAGCAAATACATATCAGCATGAAAATAATGAGGATGTGTAGGCTGCTGTTTTACCTGAGACAGAAGATGAAAGACCGAGCAAAAGTCATCTGAATTATTTAAATTTGGTTAAATTAATCTCAACAGATTATAGACAGCACATCAGAGCAAATCTTGCTTTTGTATTTATTATATACTCTCCTCTATGTGATTTTTACTGTATAACTGGAAAGCTGGCAGTAAACAGCGTCACCACTAGATGTCGCTGTATGTTAAAATAACAATCCTTGTACAATCAAAAAGGATATCGATCTAAAACCCATAGTTATGAATGCTGTCGTAACATTTTGTCAGGAAAAAGAAGATGAATTACAGAAACCCCTTTGTAGATCATGCTTCTGAAGGACATTTTTTCCCTCTTTGTCTAGATTTACAAATACGCAATTTTTTCTTCTTTTTTTTAACATGCTGCCATCCAACACAAAAACATTTAAACAATATTTTAATATAATTCTATGTTTTAAAAAAAAGTACTAAAATTACATTTACCTTTGTCTAACCCTGATGAAAAACCCAGACACTATATACAGTACATATGCTAGCCCCTTTGCTCCTCCATACTCCTGCCATCGCTAGCTAGCTAGTCACAACTGGTAGTAAACTAAAGACAGATATAAACAAGTATACACATTTTGATATGTATTGTAAGACAAGTATACACATTTTGATATATATTGTAAAACTATATAACAAATCAAACAATCAAAATTATTTTCTTAATCACCAGCATAACGTAAATTGGCTACCAATTTTTGCACATTCCAGACTGAAAGTAATAAGACTAACAAAATCATAATTAAGCCAGTTTTGTATTCAGAAAAAATACTTTATGTTTTGCCTTAGATTTCTATTCTGACAAATCTGGAGTGGCATGTAATTTGCACTATTTCATACTGAATTGAATTTATACAGTTTGATAGTAAGTTAGCATGTCACAAGCACAGGCACTAACTAGTCAGGGAAATGATTAGCTTAGCTGACTAGCTAGCAATGTCTTTGTTTTGTAAATGATCCAATTTATTGGTTGATTTTTATTAATTTCTGCTTCATAACTTGCTCTCAAAGACACTTACTGTATAATTATTATTATTTGTTTGTCTAGGTGACATTTGCTGGCTAATTTTGTTCACTAACAGCCAGAATCAGTTGTTACTACCTGAGCAAATCAAAGATAATGGAGTTGCCCTTTTAAAACCATGTGTGTGGAAGCAAAACAAAATTTACAAAGAATTTCAATTTTTTTTTTATAAAAAAAAATACATAAGGAGAATTAAAGTTATCAATATATTGAATAAAATGTTTGTAGTTTGTGTCAAATGACCAAACTAATACAATGCCCGGCCAAAAAAAATACAAATAAAAATGCTGTATAATCTGTGATTACAGCACACAATATTGTGGCCAGTTCATGAATCCTGGAATATTCCAGTGCCATCAGGAAAGATAAAAAAAAAAACCTAAACACTTGATATGACCATACCCTGTTCATTCAGTCCATTCAGGTCTTCAGCTGACTTTATTACATTGTCACATAATGTTGCTGAGCCTAGACCTGACCATCTAAGACCACCCAAGATCATACCAAAGGTTTGGATAGTTGCATGATGGGTGCATCACTTCATTCATGAGCATTTCTACACCCACACAAAATGTGATGAGAACGCAAAGGATTGGATAAAAAAAACAGCTGTGTGGCCACATAATCCTCTTATTTTCATTATTAAACATATCTGTTTTTTTTTTTTTGGAATTTTTTTTTTATCATGCAACTTCACCAAGTGATCACATGATTATCCATGATTTTTTTTTTTTTGCTTCAGTTCTATCCTTCCAGGTTTTTTAATGTGCTTATTTTTTTAAAACCAGCCATTTCAAATCTCCTTAGTTTTCTTCTTTGCATGATGTTGCCCAATAATTGACCCTTCTTAAATGTTGAATTTTTTGGCCTGGCAGTATAGAAATCACAATACTTATAAGCATCTGAGAAACTACCCATACACTGCTGGAATACAACTGTTTCAGAGTTAGCAGAAACTGTATTTACCTGGTGATTCTGCGTGCCTCCATAAAGCTGGGTGAGTCTCTCCTCCTCTTGCGGATGGGAGAATAACTGCGGGATCGTCGGCGAGTTCTCTCAGCGTCAGAGTAGTGAGGACTGTCCCGCTCTCTATACGTGCGGCATGAGAGATGATGATTAAAATGTGTCCAAATTCTCTTCAATTGTGTATGCTCCCACATAATTTCTGGTCCTTTTTTAATTGTAACATGCTACTTGCAAAGTAAAAGTGCAGCACACACAGCAGTATCTTTAATATTTAAATCTTGGATTTTTGCATGTATCTCTTTTTAACTTACAAACTGTGAGATGTGTTGTAAGCATAGACTTTAAGGCAAACAAGTACACTGTGTAAAAATGACTTTTAGTAAGGACGCATGTACCTAGAGTTGTTCTGGCGAGTGTGTGGGGACTTGGTCTTGCTTTGTGTGTGATCTCGAGATTTGGAGCGCGAAGAAGAGCGAACACTGCTCCATGAGCTGCTTCGTTGCTGTAGGCTTGATTTGCTCTTCTTGCGGCCGGTCGTGCGCCGATGTGAAGCTGATGATGCTGACACACTGCGCTGCCGGTTCTGGGCCCTACTATAATGACGCCTTTTAGATGAATGAGACCCTTTTGCTCTGCAAAAAAAATATGATAGACATAATAGATATGATAGATGTTCATCGGGCCATTTTGACAACAAATTGACCTGTGCATGGTATGCTGTACACCAAAAGTCACATCAGGATCTACTTAGAAATGGTTAAAATGGAAGATAGATAGGTCTCACTTCTTCACATGTGTGCTCTTGGCTTTAGACTGGAGATCAAGTTGGGAGTCACTGCTATGGGCAGGAGAGTGGCAGCTCCGTCCTGCCCGTTTCCCTGATGACTCAGAGGACAGCTTGCCACCCCGCTGCCGCTCATCTCCCTTTCCTGCCTCTCCCATCTGGGCATGTGTCTGCTGTCGTCCAGGGCTCCTACAGAGGGCACTGTGGCTCTTCGCTTCTCTTACATTAGGCGGCATCTGCCTCTGCACTTCATTCGGTGAGGAAGAAGCCAGTAATCGTAAGTTCTGTAGATGTATAATAACCAGAAAAAAAGGAAAAAAGAAAAAAAGGAAAAAAATGACACAAATACACAAAAATTAGAATCTTTTTCACTTGGGTGAATGTGATGGTGTACTTGCCAAAAAAATGGCAAATATCTAAAAGAAAAGAGCTAGAAGTTTTCTGGATATGGCTTATAGACAGTCCTCTATGGTGCAGCGCATGCAATACTTGGCATGCAAAACCATAATGAGCTGGAAATTATAATCCCAAAAGAAAAGAAGAGGAAAGAAAGGGAAAATATGTGAAAAAAAAACTGTGAACCAAATCAAGAACAGGAAAACAGAGAGTGAAAAGAGAGAGCGAAAGAGACCAAAGAGCTGAGTGGAAAAGGAGGACTTTGTCAATTTTTTTTTTTAAAGAAATGGCTACAAACAGAAATAAAGTGAAAAATAAGTACTAGAACGAAAAAAAAAAAATAAAATAAAATAAATCAGACAACTTGACAGAACATCACAGAAATGGAAGGAACAAAATTAAAGATTCACAATTATAGAGTCACTCGAATTAGAAAACAATTGGTCTTCTATTCAAAAGTAAATTTCTGCTTGAGGATTGCTTTTCCTGCAGACAATTGCTGAGATGTGAACAGCGACCCATTTCCTTTTTTTTTTTTCTTTTTTTTTTAATGGCTACTCTGTTTTAACTCCCTTTTGGTTAACATCCACTTACCAATAAAGTGGCATTCCCTCCTTTAGTAGGTAAGGTATGAAGAGAAGGGAAAAGTGGGGCAACATAAGTGCATCATTAGATTCACAAAATGCAAGAGAAAAAGACACAACACCCTTCCCTGGTAGTGAGCATGAAACAATACATGGAATCAAACTCAAAAAGACACACCAAATGAAATCATTTCAAAATAAATAAACATTTAGGCCTAAAGAAAAAAAAAATGACAGGATGGGCTTGGGCACTCTTTTCAGAACCACTTGCTTTCAAAGTAGCAAATGATTCTGATGATCTGATATACGCATACAGACTAAGAGGGAAAAAATAATTTATCATCTGATAATTTATTTATTTTAGTGAACATGCAAAGGTTTAAATAAACATACTTTTCAATACTTTCACATTAAATTCAATTTCTGCGCCATCGTAACTAACCTTTTGATGAATACCCACAATATTTATGGATGTGCCCGTTAAAACCTGAGACTTCTGACTGACCAGCCTGAAGCCAGGGCTCATAGCAGTTTCTCAATTTTAATAATTTTCTTTGCAAGACAAGAATAAGAATTACCCCTAAAATGCTGTCTTTGACCACCACTACTCTGCACTCACACCAATGGCAAGGAGTCAAAGTGACCCGAAGTCATTACTTTGCAATTATAACGGCTGAACCACACATGACAGGAGGCAGAGTGACCATTAGTGACATGAAGTTGGCGAGGAGAATGATATTAAGTGGGCAAAGAGAAAAAAAAAAGTTAACTGTTTTGGTAACTATGAACAGAAGGAATATTTTCAATATCAACTTTTTTCGGACATATTTGTATTGCTGTTGTCCTATAGGCTTAATGTGTTGCCATTTAATTTGTGTAGATAAGTCGGATTGCGTGAAGAGAAAATAAGGTTAGAAATTGTGAAGAGCAAAATTTTTGTAGAGAGTGAGGAATTATGTGGATGCACGTGTTATAAATAAAAGGCATATTTCCTGTACATTTAATTAATTTTTAGCCAGAACCCAGCAGAAAACGTAACACTACCTCATAAGAATCGTATTACAGCAGGTCTGTATTACTTTGTTCTGCCAAAACACATCAGGACGAAATTGTCTTTAAAAATTTGAATGCTTTTTTTATGGTATACGGTTGAATGAATGACCCTAACACAATGGGTACATTTTTATGGACACTAATATTTCACTAATAATGAGAATAACAGCCTGTACAGTACACACCTCAGTCGGAATAGTCTGGCCCGATCCAATCCGATCTGAATGAATGAAAGGGTGGTGTAACCCTTTGATAATCTGTTCAACAGTTGCCATGGAAACGCTTATTGTTTCTGTCTAGTTGGAATAAATATATTCTCTCTGCACATGTTTGCCCCACATGACATTTCTGGAAATGGAAACTTTGCTTCCATTCCTAATCAACCTGATCAATTACTAATCAATTCACCAACTGAGCTGAGAAATGGTACTGATTGGCTCCTTATTTCAAACATACTGTAGTAATGCAGTATAGCATCTAACCAATCACAGATGAGACTGAATTCTTGTAGCCAATCATAAGACAGGAAGCGAGATTTCTGAGAAAAGATTAAGGAAGTCTAAGTTTAAAGCCATATCTCCAGCAAATTAACGCTTCACAGCGGACGGAACTACTTTGCGCATGTCAGACTGTATTGCATGTGGTCAATACAGTTTTAAGTCGCGACTAATTATTGGCATTGTCTCACAGTTGAATTTTCTCAAAAAGAAAAAAAATACAGTAAAGTTTCATCATGTCCCCCAAATGCAATGCTAGGGATAGTGATTATAAAGCTTTGCTAAATATCAAGAGTATATCTACATAGCACAAAAAACATCCGCTTTACAGAACAGATCTCTGACTTCATGTCTCTCTCTCTCTCTCTCTCTCTCTCTCTCCACCGCATTCCAATTTATTGTCTAGGTAGAGGAAAAGTATTTTTGACTTGGATGAGTTATTTTATCATACACATTTGACAAAGCAGTATACATGCATTTACTAGCATCAGCAGCAGGTTCCGTGTTGGACTAGCGGTAAATACTCACCAACAAGATCAAGGTTTTGGCTTCGGGCAGAAAGAGAAGGAATAAAACCTGGATGATCAGCTAGATGAGCATTTCATTTCATAGATGCATTTAATGTTAGGGTCATTCATCCAACATTATCTCACCAAAACGGTCTATATTCATTTTATTAATGTAAACTTAACAATAGGATCACAATACCTTTAACGTTTTGACAACCCAAAACTCCTGCTGGGATGGTATTTATTTGTGTTGTTGTTGTTTTTTTGCATTCTGTAGCTCGCTTGTGTAAATGTTGCACACGGGCAGAAAAAATAGGAATGTCCTCTAGCAACCCTAGCAGAACAAGCTGGAAAATCACTGCCGGTGTGAGCGCAGCAGAACTCTTTATTTGGTGGTAATCAAATCATTTTCAGGATGTAAAAGCTTTTAGGACTAATTAACAGAATAATCAACATTCACACAAAATTACATGATCAACTTCTGTGTTTTATAGCAAAAGTTAGACTTCTGTACTGTAGAACTACAATAAAGAAAAGGAAAATAAATGTGTCAAACAATAATAAAAACGAATGTACCATAATCACCAAGAGACAAAAGGAATGCGGCACAGACATGAATGCATTCTAGTCAAACAAAAGAAGAACAGATAGAGAGAGAGACGAGAAATGGACTTGAGGGGAGGGCAGTGAACTGACCACTTCAGCAATAGAGCAAAGCTAAATTGTAACGTTGGAAAAGAAGGTTTATAAATCATAGAGAACATATTACTCAGAAAGAAAAACAGAAGAAAAAAAAAACAATGAAAAGTTATCCGCCAAAGTTTTTTTTTTATATATATATATGTATATCATAGATAAAAATGAGAAGAAAGAGAGAGAAACAGTCAAGCTAGGGTGCTTGTCACATTCTCATCTGCATAGAGACCACGTGCGTAGGCAGAGCATTACCTACCTTCCATTTCAATCAGAGACACGTATGCAATATTGACAGAACGAGAAAGGAAGAAAAAAGGAGGAGGGGGAAGGAGAAAAGAAAATTCTCCGCAGCGAAATGGGAAAAAGACAATGAGTTCTTTTTAGTATCCCAATAGCTAATTACTTGGTCCACAAACTCAAAAAGGAGACCAAACCAACCAAAATGTTAGCCAAAATCAAATTTGACAAATAAATGAGAACGAAATTGAACCAATCCCCTTGACCCATACCCTCCCCGCCCACCACCAAAAAACCCAAACCAAAACAACAAACAACAAAAAAGAAAAGAAAAAAGAAATCGACATGAATAGCTGTCTTATTCGCCATGTTAAGGTTCAGAAAGTTAGGGCATCTAAACATTATGAGTCTAAATAGACAAAAACCAAACCCATGGTACAAACTGATCCTGCGAGAAGGAATGGAGAAGGGAATGAACATGCACACTGTGGTCGATGGGGCAAAAAGCATGTCAGGACGACAGAGAAAAGAGCCACACACACCACGGATGGATAGGAGGTGGAGGGGGATGTCGAGTGCTAGGATGAAGAACTAAATTCGGCACACTGGAAAAAAAAGGGACCCCAGTCATATATTCTGGATTTGTTTTGAATACTGTGTATTAGTACACCAGAGAAGCTGGTCAGGGGGAACCCTGTCTGCTTTTAGAAATTTCCCACTTTTTTAGAAAAGTGAAAGATTTATTTTTGAGGATTTGTTATGAGCATTTTTTGATGTAAAACCTGTGTGTGTGTGTGTAAATGATTGTAAATGGCTTGGGTCCCTTTATTGAAAACACTTTGACTGTCCTATTTATTTCCAAGTTTTCCATTTACTCCTAGACAGACTAAGATGTAGGAAACATCAGAAAGAAAACCCGCAGAACATTTCCGGAGTTACTGGGACGTAAAATCAACTGGTGAGGCAGGAAATTCAGTATTAAGAATGTGTAATGGAACTGCAAAAATAATGATTAGTTTTTAGCTTGTAATGTAAAACCTCTTGTGAGCTACAATGCGTTTGAGTTACTGCTATTTAAGAAAAACTCCAGCGCTTTTCAATCTAACTTTTCCTATACTGAGAAAAGAACACATAGCTGTTTAAATTTCATAAATATAAGGATCGCAAATAATTCTTCAGTGGTATATATATTCTGTCTGTTGCAAATTGTACCTCTGCTGCAGAGGAGAAGTTAATTTCGAGGTTACCAGCCTCAAAAAAAATATCACCAATTAACAAAAAGCACCTTAGATTAGAGCCATTATGAAGGCTTTATAGTTACATTTAGGGATTTGGCTGATGCTTTGGGACGTTTCCGTCATTGGATAAATCCTTACACTTTTTATTCAATCCAATGATGAAAATTTCAAAGCACCTCTGAAAGTCACTCCAGATAAGAACATCTGCCAAATGCCTAAATGGAAATGTAATATAAATGTACAGTATACTCTTTACCGAGTATTAATTTCAGACACATCTCACTATCAACTGTTCAAAGGAGATTATTGCTTATTTTGGATGCTTTCAGAATTATCAAACTTTTGATTGTGATAATGCAGTATGGGTGTAATAATATTACCAGCTTTGGCACTGATCAATGCAGGAGAAAGTAAGAAAAAAAACAGCACATTGAATTACTTTGTAATTTATACGTAAGCGTTAACTTAAGTGTTAAATTTGCCATTTCATTACACGCCTTGTTAATTTTCAACATTAAAAGCCTTGTTAAAAAGCAAGATTTTAATTTTCTTTCATTTTTCAAAATTAAATTGAAAATATCATATTATTTATGAATTTTTGTTACTTTGCAAATAAATGCAATCAACTGATTATTCAATCTAAACTTGTCTAATGTGAGCTAAAATAAACAGACAGTCTCGGTTACCATCATATGAGGCAAGGATTTACCATACGTTTTGACAACCGTGATTGGTGGGAAAGGGGCGGAGTTTCTAGGCAGTGCCATTTACACATGAGATTTATGCCATCCGCTCAGAATAGATTTGATCTCAAGTTTGTCGCATTTTTAGGTCTTTTACTCTTGTTTACAGTTGTATTACCCTGGCATACAAATGCCCTGCCTAATGAATTTTCGCCTTAAGAACTGAAATTTTGCAAGAGATTTGCCTCTTAAAGTAAGGCAAAGTAAGCATTTTCGGCACATGAGCGAACTACAGTAACTCACGCACTTCTGAGGGCCGTTGAAAAATTGTTTGCGCCCATGGAAAGCCAAATGAAAGGTTTTTTTTGCATTTGGTGCAAGATTTCGTGAAGAATGTTAGCACGGGAAGTAGCAAGAATAAAAGGGAGACACTTTCAGTTTAATTTTTTAAGCAGAGGTGCTAAGATGAATCATGAATTAAGGTTAAGTAAGATTTAACGTCTATTTATTTGATATTTTACAACTTTTTTTACATGTTTTTTCTAAATATTTTGATTGTTTTTATTTGCAAAAATATGATTAAAGTGCTGAGTGGAAATTGGTAACATTAGTAATATTTTTGGGCGGCTGTCATGGCTTATCTGCATTTACCTTATTTCCTATGGGAAAAATACCTTTTCGCCTTAAGAGCTCGCCTAATTTAAAATGAATCACCCAAATTTTACTCTATTAAAACTGTATGCCGAGTTACCACTGTATTCTTGAACTGCATATTTAAAATGTTAATTATATATTCAATTTCATTCTTAAATGTGTTTGTGGAAAAAAAGTTTTTAGTTCTTTTCTCAGTAAGGAAAAACATCAAATTTCTAGTCCATGTTAATAAGACATTCGCTACAGACGTAGCAGATTTTGAAAAATGCTGGAATGTTTCCTTTAACAATTAATCACTTTCAACCAACTGACTGGAGACCACATGGTATAATGTACAGCGAGTTGGCATAAAAGTTTTAAACAAAAATAATAATAAATAATCACAAGCTTGTGAAACTTCCCTTTAATACAAATATACATATATTTTTCATCTAAAGCAGAGAAGAAACAGTGAGCAGAGGTGACGCTGCCACCCAGAAGGTTACATGCAGGTCAGAGTGATAGTCCACAAGAAGCAAGTAAAAAGAAGCTCGTTTCGAAACACGAGCTGTCTGCTTTGTGATCAGTCTGGAGGAAAAGGGGTCTACGGTGTTACTCAGAACATGAGCGTTCAAACTGTGTTGACAAGAAGAAACTCATACACGTACCCGCTTAACCTACTTGGTCCCGCTCCAAAGTATATGAGTGCTTTTTACACAAACAAGACAGAAAAGTTTGGGCATTTATTTATTTATTGAGTTTGTGTGTGGGAAGATACCATCTAAATTAAATAAAGGCAGAAATGAAAAAAGGAATGAAGCAAGCAAGTGAAACAAGAAAAAAAAAACAGCACATAAGACCTTCTCAAAAGAACGCATGCAGGTCACTATGAGTAACTCCGACTAGTAGTTTAGGTATCGTTCATGGTCACAGTAATATTTTTGGTGTATGTTTCGATACACTGATCAGTTTCACACTTGTACTCACAAGATACTTGCTTGCTTTCGATTTCAGACTGAGAGAAATGAAATAAAGCAAATCATTCTTAAGCTGTTAACGTTAAATGGAAACCTGAAATGATAAATGCACTCGCCTTTTTTTCTCGCTTTTTTTTATCAAAACTCATCCAACTGAGGTTTACAAATCACAACCGACAGCCTGTTAAAAAAAAGCCTGTTTTTTTTCTTAATAAGGCGTTTTTGCTAAGGCACTTAATTGTGTCTGAAATGTATCATACAAGGGGCGTTCAAGTCAAACCGGGACCTGTGATGACTGTTTTTGTGAAAGAGGACCAACAAACAAATAAAAAGACTTCAAGCACAGTACGGTGATGAGACTCTTAGCCGCGGTAAAACATTTGAATGGTGCAAAGTAGACTGTACATCCGTAAACGGCAGTTCTGGACGAGGTACCTCGGAGCCCATGGCACTCATTCCTGTAGACATTCAGTGAATGGAAGCCTGATCCTTGAAAATCAACACATAACTTGTCACCAGCTTGCGGGAGAGCCACATACTGTATGTCTGTGGCAACTGTGTAAACAATCATTTGCACATTACAGGAACTCAGTTTGGAGTCATTACAACATTCCCTGTACAGTCTTGACCTAGCTTCAAGCCGTTTGCACAAGTTTGGTCCATTAAAGGAGTTCCTGGGAGGCTAGTGTTTAAAATGTGAAGTGCATCAGTGTAGCAGGGGATTATACTGTACAAATAAATAACTTGGGTTGTTAATCTCATAAATTTGTTCTTTCTGGACAATCAAAAGTCCCGGTTTGCGGGCCTCCGAGTGGCGCCGTGGTAAAGTGCTCGCCCTACCATCCGGAGATTGCTGGTTCGGTTCCCGGGTGATGCTGTAACCTCTCACATCCGGAAATTTAGAGAGAGCTGATTGCCCGAGCTCTCTCAGAGGGGAGGGATGAGAGGTACTTAGTGTGGTCCCAAATTATTCACGGCTCTACAGCCAATCAAGGGCATCTGTGAGCTTGTGCATGCGGAGGGAGCGGATTGTGCCACCCCCAACGGTGCGTGAGCAAGCAGTTCGAAAAAGATGCGGTCGGCTGGCGTCACATGGTTCGGAGGAAACACGTGATAGTCATCGGCCATCCTAGTGACGGGGAGGAATTGGACACAACTAAATTAGGGAGAAAATCGGGGGAAAAATAATTGTAAAAAATGTCCCGGTTTGACTTGAACACCCCTCGTATCGTCGTCCTTATTTCATTTAAGCTGAGGACTGGTCAAATTGTTTTTGAATGTTAATTCTTGAGTGGAAGTGATTCATATTCCTTAGAAAACCCAAATACTGACCGAGTCAACTGTGATCGTTTCCTTCTTTGGTTCATTTGCAACCTGTGATGCTTCAATGTTAAAAACATAAAGTTTGTTATCAACAGAAACTGATTAACTGCTGTTTGAAAAAAAAAAAAAAAAACCTTACCCAACTAGCACAAAATCCAGCTGGGAATGCAAATAGTCATCAAACAGAGCCAAACAGGCAAAAGCGAGATACCAAAGAAAAAAAAAAAAAAAGAACTAACCAAAAAGTAAAAAGTAAAAACTGAGAGTGAGAACAAACAGTCAGGTCAGTAATGGGGCAGTGAGAGACAGAGCAAGAGAAACCATTTTGGATGAAGGAATTCGAGTGAATGGTGCAGGCGGAGGGCACAGAGGCAAAATAGAGGAGACTACATACATCGCTGCTTTTCTCGCCCTCTAGTCCGGAGTGTTTGCCGTTGCGAACACGTTCGCTGTGGTGGCCGTTCTCCAGACTGGGACATGGAGATGCACTGGGACTAGACCTCTTCTGTCTTTCCGTCCTGTACTTCAGGTTGGACCTGCATAGACATTATAAATTTCTTGTTAATCAGATGCACTCTAGGGGGTAAATACCCCAAAATCAGTAGTACGTTTATAATATGTATCCTGTATAAATACTTAGCGCAGATTCAAATTAGTTCCTGAGTTCACATGACCTCCAGTGTGTAAGCAGAAGGATTACCAAAAAAATAATTATTCATTTCATGCCACATAAACTTAAACAGATAGGGATGTTTGAATTTATTAAATACTGGCACATTGTCTTAATAGGTTTGTAGTTACTTTTAATCAACAAGGTACAGCTGAGACCAAAAGTACTGTATAATACATAATACATGTACTGTAATGTAATGTAATAATACAAGTATTTGGTGAGATAGACGTTTTTGTCAGGTCTTCTCATATACTGGTTGCGTTAAAATCTTTATGTTTTAAAAGTAATCATACTGTAACTTACGTTCTACCTGAAACATATTGTATCTGAAAACTCAAATGCAGAGTGTGAAGTCTGACGCCTCCTCCGCCGACACACCGAAAGGACTTCAATATAAGCAGTTGTGTTTTTTTTAAATCGGTCACTAACGAATGCTGTGTTGCCGGCACACCAATGTGCCACTTGAGTGTTAAGGGTTAAGACCTTAGAAAAAGAACTGTACAGCACCACAAATCTGGTTCCTCTTTAAGAGCAGTTTCCGTAAGGGAATATAAGCATCTGAATGAACATTTGTATGCAAATATAAAGTCTTGGGACATATAGTACTTATCCGAGTGACTTATGTTTATCTTATTATACAGTACATCTGAGCAGTTGAAGATTAAGGATTACTGGGGGTTAAACCTGGGCCCTGAGCTACCACCACACAGACCTTGCATTGTTCAAGTATGTGGCAGAAAGTAACTGTTATAGTTGAAAGAAATTTGCGAAGCACAAGCCGACAAAAACAATCAGATGAAAAAGTTTAAAGTATCAGGTACTCTCACCATAAAGAGAGTCCTACATCACCATGGCCTGAAGGGGAAGATGCCTCTACAGTACTCCCAAGATTAGGATAAAAAAAACTGTCTCCAATTCAACTGTAAAACATGGGAGTGGCGGCATCATGTTGTGTGTGCTGTCCTTACAATGTGAACGGTATACCTCAAAAAATAGACACAATTAGAAAAAGAAGGAAGAATCCTGAAGCAACAACTCAATACATCAGCCAAAAAGTTAAAACAGTCTTACAGCAGGACAACAACTATAAACAAACTTGTAAATACTGTAGTGATGGGTCGTTCATGAACGATTCGTTCTTTTTGGACGAGTCTTTAACTTGACTCAGAAGAACGAGTAGTCTCAGAGAGTGATTGGTTAATTTTTTACTGGGCGCGCATCGCGAAACCTCAGTAGATTATGTACAGGAAACAGAAATGAGTAGTTACGTCTCGAGTCTTGGTTCGAATCGTTGTTCTTTTGTCACGTGACTCCCATAGCCGCTATGCCATGCAGTACATGGGAAACAGAATTGAACGGTTCTTCTCAATGAGCCTTCTACTCCTAGTCTTTCGTTCTTTTGTCACGTGACTCCCATAGACGCTATGTAGTGCTACAGATTCAAAAGAACAAATGCTTTGGAACAGAAGAAATGAGAGGTGAGCTACTCATTCTGTTTATCATAATATGTCCTTAGCTGCATTGTAATATTTTAATTACTGGAACTATAGCCATAATTTGGGCCTGTTTATTGAAAATGTAACATTTTATTTTATTTTTGAACAAAAGAACGAAATGATTAAAATGACTTGTTCATTTTGATGAACGAGATTCAACGAACTGAGTTACTAAAATGATTCAAACTTCCCATCACATGCTGTAAAGTAATGATGATACCATTCATTCATTCATTCATCTTCTATACCGCTTTATCCTGTATTTAGGGTTGCGGGGACCTGGAGCCTATCCCAGGAGACTCAGGGCACGAGGCAGGATACACCCTGGACAGCATGCCAATCCATCGCAGGGCACATACACACACATTCACACACTATGGTCAATTTGGGAACGCCAATTAGCCTAATCTGCATGTCTTTGGACTGTGGGAGGAAACCGGAGTACCCGGAGGAAACCCACCAAGCACGGGGAGAACATGATGATACCAATTAATGCCAAAGATATAATTAATAAGTAGCCATTATATATGAAATCAGCAGATGCCCCACAAACCTGACTAAATTACAACAGCTCTAATTTAAGAGCACTGAGTAAAATTCTACCCACATCACACAAAGGATCTGCCACTTACATCCTGGTACCAGACACCACAGGACACCCCCAAAGTCCCCGCATAGCTACTCCGATGGCACAAGGAAAACCCAGAACCCAGGTTGTTTTAATGATATTGCTGATCAATATATGTTCAGATAAATTTATTTATTTGTGCATTTACTATTCTCAGTAGAAGGTTCCCGGGTGGGCCAGTCACTAGCCTTTAGAATTGGTGCCCTGGGTTTGAGTCCCAATCAGAACAGGGGCTTTCTTACCGACAAACAATCACATAAATAAACCCTAGCAACAGCATTTTGAGCAATTCAAGGATGTATATATTTCACTTGAGCGAAATAAGTAAATGTTGTTTCAAAGTCGGATTGTCATCATTGTGTTGAGGTCATTCGTTCCATGTTATCCCAAAGTCATGCAGTCAACGTATTTCCAACATCAATTCATCAAAGTACTTCGAACTTTCAAAAACAACCAAATCCCATCAGTGGTTCCAACATCTGGAACTGAAATCGCCACAACCACTCAACCACTCAGCATTCAGCATCACTAATATACTGATCATCGGCCTGATCATCTGTCATCGTCTGCACCTGTTTCTCACTTGTCCTACATCAGATAGTTTTTTTATCCTCGAATGATCAGATTGATATTTTGAATGTAATTCTGTATAACCTATAATGTGTAACATGCTGCTTTGTGCTAGGTAACTAGATTTAAGTTTTATTTGAATTATTTGTTTAGTCTTTTTTAAAGAATTTTAAAAACTTTTGGCCTTTTCTACTTACTGTATGAAGGAAACGACCCTGACATATAGTGAAGGATAAATATTCCCCTGCCTGGGACCTATGTTGTGAAGGTGAGACCAGAAGCAGATGGACAATGTTAAAAGGAGTTTGTGGTGTGGTCAGGAATGTGTGTGTGTTCTCGCCATCACCTGCTGGGGGATCTGGAAATGGTGACTGTAGATGAGACAGAGGCGCTGCGCGAGCTGCAGCAGCTACCTCTGCGCTGGGGCCTCCTGCTGGTACACTCCGCTGGAGATCTGGAACACACACACACACACACACACACACACACACACACAAACACATGCAACCAAACCCGAAAGTGTGCAAAAGCATGAACACAAACACACACACGTACAGTACGAGTGTACACAAAGATTCACACAAACACATTTATACGAGCTAATGAACAAAACTGACAAAACTCATGGTCACCTTCATTTTTTCCTTCTATTGATTGGAATCATTTCAGGCTGTTCGTCCAACAGGACACTCAAACTGCACATTTAATACATGTGGAAAATAGGGAGGAAAAAACCCACACTTACTTCTTTCTCAGTTTGCTTTTGTCTTTGTGTTTGTTCTTTGGCGTGCCTGATCTGGAAACAAAAGCAGAAATAACACCAGTTTGAACATGACTTGTTGAGTTCATATGCAGTACATCTAAAGACTCTTCCAAACTATTTCAAATGAGTTAATGATGTCTGGACACATGGCAGTTTGCATGTACCTGTGTCTCCTCTTTCTTCTAGACCCAGATGTGGATCTAGGAGAGACAGAGAGAGACAGAGAGACAGAAATGAAAAAAAGTCAGCTCATAAGTCTAATAAGACAAAATGAAAAAAAAATAAATAAATAAATAAAAACCTTTAAAAAGCATATCGACAGAAACTACAGGGGGTGTAAACTTTTGCTCTCTTTTGTAGTAGGTATATGCCACTGATTCTCTCCTGCCATAACTTATGCCCCATAATAAGCATTGGGATTCAGGTGTGTGTGTGTGTGTGTGTGTGTGTGTGTGTGTGTGTGTGTGTGTGTGTGTGTGGTTTATAAGCCTGTAGCAGCCCAAGCAGGTCACAATCATTTTGTGTGTTTATGAGGCAGAGGCAAGTGAAGGAGGAAGCTAGATGAAGCTGTCAAACTGACACAGGGTGTGAGAACGAATTGCTGAAACTCTCCTGCTGAGAAAGAAAGAGAGAGAGAGGGAGATGGTGCCTGGCACTATTTAACTCTTACTCACGATATATCTATATATTGTACCGTTCAAAAGTTTTAGAACACTTTCTACTGTAACTCCATGATGGTTCCTGATTTTTATTTCTTTCTACATTGTAAAGGAATGCTGAAGGCGTCCAAAAAATGCATGAATCTCCTTTGAACAGTTGATATTGAGATGTTTCTGCTACTTCTGCTCTGTAAAGACTTCATAACGCCTCTAATCTGAGGTGCTGTTAATTGGTCATTTTTCAGGCTGATAACTCTAAATGAACTTCTCGTCTGCAGCAGAGGGAGGTTTTGGTCTCGTCCTCCTGGGACGGCCTTCATGAGAGACAGTTTCATTATGGTGCTTGACGGATTTTGCAAATGCACTTGACAATACTGTTCTTGCAAGAACTATTACAGAAAGGCTGACCTCTGTGTCTTAAAATAACAACTAACTGTTGTTTTTCTTGTTGTTACGTAATTACCTAATTCCATATGCGTTATTTTATAGTTTTGAAATCCCCAGTATTGTTGTAGAATGTAGAAAATAAATCACTAAACAAAAACAAGGAAATTTGCAAGTGATCTAAAACTTTTGAACTGTAGTGTATATATATATATATATATATATATATATATATATATATATATATATTCTCTCTCTCTCTCTCGCACACACACAGCCTTTTTTATTCTCCTGATCTACAGTTTAAGCAAGCAAAAATATTGTGTGTAAAACAAAACTCAAACACAGTCTTTTTTTTGACTATCCCCCCTGATTTTCTCCCTAATTTAGTCGTATCCAATTCCTCCCTGTCACTAGGGGGCTCCCACATTAAGACTACTACCACAAGTGTCCACACAGGTATTAAGATTCAGATTCAGATTCAAAGAACTTTATTAATCCCAAAGGGAAATTGCTTATTCTTGGTAACAGTTGCTCACAGTTGTTATCTAAAGGAAAAGTAATTAAAAAAAAAACTACCAAAAATTTTTTTTTAATAAATATAAAGAGTCCTAAAACAGTAAGTACCAAAAATATGACCCAAGAGCATTTGTAAATATTGCACAGTAATCTAATATGTGTATGTAATATTGTATTATTATATGTAATATTGGGTAGGCCCCACATTAAGGTTATTACTACCAGTCAGTCAGCTTTCCTCCAAATAACGTGCCTACCGCATCTTTTCTAATTGCTCGCTCACGCACCATTGGGGGTGGCGTAACACACTCAGAGGACAACCCTCCTTCCACTTGCATGAGCTCACAGACACCCATGACTGGCTGTAGAGCCATGATTAATGTGAGAGCTCTATCTGCCCCCTGCTGAGAGAGTTCGACCAATCAGCTCTCTCCAGGCCCTCGGCTGCGAGAGGCTACGGCATCACCCGTGAATCGAACCAGAGATCACCAGATGATAGGGCGAGCGCTTTACCTTAAACTAGTTAACATTACAGCTCCATGGTTGGGGGTTCAGATCTTGCCTCCGGTCTGTGTGCATGGAGTTTGCGTGTGCTTGGTAGGATTCCTTCAGGTAATCTGCTACAATCCAAAAACATGCTGTATAGGCTGACCGGTGTTTCAAAATTGGCCATAGTATATAACTGGGTGTTTGAGTGTGTGTGATTGGGTCCTGCAATGGGTTGCCTTAGGCTTAGTGGTTAGCACTGTGGCTTCACTTTTGCCTCTTTTCCACTGCATAGAACGGCACGACACGGTTCAGTTCAACGCAGTTCGGCTCGGTTTGCGCTTCCACAGCAGTGTAGTAACGCTTTAGAGTGGGCGGGATTACTCACGTGTCGTTTAGTCGCGGCGCCGCTACTGCCGTGACGTCATCGTAAACGCGCCACAAACAAACACACAACAATGGAGCATATCGACGGCATGGTGTTCTTCATTCTCGGCATGTGGATGTTTTTAACAGCGAGACGAAGGAGTTTGTTTCAAAAGAGGCCGACGGTTAATACAAAAAGGTGCGTCCGATCCTTCTCTGGCTGTTTCTAAATATAGCGGTTCTGTTGTGTCTCGTGTCGCAAGTTCGGTGACGCAGTAATGGCGATTTTCTCCGGCTAATCAGTGACCAGCCGTGTTTACACGTCACGTTTTGGTAACAGTTCGGCGCGCTTGGAACCTCGGCTGAGGTGGTACTAAAAAAAGGACCAGGTACCAGGTACTGTTCCCAGTGAAAAGCCCCCAAAAGTGAGTAGAACTGAACCGTGTCGTGCCGGACTATGCAGTGGAAAAGCGCCATTTGTGGTACCAGACCTTGTTTTGCAATTTGCTCTAACATTTTACAACATCTTCCAGTGTTCGCAGTCAATCGAGATTGTAATAATAAATTTACTATCAGAAAAACATAAAATTGTGAATTTTGAATTAAGTTTTAAAATGTGAAACGATGTGTAAACACGATATTCAAAAATATACATACATTTTTTAATGAACGATTATATATATATATAATAAAACCATTGCTTGATTGTGAAATCCTGGCTTTCACTGCAGGCAGTGTGTGCAATGAAAAGCTTGGCGTTTTACACAGATACCCCTTCCTCTATTTTCTCTGCTCCAGGAAGCTATCTGACCCCTGGGACTCATCTCTCTCCTCTCTGCTCTTTTTTTCCTTTCCTTTCTCAATCCATAATTGACTGGGGGATTTTCAGCCAGACAAGGCCATTGGACCAGAGTAGATTCTGTGCAGCATGAGAGGCAGACACAGAGTAGGAGCGGGGGAGGAGCACGACAGGGAACGGAAGGACTGCTAAAGAAAGGACGGAGACACCAAGGACTGTAGGTAATTTGCTGAAAGGCTCATTTTTCTTTGACACTTTGAAGGTCTTACGTTGTCATGTTTTGCGAACCAGTTCAGAGAGAGAGAGAGAGAGAGAGAGAGAGAGTATGAGTGGGAGAACATATATATGAGTGTAACATATATATAAATGTAAAAATGTAGAAGGTCACATCGGCTCCACTCTGAGGCTGCTGGGTATATAGGGGTTTTGGGGATTTCTGTTTTTTTCTCATATGAGAGAGAGAGAGATACTATACTTACAAAAAAACAGAAATCCCCAAAAACCCTATATACCCACCGATGTGACCTTCTACATTTAGGCATTTTGGCAGACACTCTTATCCAGAGCGACTTACATTTTTATCTCATTACACATCTGAGCAGTTGAGGGTTAAGGGCCTTGCTCAAGGGCCCAACAGTGGCAACCTGGTTGTGGGGTTTGAACCTGGGATCTTCCGAACCGTAGTCCAATGACTTAACCACTGAGCTACCCCTGCTCCATTCATTCCAAGATTTTTTTGAAGAAGACATCTTGTGCATTCTGAGATGCATTTCTACTTACTATGGTTGTTTATGCATTGCTAAAATAATTATTTGCATATGTAGATATACATATTCAAATAAATAAAGTCATTATTGTACTGTGTATGTCAGTTTTCTCCACTATTCTGCGCTTAAACGTCCTTTTTATTGTAATTTATCCAGTTAAGCTTGTACCTTGTCACTTTCAGCGTATCTGTCAAAACATTAAGTAAACAATGTCGGTTAATTGCTGAATTCTACTAATCTTTTTATATTATATTATATTATATTATATTATATTATATTATATTATATTATATTATATTATAATATCATAAGTCAGGGAGTACTGTAAAAAAAATCTTCTAGTGGCAAAAAAAAAAAAAAAAAAAACATAATGCACTGTGTTGTTTAGTTTGATGTTCCATTTATATTCAGCTTGGTTACTTCATCATACCCTGGTTTGAATTCTAAGAAATGAAACACAACAGAGTACTGTATATCCGAAGGCCTGCAGTGAGATATGGGTGGATGGAAAATAAATGTTCCTATTCCCGCATTTATCAAAGTGGTTTATATCTCATCAGCAATTTTCCAAAAAAAAATTCTTTTAAATTGACACGTATAATCAATTTACAGTTACGGTTTTGGAGTGGAAGTTAGTTCCTGTTTCCAGTTATAGAGAGTTGTTTTCTTATCCACATCTTCTCCTTTGACAAAATGTGTCAGATTATTTTAAATGCATTCTAATCAATTTAATGTAATTTAATGTCAAACTGGGACTTCTGACCGCACAGAATATCGCAACACAGTTATGAAAGTGAAAGTTTATGTTATTTCTCTATACATTATTAATATACATATATATTATATAATACAAACCGGATTCCAAAAAAGTTGGTACACTAAACAAATTGTGAATAAAAACTGAATGCAATGATGTGGAGATGGCAAATGTCAATATTTTATTCAGAATAGAACATAAATCACGGAACAAAAAGTTTAAACTGAGAAAATGTATAATTTTAAGGGAAAAATATGGTGAATCAAAATGTCATGGTGTCAACAAATCCCAAAAAAGTTGGGACAAGGCCATTTTCACCACTGTGTGGCATCTCCCCTTCTTCTTACAACACTCAACAGACGTCTGGGGACCGAGGAGACCAGTTTCTCAAGTTTAGAAATAGGAATGCTCTCCCATTCTTGTCTAATACAGGCTTCTAACTGTTCAATCGTCTTGGGTCTTCTTTGTCGCACCTTCCTCTTTATGATGCGCCAAATGTTCTCTATAGGGGAAAGATCTGGACTGCAGACTGGCCATTTCAGTACCCGGATCCTTCTCCTACGCAGCCATGATGTTGTGATTGATGCAGAATGTGGTCTGGCATTATCTTGTTGAAAAATGCAGGGTCTTCCCTGAAAGTCTCTTTGGTCCGGATGACATGGCGTCCCACATTTCCAACAAGAACTTCGAATCGTGACTCGTCTGACCACAGAACAGTCTTCCATTTCGCCACACTCCATTTTAAATGATCCCTGGCCCAATGAAAACGCCTGTGCTTGTGGATCTTGCTTAGAAATGGCTTCTTCTTTGCACTGTAGAGTTTCAGCTGGCAACGGCGGATGGCACGGTGCATTGTGTTCACTGACGATGGTTTCTGGAAGTATTCCTGAGCCCATTCTGTGATTTCCTTTACAGTAGCATTCCTGTTTGTGGTGCAGTGTCGTTTAAGGGCCCGGAGATCACGGGCATCCAGTATGGTTTTACGCCCTTGACCCTTACGCACAGAGATTGTTCCAGATTCTCTGAATCTTCGGATGATATCATGCACAGTTGATGATGATAACTGCAAAGTCTTTGCAATTTTTCACTGGGTAACACCTTTCTGATATTGCTCCACTATCTTTCTGCGCAACATTGTGGGAATTGGTGATCCTCTACCCATCTTGGCTTCTGAGAGACACTGCCACTCTGAGAAGCTCTTTTTATACCCAATCATGTTGCCAATTAACCTAATTACTGTTAATTGGTCTTCCAGCTCTTCGTTATGCTCAAATTTACTTTTTCCAGCCTCTTATTGCTACTTGTCCCAACTTTTTTGGGATTTGTTGACACCGTGAAATTTGGAATCAACATATTTTTCCTTTAAAATGATACATTTTCTCAGATTAAACTTTTGATCTGTCATCTATGTTCTATTCTGAATAAAATATTGACATTTGCCATCTCCACATCATTGCATTCAGTTTTTATTCACAATTTGTTTAGTGTCCCAACTTTTTTGGAATCCAGTTTGTATTAGCGAACTTGTTGATTTTATATTTATTTTATAGGCAATTCAGGAGGAACCAAAGGTACTTTAGGTGGCTACAAGTATAGACCCATAACATAATTTATTATAAGCATATTTATAAGGATTTATCATCAAGCATATTCATGTGAGAGACTGTGACCTGTGAATATTGAATAATAATCATTTCAAATAAATAGTTTATAGTAATAGAGTAAGGTCTCACACACACACACACATACTCACACACACACCAAACACACGCACCTGTCTCTCTTGTGCTTCTTGCCACTCTTCTTTCTTTTTCCTCGCCGTGTAGGAGATGAGCTGTCAACCCTGTGCATCACATTAGGACAGACAGGAAAGAGAGGCATGAGACGCAAAGACAAATCAAACGCAACACCATTTCCACAAGACAGTTGCGCACACACACACACACACACACACACACACACACACACACACACACACACACACATATAATCTTGCACTCTCTTGCAAATCTCTCTTCAATTGCCTGCCGTTGTTGCTCCTGCTCTGTGTAATCTTATAAAATATGTTTTCACTCTCTCACTTGTAACTTGTACCTTTGGTGGCACTTCTGCTCGTTTTCTTTCTCTTACTGCAATGCTTTAGATTGCCAATATACAATCCTCTCTCGTTCTCTTTCACCTTTGTGTATCGCTGTTATTTTCCTGCTTGCTTATTTTGAAGCAGTACTCCAGCAAATAGCTCACCATTCTGTCACCCACAACACTCACTCCATTATATACACAACCCTGCCTTGTTAATAAACACGCCTAATCCGGCCTAATCTTCAGACTATGAGGTAACAGCGATGTCTGAAATGCAACTGAGCTTTGAAGGATCAGATCGAGTTCACAGTGAACGTTCAGTGACTGGAACAACCGATCCTTGAAAATTGACGGAAAACTTGTCGAACGCCACACGCACATTACAGGAACTCAGCTGGGAGTTATTGTTTCCTCCGAACCATATGATGCCAGCCAACCGCATCTTTTCGAACTGCTCACTCACGCACCGTTGGGAGCGACGTAACACACTCGGAGGACAGCGCTATCCAGTCCTTCTGCTTGCGTGAGCTCACAGGCGCCCCTGATTGGCTGTAGAGCCGTGATTAATGTGGGAGCACTAAGTACCTCTCAACCCTCCCCTCTGTGAGAGCTCGGCCAATTAGCTCTCTCTAGACCTCCGGCTGTGAGAGGTAACAGCATCACCTGGGAATCAAACTCACGATCTCCGGATAATAGGGCTTTACCACTGCGCCACTTGGAGGCCCCCAATACTGCACCGTTATAAAACTGTCTCACGCACGCACACTCACTACGGGTAACTTGTAAACACATGTCTCTGGACTGTGGGAGAACATGCAAACTCCATCGAATCGAACCTGGCCGGGAATCGAACCCGGACCCTGGAGGTGCAAGGCGCCAGTGCTTTGCATGTATAAAAGATTTCCATTGCTATGGAAATTTGTCATGTTTTACAAATAATATTAGATAAATAAACATTTCAATCATTATTTATTTTTAACAATTATCTTTTAAAATAATTATACCTTTATAATGATACTCTAGAATAAAATATATAGGTGCAATACATCTGATGACTTTTTGTTACAGAAGATTTCTCTGGTGGTTATAATTCTATTTATCTAATACCATCAATTCTGTCTATGCACTTGAAAAACACTGATAATTTATAATTCCTGAAAACAGGAATCGATGTAACAAAAAACAGCAGCTTTCGTGAGGAAACTAACCGGCTGTGTCTTCTTCCCTTCTTCTTCTTTCTTTTCTTAGGTGGAGGAGAAGGAGAGCTGCTGGACTTCCTTTTGGCTCTGAGTATAAGAAGACATGAAAGAACAAGAAATAATTCATGCAATTCAAGAAGCCATGCTGTTTGAAAATTGTAGTCATTATTTGAACTGCCTGTCAGGACACATTCTGAAAAAAACACAATCATGGAGAGACCTGGACTCTCACCTTCTACATCACTTGTGATTCCATCAACTGTAATCACATCGACTGATTATTGAACTTTTTCAAAAAAAAAAAAAACTTTTTAAAAATCCTGTTTTTGCTAGTTCGCTTCATATAAAAAAATCTGCAGTTTTTGCCTGTCAAGTTTGGCCCTTTTGACATTTTCCTCTTTTTTTCTACCTGACATTTTTGGCGCCTTTTTTTCTGCTAATAAGCCACAGTGTTTATATGAACCTGCAGCCGTCTCTGCTAGTGTTGTCAAAGCCTGACAATTTGCAAATTCACAATCTGCATAAACACAGCTGGATGAAAAACCCTACTTCTGAGGAGGCGAATGCTTGAGGTTGTTAAATAAGTCAGGGAATTTTGTCAGTCTGTGAGCATGCTTCATTTTCAAATATGGTTCTTAAGTCTCAAGCACAAGGAAAATAGCCATTTTTTTTAGCATTACAGCTTAAAGTCCATGACAAAAAAAAATCCAGTCTCAAAATATTACAATATTTCCTAAGATCTATCAAAAATGCCCAACTTTTGAATAATATGTTCATTCATGCACTGAATACTTGGGGCATCAGAGATGCATGAAGGTATTCAGTCTCTGTCTCGGCTAAAGCATTATTGGAGACCAGGTTGCTTTAATACCAACCTTAACCTTTTCTGTATTTTTGGATTGGGTGTTTCACATCTTCCTCTTGACAATAACCCCTAGGTGTGGGGTTTAAGGTCATGTGAGTTGCATGGACTATCACAGTAATACTGTATCTGGGTCAGCAACCCAATTCAAGCAACTTGGATTCTGTGGCTTTCCTTTCTTCCTCCAACCTTTTAGACCTTGATTTCCAAAAAACAATGCTAAATTATCTTTCATCTGAAAAGAGAATTTTGGACCACTGTGCAATTGTCAAGATCTTCTTTCTCCTTAGACAAAGTAAGACTTATCTGACACTGTCTCTTGTTTAGGAGTGGATTAATAGTAGGAATGCAACAGTTTAGCCCATTTCCTCAAGTTTTCCGTGCGTGGTGGCTCTTGATGAACTGACTCCAGCCTCACTGTGAAACTGTCCCGAGTTCATGAATTGGCACTGCCTGACAATCTTCATAAGAATCCCTCAACCCCTGTTGCTTGTGTACCACACCTTTCATTTCTAGTCAGCTTTTCATGAATATTCTTCAGTACAGCACCATCTGTGGTTTACCCACCTTGTGGAGGGTCGGGATGATCATCTTTCGGGACAACTGCGAAGTCAGCAGTCACTTCTACATTATACTACATGGTACGCTCAAATACAGCAATAGAACCCTACACAGTAAGGTACACATTGTTAGTGTACATGTCTGACATATTGTGCAACACCGTTTGGGTAGTAACTAACTATGGGAAGCCTTGCAATGCATTTTCTTTCACTCTTTATTCTTCTGATCGATATAGTTTTCCATTTGCAAAGCATATACCTCTTGCAGGCATTTTAAAAAATTATTTCTACAGTTTCTTTTGAGGCTTTGTTATGTAAATGTAATTTTCTCATGAGCCGCACCAGGAATAATTTTCCTGCATATCGGGTCTCGATAATTCAGCAACACTGAGCTGAATGCTGCCTGATTTTCACTGAATAGAAAATTATGAATAGAACCGATGTATGTAATGTGCCCTCCTGCCTTCTCTCTTTCTCCACCACTTTCTCTCCGTCTCTCTCTCTTTCCCACTCTGTCTCTCTGTGAACCAAAAAGATATGTACTTCTAGAGTACATGTCTTGTTACCTATAGTCATCATGGGTGACAGAATCTCGATCGTAGTAGTCTCCATGCCAGCCGTAGTCATCCTCATAGCCATCAGCGTACCCACTGCCCTCTGCGTCCACTCCAACATCAGGGGGTAAAACTGTTACCCTGGGAATTGAGAGACTGGTTATTAATAGTCAGCTGCTTCATGTTAATTTATCATTCATTTATATTTGCCTTATTTATAGCATATTTATCTTATGCTGCCATGGTATCCAATTAAATTTACTACTCTTTAGAACAATATGTGATTAAACTTTATTACTAGATTTCATGGTGATGTTTTAGTAGTAGAAATAACCAGGTGGTTCACAGAAATGCTTTCTTGGTGTATCTAAATATGTCAGCATGGTCAATAAATGTGTGGATAAACTAGGGCAGTCAATATTAATGCATGTGATTAATATGGAAATTTTCATGTGTTATTATTTTTTTATGCAAATTAATCATATTACAGTACCATGTTTGACCCTAATGGCTCCCCACAATCACATCGCGGTTACTCAGATGAATGAGGAAACATCACCAGGTGTGCTGAACAGCAAGTTTCAGTGTAAAAAGCTTCCAGATGAAGCTTTCAAGATAAAGATTAAAAAAAAAATTGTGCTGGAGATACCTTCAAGGGAAACAATTTGTACAAAATGTCTGAGCTGTATGACACTGAAATGTCTATAAAAATAAAGCAATTACTTTTATTGCACTTAATGGAGACCACTGGACATCTGTAAGTAACCATACAGTAACTACCTCAATGTACAGTAACAGCACATCTAATTGATGACGAATGGCAACTGCACTCATTCACTCTGGTTGTGTTAAAACAGAACAAAAGCATTTTGCCAAAGAATGTGAGGGCCAATTGCCCTAACCAGTTGAAAAGGAGATAACAGACATTTATCATTCAAGAGATTTTAATTCAACATTTGTTAAATGTGTGACATATTATAAAACTGCATATTCTCAAAGTTGCCTCTAACCAGGTTGTCATGCATTTTTATATTTCAACATTGCACATTTAGACTACAAGACTACAAATATAAATATTTTTAAATTGTGATTAACGGGTGGCCACAGCGGACCATTTGGTCCGCACATACAAGCTTGGCACAGGTTTTACGTCAGATGCCCTTCCTCACTCAACCCTCCCGTTTTATCCGGGTTTGGGACCGGCACTGCATTCAGTGGTCAGAGCACTGGTTGGGCATCGAACCCAGACGAAACACCTACCACGGAGCCACCAGTGCCCGATTAATCATTTAGGTTAAATTAACCTAAATGCAGCTCGTAAACGTTACTGTATGAGGTAATAGAATGTCAGCTGATGACTTGAATGTACTGAATGACCAGGTTATCACGTCATCAAAAGCATATTCCAGCTTGTGAATAAGTGGTTCTAGGAGCATGAGAAATCATTTTTACACATCAATTTTGTACCATAATCAAAGCTAAATGGAGTGAATTAAAATCTAAGTGTATGATTTTTTTGGATACAGTAGCTGTGTATTTATGTACAGTGATTATACAGCATCTTATACTGTAGTGTAGTAAGTTTTATTAAACACAAACATCGCTAGAATTCAATTCGGTTAATTCAAACCGCAATAATAAAAAAAAAACCACACAAATACAGTAATATATATTTTTTTATTGAGCACTTCTTGCTTTGTTCAAGGGATCGCCATATTGGATCATTCGATCTGCAAGATCTAGCACAGGTTTTTAGACCTTGCTTAAGGGCTCAACTATGGCGGCCCAGCGGTGGCAGGGCTTAAACCTTCCGACCCCAGAGCCTCAACCATCTGAGCCACATACAAGAATGCATACATTCTTAGGTTTTACTTTTTTTACAATTATCATGTCATAGACTGTGATTAATCACAATTAATCATTACAATCACAATTAATCACAATTTTTAAATACAGTGGAACATCAGCATACGAATGCCATCCAAAAAGAAATTTGCATTGGCATATGGAGTATTTTTGGCATCTTAGATTTATCGAATGCCTGCCAAGTTGCATGTACGTCCAATAGCCGTTCAAAACTTGTTTGTGCCAGCGGAAAGCCGAATGAAGCCAGTTTACATTTTTTAGCACCATGAATCCCACTTTCAGTTTGACTAAAAAAGCAGCTTCTGCCAAGTGCCTCAATTTCATAGCTTTTTTCAGTGTCTTACATTCAATATATAAAGTTCCCCTTGAATGTGGCTCGAGCACACAACATTGGTTTTATCCAAACTTCATAATAAAACTTGCAGGATGCCTGGTGATGTTTGTTCATTCATCTTATTATCTGCATTAAACATGCCATTATCACACACAGCTGTGTAAATGCGCTGCAATAATGGGAAGTCATTAGGGTCAAACTTCATATACAGTAGCATCATATAATTATTTCTCATTAAAAAATAGTAACATGGTTACTATTACAGTATATGGTTTTCAAAACCACATTTTAAGTCATTTTAAGTAAAGAACTGTCCATAACAAAGCCTTAAATATAAAAATTTATACAGCTAATGCTAAGCATACAATATCTTAACATTTGGAGATGTCATGAACGCAGGCAGAACGGTATGGATCCAAGCGCGGTTACTGACTGTATAGAGATGTGGGGGCGTGGTCGGGGGCGTGGGCGAGGGTCGAAAGCCGTGAGTCCGTCAGCGAAGCGTCCAAAGCAAAAACACTAGACGAGAGCCGTAATCAAAAGGGAAAGCGTGAGGTCAAAACCGGGAAGACAATCAGCGAGGCAAAAACGAAACCAAAAGGACGAGAGACGGGAGTCGTAAATCAAAAGGGAGAAGCGTGGGTCGAGACCGGGAGATCAAAAGGGCAGGCGAACAATCCAAATCGGCAAGCAGAAAATCAAAAACGAGAAAAAACAAAGCGAGGTCGTAATGTGAAAGCCAGAGAAAAGAAATCGCG
This sequence comes from Channallabes apus, assembly GCA_030522415.1. Lineage (NCBI taxonomy): Eukaryota > Metazoa > Chordata > Actinopteri > Siluriformes > Clariidae > Channallabes > Channallabes apus. The sequence goes on from CM060106.1 coordinate 50,481,449, forward strand.
AGAGAATCGAGGTATAAACACACAATAATCCAGTGATCTGAGCATGCTTAAATCGCTGGAGTAATCAGTAAGGGAATGCGAAACAGGTGAGCAGACGGGGCGGAAACGGGGGCGTGGGAAATGCGCAAGATGGGCTAGGGAACAAACATGAGCACGTGAGGAAAAGTGACAGCGAGTGACGGCCGACAGACCGTGACTCGTGACAGTACCCCCCCCCCCATTACGAACGCCTCTGGGCGTTAGGGAGCCTCAGGGAAGCGTTTATGAAAGTCTGAGATTAGCTTGGGGTCTAAGATGAACTTGGCGGGGATCCAGCTTCTCTTCTCAGGTCCATAACCCTCCCAGTCCACCAGGTACTGAATGCCTCTACCTCAGCGGCGAGCTTTCAGGAGGCGGCGAACGGTGTAGGCTTCACCGCCGTCAATGATACGGGGAGGAGGCAGAGGGTGGGGGGACTTAATGGGCATGAGATGAGGCGACGTAGCTGGGCCACGTGGAATGTGGGATTTATTCGTCGCATTGTAGAGGGAAGCAACAGTTTGACCGCGCAGGGATTGACAATCTTGGTTATGGTGAAAGGGCCGATGTAACGGGGTGAGAGTTTGCGGGACAGGGTCTTAAGAGGGAGGTCTCTGGTGGAGAGCATGACTCTCTGCCCTATCCTGTACTTGGGGGCCTGAGAGCGTCTGCGGTCTGCTTGCTCCTTGTAAGTTCTGCCTTGTCGTAGCATCGTCCTTCTGGCCTGAGTCCAGGTCCTCCTGCAGCGGCGAATGAAGGCTTGGGCAGAGGGGACGCTGACCTCCTCTTCCTGAGAGGGGAACAAGGGTGGTTGGTAACCCAGGCAGCACTGGAAGGGGGACAGCCCAGTAGACGAAGAGACTAGAGAGTTGTGGGCGTATTCGACCCAGGGCAGGAATCTGCTCCACGAGGTAACATCACGGTAGGTCATGCATCTCAGGGCGACCTCGAGAGCCTGGTTCTTCCTCTCCGTCTGCCCATTGGATTGAGGGTGGAAACCTTGGGGTGGCTCCGATGAGCTTACAAAATGCCTTCCAGAACTGAGAGGTGAACTGTGGGCCCCGATCAGACACAATGTCCTTAGGCAGGCCGTGGAGCTTAAATACATGGTTGATCATAAGTTCTGCAGTCTCCTTGGCGGACGGGAGTTTTGGTAGGGGGATAAAGTGAGCAGCTTTAGAAAACCGATCAACCACGGTCATGATGCAGGTGTGGCCGGTGGAGGGTGGTAGTCCGGTGACGAAGTCCAGGGCGATGTTGGACCAGGGGCGATGAGGGATGGGCAGGGGTCTGAGGAGGCCAGCTGGGGCCGTGTTGACATGCTTAGATCTTATGCAGACATTGCAGGAGGCACATTGCTTGGGCTTGGTCCATGGGATAGGGCTTGCTTGACACTAGTTTTGATATCGAGCTCGGCCACGGCGAGCAGGCAGGGGGGTGGCAGAATCGTCTCACATGGGGCAGGGTCTTGGGTGGTCGTAAATAGTCTTGAGAGAGCGTCCGGCTTGGTGTTCTTAGACCCTGGTCGGTAGGAGAGGGTGAAGTTGAACCTCGCGAAGAACAGGGACCACCGGGCCTGACGAGAATTGAGCCTCTTGGAGCTTCGTAGGTACTCGAGGTTCTTGTGATCGGTCCAAACTAGGAATGGGACCTCCGTTCCCTCTAGCCAGCGTCTCCATTCCTCCAGTGCTAACTTGATGGCTAAGAGTTCACGATCTCCGATGCCATAATTGCTTTCAGCAGGAGTTAGGCAGTGGGAGAAGAAGGAGCAGGGGTGCAGCTTATTATCCCGGTTGGATCTTTGTGAGAGGATGCCTACTACTCCGGTGCTGGAGGTGTCGACCTCCACGATGAACTGCCGTGACGGATCTGGGATGGTGAGGATAGGGGCGGAGGTGAACCGTTTCTTCAGCTCGCTGAAGGCTTTCTCAGATTCCTGGTTCCAACAGAAATGGGTCTTGGTAGAGGTCAGGGCTGTTAGAGGGGCGGCGATGGAGCTGTAGCCTCGGATAAACCGACGATAAAAATTAGTAAAGCCTAAGAACCTCTGGAGTTCATGCCGAGAGGTGGGGGTGGGCCACCTAGTGACCGCTTGGAGCTTAGCAGGTTCCATCTCGATGCCCTTGGAGCTGATGGTGAATCCGAGGAACGTGGTAGATGTGGTGTGGAACTCGCACTTCTCAGCCTTGATGAACAAGTTGTTCTCCAGCAGCCTCTGCAGCACCTGCCTGACGTGATGTTGGTGTTCTTCTGGGTTGTGAGAGAAGATCAGGATATCGTCTAGATAGACGAATACGGAAGAATTGAGGAAATCCCTGAGAACGTCGTTAATTAAGGCCTGAAACACTCCGGGGGCATTAGTAAGTCCAAAGGGGACCACCAGATATTCATAATGTCCAGTTGGCGTATTGAAAGCTGTTTTCCATTCATCCCCCTCCCGGATGCGGACAAGGTGATAGGCGTTGCGCAGATCGAGCTTGGTGAAGGTGCTGGCCCCCTGAAGGAGTTCGAAGGCAGTAGACATTAGGGGAAGGGGGTACCGGTTCTTTATGGTGATGTCGTTAAGGCCCCTATAATCAATGCACGGGCGAAGGGAACCATCTTTCTTGCCTACGAAGAAGAATCCAGCCCCCGCCGGAGAGGAAGAGGGGCGGATGATTCCTGCGGCAAGGGATTCCGTGATGTACTGGTCCATGGCTTGGCGTTCCTTGGGTGACAGAGAGTAAAGACGGCCCTTGGAGGGGGGGGGGAGGTGCCTGGGAGGAGGTCAATGGCGCAGTCGTATGGTCGGTGGGGGGGAAGAGAGACTGCACGTGATTTGCTAAACACAGTCCTGAGGTCATGGTATTCTGGGGGAACACAGGTGAGGTCCGATGGCTCCTTTGTGGGGGTTGGGTCGAGGCAGGGCGTAGTGGCGGCGCGTAAGCATGACGTAGAACATGACGGGCTCCAGGCTACGATCGAGTTCCTGACCCAATCAATGTGCGGGTTGTGTTGGATTAACCAGGGGAGGCCTAGGACGACCGTGGCATGTGACCCCTCCATGATGAACAGCGACGTCTGTTCTGAGTGATTGCCGGAGACCTTTAGACCAATGAGAGGGGTTCTGTGGGTGATAGGTGGGAGCGGACTCCCGTCGAGGGCCTGGACCTTGAGGTGGTTCTCCAAGGGCAGCGCAGGAATACCCAGGATTTTGGCTGAAGCCGCATTCAGCAGGTTACGATCTGAACCCGAGTCGACCAGTGCCTGCACTAGGTGGGTCTGTTGCTCATGGATGAGGAGGATGGGAAGCAGATGACGTTGGTCTGGGAGCCTTCTTGGAGTTTCGCCCTCTAGTGCTCCCAGCTGAACTAGAGGGCGCCCCCTTTTGCTGGACAGTTCTTGAGCAGGTGTCCTGGTTTCCCACAGTAGAAGCAGGCCCCCTCCACTCGGCGGCGGTGACGCTCCTCTGGGGTGATGCGGGTTCTGCCCAGTTGCATGGGTTCCTCCTGGGGTTCAACTCGTGGAGGTGGGAGTCGCGGTAGAGCTCTGGGTGGAGAAAACCGGGCTGACCTACAAAGACGGAGGCAGGCATCTACTCGACCGGCCAGGTCCACCAGCTCTTGGAGAGACGAGGGGAGCTCTCGTGAGATTAGCTCATCTTGGAGCTTCTCTGTCAGGCCCTCCAAAAAGACGTCGCATAGCGCTCGGTTGTTCCAACCGCTGGGAAGGGCCAGGGTCTGGAATTCAATGGCATAGTCATAGGCCGAGCGCGAGCCCTGGCGGAGATTCAGCAGCCTTCGGCCCGCCTCTCTGCCATGGCATGAGCGGTCGAAAACCCTCTTCATCTCTCTGGCGAAGTCCTCATAATTGGAACAGCAGGGGTCGTGAGCATCCCAGAGCGCGGTGCTCCATTCCCGGGCGTGTCCAGACAGGAGCGTGATGACGTAGGCCACCTTGGATCGTTCGGTGGAAAAGGCGGAGGCTTGGAGCTCGAAGATCAGGGAACACTGGGATAGGAAGGAGCGACAGGTGCCTGGATCTCCCTCGTAGGTGGGAGGGACGGGGAGGCGTGGCTCCTGTTGCGCATGGGAGCTTGCTCCTTGCGGTAGAGAGAGTTGGAGTCTCTGAAGCTGAGACGTGACGTCGGCGAGAGACTGCTTTGTACTGAGCAGTTCCTGTTGGTGATTTCCAAGCAGGGCACCTTGACTCTCCAATGCTGCTCTCAAATGGTCAGAAGCCACTGGATCCATAACTGGCTGGATTATTCTGTCACGAACGCAGGCAGAACGGTATGGATCCAAGCGCGGTTACTGACTGTATAGAGATGTGGGGGCGTGGTCGGGGGCGTGAGCGAGGGTCGAAAGCCGTGAGTCTGTCAGCGAAGCGTCCAAAGCAAAAACACTAGACGAGAGCCGTAATCAAAAGGGAAAGCGCGAGGTCAAAACCGGGATGACAATCAGCGAGGCAAAAACGAAACCAAAAGGACGAGAGACGGGAGTCGTAAATCAAAAGGGAGAAGCGTGGGTCGAGACCGGGAGATCAAAAGGGCAGGCGAACAATCCAAATCGGCAAGCAGAAAATCAAAAACGAGAAAAAACAAAGCGAGGTCGTAACGTGAAAGCCAGAGAAAAGAAATCACGAGAGAATCGAGGTATAAACACACAATAATCCAGCGATCTGAGCAGCGCGCCGCGCATGCTTAAATCGCTGGAGTAATCAGTAAGGGAATGCGAAACAGGTGAGCAGACGGGGCGGAAATGGGGGCGTGGGAAATGCGCAAGATGGGCTAGGGAACAAACATGAGCACGTGAGGAAACGTGACAGCGTGGGAAAAAGGCGGCCGACAGACCGTGACTCGTGACAGGAGATGGATATTCAGAATGTATGTACTGTATGTTATTAATGTGGGTCTGTGGAAATTATCTCATGCTTTTTCTGCTCACAAAATTATTCATACCCAGTTTTTGTTTTACAAGATGAGACGCTGGTTGAAAGTGCTATAACTGAAATTAGCAGGGGAACTACTGTAGATTAGGAATTAAATCTTATCAGTTGGTTGACAATTCAAATCGTAACATAAGCAACAAAGAATAAATCCCACCCAAAACACAAACTTTCTTCTCTTCCTCTGCAAACACACTGTCAATATCTCTCTGCTTTTGCTTTGTGTGCAATCTCTACTTGTCATTTTTATAATCAGCTATGGTCAGATTTGATATCCCATATGCTTGGTTTTCCTTGTATGACAAGTGAGATAGTGACGGTTATCAAACTGCATCTATTATACACCCACACTCACATGGGATTTGTGCATAAAGAGGATTAGAAGGAACTCAACTATCTGCACACGTATCCTTCTTGTTAGCGTTAAGCATTCCGCATGTTTTCGCTTTGCCACACTTGCTCTTTAGCATCTATTCCCTAACATATACCAGAGTCATTTTGCAGTGTTAGTATTGCAATTACACATGTGCTAGTCCTTTGTGATTTCTTTTGATGCTAAAACCAGCAAGCCTGCAGGGACGCTCAAGGACTTAACTTGAGGCTTAGAGGCGTAACCTTTTTGTCTTCTCACTTTTTACCTTCCACTCCACCGGGATTTGGTGGAACATCAATTCTTAGAATGGCAAACATTTAATAACTACACAGTTCATATTATTATATTATTATAAGGTGCATGCCTGAATAATAAGCAGGAATGTCAGTTTTGAATTCTGCCAAGGTTTTCCTTGCTTGGTGCTTCATTTGCAATGACCCTCACCTCCTAAAAAAAAGTCTATCCTCTGGTTATGTGGTAACACTAGAATAACATAAAGAATTCTTTTTTTTTTTTTGTAGCAGATTGCCCCCTAGTTGAACGATTTCATATTCATCTCTGTCTGATTTTGATGCCCAGAGCATTGAAAGCAATGAATAACAGGACCACTTCAGTTAGCACGAAGCTCTGTGCTTTACTGCAAAACAAAGAAATGCCTCTTGTCTCAGCATGCCTCTTTTCAGATATGGATTTCAATATAATGCAATAAGCCTAGTCAAAAGTGGCTTAAATACTGAGATCTGTCACCAGAAATATCACTCATGGGTAACTTTAAATTTTGATAGATTACAGTTTAGGCTGTTGTTATGCATGAAATTGGTTCTTCTTGATTTCAGTGTAAACGAGAAGCACACACAGGACCGAGTACATAAAACGCTAGAATAATATCCAGGGTTTTAAATATAACTCGTTAAACCTAAATGTATTTAAGGATGTTTGCACAATCAGCACCAGAATTATTGGAACTACAAATTTGAAAACAATTCCTTATATTTGCCCTTATAATAACTAGGCCTACTGGTTACTACAAATATTTAATGTGAATGCTTAGATCATTTTAACAGTGATTTGTTAGGTTCTTACAGGTTGTAAACGGTGAGATATAATTACAATAAAAATATCTGAAAAGTAAACCTACTGTATGCCGAGTGTGTTAGTGATCAAATAAAAAATGCATTCTGAACCGAAATGATGTCATCATGCTGTCAGCCCTGACCTTGACCCCAGTGAACAGCTTTGGAATGAATTAGAACACATGCCATTCTCAGTAATATCAGTGCCCAATCTGAATGAGCACATGAAAGCATCCAGGTTCAAAATGTAGTGGAAAGCCTTCCCAGAAATGTGGATGCTTTTATAGCAGCAAAGAGGGACATATATGACCACCATAAAGCATATATTGTTTGTACAAAGGGCGTTCAAGTCAACTCAGGACTTGTAACTCTTGGCTGTAACATTAAACATTTGAATGATGAAGAAGTTTTTTAAAGAAAAGCCAAGGTGGCTCTGAGCCCACTGTAGTCGTGTCAGCACGGAGAAACGTGTGATCTATGAAAATCAATGAATAACTTTTCTGTTGTTTCTGTCCGTGGGAACTGTACACACAATCATTCACAAATCCCACTTGCACATTTAGACAGGTAGCTGGCAGTCCGATCAGGACTACAGGAGTACTGAAGAAGCACTAGTGAATTGCTGGAATGAGTGCATTAGTGTAACTATGTATTAAATATAGTTTTTAACTCTCATCAGTTCTTTTATTCTGGACAATCAAAAGTCCCAGTTTGATTTGAACACATCCACATTACGGCGGCACGGTGGTGTAGTGGTTAGCACTGTCGCCTTGCACCTCCAGGGTCTGGGTTCGATTCCCTGGCCAGGGGATCGATTCCCGTCTCTGTGTGCATGGAGTTTGCATGTTCTCCCCGTGCTTGGTGGGTTTCCTCCGGGTACTCCGGTTTCCTCCCACAGTCCAAAGATATGCAGGTTAGGCTAATTGGCGTTCCTAAATTGCTCGTAGTGTGTGATTGGGTGTGTGAGTGTGTGTATGTGTGTGTGCCCTGCGATGGATTGGCACCCTGTCCAGGGTGTACCCCGCCTAGTACCCGAAGTCTCCTGGGATAGGCTCCAGGTCCCCCGCGACCCTGAACACAGGATTAAACGGTATAGAAAATGAATGAATGAATGAATGAATGAACATCCACATTACACTTCCTATTGTTGAGACAGACCATTGCCAGTTTCTCTGAAATATACTGTAGATATTACGTTGGAAGCAAACCAAAGCGTTTTCAACACAAAAGAGATAAATGGTTGTTGGTTGTCATTTCCATAAGAACAAGCTGAAAGGGTTGCACGAAACAACAAACCCTTCTCACAACAACCCACTAAATGCAATTTGTAGATCTGCACAAAATGTCCATATTTGGTCATAAAAGAAGACAAAGCAGTCATAAAAGCATATTTGGTCATAAAAGCAGACTACTACGGAGATTGATAGCATCATGGATTTGGGATATTTTCACCCAAAACCAATAAACTGATGTAAATATATACAAAAAAGGCTAAAGTTCATAAATCCAATCACAAAACCAATGCTTTGCAATGTCCATTCTAGCCTAGGAAATGAGTATGCATACTTTATACTGTAATGTATGTAGACCTAAGAATATAAAGAAGCTTGAATTATTCTTCATGGAGTAGGGCCTAGCAAAAAAGTTCCCAAATGTGTTATATAATAGAACATAAACATGTTAGAGCCTCAGGGGCCCCAGGCACCAAATAGTAAGTTAAAGGGATGGCAATAATTTTTTTTAAGTAACACTTTGCAGAAATATCACATTACATTCAAAAACATTATAGGAAAGCAATTTTTAAAAGATACTGTTAAGCTCAATATATTGCTCACTAAACATATTATATATGTATTTAGTTTTTCAGTTATTCTTATAATGTCACTGTGAAGCAGACTGCATGCAATATGGAGGCTGTGGTATTAGATAAAGAGAACACGGGGTTAGAGGAGCAGAGGATATGCCTGGGTGGGTGAGCGATGTGATTTTATTACGCTGCTGTCCCACGGTCACTCCTGTGATGTATGGTTGCTGTGGTATCGCCGAGGCCACACTATGGCATTAACAGAGCGTCATTTTTCACCCACCAAACAGCAAAGTCAACAGTCTGAGGAGCTCAGGTTCCAAGACAGCAAATGAAGAGAAGAGGATTTAAGAGCGAGATGATTGTGTGTGTGAGCACACATGTGTTTGTGTGTGTGTGAAACAAGAAAAGCATTGAAAGTTAAGAACATATAAGAATATAGATCTTTTGATTTACATTTGCAGTTACATTTAATACCTTAGCCTCTTCCAAATGGTCGAAATGTTTCTTCAAAGTAAGCTTATTAACATATTTACAAATATACTGTATATTTATGTTGGTGGGGGAGTGCAACAACAGAAACGTTTTGGGCATTAGCTGCACTTTATTTGCTGTATGCTATGAAGCAGTAGAAAAAACATACTATTTATAACCCTAACCCCTACCTCATCCCTATCCCTAACCCCTAACCTTAACCTCACTATTCTGACCTCACTCAACCGAGTATTTCATTAAGAAATAGTGACTCAAAATGTGCTTGACCAAACGGTTGAGAAGAATGTTAAAGGTTAATGTTGTGGAGCATCTGCAAAATGAGTTATATTCCTGTTATTTCTTACATTATACAGTAGCTCTCTTCTTCCTTTCTTCTGTAAGAAAGCATAAAATTACAGCTTCTCCTTCTGACTATTACTGTACAAACATCTGACACTTAGGAATCCTTCAAATATATACTATACCTCTCCTTGTAGGAAATTTCATGATATAATAAAAGATCTTTAGCTGGCACTAGTGTTAGTAAATTAAGCTGCTCTAGAATCTTAATCAATCAGAATTAGGAATTTAACAGTGGGGTTACATTTACATTTACGCATTTGACAGACGCTCTTATCCAGAGCGACTTACATTTTTATCTCATTACACATCTGAGCAGTTGAGGGTTAAGGGCCTTGCTCAAGGGCCCAACAGTGGCAACTTGGTGGTTGTGGGGTTTGAACCTGGGATCTTCCGAACCGTAGTCCAATGCTTTAACCACTGAGCTACCTCTGGCCCAGGTTATATGATCTTGTTATATATTATATAATATTCCAGTCTCAATTCCTGGTAATATTCAGGTAATATAGTGAATGGCTGTTGGCTGAGACTGACTCAGGACTCTAAATACTAGTTAGCACTGTCATTGGTTATACACAGGGTCTCACGTGTATGTATGTGTGTGTGTGTGTCACCAATATGGTTATTTGCTACTGTGAGAGCAGCACTACAGCGCTACCCACATCACCAAGCTAAAGATCTGCAGGAACCACAATTCAATAAGGTCTGAGGGTGAATAATGTGCAAATAGTTGCATTGAGTTTCTGTTTTCAAATGTGTGTGTGTGTAAGTGGATGGGTGTAGATTTCATTTTATATTTAAGTTAGATGCATGAATGGCACCCGACTGGTTCTATGATTAAAGTACCTTTAATATTAATGACAGGGATTTTTTTTCTTGAGGTTGTATTACACACATAGTGTGTCAGTAATGAATTACACAATCTATTCATACTTTGATCACATTTCCATCCATCCGTACAAGAAATATTCACAATTATTTAACAATCGTAACCATTGAGCAAGGGGAAGGAGACATGGTGACTGAGCCTAAAGCTAGCTTTAGACTATAGTTTTAAGGCTAGATTAATCTTTACTGTAGGTAAAGCATAAAATGAATTAGCATTTGTGTGTTTGTGGGTGAGAATGAGACTCACGGTGGTCTGGGATTAGATCCCTCTCTGGTTATGACTCCCTCTTTCTCCATCAGCATCTGCCGGAATGTCCCGACCTTCTGCCTGATCTCCTCTTCTGAGTATCTGCATATAGAACACATCCACTGAGTGAAACACTTTCCCCTTTCTCTCTCACTCCCCCAAATACTCACACACACACATATCACAATCTCCATCATACGCTCGCTATCGTGTCCCCAACTATAGAATAATAAATTACATGGTGTGTGTCAGTACCAGTGACAGGAGTCAAATATCGTGACTTACATGTAGTGTGTCAAGCGCTGTAATAGAGATGTCATACACACAAAAGAAACAGGTCACAGGAGCAGCGTGTGTCAGTCATAGATCATGAAAAAGGTGTCGGGTTTGTCAGGAAACTTTCAGTTCTACATCAATTAATGAGATCAGCTTATCAATTAGGACTAACATATTTATTACATAAGAATGTCTACATTTCTTGAGATGCTGGGGTTGTTCAATGACCCAAATTAAATGACAGATATGGAAATAGCTCTCGAGGCACCATTAAGGAATAAATCATCAAATAAATTTGTCAATATGCCAGGTTCATGATTGGCATATTTATTGGCACCTTAGTAAGTTTTGTGGCATGCATTTCCCTGCCCTTCTTCTGTGCTTAGATCACCCTTTAATTCGTTGATTTATTTTATACCTTCATATTCCTTTGTCTTGTGTCAAAACCTTGTGCAATATGTACATAACGTTAATTTTTGAGGTTCTGGTTCCTTAGTTCAGAGTACGTCTGTTTTCTCTGCTTATACCTACTTCCTACATTAATTATGACTTGCCGTATTTTAGAGTTGCCTTAATGTTTCTATGGATGATGATGGTGGTGGTGGTGGTGGTGGTTGGTATTAGTTTAATTGAAGTATTTTTTAACTGGAATTAAATACTCTGTAAAAAGCTAACGATACCAATACTGATGTTTAAAATAATAAAAAGGCTGATAGCCAATGCCGATGTTTTTAGTATTTGTTTTATTTATTGCCCCTTTTGTTAATGTTTCATTTTTCATTTTGATCCTTTTCATTATAAAAAAAATAACTCAACTGTTTTCAAGTCTTTACGCCATTCATCACACTATATGTGATGCACATGAAAAATCTATAAAACAACCTAATTTATAACCTTTTTTCACATCACACTCTTTTTTTGTGGGAAATAACTGTTTTATAAGCCTTTTTATCTTAAAATACAGCTATCTATATAATAATAAAAATCATTTTTCAGTACGTACATAGCCCAACCAAAATAAACGAATAGTTGAATAGTAATTCATTGTAGAACATGCATTACAAACTGTATACCATTAATCCTTCTCTACTGAGCTTTTTCTGAAATTCCCACAAAATCAACATTTTCCAATATGTGCGCATATTGTCATGCAAATGATCAAATATGACCCATGGTAATCCATGAATGTCATTGTATTTGCTGATTGGCCAATGTCAGTTAACAAGGAGAATATCGGTTGATTCTAATGTATAGCCGAGAAATTGGTGCATCACTATTAAATATTTTCTATTGTAAGTCTATTGTGATTCCCTTACTAATTCAAACATTTCTCAACACTGGAACCATCCATCAGCGAAAGTCTATTATGCTTTCTTTGACCAAGTACAGTGTTACAGCTCTTAAATATCAAACAAACTGACCTAGATCTCTGACACCCAAGAACCCAGTGTACTGTATATTGTGTCATTGCTGAGGAAGAACCAATATGACTAGACCATACCATGAAGCAATAAAACTTGGCTTGTACATTTTTTTTAAACACACATTGTGGCAACAAAGCCTAGTGTTCTTCTGCTGCAAGGCAGGTACAAGCAAACATAACTCAACATACCAGGATGACACACGTCAACATATGTACACATAACATGTACACACATAACCAGACACCAAATTTCTTTATTAAATTTCAAACAACAATACAGGAAGTCCCAGACTTACGAACAAGTTCCGTTCCGGAAGCACGTTTGTAAGTCGGATTTGTTCTTAAGTTCGACAAAGTCTTGTACGCCTTTGATACAAATATACAATGTAAAGAATAGCGGTCCACTTAACTAAATCTCTGTCCCCTTTGCCCAAACTGTAACTGCGTCTAAGGAAATTAATCTAACATGTAACACTGTTGCCTCTGCGCCTTTAAATTACAAGTGGAATCCCGGACACCATTTTGTCTCAGAGCTGTTTTGCACTGTATTGCATTGTGAACTCTGTTTAGTTAAGAATTTTCCAAAATTAGGATTATTTTTTATCATCGTGCTTCCGGACTGATCCATTGAACTCGGTGAGGCCGACTCATTTCTCACACACACACACACACACACACACACACACACACACACACACACACACACACACACACACAGTTTATGCATTCACCTACATGCTGAAAATATTGAATATAATTATAAATATCTTGTGCCCTGCATGTCTATTTTTTGCACATTAAACATGAGCTACTTCCGTGATTTGTTCACATCTACGAATGTATCTGCGGAAATTTGTAACTCAAATGCTTGTAAGTTGGGCACTACCTGTAATTATTATTAAGCAAAGGCTGAGTGAAGTTATACCAAAGCGAATCAAACCTACAATATTTTCAAACGTGCATGGCTAAGTATGCTTAAAGAAGAGTACTGCATCGGCATACTGTATTTACAGGATAATCATGTGATTAGCCACAGTCAACACGAAGTACATGCGATGATCAAATTTAGCAGTGCAGATGGTAGTTAAATGGTTGGCACTCAAAC